>JAGWCC010000012.1:0-654310 GCA_022651775.1 Drusus annulatus | reverse complement strand
GCCTAGAAATAAAGATTTTCAAAGCCCTTGAGGTAATTTTTCACAAAAACGGCGCTATTCAAATTATCCAAATATTATTATTATTATTATTATTGCAACGCATTTTTTAAATGTGCTTTTTAATAACCGTGAACAGAAACGTGCCAAAAATGTATAATATATGGAAAAAGACTTCGGTACCATTTTTAACAAACAAATAAATCGTACTCCGAAAATGTGAAAATTATATTTTTTAGTTATTAGTCCATGAGTTTCTGTTCACTCTATTGTTCCGTATTCAGTCCGTATAATTAACAATTTGTTTATAATCTAAATAGTCATATGCAACATTTGAGACCCCTTGGATATAAATATGTTTTAAATCCTCCGTGCTTTGACGGCCCAGCCTAACGCATCTACTTTGTGCGATTCGTAGCATCTCGTTCAATTTTCTTTTAATTTTTTTTTTTTTTTTTACATAAATACCGCACAAGAGTCTCAACTGCTCCCAACCGTCTAAAGCCAGTGAGACTATGGCATCCCCAAATTGGGTATGTTGTGAGGCTGAAGGTAGTGGGGAGGGGAGGGAGATCGGGAAGAGGAAGGTTGGGAAGTACCTGGCTATTCAGATTTGGTCACCAAACACGGCTTAAGCCATTTCAAGCAACGTTTCGATTCTGAATGGTGGTCTTTCACCAGGGCGATACTTAGAGTATCTACCACTCTGGAACGTGCCGCAAATATACTTGTTATTATTTTTTTATGAATTAAATGTGTTATGACACATATTAATTAAACAAGAGTTATTGGCGCACGCCGGGTTTGAACCCGCAACCTTTGGATTCGTAGTCGAGCGTCTTACCACTCGACCATGGAGGCCGTCAAGTTAGTTATAGATGAGATGAATACTGCGAATTTCTTTATCGTGTGCAGTTTTGCTTCGTGTTCCGTCAATCGTGTTGGTGACTGTCGGATTTCCAGTTAACGGACTTCCCTACTAGCGGCCGAATTCACGTACATAATCAATTTACTAGCCAGCCATTGTGCATGATAAATTAATCGTAAAAGACGCCTGAAGTGAGTGGTAGGAAAACCTGTTTTCCCATGTAGACAACATTTCGTATTAAGCTAAAAGAATACCAATAACCTAGATCGCGCAATTTAATATTTATTGAACAACAAAAGTTGCGCAAAAATTTGACCAAGGTAGATTCTAGATTTATATTTAACTTAAACCACTATATTTCGGTAGCTTAATTGGCAGATACGTTGCTCCCGACTAGTGATGAGTAGAGTTCCGAGTTTCGGTCTCTACTCATCTTCGGAGAGTCTCGGTCGCGACCTAATTCTTTTAAAATAGTAAGCAAAAAAAAAATCGTTGGAAACTATTGATATCAATAATTAAAATCAAAAATAAAAGGTATCAAACTTTAAAGTCAACTATAATTTAAAATAAAATATACCAAATATATTAATAGGTTAGACTTTGAACTTTTAGAAGATATTTAAAGAGGGCATCGAATTAATACGCGTTTGGAAGTGATGCCACTTTTGATTTAAAAGAAGGCAACATCTTTGTATCGATCTAGGAACATAAACAAGAAGTCGTCCGAATTCATTTTAAAAGGTCGATGACTTCATTTGATACCAGTACCATTAAATGTAAGAAAGCAAATAAATATTCGCATTCAAGTCGAATCTCCAGCCAAATGTGTCGGTCCGGCGCCTACTCGGATGACTTCTACCACAATGTACTTAAATCGAATGGAGAATTTCGTTCGATGAAACTATAAAGTTAGTTCACTTTGTTGACAGTGTTCCCATTTATCATATAAACTTCTACTGTGAATGACAATAGGTCAACAAGAATCCAGTCTTACCAACTTAGCTACCCCACTTAAACTTACTGGGCAACAATCTTATACAACACTTCAAAGATAAGAAGAGGATTTCAATAAGTAAGCAGAGAGGATGGAACTCCACACATCCATACATCGTCTCAAATATGTTTTTCTGTTATACCGACTCTTGACATGACCAAACTGTATTTGATTTATTTGATTCACTTGGTAGTGTCAATTTCTCCCGGGCTTCCCCGACTCCTACCATTCTCTTGTGCGTCATACGACACTCTTCTCCGTAAATCCTATCTATATTCAAATTATCTAAGCGACTATTTTCTACTGCATTCCGCATGCCTTAGTCCATACTCTGCCAGGTTCATTACCCCGCTCACTCTACACATCAGGATTTGTATCAGAACTCCATTGTGGACTGGTAGCTTCGCTTCCTTATAGTCATTTATCCACTATTTAAACAGTTTTCTATTACATACTACCATATAAAATAATGCAAAGTTTATTTGCGGCACGTTTCAGAGTGGTAGATACTCTAAGTATCGCCCTAGTGAAACACCACCATTCAGAATCGAATAGTTGCTAGAAATGGCTTAAGCCGTGTTTGGTGACCAGATCTGAATTGCCAGGTACTTCCTAACCTTACTCTTCCCCATCTCCTTCCCCTCCCCACTACCTTCAACCTCACAACATACCCCAATTGGGGATGACATAGTCTCACTGGCTCTAGGCGGTTGGGAGCAGTTGGGACTCTTGTGCGGTATTCACTATAAAAATAAAAATAAAAAAAACACATTCATACAAAGAATTTACCTTTTGGCTTGCCATATTTATAATATAAACACATTGCTTTGTTTTAAACCACTTTTATTAAAGTAACTATAATATAAACAACTTAATGTGTTTATATTATATAACATATTAATTTGTTTATATTATAGTTCTCTATTATTTTAATTTCCTCACATAAAACAAATTAATATTTCCTCTACCTAGTCGATTTTTTAAAATAAAGACATAAAAATCCCACTAAAACTGTTTTACGAGCCCATTTGTGACAAAGTCAATTTTTAAACTTCATTATTATTTCACGCGAGCTTTCCCGGCCACAAATCCTCAAAAACTTTTCCTCTCCCTCGGGCTTTTTTCTCGCAAGTTGCCTTTTTATATTTCTCACTTATTTCCGTGTTATTTAACTCCGGTCAAAACCAGTGAAGCCTGAATTTACGGCTAGGAGAATATATTTTTCTCATTTTTGGAGCGTTGACCTTTTGTTTAACATATTTTTCGCGTATGTTTTGGGGTACGATTTTGACTCCAGAAAAGGTCGATCCCCTCGGACCAAAATTTAAGTACACCTATCCAGTGAATATTTATTTCAATAACGTTATTAATCATTAAACAAATTGATAATAACTGATCAGGATATCGAAATAAAAGTGACTGCAGGGAACATCGTTGAATCCTCCATTAATGGAGGATTGAACGCTGTTGGCGCAAATAAAAAAATGTCCACAATGGAGTGCTTATACCGACCCTGATGTATGGCAGTGAGGTATGGAACTGGCAGAAGAAGGATGAAAGTTAACTGAATGCTCTAGAAATGAGATCCCTGAGGCATATGTGCGTACAATCAAGTATGACCGTTTTAAAAATGTGGATTTCCGGAAAGAATTCTAGGCTGATGTAAGCGTAATGAATAGGATCAAGAAAGGGACGCTTAGACGGTTTGGGCACGTAGAGCGAATGAACGAAAAAAGGAGAGTGAAAAAATATATGACGCGAAAGTGAATGGAAGAAAAGTCGAGGACGCCCGAGGAAGACATGGAACGATCAGGTGAATCAAATACTTGATTCGGGCCATGCGAAGAGTCAGAATAAGAGAAGAGTATGTATGAGACGATTTATGAATGTGAATGAAGCAAGGAGTGTGTGCCAAGACAGAGTTGTATGGCGGTCCTTCTCCTCTGCCTACCCCTGCGGGGAAACGGCGTGATGGTTAGTTAGTATTAAAAAATATTTTGGAACAGTCACTTCTTTGGCGTCTTGTTTATTTTTAGACAGTTAAATGAATATTTCGAAGTTCCATATCTAATGATGGATATGACGTAAGAAACTAAAAATAATAACTACGCCAACCTAGAAGTTCTATTAAGTTGATCAAATTTCATGAAACCATTCTTACCGTCTTTACTTTTCACATGTTTTTTTTTTGCTGAAGCTTGCGTCCAAAATGTGTAATCATTTCTAAAATACATATAAGATACAACCGACCGTCTTGGGTTACAAAAAACTTTGATACTCTACAGGCGGCCTCGTGTTTGATTCTCGACAAAGTCCAAAAGAAATTTCGATACATGAATCATTGGAGTTCTTCGTCTGAAAATTTTTGTTCTGATGTATGTTACAGTCAAATCTGCCTTGGCGAGAAAAGTACCAAGATACTAGGACCTTTAACTAGCAGTGGATCTAGTGAGGCTGACATACAAGGTACACCTCGATTCGTCACTTCTAGTTATGAGTTATTAGATACAACTTACCTCAAACATTTTTAAACATCCGCATTATTGATATCATTTAAAAAATTATACTTTTTTATTTCTGTCTATAGTACAAACGATTTGTTGGAAAACCCATTATTTTATCTATTTTTGCAGTAATGAATTTGATAGGTGCATCGATTGATAAATGTTTACCTATATGCTACTATCTGTAAAATGATATTCTACCATATCTGATTAAAGCCACGATTTGATAATATCATAGCAGAAAATATTGTATTTCAGTGTCAAAGTGAGTACTATCAATGTTATATTGCCCTTTAAATATATTTGTGTGAATATCATAACTTCCACAAAAAAATGTTTCAACCTGCAACCAATTTCATACCCCTCAGATAGCCTATATTTTTCCTCCTAAGCTGTGTTTTCCCTGCAATAATCAATTCGTCAAAAAAAAAATACACACACCCCAATTTTGACTCAAAAATGTGAAAATGGTTTGTGTGAGTTTCTAGATATTCTCGAACGGTGAGCTTTCGCATCTTGAAATTTGCTCAGTGTACTGACTGGAATTTCTAGTTCAACACAATCACTCACAGCTCACAAAGCCATTTCTACGATGAACTATTGAGCTGTGACATATCGATTTAACTATATAAACTATACTGGTTTTTCCATATTTTCTAACTATTCGATGAGAAAAAATCGTCTTGAAATTTGCCCGAAGCCGGGCAGTGACTGCTATTATCAGCCTAAAATAAAATGTTAGTATATTCATGAATACATGGTCCTTCCACTGAGAGCTCCGTTATAACCCCCGTTTTCAATACATGCGTCGTTTATAAGAAAGAGGGAAAGTTTAAAGGGGAGATATCAGCGGTTTGCCAGGCCTTTATATCCATGCATGTCATATTCTCATAAAGAATGGAAATTTTTCCCTTTGGTAGTAAATGTTTTTGGCAACACTAATAACCGGTGTAATTTGCAAAACTGTTAAAGGTAACACCCAAATCGGGACATGCAATATTTAGTGAAAGTACCCCGTGACTGTAGCGGGCCCGCACTGTGTTTTGCGATGAAAAGCGTTCTGTTCAGATAGACGGAAATTCGGGATCGGCCCGCCACACCATGACGAGTCATATAATGTATAATGTCGCATTTAATGGTTCAATTCTTGGAGTAAGAATACATATGGAGAGAGAGCTAAATATTTTTACTCAACCTATACAAATTTACGATAAATCGTATACGTTTTTACGTAGTATACCATGAAAGAGAAAAAGACAAGAAAAGTCTTCGCATAATATTGCAGCACTTCTAAGTATACGAGTATAAGAATGTTCTCCGTCCGCGCTAACTTCACATCATTGAGTCGCATAAATTACGTCAACGGATTTTGAGATTATTTCCTATATTTGTGTTGATTAAAAAAAATGCAATGGTTAAACAAATAAACCAAACAAGTGTTATGCGTGAATGTTCAAATAAGACCAAACAAAGATGATAAAACATCACTTTTCAGAGGTTTTTCAACAGTTTTAAATATTTTTGACCGAACTTTTGAATATTCACATTTTTAATGATATAAAGACATAATATTAACAAAAAGCTTCCATCATTATTTAGGCAATCCTTCTGTTATTAATGTTTGTGTAATATTTTGACTTGTTTATTATTTTTATATATTTTACTCGTTAGTTATTAACACTGTTTCTCAAAGGTACCACTCTATACATTTTCTTACTCCAAGTTTAAATTAGTTTAAAAAGTCGACGAAACCAAATACCAAAGCTTTTAGTACACAGGTATTCCGGCATTCGTACCCTCAAACGCATCAAGGTTTTTTTAAAATTATTATTGAAAGTAATTAAAACAGTTGTGCTCTTCTTTAATAATTTAGAAAAAGGTATTCTTAATATATACACGCTGTGGTTATATAAGGTTAGGTCAGTTGTTATTTTGTCACCAGATGGTGAGGTTTTCAGTTGCTGAAGGAATACCCAGAACAATTTTCATTCTTAGGTCCAAAGTTGTAAAACGCTATACCTGATTCTTGGAAAATGAAAAGTCTAGACGTTCTTCGTAAATAGGTTAGGGATTGACTTCACAATTTAGGTAGAAACGAGGGTGGATTATTACTTTTCCAAAGATTAAAAAAAAGCAAAACATGACAAAAATAAATAAATCACATCTATCATTATAACGTACACATCACTTTCGATTTTTATATTACCTAACTTTCCTGTTAAGTTATATATTTAAATGTATTTTCGTTTTCGATATCGGTTTTTTACTTCTGAACTAATTATTTATGCTAGTATCAGGTATGTATTTTATTTTTTATATTTTTTTTATATAAGTATGCATTTATTTTTATACTGTAATGCCAATGTGCACCAATGAAACTCATACTGGCATCAACTACCATCATATTTTATGAACATTTAAATTTGCCTGTCTTAAAACAGGAAATCTTCCTAGTTCCCTTCCCAGTCAAAACCCTTATTTGTAACAATAAAACTCTCCTTCTTTTCATGAACTAAACATGTAACAGAAGGAGAGTTTATAGATAAGCTCCTAGTTGCAGAACCATATCAAAGGAAGGTTCTACTACGTGTTTCTTTATTCGTTCCCTTATTGCTAACGATCATGGCCTTCACTGAGAGCCTGGTTCCAGCTCCACCACTACTGTCCACGAAGTGTCACAGCGCCGTTCCGGTCATGTGTGTCACTCGATCAGTCCAACGCATCGGCGATCTTCGTATGCTTTATCTGGCTTCGTTACTTTGCCAGTGACTACGAGACTCAGCGTATTGGTGCGTCAATTCTAAAAGTTGTTTCCTTTATTATTTTCAGAGATGCATGGCGCGCGCCCTGTACGACAACATGGCGGACACCCCGGACGAGCTGGCCTTCCGCAAGGGGGACATGCTGACCGTGCTGGAGCAGAACACAGCGGGCACCGAGGGCTGGTGGTTGTGCGCGCTCAGAGGGAGACAGGTAACAACGCTTACTCCTCACTCTTGCCAATGTCTGATTCACAGCCCGCTTTAAAGTCTGGCCTTTTTACCTTTGCCCACATGAGGAGGTCAAAGCTCAAAACTCCGCAACCTCAATATGAAAATATGCATATGTGTGTATCCCACGTTATGCACATTTCAGGATACTTCAGAAATGTCAGTACCCACGACAACCTCCGCGGCAGAACGACGTGGAGCGCAAACCCAAAATGTTCAACTGGCTCCGGGCAATTGAAACTCTTATGCGGGTTTAACATAAAACCACTATTCAAAGTTCAAAAGAATTCAGAGCGATGCTCTAAACCTTGTAGAAAAAAATGTGAAAATTAAAAACTTTAGTGTGCAATTTGGTTTTAGTTTAGTTTATTTAGTTATCACTTGAGGTGAACTACCACAAAACTGCGCTATATAAATTCACTGTTTTATTATAATACAAGCAAATGAATGGATAAATTGCAAAGGTTTTCGTTTAAACTTATTACCCACACTTGTGTTTACCTCTTGCAATTATGTACTCGTAAATTAATAGTTTGATATATTATTTATTATACATTTCCAGGTCAAAAATTACCACTCTAAAGTTGGCCGAATCGAGCTTTAAATAACATAGCTATATGGGGGTGTGAAAAGCATGATTAGTAGTAATAATCAATCACTAATCACGCTTTTAATAATCACTGATTATATTATTGTGTTCGATTTTCACTAGCCATGTCATCTTATCGTCCGTTGGGATTATAGGAAGTGTTTTCTTCAAGATTTATATTCAACTGCTAAGCATTATCCATAATCGTAAAATACTCGATATTTCGTCTTTGCCGGCTCGGTCGGCGGGGTAACACAACTTGGGGTTGATTAAATGCCCTTTGAATTCCATGAATCTTACTTTCCGCAACTTTAAGGGTTGAGTTTTATCCATCAATTATACGCACGCCCCTGGAATATAATTAATATTGTTTTGAACACCATTTTGAAATGCCTCTGCACTGCGACCGGGATTAAAATATTACCAATGAACTAATTAATCACCACGTCACCAACTTCACGACCTCCGTGGCAGAGCGGTAAGCTCTTTGGCTGTTGACTTAAATATCGTGGGTTCAAAGGCCGGCGAGGGCAAATAAAAATGTGTTTATTTTATATGGGTTTTTTAACCAAAAAAAATTAATAAACGAACACCTTGCATATTTGGACTTCTTTCCAGAACGTAAGATTCTCTCAATACCTCTGTGTTAGATACCATATTCCGAATGGAAACGTTGCTTCAATTCACTTAAACTTCATATTCTTTTCATTTTCCTTTTTTCCCCATCTCCGCTTTTTTCAGCTACAACTTTCCAGAGTGGTAGATACTAAGTATTGCCCTTGTGAATGATCACCATTCAGAATCGAAACGCTGCTTTAAATGGCTTTAATCGTGTTTGGTGACCAGATATGAATAGCTGGGTACTTCCTAACCTTCCTCTTCTCTCTCTCCTTCCTCTCCCAACCCGCTTCAGCCTCACAACATTCCCCAATTAAGAAGCCATAGTCCCACTGACTCCAGACAGTTGGGACCCTTTCGTATTGTTATCGCTTATAATTCGTTTATTATCTCTGTGTCGGACGCGATAGCCACGATGACAGTGCCCTCGACAATATGTAGCATTTAGGTTAATCATCATTATGTTCATCAATGTGTCGGACGCACTATGCCGCGGAAATTATAAATCCGTGGGTGAATAATTTAGTGTACGTAAAATCATGATTGAATCGTTAGAATTAGAGTCAAAATTAACTTCAAATATTTGTTCTAATTTGTCATACTAAATTCGTGTTTTTGTCTTATAACTTAACTTCATGCTAGAGTCAGTAAGCTCCTTCTCATAACACGGCAGATTATGCAATGGGCGTCTGAGACCCCAGCCCAGCGTTAAAACGCTAGCCCAAGGCTGGCTCGAGCGTGACCGCGAACCTAGCGGGCGCAAAGCCCAACCAATTGCGCGCTCGGCACAACTCGGTTCAACTCTGTCCGTAAGAATAATGGCAACCTTTGACCTCTATTGCGGGAGTCAGGCTGATATCACAAAACAATAAACTATTCCATTGTGACGGCCTGACCACGCGCTCTGTATAACATGTAAATTTAAATATATAAATGTTAGAATAAAATAGTTATAGGCAAAAAACCCGCAAAAACGGGCACCATTATTTGTAAACTGTATTTTGATATGTATTTGTGAGTTTAATAAAAATGATAGAGGAGCGAGATAAAGTTGAGGTGAAAGCTGGTGGAAAGGAGAAGGGGATAGATTGCTAAAATCTGTCCCACAAAATTGCCAGCCGGCCGGGGAGAGAGCGAAAGAGGATGCTAAATCCTCCCATACATCGCTCTTACGCCTCGGCGGTGCGCTCCCAAGGCAATGAAATATTGCGCAATAATGGGAGAAAAGGCAGATCACCAGCATCCTCCACCAGTACCAATCACCTTGACTCATCTTCGCCCTGACATCGCCTTCAACTTGACTCCTGACTTTTATTTGACCATCGCCTGCCCCCCTGGACCGCCTGACTACACCTCTCTCTGGACCAGACCCGCAGCATCTTCGGGTACAATCTCCTTCATAATTCGGTCACGATTTATTTTACATAGACAAAGTACCTACTTTACCAAAAAATAAATTATTGTTTTCAAAATAATTCATAAAGTTATAAACAGTCACTCAAACTTCACCTGAAAAAAGCGACAGTTATTTTAAGCCTTTTAGTGCTCTAAACAGTAGCGCCAAGTATTTGATGCCACTTTAGTGGCTTTGGGACAATTAAGACTTTCGGCCGAGCGTTATTTTAGTAGTTTTGGACGGTTAATACCGTATGTATGTCCTATTAAATTATTAATTTTCTTCTGCATTCTTTGTAACGGTGCCATTTTATACATAATAGAGTAAGCGCCTAAAATTCTTCACTACGCAATTTACATAGCATCGTTGCCGTGTGAAGTGAAATGGACACATTTGCTAAAGTTAAGTTGTGTGTTAACCTTCTATCTTTATAAATGTCACAGTTCTTATAAAATATGTCAACCGCTGACATTTCGGGAAAGTACGTTCGAATGAGGACATCAGTAATAATCTATTACATTTATCTTGGAAATTTGACAACACATGAACGGATAACACGATTCCACGAAACGATAACGTATCCTGTAATACGAGGCCTGTTCAAAAGAAAAGGTGAATTTTGAATTTTCGCGTGTACATTCGATTATCGATAGGTACACATATGTTTATCATATATTAGCATTATCAGCCATTTTGGATCAGTGGTTTGTTTTTGACAGCTGGAAAGGATAGTCATGTTTTTGTGTGTTCTTCGATTTTTTACTTTTGAAAAAAAAGGATCAAAGAATATGTATTAAATTTTGCGTTAAAAATGGAATAAAGTGCTCCAAAGCACTTAAAATGTTGACTGTGGCATTCGGCGAGTCTATTTTGTCTCAAAAAAGTGTTTACAAGTGGTACAAGCGCTTTACAGAAGGCCGAGAAGATGTTAATGACGATGAGCGTCCTGGAGTTGTGGAAAACGAATTATGGATTTAATTTTTTGATCCATTTTTTTCAAAAGTAAAAAATCTAAGAACACAAAAAACGTGACTAACTTTTCCAGTTGTCAAAAACAAACCACTAATCTAAAATGGCTGATAATGCTAACATATGATAAACATATGTGTACCAACATAACAACAACAATAAATCGATAATCGAATGTACACAGCCCGCGAAAATTCAAAATTCACCTTTTCTTTTGAAGAGGCCTCGTATATCAAATCAAGTCTGTTACAAATATTTTTTTTATATCCTGCTTATCTAAAATTTTTTTTGTCATTTATTTATTTACGCCCGTTATAGGGTTTTATACAAATGTTAACATTTTTTTTAAACAATAACCTCATTAGTGCAAACAAATATTGTAAAATAAAAAAAAGAGTATTGAATAGCAGATACAGAACATTGTAGATGAAACTAACTAATAATGAATAACAGGTTCAAAAATATTGTTAAAGAATAGAAAAAATAATAATTAAATAACAGGTCCAACTATTAGTTTAGCTCTGCCAGATGACAACAACTGTACTAAATTAGACTTATAGTTTGATATTGACGTATTAAATATATCAGCGACATCGGAGTATGTGTTTCCTAGCTGTTGCATTCGTCGCATAGGCGTGTTGAATTGCGAGGTTGAAGCAGAATTGCTACAATAGTACGGTAGGTACTGCCTTGTAACCGTCTTGCTAAGAACATGAAATGAAATCAAGTTTAATAGTTCAGGGCTGTCAATCATTGAATTATAATTTAGTATAAGCAAATCAAGTCGGTAATTTTTCTCCGTTCAGACAATCTCAATAAATTAAGGTGACAAAGAAGATAATCGTAATTGATAAATTCCCAATATGCCCATTCTGAAGTTAATAAATCTTTAGAATTTATTTTGAACTCTTTCTATTGTAAGGGAATGAATAGCATAACTTGGTGCCCGTTTATCGAATGATGGCCTCTTTCTCTTCGCTCAAGTGGAGAGAGAACCCGAGACATTCCGAACCACCATTCAAATTTTATTCACCTTGCAAACATCATGCCTTTGGATCGAGCTTTCTGAGACCCGTCCTTTCAAAAAATACCTTCGTGTCAAATAAAAAGAATCTCATCTTATAAGCTTGATTATTTATTCCACCCATCTCATTCCCTTTCGTGACAGTATTTTTTTTAAACGTTGCGGAAAAATATTACACATTCTCAGGACGATTTATGACGTCATCAGAGATGATAATGGCGTCTGATTTGGATACATGTGATGCTGAGCACTCCACGACACTTGCTTATATGGTAGATGCTTCAAGTATCGCCCTGGTGAAAGACCACCATTCTTTACTTGAAATGGCTTTAGCCGTATTTGGTTACCAGATCTGAATATCCTGGTACTTCCCAACATTCCACTTCCCCATCTCATTCCTCTCCCACTTCATTCAGCCTCACAACATACCTCAACCGAGGATGTTATAGTCCTACGGTCCCAGACGGCTGGAAGTAGTTGGGACTCTTGTGGGATATTCATTATAAACAAAAAAACATTCTTTCAAATTGGGCTGTTTTGGCGAGCTTTAAAAAGTCACAAAGCGGGTGAGGATCTTTCATAATCAAATTCTGCTATGTATTATGTACGGGTGAGAGCTTGAAGTAAGAATGTATATGGAGAGGTACCTTTGCGAAACAGTGTAGTCGGGACGGTTGACTTTATACTGACTTGATAGAAAAAGACAAAGATATATTAAAGGATGTTGGATAACCTATTAGTTACCGCCTACGTGGAATTCGGACATTTTTAATAAACATATTTGAACAGATTAAACAAAACAATATCAACACACCATTAAAACGATTTATAAAGTCAAAATATCACGCAAACACTAATAACAGAAGGTTTGCCTAAATAATGATGGAAGCTTTTTGTTGATTTTATGTCTTTATATCATTCAAAATGTGAAAATTCTAAAGTTCGGTCAAAAATATTTAAAACTGTTAAAAAAAAACCTCTGAAAAGTGATGTTTTGATTTATTTGTATGACCACTGCAATTTTTTTAATCAACACAAATATTGAAAATAATCTCAAAATCCGTTGACGTAATTTATGCGACTCAATGATGTGAAGTTAGCGCAGACGGAGAACATTCTTACATACTTAGAAGTGCTGTAATATAATGTGAAGACTTTTCTTCTATCTTTCTCTCTCATGGTATACGACGTAAAAACTCTGACAAAGTGATTTATCACAAATTTGTATAGGTTGGGTAAAAAAAAATTAGCTCTCTTTCCATGTATATTTTTACTCCAAGGGTGGCGTCCAGTGATGCCAACATAAAGCTGAACACAAAACTATGTTGCTTATCGCGTGATATTCGTTTCAGCCTTCGACACATAATCAAACCATAACCCACTCGCTTGTTTTGTCGCCAATTCCATGACTCAAATGCGCCTTCCTCCAGGGAATCTGCCCCGGGAACCGGCTGCGCCTCCTGGCCGGAGTGTACGACACGGGCGGGTGTCCGCCCTCGCCGCCGCTCACCCCCGCGCCCGCCCCCGCCCCCGCGCCACAGGCGCGCCCCCTGCCGCAGCCCCCGCACTCGGCCAGCCAGCACTCGCTGCACAAGGGGCACAGCCGGAGGCGGTCACTCAACACGCAGCCCAATAAGGTAAAATACTTTTTTTTAAATGAGGGGCTCTATTGAGCACCCCCATTTCTTCATGTTATGTTTCGACCGTGTTAAAAATTTGGACATCCGGAAAAAGAATGCAAGCGTAATGCATAGGATTAAGAAAGGGACGCTGAGATGGTTTGAACATGTAGAGCGGATGAACGAAGAGGAAACGAAAGGAATGTGAAAATACATGAAAAGACATGTCCCGATCAATTAAATCAAATACTTGAGTCGGGCTATGTCAAGAGTCAGACTAACAGAAAAGTATCTATAAGAAGATGTATGAATGTGAATGAAGCAAAGAGTGTGTGCCAGGACAGAGTTGTATGGTGGTCCATCCTATCTGATTACCTCTGCGGAGAAACGGCGTGATGGTTAGTTAGTAAGTTAGTTTATAAAATAAATAAATAAATAAAACGGTAAAAATATTACATAAAACAAAAAATACAAACACAACATTATGTAATAAAGTTAAAATAAGCCCTATCGAATGGCAAAGATGTCCCATCAACAATATTTATTGATTGGCAAATTAAAAGTGCCTACCGTTTCGCGATGTAATGGTTATTTTTTTACAGATATCAATAAAAATTGAGAGGGCTAAATTAGGGATTATTTAAGAATTATTTAATAGTATTTTTAACAGCCCTAATTTCCATTCAATTTTATAATCACGGGAGGTAACTTGAATTGCAAAAAAAATCTTAGTTCCCTTTCAAATATAGAAAAATAACTTCTAAAATACATTATGATGAATGTAAGTAAGTCCAAAGTTATGGTGTTTGAAAGAGAGAGTACGCGAACAGCGTACAATATAGTTGTGAATGATGAATACTTGGAGCAAGTGAATGAGTTTGTGTATTTAGGAAGTATGTTTACGAGAGAAGGAAAGGCAGATAAGGATTTTGAAAGAAGGGTGAATGCAGGAAACTCCATTAATGGAGGACTGAACGCTGTTGGCGCAAATAAGAAATTGTCCAAAGAAGCGAAGCTAGCAGTCCACAATGGGGTGCTTATACCAACCCTGATGTATTGCAGTGAGGCATGGAACCGGCAGAGGAAGGATGAAAGTAGACTGAATGCTGTGGAAATTAGATCTTTGAGACGTATGTGCAGTAAAACCATGTTTGATCGTATTAAAAATGTGGATATCCGGAAAGAATGCAAGGTTGATGTAAGCGTAATGAATATGATCAAGAAAAGGACGCTTAGATGGTTTGGGCATTTATAGCGAATGAATGAAGAAAGTAGTGCGAAAAGAATATATGATGCGAAAGTGAATGGAAGAAGTCGAGGACGCCCGAGGAAGACACGGCACGATCAAGTAAATCAAATACTTGAATCGGGTCATGTGAAGAGTCAGAATAATAGAAGAGTATGTATGAATGTGAATGAAGCAAGGAGTGTGTGCCAAGACAGAGTTGTATGGCGGTCCGTCCTCTCTGCCTACCCCTGCGTATAAAAAAACGGTGTAATGACTAGTTAGGTAGGGATTTGAAAAGGTTTTTTATTAAATTTGATAAATTCAATTAACATCAGTTTCTAAGTAGAAATGTTCACACCCGTACGGTCGTACGTACACACAAAAGAAACTATTTTTAGTTCATTTTCAATCCCTTAGTAGGTTTCAAGCCGATTTAACCACCCTTTTCACGGTGTTCTTACCAAGGCAGTAATCGTTAGCATTTTTTAATATTTTTAGTCCGGAGGAAGGTGAGCGTGTTTTCATGCTGTTACGACGCGCATTAGCCACGGAAATTACACTAAACAATTATTTACCGTAAGAAAAACCCCCGGTATTATTTCCCTTAATTATTTGCGTTCCGCAGTTCAGCTTGTCCATACTAAATGTCGGTTTAGCGGCAAATTTAATGCTTGACAAATAAAATCAGCTGTTGCGACATGACTGTTTGCATCGCAATATGCATTTGCTCTAATATCGTCACTCAGAGCAAAAATATATGGAGAGAGAGAGAGAGCTAAATATTTTTGCCCAACCTATACAAAATTATGATAAATCACTTTCTTCGGCTTTTTACGTCTCAAACCGCGAGAGAGAAAGAGACAAGCAAGTTCTCACATAATATAGCACCAACTTTTGGTATGTAAGCATGTTTTCCGTTTCCCGCGTCTCCGGCGACTCCGCCCGCTACGTTTTGTAATAATAATAATATTTGGATAATTTGCATAGCGCCGTTTTTGTGAAATATCACCTCAATGGCGCAACCTTTCAACAATCCTTTATCGTGCAAGTCAGAACCCTTTTACAGGCCATCACATCTGTTGGATTTCCAAGAGATCATTTGTTAAGTTCTTACCTTCTTGCTATACAAATCTTAATTTCTAGTTAATATTAATGCCTAGTTTATATAAATTTACAGCAACATACTAACCTGGCAAGTCACTTCTGGCAGGACGCAATCACTATATCATAAAATCTGATTTTTACAAATATATTTTTTATTTATTTATTTAATGTTATGCGACATAACAGTACATTACTCGACGGTTTTATAGGTTATATCCTATATTTTTGTTTATAACAATACCGTGAAAAAAGTGGTTATACAAATAAACAAAAACATTATGTCTACATGTGCTATGAATGGCAGTATAAATACCCTATCCCTAGTCCTAGCCACGCCCGAGTCAGGCAAAAATCATCAATACTGACTACAGAAGTGCTCCCTCCTGTATATTATTGCTCTGAGATTAATACTTCACAGTGCAATAAATTATGAAACTCCATATTTGTTATCTTGTTTTCACATTTCTTTATACTATTTTTCATTATTTCACTTACCATCTTCTCATTTTGTAGACTCTTGCTAAGATTAGTTCTCCCTCTTAAATGCTGCTCTGCCACTCGTTTCCTCTTTGCATCACTGTGATGACCTAATGTGATGCGATTTATCTTTTAATTTGATTGAATTCTTCACTGTTTTATTTAACGCATGATGTGAATATTTTATAATTGGATTGCTTATCTTAATTTTTGTTATTTTGTTCAAAACAATGCGTGTCATTTTGATGGCCCCGCGGTCGAGTGGTAAGACGCTCGACTACGAATCCGGAGGTCGCGGTTTCGAAACCGGCGTGCGCAAATAAATTTTATTTGATGAACATGTGTCATAACAAATTTAATTATTATAAAATAATATAAAGTATATTTGCGGAACGTTCCAGAGTGGAAGATACTCTAAGTATCGCCCTGGTGAAAGACCACTATTCAGAATCGAAACGTTGCTTGAAATGGTTTTAGCCGTGTTTGGTGACCAGACCTGAATAGCCAGGTACTTCTCAACCTTTCTCACCATCTCCTTTCCCTCTCCACTACCTTTAGCCTCGCAACATACTCTAATTGTGGATGCCATCTCCCACTGGCTTCAGACGGTTGGGAGCAGTTGGGACTCTTGTGCGGTATTCATTATAAAAATAAAGTATTATTTTAAACTAAAAAGTTAGACCTTTTATTAAAAGCGTGAATCAAGACGTGCTTTGAAGAAGCTTGGCTCCCACATACCTTGTTTTCCAGCGAATCGAATGACCTGAAGACGTGTAAGAATGCCTCTCGTCTCGAGTAACGTTCGCAGCCTCTCCCGGTCCAGCAGCGCCCAGCGTCAGCATCTCCCAGTTTGGAAGTGGTCGTGCCCTAAAGCAGCCTGCCCTTGCCGAGCACAGTTCGATTTGACCAACAAACGGCCGACTAAATGGCACGCAGCTCGCTTTACAATTTTATTTATTTGAGTGCTCGTGTCCCCGTGCAAAATAGACCGCCAAATGTTCGTCGAAAGATACTATATCTTTCCTGTCTGTATATCTGTCCTTTTTTATAAAAGAAAGACAAACATTCTAGGGTATAGGGTATAATAAGGCCGTATGCGCACGAAGATACTCAAAAGAAACTGTACTGGTTTGTGATTGTGATTACTAGCCGGTTACTATCTCTTTAGTGACGCAGCTTCGTATACGCGAGCTACTCAGAAGTGAACGAAATGACAAGTTTTCTGTGTGGTGTGCAAGGCGGTGAAGTTATATAAAACGGGATATTTTGTATTCACTTGTTGATCGTTCATTTTCGTGAATAAAAATAAAATATATGCAAAGAAATGATATAATATATATACATCAAATAAATATATACGATAATATTACAAAGTAAAATGATGTCACAAGAAAAGTTGATGTATTCAATCGGACGTAAAATTACGCGACTCAAGACTCAAATCAAAAACGAGTCGACAGGTCGAGTTTCCTACTAACTGGTTACTAAAGCGTTAGTGACTGTTTAGTGACGATAGCGCCGTGTGCGGTGTCTCATTCAATTACAAAGGTTCAAACTCATCGCGGACTGGTTAGTAATTTGCGGTAGTGATCAGTTTATTTTGAGTATCTCCGTGTACAGAGGGCCTAACCTGAAGATATTAGAAAAGCTCCTACTACCATCATAATAAGCGAATGATGGAGGACTTAGATAACAGAGGAATTAAACCCACGACCTCCTGGTGGGAATTCGAGGCGTTTATCCACTCAGCTACTAACCGGTATTGATTGTTCATATTATAACTGCATAATTTTATAAGGAATTATCGACCCACTCAGCGTTTTGAACTAACGCCCCATAGTGTATGAACATTTTATGTATTTTAAATTATTCCGCAAAACCTTTAATGGATGGTTTGAACTTATATATTGTTCAATCCACACCCTATTCCACCCGATTTCACTCAAAGTTTGCATATCTAGGCCAACCCTTTATTACCTATATTCCTTTGTATAATATTGTTTCATGCACTGGTCTGATAATTCTCAATCTGTTGATAAACAAAAAGTCCGAAACTTTTAACAGCCTGCCACATGTAAATAATTATTCATGAGAATATTAATAATCATCGAAAGGAAAAAAGCGCCGCGAAACGAAAACTATCCTAGATGGTTTACACGTGATATTATCAAGGACATAAAGATGAAATTCATACATCATCGGCGGTGGAAACGATCAGCTTTGGAAAGTGAACACGAATTGTTCAAATTTTATCGTACAAAAATTAAACGTAACATTTCAATTGCACATAAAAACTATATCTTGAACGTAGAAAACAATGTCAAACACGATCCTAAATCCTTCTGGAAATATATTTCTGACAAAAAATGTAATGGAGGTTTTTTAAATCACATTAACTTCAATGATTGCACATACGAAGGAGCCGACATACCGGAAGCTTTCGCAAAATACTTTAAATCTGTATATAATCAGGAAAAGGTTGATTTTGAATCTTACGTACCGGGGATGGCTGGATCAACATTTGCGCAAAACATTTCGATTGATAACATCGATACCGCGGATTTCTGTTTAGGAGTTAAAATACTGAAACCAAAAACATCGTTTGGTCCTGACTTAATTCCACCCTTTGTTATCAAGGGATGTTCCGAACCATTGTCTAAACCACTGTTGCATATATATAATACCACGATTCAAAATGGAATTTTTCCTAAGCTGTGGAAACTGTCAAAAGTCACACCTTTACACAAAGATGGCGACAAGTGTCACGCTAATAACTACAGGCCTGTAGCAATACTTTCCGCACCTGCAAAATTACTGGAAATAATTTTGCATAAATATTTATACGCCAAAGTCGAACCGTTTTTGATCGAACAGCAACACGGATTTAGACGTGGCCGATCAACCACTACAAATTTGATGATATTTACAGATTACGTATCTAGAGCACTAGATAATAACGAGCAAGTTGACACATCATACCACGATTTTGCGAAAGCTTTCGATAAGGTTGATCACCTAGTTCTCCTAAGTAGACTTGAGGAAATTGGATTATCTGTAAATTTAATGAAACTTTTTTTGTAACTATTTGAACGGAAGAGAACAATTCGTATCTTACGGTTCATACAACTCCGACGCGTATCCTACAAACTCTGGTGTGCCACAAGGATCCAATTTGGGACCCTTATTATTTTTAATCTTTATAAATAACATTAAAAATAATATTAAATACGCTCGTTTTTTACTTTTTGCTGATGACATAAAATTATTTATTCAAATAAGATCATTGGAAGACTGTAGGCATCTTCAGGAAGATATTAATACAATTATTGACTGGAGTATTGCTAACAAACTCAGTTTTAACTTCCAAAATGTTCCGTTATGTGCTTCACGAGGTCACACAAGACCGTATATTTCAATTACAAAATGAAAGATACGTCTCTGAAGCATACGGCTACTTGTAAGGACTTGGGAACAGTATTTGACGCTCGTTTGACGTTTCATAATCACATCGAAAAGATCTGCAAATCAGCCACAAAAATGTTGGGTTTTGTCCTTCACAATTCAAGGGAGTTGACAAATCTTGCAGTGATAAGGCTGCTTTACTTAAGCTTAGTGCGTAGCATTCTCGAGAGTGGATCTCAGGTATGGGGGCCAGAGGACACCGCCTATGTACTAATGGTCGAGAAAATTCAAAAAAATTTTTACGGTTTCTCTACATGAGAGAGTTTGGTTTTACCCATGGCTGTTTCCAACAGCGTTTATCTCGGGAATGCTGGGTATCTGCAGCCTTAGTTCGAGGAGGGATATAGCATTACTGCTTTTTGCTCATAAACTCCCTGAACGGTGTATTATTAATACCTGACATCCTTGCGGAAATTGGATTTTATGTCCCTGATAATTTCACGCGTGGCCGCCAACACAGGCTTCTGTTTCTTCCCAGGTGCAGAACTAACTTACCAATGGTGATGCCCCTGGGAAGACTAACTAGGTTAATTAACTGCCTCGCAGGAAATTTGGATATTTTTCACACGAGCTACAACAAGTTTAAGCAAGAACTAGCTATTAAGTTATAACTATATTATGTACTTCTTGAAAACTATTTTTTTTTTGTTTTTAAACTTCTTTTTACTTTAATTTTTGTGTAATTCTGATTACCATTTTTGTGTTTTTTGCAATGTCTTGGTGTAAAACTGTTTTTGCAAATATAAAATAAATAAATAAATAAAATAAATACTCGTGAAAAAGCAGTTGCATTGGAGTTTGCCATAATAATATTAAATTAAATAATACTTTGTTTTAAACCACTATATTTATTGAAGAACCCCCTTTTCATCAGGCTTAAATAAATAATAAAGTTGTTTAAAACAAAGTATTCGTTTAAGGCCTAAACTTTTAAATTAGGATTAACTTTAAAGCTTTATGATTTTTATTTTGTTATTAATTATTGAAATAATATCAATAATTTTCAACAAAATATGAAACAGAAAGAGATGGCAGACCATGTCGGAAGAAATTGGGAAAAATATATATTTATAATTTTCAAGGTACTATGAAATTGATGAAAATGCCAATTTCTAAAAAGGTTTCTGTAGCTCAATTGGCAGAGACGTAACTCTCGGATAGAGTAGAGTTTCCGAGTTCGAGTCTCGGTCGCGACCCAGTTCTTTTTATTTTCTTTGTCTTTTAATGTTTCTTATTCCTCCGTGGATGAATCAATCATAATGAATGTATCACATTTCTGTTGGTATGTGTTTTGAATGATTTGTGCTTTTTGAGAGCTTTGTTTTTCCTTCCCTTTGAACTGATTTCGTTTGAATAAAAATGAAACAACTTTTTATTTGTGCTTTCGACTGTGTTCATCCGGGTAATTTGAGAGCTACCTGCCAGTTGCTAGTTGCTACCTGGCCGGCCTTTGTCTAAGTACCTTAGATTACGCGAAGCCTCCCCCGAGTATTCTTCTACGCATTGAGTTCCATTTATTACAAAGCCTTTTACTTTCATTGTTTCCCCGCCTCTCCGCGCTTCCCCCGACTGCCCCTCTTCGTCTGGGACTTAACTCCCCCTTTCTGCGGATTATTAGGGAAAAAGAAAATTGCGCGATGTCTGGAGCTCAAAGAAGTCATTATTCTCCATAAAAGTAATCTCTCGCACTCTGCCCAAATTGAAATAGGCAAAAAGCTGCCTACACACGACACACGCGACTAGTATAAGGTATTTTTTATTTGCGGCAGAACTGGCCATTTTGTATTGTATACACAGCGTTGGGAAAAACTTCAATGGCTTGTGAATGCTTCACGAATTGCTAGTTGGTTATTTGTTCAGTTCTTTTTGGAACCGGTTCCTTGATATTCCTCGCAAAAAAAAAAGAACTGGAGCTTGTTCCTCACCGAAAAAAACACGTACTAGTCGGTAGGGATTTAAAAGTGAGAAGAACTGGAACCGGTTCCTTGCCAAAATCAAAAGTACTAGTAAAACGAAAATAACTGGAACTGGTTCCTCACCAAAACAAAGTACTAGTTGCAACTTCACAACTGAACTGCTGAAGTAGTTCTTTGTAATCTAACTTCCGTTGAAGTATTTGTTCAATGAACAATGAATGAAGTAGGAACTGCTGCCAAAAGAAGTAGTTTTTTCAGAGCGGTCACAACGCTAGTATACACACACCGTATAATAATAGTATTTGACACATGTTCTGTTAGAACCGTGCGTGTGTTAAATTAACTACTAACCGTTTTAATTAATTAATGGAGACATTATTTATACATACATTTGACGGGAACTTTATGTTTTTGATACCTAATTGTAACTATTGAAATTTGGGTCAACACCCAAATACACCCGTTTTGGTTTTCTAATACAAGCAATACTACACATGATGTATCTGTTAATTCTCTACGGGTAGTTAGGAAAATGTCTAAGGTTTCCAGTGAATACAATTCTTAAACAGTAATCTGTTAAACTCTTTATGAAATGCATACCAGAATTTTATGTGAAACGTTCAAAAATGCCTTCCCTGATTTTCAAACTGCACCTTTTAATGACATTTTAGTATGTTTTTCATAGAATTTAAAAAAAATCAGTAAAAAAAATATTCACTGGAAACCTTAGACATTTTTCTAACTGCCCATGTAGAATATACGGATTAATAATTTGTAGTATTGCCTGTATAAGAATGCCACAAAGTGACGTTTAGCGCCATTTTCAGGTGCTGAGGATTAAGTCGAAAAAAAAAATGTTTAAACTTTTTTTTTGCAATGGTGGAAATTAAGTATCGGAATTGAAATAAAAATAAGATTGATATCATTGTTTTCGGGTACGCTATTTATGATTAGATAGCTATTGAACAGATTTGACAAATGATTAAAAATATTTTTAAGTGCTTAAGACAAAATTTACACAAATTGACTTAAGCTCTTAGTACCAACCTAACCTAACCTAACCGTAGATATTTCACATATAAAAAAATCATATGTAGTATTGCTTGTATTAGAATGCTACAAAGTGACGCTTAGCGCCATTTTTGAGTGCTGAGCCTTAAACAACCATACATACCAACCCATTAATCAGCTAATTACATTTATTTGTGCGTAAAGAGTAACGAGCGATGTTTCAATACAACAAATGCTCGAAAAACTGAAAACTCGAACCTCTCGAGCGAAATGCAAGGGAAGCGGTAGATCGCCGATGCGTGATCAAATATCACAACGTCTGTGTCCGTAGCTCTTCACGCAGCGCAGGACCGCGAGGAGTTGAGGATTCTTGTTCACCAGGGCAGCAGGAGGGGGGTCGCGATCCTCAGCGATGAGCCAGGGACTAAAGAAGAGATGTGTGGGTGCAATATGGTTGATTGATGAGTGTAATATTGTTTTCTACATGACACATTGCCATATGTATAGACAAATAAACAACGCCTCCATGCTTACAACCTGGCAGATCGTTTTAGAATATGAATACTATAAATAAGTTAGTTTTTTAATATGTTTTTTACATTAACTCCACACAAGAGGCTCCGAGGGGAATAATTTCCCCCAGGGCCTATCTCTTCTTTGGAGATGATGTGTGGAGGGTCTTTTTGATAAAACGAAGGAGTAAACCTGGGTCTTGAAGAGGCCCGTGTTGTAGGAGAAAGGAAACACAGAGGCCGGTAAATCACTCCATAGCCGAGCTGTTAAACACAAGAACGAGTCGTAGAAGCGACCTGTTCATATGTGTCGAATGTCAACCGTGTACAAATGTTGGGCGCGCGTTTGGAGAGTTTTCCGTCGAAGGAATCAATGAAGCATCTTCCTTTGAAATACCGGTAGAACAAGGATAGCATTCCCACCTGACGTCTGTGCTGCAAAGATTGCAATCCTTTTTTTAAGAGAGGAGAATCTATCAAACGGACCTCTCGTTTCTGCACAGTGTCTAGGGGTTTTTCATGTATTTTGTGGCTCCAGACCAAAGGTGGCTGCCAAATTCAACAGTGGGGCGCACTAAGAATGTAACATAGGTAATATAAGATAGTATTGCGCATTACATGACAATAATAGTGATAATAATATTTGGATGATTTGTATAGCGCCGTTTTTGTGAAAAATCACCTCAAGGGCGCTGTACAGATCTTATTAGATATTAATTTCTAGTTTGTGTAATGTGTTTCAGGTAATATTACAATAATGTTTATACGTCTGAGATTTCAATATCACTTCTATTCCGGGGGTATTCTAAATTTCACTTAGCATCTTTTCTAAACCTTCAACCTACGTGGAGTTGTTTCATAAGTATAACATTTCCTATTTATTTTCATTCGTCATTTCCCCGGGGAAACCGCCTTCGCGAATTTTCCAGGAAATAGACATTTAGAAGGCTTTATTCAGTTTTATTGAAGAAATTAAGGCTTCTACGAAGAATAACATCCCTTTGTTGTCCTTTGTGCCTTCGTAATTAAGCCTCGGAATGGCGGCCTGCTTGGAATGGCAATTGAAGTGGGGAGTCAGCACTCAATTTGGTGAAACTATTCCATACCTAACGCGATGATCAAACTGTCAAATCACCACAAAGGTGATTGTTTTTTTCGACAATTATAAATTGCGTTATTTTTGAAAGGTCCGTAAAACTCGTTTGAAGTATCGGACCTTCGACTAACGAACGGGTTTTTTTTGTAGATTTTAATAATGAACTTTTATTGTTCCCGAGTTTAACAAAATAAATAGGAAATACGGCTTTTGACGATATTTTTTCGTATTTCAGAGACAGGCTGTCGACGCGACAATGCAATTTCAACCTCATGGCGACCAACGCAATGAATGACTGGCCACTCATTTAAATGGAATTTCACCACGAATTAACAGTTGCAAAAATAGAAATATCAAAAAAAATTATTATTATTTAAACTTAATCTCTTTTTCAACCAACTATAACCAAGAAATTATTACTGATAACTTTTGACTATAGACTTAACTGACCAACTTCACGGCCTGCTTTCGCCTGAAATTTAAAAATATGGTTCAAACAATGTGACTTGTCTTCTTTTTTGATAGTTACATTAATATTTAAGTTACGAGCTGAAAATTGTTGTGCTGATCCAGAATAGGCTGTGCAAATGCTGTGTTTTGTGACGCTAGAGCTTACCACCGTTCGAGAGTTTTTGGTTCTTTGGCAGACAGATTGTCTGCTTTGTAGACAATTTTACAAACTGTTCATAATTATATGAGTGAAACGACATGCATTACTGTCTCATGGCCACTGTTTTCTGTTCGGTTAAAATAACTTCAGTAAATAAAGAAAACATCCCTTGTAAAAACTCACATAAAAGACGACGTGAATTCAGTAGGTATCTATAATAAGATTTGCTATCAAAGGCCTTTCAAACACGAAAAGAATAAATAAAAAAAATCTGGGGATCCCATGTAAAACATGATTGTGATGTGACTGTGTATGATGTATAGGCGGACTGATTCTGTTTGGAATCCGCGAGCCTATGTGGGCGGACGGGGGGGAGTTGAAGGTTACCTGTAGGGCTTTACTTTTTTACGTATTTTGCAAAATACTAGGCTTATATACATATTTATAGATATTTTATAGTAGGTTATCCGAGACTTCCACTATAAAAATACCAGTTTGTTTGAAAAAAGGATCGTTTTGTATTTTTTGTAATACATTATTATTTAAAGATTTTTTCCCGCCGTAATTTTTTGTGTTGCCAGAATTTCGCTGCCGTGTTTTTTTTTGTCCGGGAAAATAAAAACGTTTAATTCTATAGTGCTTTGTTAACTAAGTATCTACGCTTGAGAGTTGAGGTGACTTTTCTCAGAAATTGCACTTAAAAATTTAGGCATGTACGAGTTCATACTATTATTTATATATTTCATAAGTTTTGGCATTATTCGAAATATTACATTTTTTTTTTTTTACTATATTAATAATGTTTTTTTTATTCATTGAAAAATTATTTTCTGCAGTCGAAAGACAAATTTTAAACATGCTGTTTGCACGCAATGCATCTGTGTAAGTACTGTGTTCGCATCAACTTATAAGCCATCGCGAATTCCAGTATTTCTTTCGATTTAGCAGGGTAATATAATTTTTCTATAATAAATATTTTTATACGTCTACATTTTCTTGATTTTTATTTTTTATTCGACAAAGATAATTCAGGAAAACTGCCTTAAATTTTTCACTAAAGGCAGGTACCTATCCCAAAATATTAAATATTCCGCGTATCCCGTAAATCGTGTACGTACTAAGTACCCACCTTACGTCTACGTGATATACCGTAATCCACAGTAATCTATTCCGCCTTGAAGTGTTTACCTGATTGGCCTCCCTTATCCCAACTAGGTCAGGTGTATCACGTATCGGGTTATCTCCGTGAAATATAAAATACCTCCGTGAGCCTCCATACTCGAGGGACACGGGGCATGTTGAATATATGCCCCGTACCCTGAGCCCTGTGCCCTGGCCGTACCCAGCTAACCCAGCTTACGAAAGGGTAAGTGTGCCCTTAGGTATAGTAGGCGTGTAAGTGCGCCCTCGAAAGCTGCCAACAGTTTAGGATTAATATTGCTAATATCTATTCAGATTGTAGTTTCAGATTTTGATGAAGGGTTTGTAATTACATCGTTAAAACCCCGGACTTGCGTACCCAAATTACCACGCATTATTTTCATATTGTCAGGGCCGCGCCAAGAGTAATGAGCACCCTCGTGCAAATATTGATATATTCCACCCTCAAGATACTCGTTTAAGAATATGATATTCTGTTGATACAATAGTGTAATCTTCCGTGGGGCCTGGCGGAGAGGCAATCTCTCGAGATAATCGATTCCGAACTCAAAGCAATCGAACTTAATTTCTATGCAACAAGGCAGATGTTGAGTATACTCGTATAACCTGATGATGGATAATGTGTATCTGAAATGTTGGCCCAATAAGAAGGAAGAAGAGCAACACGACCGAAAATCACTGTTACAAACTATCCAAGTACTTTTTATAATTCATTTCAATCAAATTCCAAAAGTAATTATCCATTATAAGAAAAAGGAAAATAACCGTATTTTCTACCTCCAGCCGTTACGCTTCATTAACATGTTAATTATTTCCAGGAAAATTAATTTATTTTGTGAATAAATTTCGTCACCGTCCAAAGTTTTTATCACTGAACTCACGGTTTCAAATTTATGGCTATTGAATTATGATAAAATACGTCGGCGCAGACTAGTGATTGGCAATGAATTGAATTGATTTGGGGTACTTTATGATAATCCTACAAAATTCAATTGTAAAAATGCCCGCTTATGTGGAAAAGTTCACCTTTAAGTAGGTGTGAAACGGACTAAAGAACTGCAAACAAAAATATTATTTGACATGTATCATCTAATAGTATAATTAATATAAACATTTTATTTCGTCTCTTAAAACTTTGATTATTTATTTCATCTCTTTTTTTATATATTTCCTCCCATTTTCACTGTTTAAAGAAAAAACTGTTTTTTTAAACAACACTTTTTTACTTTTCTTGTTTTACCTGTTTTAATATTTACTTATGTTATTTTTTATACTACTGTTAGTTCATATTATTACAATTGTTATGTAAAAGCCCCATGGACGTATATACAAATAAACAAGTTATTTACATGCCCGTATAAAAATTAAATATTTCTCTAAAAAAATAATGGTTATTCTACAATCTGTCAAATAAATTTTACGTAAATAAAAAAAATGCAAAATAAACACAAATGTCAAAAGAACTGTCGACAAAAAATGGCACAAGGATTATTCGCGAGGAAAAGAGCTTTGTATTTAGAAAGTGGAATAAAAAACTCCTACAATTTATTCATACTTCGCGGCCACGAGCCGGAACGTGCTACAAGCTACAACCCTAGTTGCTGAAGCAACCCGGTAGAGGTGTGTTATGTACACCTTTACTTTTACTAATCACAATACGATAGTATACGTTCGGTACGAGAGGCTACATCGCACGCCGTTTCGTAGTATTTGGATAGTAGTGCCGACTGCCGAGTAGGTACTGACCCAGAACGGCGCGAATGGAAACTGCGGTGAATGGCCACCTCACGGGATTGCTGGCACTAGCTTTTTTTAATTGGTAAACGAGAAAAAATGGTGTAGTTGCATTTATACAGAAAATAATTTTTCAATTATTTTTAAATGCAAGAGCATTTTTTTATAGGTGCTTACCCAATCCTTTTATTATTGAACAGGTATAATTTTGCACGATTTTTTCAGCATTATTATTGTTTCACTATTGAACATATTTGTCTTTCTTTTCCAGGTCATGTTGCCGCACCGAGTGGGAGACTTGTACATCTACGAGCAACCGCAGAATCTCTGTCCTTCCCCCTCCCCTTCACAGACCCACATCTCCTTGCACCAGCCACACCTGACCTCGCCCCGGACACAAACACCCCCGCACCTGTCCCTTCACTCCCCCCACCCACACCTCCCCCCGCATGTGCAAGGAATGGAAACATACGATGTGCCGCGATCCATACCAGTTTCTGCAACATATGACGCCCCACGATCCTTGTTGCCTAGGTTCCAGGGTCAGGGTCATGGAGTTGCTCTTCCGGGCTCCGTGTCGGCTAACCCTGGACCTGGAGACTGGTACGATGTGCCCAGGGCCCCCGCCAGCCTGACACTGTTTCATCAGCAGCAGTTGACACCTTCAAGCAGTGCCAGCTCACTTACAATGGATTCAATGTCTTCTAGTAACAGGTAAAGATATATTTCTAACATGATATTATGTAGATTTTAATTTACCCTTTAGTAGAGATAGGGTGGAATGGAAGATAGCGAGGGCTTTCGAATATTTATAGAAAACAACCATGGACAACTTTACGTTGGTTTGGAAAATAACCCTCTTGAAGCATTTGATGATATCAGAGACACGGTTCATAAATTCAAGCCCCAATTAAAAAGATGTAAAATTAATTCTCATAATTTAACCGAAAACTAACTCTACTGTTTCATAAATTTATTTAATCGATTTATTTCCTCTTTTTTTGAGGTATGTAAAAATGTTCAGCTGCTATGGGGATCGCACTCCTGGTTAGCACCAAATGAGAGTTGTGAAGTTTTATCATTTCATTTTTATATGTATTTGTTCAAAGACTAAAAAATTGTAGAGTAGAGGATCAATTTTCAGTTTTTAAAGCCTAAATTTTCAGGTCTTCCCTCGCCAACATGCCAGACTACGACATCCCTAAGTCGCGGGGCTCCAACTACACGTCCAACACGCTGCGCAACCAGAGCCCCTGTCCCAGCCAGACCTACGACGTGCCACCCCCCAACCCCCTGCCGAAGGAGCTGCCCCTGGAGTGGGCGGAGGCCCTCCATATGCTGGAGAGGCTGCAGATGGAGGCTACAGACTCCATTTCTAGGTTATTAGGTAAAAAATCGACAAATTGTTTTAATGGTTAAGTTTAAAGTTGAAATGTAAGTTTGGAGAAATAAAGAGACAATATTCTAGAATGATAATTTCGGTGTTTTAAAGCATTCACCCTTTCAAATTTAAAGGTAAATTGAGTATTTTTCTAGATTCATGAGTAGGACAGTTGATAAATAATGTTAGGTACCTTCCATGTGCCGCGAAGAGAAGTTTTCATTTAATCACAATAATTGGAGTTTGTTGAATTGTGTGTAATATTGCTGGTTATTTGTTCAGGTTTCGTTCGTCCCGGATGGCGTTCTCACGCTGCCATGAGCAACCAGCTGCTCGGCGTGAGACTTGGCTCCACTCGCCTAAGGGCCGCTCTGCACGACCTCGCCCAGTTCACAGAGGGCACCCTGGGGAACGCCGCCAATGCACACGATAAAGGTTTAAATGATTTGTCAATCTGTTAATCAATCAATACCAAAAACGTGTCTAGTAAAACATTATTGACTTCTGATATCTGTACACTGTCTGAAACATGCTCCTAAAATGAAGCAATGAATAACTTCTATTTTTATTTGTTTCAGGTTTGACCTTAAAACTTCGCCCCCTTGTTAAGGCACTCAGAGATGCCGATAGACTTGTAAACAATGTGATTGAGAATTTGGATGCCTTGAATTGGTCCATAGAACTCCTCTGTAGACCAGATGATGAGAACCACGACACTTCCAGTCCCGATGCTCTGGACCAGCTGATAGCCTGCGCGCGAGCTCTCACCGAGGATGTGCGGCAGACTGCATCCTTCATTCAAGGAAACTCCACTTTACTCTTCAAGAAGTCCAAAACCAACGGAGTAGGAGAATGGGTCGAGGAATACGACTACGTTAAACTAGAATCGAGAGAGTCTGTAGATAAAAAACATGCAGAAATTAAAGATTCTCTACCTAATGAACTAAAAAAATCTTTCGATACTGTCATAAAAGATGCTGATTATTCAACGACAAATGCGCAATTGAATGACAACAACATGGCCCCCAACGATAAACAATTGATTTTATACTACGCCAAACAGACAATGACCTATTTTGAATACCTGACGACTGCTATAGATGCCTTCTTGCAGTCAGTTGAACGCAATCAACCTCCTGCGGCTTTTTTGGCTCATGGAAAGTTTGTAGTGCTGCACGCACATAGACTCGTCTACATCGGTGATACGGTGCACAAGAACATTGAAAATACAGAGTTTAAGTCCAAAGTTCTCGCGTGTTCGGACGGGTTATCAAATGGCTTGGCGATGACAGTTTCCAAAGCGAAGAATGCCGCATTAAACTTCCCCAGCGTGTCTGCAGTTCAAGAGATGGTGGATTCAGTAGTAGACGTGTGCAACTCCGCTCGGGACTTGAGGAACTGTATGATACAAGCGACTAGTCAACCGTAGCTCTTATTGTTCCTGTTGGTGAGGTTCTGCAAAACTGTCAGCGCTGTTTGGGTTGTCATAATCGTTTGTACTTTGTTTGGATATATTTACTATTTCATGTATTGATTTGAAGATTAGTGGAATGAACATTATGCCTAGAGTGAAATTGTTACATGTTTCTAAATCGCTGGCAGCGAGAGGCCCCGTAGTGGATTATAGCAATCTGTATAAATGAGAGATAAAAAGAGTTGGAGTAGTTATTAAATATGTCGACGGATCTAAGAAAAATTCCTATTTCTGAAAACATAGGAACATTGTAAGATTGAATACACCAGCTTGAGTATATTTATAGAGAATAATATTATGCAAAACAATACTAAATGACTTAATTTGAAATATTAATATTTTGTCCTTATGCAAAAAGATATGTATGCTCAATTTTAATATAAAATATGTTAAATTTTGTGTAGGTGTTAAATGGTAAATTAGCTCCCTCATAATAATTAATAATGCCAAAGTACTAATTTAAGTCAACGAAAATATTGAATAATAATTATTATAAAACACCAATATTAAATGCATTTAAGTGACTTATTTTACATTGAACATATTTGGGCCGATATTATAATATCTATATAAGGTTGTCTATAGGCAAAAATATTAGATAGCGTAATCTTCAGTATAATAACGTGCCGATATTGTTATCTTTCCAGCAACATGGTGCTGTCAAACTTTTCTAACTACCCCATCGGTACTTATTTACCAGGATATATGCTAAATTTGTTGTAATTATATCTGGAAGTTGTGGCAATCTTCTACACCGTATGCAGCGTAACATTTTACAGCTGTCAAATCACACTGTGTGGCAACTAATTGTCTGTGATCTGATAATGTCTCAGCCGGTCTCATTGGCAAACAGCTATCCCTTGCATTTATTTCTCCATTATAATACCGGCCCTTAGTTTGCTACGCAGTATTATCATAAAGTTGTCACTGTTTATTTCACATAATATACACATTTCTTCAGGAGGTATTTCAAATGTTAATGGTTTCTTGTATTGTCTAACGATAAAAGTAATTTATATACATACAATATTATTATGGTTACTGTTATAAGTAAACTAAATTGGATAGAAACTTACAGTAAAGTCTGTTTCTGTACAAACTGCAATCATGAATTGGATCTAAAACTATTGATGTCACAACTCCATGTGAAACTAACATACAAAAGAGCTAAAGCCATTAGCTATAAAGTTTTGGGTTTTTCCTAAAATGTTTGATTATTTATACAATTATTATGATAAAATTAATAAAGGGTTGTATGTAACCTCTACTACTTATGAATCATATGAAATAACATGCTTTATGTCTGTGTATCGTTTGTAAAAACATATAACTTGTAGAATAGATTGAGAATGTGCTTAACATATTAGATGGAGTTGTCTAGATTAGGTGATATTATACAATATATACATACATAGTTGCTTTTTGTATAATAATTGTCAAAAGTGGTACATATTCGGTGAATTCGTATTCAGGTACCATTATATGTCATAATCGGCCTTATTTTAAAATGTATATAAAGTAAAAGAGCTCACCAGTTCCTGCCAAAAGTTTAATATCGATTTATAGCAAGATTATAGATTCATACTGAGATATTGGCGTTTCCAGTTCTGTATAGTATTTAGGAGTAGGTTTTGTATATAAATACATACATAGAATAGAGTGAGATGTTTTACATGTTAATTTATCTATATAATAATTCATACATTGAGACAGACTACATAAAATCACAGAGTTTAATAGTATAATATAATGTGTACATAAGAATTTTTTCAAATTTAGTTTGTATCGGCAATTAATTCAAGAATTATTATAATCATTCTTGTGATGTGCGTAAAGTTAGGTATGCCTGTACACTGTGTTTCGCATTCAAAAGGTTTAATTAATTTTAATGTTAAGTAGGTTACGTATGATGGAAATGTTGTACAAGAGTATGTTATCAATTTAGAAGTGATACACAATGTAATTTTAGCACCATCATTCAGCTTACATCATCTGTTTTTGTGCTAATTGTATACAACCCATTTTCAGCACCATACATAATATGATGCTACATATTTACAATGTATTTAGGAGTGTAAAATATACTACATATTACAAAGTGAAAAGCCTTTTTTTAACACTGATACATAACTAACAAACTAACCACCACGCCGTTCCCCCGCAGAGGTAGGCAGAGTTCTACAATGTGTTTGCACCACTTATACACCTCTACTCGTGTTAGTTACGCTGCTATCTAGCGGTGAGAAACATAAACTTTTGAAAATTTATCGTAATTTTCCTCTTATTATCCTTATTCAGACAATAAATTTTTTTTTTTGATAGTCAAAAGATTTGAATTGCGTGTCTGAAAGGGTTAAAAATTTTTTTTTTCGGCAACTTTAGGGTTAAGAAACTTTTGGAGCTGGGTCTACGCCTGAAAGCATAATTTTTATATGTTTTATTGTTAATGAAAGGTATAATATAGTACATATTTATAGTTTTTTTGTTCAATTTGTAGAACTCCATTTTAATTTTTATATAATTTAATTGAATTATATAAAAATTAAAATGGAGTTCTACAAATTGAACACAAAAACTATAAATAAATATAAATATGTACTTTATTATACCTTTCATTAAAAAAAAAAAAAAACATTTTTACATTATTTGGGCTTTCTTCCATCAAAGAATACTGTGTTTTTAGGTATTAACAATATAATAATAATAACAGTGAACTTATATAGCGCAGTTTTGTGATATTTCACCTCAAGTGCGTAAGCATATGTGTCAAAAGCCAGCTTTTTATCGAAATATTAACCTTATAAAGTTCATCCCTCATAATGTTATAACTTACAGATATTGTGTGTTTCTAGGAAACAGAGGAAAGGATGCAAAGGCTCCCGGGCTCACTGCGCAGTCCCTGATAAACAAAAAGATAGAATGAAAACATTATGGAACTTCCGTCGAACAACTGACAGCTAGATTTTATAATATGTAACGTCCACACAGACAAGTTTGTTTCCGGTTATTAATTGATATTCTTAAGTTGGTCTATTTTATGCATCAAGCAAATGATTGGATTTGGATTATTGCTGCCCAGATTCTTTGTTAAGTGAATCAATATATAATTGAATCGCAGAGAAGTCCAACAGAGGAGTGCTGGAGGAAGGAATAAAACAGATTTCATGCAATTGACAAGAATGTGTTTTGGATAATGACAGTGAGTAGTGACCTCTCTGCAGAAAAAAGTGGAACAAGTAAAGGATATACAACCCCACAGTTGATGTGTTGTAGCCATCAGCAGTAATGAAGTTAAAAATGCATAAATCATCAGTATAATCATTATTATTGTTTTAATTATAAGTTATATCCATGTAAAAGATGTATAGTGAACTTACGCACTAAATTAAACATACAAATGAAATGAACAAATGGTTTTCCTCGGCATGGACCATTGAATGTGTAATATTTAATCTATTTCGTTATCAATATTGTACATAACTCTTGGAAAATGGCGGATTAGGTATTTCACCATCTACCCAGTCTTACTAGAATAAAAACTAAAATAAAATAAATAATCTAACTGTATGTGTTATACCTATACAGACAAATAAACATTAGTGTTGGTTGCACTTGATCTGCAACCGTGTTTAATTTCTAATTTAAATAAAAATAATATTGAACACAAAATTATTAGTTAATTTGATACATCTCTGTTTGGTTATTGAAATCTCAAGTTATTGTAAATTGTAGTTTTTTTTTTAAGAAATGTGTTTTTACTTATCTTTTAAAGTTGTCAATGCCAGTTGCAGGTGACTAAGTATATGGTTGGTCAGTCCAAGAACACTAGTTCACAAACTATGCAAAGTTCATACGTGAGGATTCAATCAGTCTGTCCGATGCATTAGCCTTGGCCGGCCTGAAGTAAGATCGTTCACAGCACCTTGTAAACCATAAGACAACATTTAAATTGAACTCTTCTGTGACTTGAAGACAGAGTAGGCAATTACGTGGTAGAGAAGTTGGCAGTGTCAGCTGCTGTGTTGAATACCTCTTGCAGTCTATACTATGTACATTAGGCAGACCAACACACAGACAGTTGCAGTAGTCTAATCTAAAGACTAGAGTTTAGAATGGTACCTTATAGATTTTAGATCATTGTCTTGTATAAAATGAATTATTAACGGTTTTGCCAAGTTTATAACATAGCTAATAATACAGGTGTATTATAATTTAAATTTCATTAAAAAAAACAATTTTTTCCATAGCTTGGTATGAAATCAGGAGTTGACGGAAAGCCGAATCTTCAGTTATCTCTACAACATTAGTTCTGATAAACAATGTTGATATGTCGTGAACAAAAGTAATTTGCATGCATAGAGATATGTTTGCATGTGAAAATATCAATCTAATGTTCAATGTTTGTAAGAAATTCTTTGTAGAATCTTGATATACATTTCAGTTCTCCAGGTTCTCAGGTTCAACTGAAGAGAAAAATGTGGCATTAATAGGTCAGCAGATTAGTTGGGTCTGCGGGCACACCTCGATGCTTTCCCGTAGTCAGCTGTCTGTTTTCAGATTTTGGAGCCTTCCAGATTTGCCCACGAAACTGGTTAAATCATGACATCTGCAATGATGGTTTAGTCGACAATGCGCGGATGCAGTTAGACGAAAAAACGCAACTTACCAAACCTACAACACATCTCGAACGTCGGCAAACAGACGGAATACCCGCACTGGTATTGCAGAGGTGTCCTGCAGGAAAAGATCCAATTTTGACAAACCTCTTTAAAATGTCCCTGAAGTGTGGATCTGTGCTCTCTGGTTGGAAAAAAGTGGTTATCGTTCTATTCCCAAGAAGGGTGACCGCTTAAACCCGGCCAACTACGGGTTGAAAGGGCACAGGAACAACCTCGGCTCAGAGGGCTTTGAAACAGAGAATGGACGATTACCTCGAGAGAATTTTCTCTTGAGGTAAGAATAACTTCGTCGAATTAAAAGTTTCAAAGACCCAATCATGTCTGATTACGACTAAAAGGGATTGTAATGACAATTTAGTCGCCTTCCAAGGAATTAATCTTTCTAACAAACCTTCCATTGACATGCTTGGTGTAAACTTAAGTGACCAGCTGAGGCACGGGGGCTCCATCGAAGCCAGAGTTAAGTTGACCTCTCAGAAGCTGGGCGTACTGTACAGGGCCTGCAGATACTTTATAGTTCTCTAGATTCTGTGCAAAAACAGGTGGTTGATAGATTCTCATATCTTAACAAATGGATTGCAATCTTTGGAGCACAGACGTCAGGTTGGAATGCTGTCCTCGTTCTATCGGTATCTCAATCGAAGATGCTCCGAGGAACTTGCGTTACTGATTTCTTCGCCACCGGTGCATAGTCGGGAAACTCACCAAATGCGCGCCCAACATTTGTACACGGTTGACATTCGGCACATGAGAATGGGTCGCTTCTACGACTTGTTCTTGTGTTCAATAGCTCGACTATCGAATGATTTGCCGGCCTCTGTATTTCTCCATCCTACAACAAGGGCCTCTTCAAGATCCAGATTCACCATTCCTTTCCCAAAAAAGTCCCTCCACAGAGCATCCCCAAAGATGACATAGGCCCTGAGGGAAATTATTTCCTCAATAACTAGAGAACCTCATCAACTCATCATCATAAATTATAAAAAATATTTTTACATATTTTACTGCGCCGTTTTACGAAAAATCAGCTTAAGAGCGCTTCACAATTAATATAATAAAATAAACGCTTACTTTTATAAATCATGTAAAACAAATGGTGAAGAATTGATGGCACAATTTGAAAAGACAGTTGTAAACAATTCTCTTGTTGACAAACTCCAGTTTTTGTTTGACACTTTTGACAGATGGAATAATACTGTCAGTAGGTGTAGAGATGTCCGATATTCCGGTCCCGACTACTTTGTCCCGGTGACTTATCGGTTCTTTTTTACTAGGATTTCTCTAGCAACCTCCTCCCCCTGAAATCATAATATTTGGAGAGAAATCGTCGCTCTTCAGTCAGAGATGAGCAACAGAAGTCGGTTCTAGTTATTTTTTTCAAAAAATCACTAACAATCTCCCCCATTAAATAAAAGTATTTAGAGAGACCGGTTCCTTTTTTTTTCATCTTACCGATGAACTTTATCGCCACCAAGAATCGGTTCTAAAAGTAACTGAATAAATAAACGGTTTCTCGTAGGTCACATGGTCTGATTTCTCCATTTATCAGAAATAAATAATGTCTTTCCAAATTATGAATATCCATCCTTAGTTCCTACGCATGCGTAGAAACCTGCGCAAACTGAGCAGCGCGCAGCGAGCCCGAGCAAATGTCAGTTTTCAACGAGTCATTGTTTAGAACGATCGCATATTGACGTGTGTGAAATAAAAAATCGCTTTAAAGTTTATTAAAGAATTATTACAGTATTTCTGTGCCATGTCGATTAGTATCCGGATTTCGCCGCCGTTAAAATTGAACGATTTGTTGAAACCGCGTTAAAAAAAACCTTTTCGTTAAAAAGCTAATAAAATGATTATTTCTTTTATTTTTATTTTCTTTCAATCTAAATAAACGTCCGAAATCTAAAAATTAAGTGATTTCTTTCCCTCTTACAAGTGTTTCCATTTAAATCGAAAGTGTGTTTTAAATAAATTGTTGTTTAAAAAATAATTATCGGAGCGAAGTGTTTTTTTAAATAATAATCATGAGTGTTGTCTGAATAAGTGTTTCCATTTAAATTGAAAATTGTGTATTATATAAATCGTTTTCTAAAAAAAAATATAAAAGTGAAGTGGCTTTTTTAATAATAATAAGATACGCTTCTGTAAATTATATGTGTTAAACGAAGTGAATTTTTTATTGGATTATCAGTTCTGCATGATCCGGTGTCTTCGAAAAGTAGGTCCTTCATCCTTGCAGTCGAGGAGATCAGCTCAGTAGTGAGTGCTTTTTTCTATAATTTAAAAGTTTTCAGGGTTCAAGGGTGCTTTGAAATTTTTCAAATTATTTTACTCATCATTGGGTTAAAAGGTATAAGCATTTATTTATTAATTTCGAAAATAATTTAATTAAAGAAGGGAACTTGTACATTAATTTGTACAATTAGGTAAGTATATTTTAACAAAAAAAGCATTTGAACGCCAAAGTAAAAATCGCCTCTATCTAGGGGTTTTTAAAATTATATTTTCAATATTATCAAAAAATATATTGGTGTAGAATGTAGCACTATATCCACTTCGTGTTGATATTGCACTATATCAACAATGCAAATAAATAAAATGTAAATAAGGCGGAGCTGTTTCCTTTCCTGGACTACTAAAAAAAATATACGTGAAAGGATTTTGCAAGAATGGAAACTGCGGTAAGATAAGTCGAAAACTGGCAGATAGATTTTCTTCTTCTTCCTGTCAGTTAAAAGCACAGTGAAAGGGGCTTTCATTAAACTGGATCATTTTATCTAGAGATGGAAAGTTCAGGGGAAGGCTGAATAGTCTCTCTCTGTCTCTTCGCCCAAACACAATAAACTATCGACTAAGCACATTATTTGGCACTGTGAACTGATGATGGATACCAGTAGAGATGTTCGACATTCCTGTCCCGGCTACTTTTTACCAATAAACCTTTCCGCCATTGGGAATCGGTTCCAATAGTAACTGGATAAAGAACTGATTTCTTGTCCGTCTCCGGTAACTGGAGCAACAGTGACATGCCATTTCAGATATCAACCATCCCTAATTGTCAATTGGTGTTGGTAGCTGCAAGTTGCAAGGTATTGCCAAGTTCAAAAATCTTTTGATTTTATACAATAATGGGGCAATTTTACTGTATTTCGTAAATTCTTATCCAGACCTCATATTACTTGACATTACCCGACCAAGCCTAACCTAACCATGAAAAATATGACAGCAATTTTTGTTGTTGTTTTCCTATTTCTACCACATTTATATTTAAAAATAAGCTAAACTTATTATTTAACATTACGAAAAGGAATACACAACGAAACAACCTAACTTAATTCAACCTACTGACTGTTGTACAGCCGCTTACTCACATATCCACAGGATGGCACGCATAGAGTTTTCGGAATATTTACACGCGCGGTTGGAAAAAAGGGGCATACTGTTTGATTTACGGTGATTATCACCCATCCCAAAATCTACTTAGATTTCTTTCGTTTTTATCTGGAATCTCAGTTTTCCCCTAGACACGGTATCTTTGACTGTGGGCACAGACAATATCATAATCATAGACTATGATTTCATTTCTCTTCATCGAGCTCGCACTTCTCTTGTATAGTACGGTACCCAAGTCTATGCAGTTTTTGCACAAATGTCAGATTTGCGTCAATTCGTATAGCTTAGCGTTTTTAAGATATTTTTACATCGCTATGGCTTTCGATCAGCATCCAATCTACTCCTTTTTCCGCAAAACATATAAAAACAGTTTTTGTAACACTATGATTTATTAGCTTGCCTACAGATATACACAGGGAAAAGTTGCAAATAAACGGGTATCCCATCGGTGGCGTACTGAGATAATAGGCAATTACAGCATGATACCAGAAGTTTTACTGTTTTCTTTTGCCTTGTTAGACAACGGCGCTTTGCTGTTCATATTGGTGTATTACGTTATAACTTTATCCGATTTGGAGTGTGATTATTTGAACCCTCTCGAGTGCTGTTCCAAGTTGAACTTTTTCGTGCCTACCAAATTGATCGCCCACGGCTTGCTCTCGGTCCTACTCCTGTTCAATAGTCAGTGGGTGCTCACCGCCCTCTCGCTGCCCCTGCTGATTTACCTGCTGTATGAGTACCTGTGCGTGCGCCAAGGGAATCTCGGAGTCTATGATCCTACGGAAATACACAACAAGGACCAGCTGTGGCGGCACATGCGAGACGTGCTCGTCTACCTTCTGTACTATCTGATCTCCTTCTTCATTTACCTGTACTGTCTGATCATCGCCCTGCTCAAGGGGGATCCTATTCAGCGCCACCACGACGACAAGATCATCACCGAATTGTAGACACACTTCTCCTCTTATTTATTATTATTTAAAATGGCAACCGACTCTTTGAATGTATATTTAAGAAAAAAGAAACTTTTATGTCCACTTATGAATGTACCAAAACATTACGAAAAGGTGTGGGACAGCAACGCCAGTGAAATATCCCGGAGAGCTCGGGAAGCTCTGGACGAACAGGAAGAAACCCTGAGCGAGCAGGATGCGGCCAGCAGGGACCTGGCTATGTCCAACTACGTAATTCTCAAAGAGATATTGGGGCAGCTGGTGTCCTGGCAGGACCTGAAGCTGGTGTCCTACGTGTGCCAGGCATGGGCCGACGTGGTGAAGAACATAACTAAGCACTGCGTTAAATCTCAAGTATTCTGTTTGTACTGGATCCAGGGAGTGATTTTCGAAAAGGAATATCTCCGGGCCGAGCCAGAGCCGATGCTGATCTTGGCTTTTGCTAACTCAAAGTCGCTGCAGTTTCAGTACTCGTGCAGCGAATACCCCGACTCCCCGTGTGACCAAGGCTGTAAAGCCAAGCACAAAAGTGAGTACTATTTAATTCCGTCCATTTGTGTTTCACCTTTTATATACATTTTATAATAAAAATATATCGTCCATGCAACCGTTATATGTCCTAAACCACCAAATGCTTTTTTTATTTTTTTTTGTATTGTGGTAACTGGTAACACTCCATCTTGCAAAATGTCATAACCTGGAAAAATCGTTTGATTTTCTTTTTTCCCATCTAACTAATATGTCTTATCCCACTTGGGTTAAAATCGCTTAGTTACAATATGTCGTAAGCTACACAATGTACGATATGACATATTACATCAATGCATTCTTTAGATTTTACTTCATATTTACCGGAGTTAATATGTCAGAAGCCACAATATTTGGAATACGACATCTTGCATCTACAATGTTTTACACGCTCCAACTTGTCAGTTCTCAGATCACATTGATAGTTTGCCTAAGCCGCGCTCTTGTTATTCTCTCGAAAAGATCAAATGAATAGTGCAAACTGTTGTAATTCTATATTATGTGATTATATATTAAAGTGGTAAGTTTATAATACCTTTATTACTATTGTCCTCTGTACCGAATTTACCATTTCGTTAGCAGTCCTCACAAATATGCATAATTTTGAAAGTACAATTATCTCTCATAGGGATTGTTTATATTATTGAGATTGTACATAATTTTTATCCCTTTTAGATTTTTTAAATGTATCCGCTGGGTAACAAAATAGCTGAAATGGCAGCAAAAAAAATCGCATGAAGCAGAAGTACGAGATATACCCGATTTAATTGATGCTTCTTCTTCAAATGTTAGTCATCAGGATGAGCCTGAAGCCCATGCACCTGAACCTTATCTTCAAGCATAAGTTAGATATTGACTGTAGGCATTTCAGACTATGGACCGACTAGTGCCACTGCTATTTGTACTGCATCAAACCAACCCACTAGAACTTCCACTCAGAACAGCACCCGAATTGAGACATACAAATGCCATTAGATGATGTACACACTGAGACATCACGAAACAACACTCAAAGTGTGGCATTCGGTGACGTAGAATTGCGTAAACTGATGCACAAAATGAAACCATACAAAACAACACTCGAAAGTGAAACAGCCAGTGACATAGATTCTTGTGCAGAAAATAAAAATAGAAAATAGGCACTTGTCCTGAAAAGTGGAAAAGAAATGTTAACAAGCATCTTCGATTGGAAGGAAAACAGTATATGGGTTGTATGTTACAAGAGTTGCTAATAGTGTAACACACCATCAAGTCAGGAGTCAAGGGATAATAGGTGTACCTTGTCAGTCAAAAGTGTCCAAGCAATATATGTCATTGATGTGCAGATATAACAGAAGATCAAAGATCTAAATTATTTGAGAAATTTTCTAAAATGTCTTGGGATCATATGTAAGAAATATGGTAGATAAAATGCCCCCGAAGAGAAGATATACGAAGAATGAAAAAGAGTCAAGAAGAGGATCCACGATTATTGTACAACCTTAATAGGACAAGAGGGATTTTTCAATTTTTTAATATTTTTTGCGCATTTTAAAAGTTGCCTGTATCCACAACAGCAGATAAATTTTTTTTTACTAAAATACACATTAGATATATTTATGTTTTATACCAGCAAGTATATAAAAAATATATTTTCTTACTTTATAACTCTTTATAAAATAGCTATTTTCAATTAATCGTCAATCGACCTCCTAAATGTTCTTTTTCTGTGGTCAAATGCAAATAATAAAAAAACATTTCAAGATATATTTTAATTGAGCATTTCTTGATCTATACCACGAACATTTTTTATTTTTTTAATTGTTTAATTAACAATGAATACATATTTTTAAAAAAAAGTTTCTCGGTTAACTTTGAACAGGTTTTTATGGGCTAAAAAGCTGTATAATAAGTAAAATATTGTTAAATATTACAGCATTTTAACTATATAAATTGAAGAAAAAAAAAATAATATGGTAATATGCGGTTTTTCTAAATACCAAAAACACATAAAAACGATGCCGTGAAAGAATTGAATTCACTATGCGAAAAGGAGTCGCCAGAAGCACATGTCTCGCGGTCGACCGGTCCCGTGAAGTTTAAAATGAATATTATGTACCCTGGAAGGAACGAATTAAGAACGTTGTATTTGTTCTTACAATTTGAAGGAAATGTGTCAAAAGGAGTAATCAGAATACGTGCGTGGCGCAGTAAGACGCAAATGAACATATGATTGTACTTTCTTACATGTTCCTTTCTCCGCGCGCTGCGTGAAGGATATGCAGATAATGCACAGATTTAAAAGCGTCTGTCTTGTTTAAGTGATGGACTACGTGCACGCAGCTCTGTCCTACCCGAGCCGCTCCCTGGTGGTGCTGTCCTGCGAGAGAGTTCTCTACTATCCGCCCACTACCAAGGACAATCGGGAGAACAGGGCTAACTTCAATGAGGCCATTGCCAGTAGAGGTAATTCAAACAACCTAACCTAATCACACAGTAGCTACTAGCCAGCTGTTCACTATTCATCTCTTCCACAATGCGCCTCCAAGTCGTTCCTGTCCTGTGATCTTTCACTGGCCTCCATCCATTGCAGGCCTAGGTTGTCCTCGCCATAGCCTCTGTCAATCAGATAGAATTGTTGACTGGAGTAAAATTAATCAGATTGACTAGGGTGTGTCATAGTTGGTTTCACCGGTATACTATAAACAAGCAATGTTTAAAATGTGTCTCCACTATGAAGGAATTGTTTGATAGTAGGTTAACATTTCATGCTCATATTGAAATGACCCGAAGCACTTCATTGTCAATGCTGGGTTCTGTTCTATCCACTGCGTGGAATTTCAGAGACTCAGGTTCTCATAATTTTATTCAATTCTTGAGTAAAGGAGCAGGCTTGAGAGTGGAGGTGAGGTACTCCCTCATGTTGGAGAGGGTATAGAAGAATTTTCTGAGATTTCTCTACTTGAGGGAGTGTGGTTACTACCCGTGGCTCTATCCTACTGATTTTCTCTTGGGTGTGCTCGGAACGAACCATCTATGGGTCAGAAGGGATGTGTTTAGCGATGGGAAAAGCTTCACAGATTTGTGAATCTTCAAAATGAACCCTTCACGGTGAACAGTTCAATCGGGGGGGTTGCTAGCGATAAATGTACCAAATAATAGTCACGTTTTTTTAGTAGTTTAATACTTAATAGTTTTATTCGGGACAGCTCTCCCAACCACATAACCCACTCCTCCATTATTATATAGCAAAAATTATACTGTGTAGAAAAACTACTTCTTTCTTTCTTCTATGTGTGTTGATGAATTGTCTATTACTGGTTTCTTGTCTATTGTTTCTAGATGACAGCTGCCCATATGTTTGAATTGTTGGCGGTATCATGCCTTAAAGGGAATGATGTACAATAAGTATGCATAATTCCAGTAGTAATTGCGAAATTTCCAGTTTCTGTAAAAGCGATGTGAACGTTTTTCAGGGCTTGAGGTACAATTTGAATATTTCTTACTGTACACAGTTTGACAGTTTGGTTAGTAATAGGGTGAATATTGCGCAAATGACGATTCATATTACAGGCATTGCCTCCCTTTATGGATAAAACTTTAGAACAAAAGTTGCATTTGGCCTGGTAAACCCCAACTTCTTTAAAATAAGCCAATATTTCAGTTTTATTTCTCGTTGAACGGCCAGCCATAATTTTAGGTAGAGATTGAAAGGTATGTATTGTAAACTGAGATATTAAAAAAGTTCAACAAAATAATTCGTTCACAATTCAAAATCACCAAAAAACACTCGTGAAAACCTTGTAAAAACTAGTGTCATACAGACAAAACAAGCAAAGAAATCAAAAGCAACTGTCACGTGTACGTGCGAGGGAACGGACAACTAAAAATATACTTCATTGTTTCATTCATACTACGAACTACAATCGAAGTAAAGAAGTAAAAGAACAATTGAATTTCAGACGATGCGATACTTCAATCGTTCGAACGAATGAAAGGCTAACATTGAAATTCGAAATAGATGCCATACATCGGGCAAGGGGAATTACCAACTTAACCAACTTCAATTGAAGTATTTGTTCAATGAAAAATGAATGAAGTTGGGACTGCCGCAAAAAGAAGTCGTTATTTGAAGGCGTTCCTGTGAAGCGGTCACAACGCTAGATGTGTTCATTGTTACACATTTCTTCAGATTGATTTGTGGGTGTTTCGAAAACTTGGCTATCATTGAGAGCATTAACTTCTACATTCCCAATGGTTAGCTTCGTCATCGACAACATGGGGCTGTTTTATCTCCCGGTCTATAGGACTAATTTGCCAATGCTCATGCCAGTGGGGAGGGCACTCTTGTTTCTTCGAATCGCTTTGGATATTGATATATATATTAAATCAATGAAGCTGCATTTAAACACAAAGTTTTTTAATATCTTATTTTTATCTCTCTTCTTCATAAATATGTACTGTTTACACAGTTGTGAATTTTGTAATATTAAAAAAAAGAACTGCACAAGAATCTCAACTGCTCCCAACCGTCTGGATCCAGTGGGACTATGGCATCCCCAATTGGGGTATGTTGTGTGGCTGAAGGTAGTGGGGAGGGGAAGGACATGAGGAACAGGAAGTTTGGGAAGCACCTGGCTATTCAGATCTGGTCACCAAACACGGCTAAAGCCATTTCAAGAAACGTTTCGACTCTGAATGGTGGTTTTTCACCAGGGCGATACTATGAGTATCTACCACTTTGGTAACATTGAAGTTGATGAAACATCAAGAGGGATGAATCACATATTGGATTTGTTCACTTTGATACAGATCTGGTTTGCAGTTTTTTTAATGCAGGTAAAACAAATAAATAATACTGCTTACTTTATAATGATGATTTTGTTTCCAGGTTCTTGCACGTGCGGTGTCATTCTGCCAAAGATTTCCGGAGTTCACATTCACACCATGGACAGCAAGCTGGAGTCGGAGGTGGAAATACCATTGATTAGGAAAATTTTAAAAATAATGGAAACTGAGATTATCAAGTGCATCCTCGTGTTTGTTGGAAACCGGTACGAGCGCTTTGAAACCAACTTCCTAGCGGTCGTACAGACTATAAGGCACAGGTATTACATTTTTATTTATGTCAGACCTAACTTTCGAACAGTGATCTTTAGCATAGTGAAATTTGCACAGCTATTTCTGTCTGAAATTTCTAATTCAATAACTATTTTTTAATATCCACTTGAATGTTGAACATTAAGCGATATGCCATATTGCTGTAATTATTATTTCTTAGTTAAATGTTGTTCTACACTCCACAGATCTTGTATTTTGTCGATTTCATCATCTTCCTCCTGTTCTGTCAGAAGAAATGCGATTTCTACGATGGTGAAACTGTTGTTCATCTGTGAATATAAAAAACACACCAAATATAATTACTGAGTTATTTATGCATAAGAGAAATAACAATTTTACTAATACATACAGAAATGAAAGAGTTTCGAATGATAACATACAATCATGTCTGATTACGCCTAAAATGAATCGTAATGACAATTTGGTCTCCTTCAACGGAAGTAATCTTCACAACAAGCCTTCCATTGACATGCTTGGTGTACCCTTAAGTGACCAGCTGAGGCACGGGGCCTCGATCGAAGCAGAGTAAAGTTAGTCTCCAAAAGTTGGGCGTACTGTACTGGGCTTGTAGATACTTAAATAGTACACAACTGTTGACCTTGTACAAATTGCAAGTGTGCCACACTGTTGAATTTGGGAACGATTTACCAGCCTCTGTGTTTTCTCCCTCCTTCAAAATGGGCCTCTTTTAGACCCAGGTTCACTCTTTCCTTTCCTCAAAAAGACCCTCCACACAGCATTCTCAAAGATGATATAGGCCCTGAGGTAAATTATTTCCCTTAAGGCCTCCTGTGTGGAGTTAATTTTAAAAAAAGGCAAAAACCACCATACTCGTAAAAAGGCTACCATTAAAACCAAATGTTAGATCGACTGGACATTTTATTTCACTAATATATTAATATTCCGTTAAATAACTTTGTAGTATGGATGTAACTTATGTTATTATCTTAGAATACATCTTTGGGTATCAAAATAAATGTAAATTGTGAAAAAAAAAAGAATAATTCATCTTAAATAATACAAATAGTAGCGGAAAGAATTCAATATTTTACCAACAGAGGAATAGTCAAAATATCACTGTCGTTTTAGGCAGAATTACGTATTGCAACCTAACGGAAAAAAATAGATAGAAAAGATTGCCAGCTATTTGATTTATTTTGGTCAAAATAAAAATCGCAAAGTTTGTATTCGTTTGAGCATCCATATGATCTCAAAGGGATTATTTAGGTGATTTTCTGCAAATATGGCACTCGTAGCGCGCCTTTTTCGTTTAGTACACAATCTCCCTTTCCCTATATGGAGCTGTCTCTATCACTATACAGAGACATTGAGATGCGGAGAAGGTCTTCTGAGCTCCCGCACTATGCGACTAACGAATCCCCACCGTGCTGGTCCCGTGTGGAAGGCTTTATAAGTGACATCTTGCCCCTAAAAAACAAGGTTCTCCTGTCTACTTGCTCCGACGAAATACCCTCTTTCAGCTGACTACCCGTGCCCCGCACGGTCCTCTGAGGGTAGCTATCTGCAATCATTGCAAAGTATCTGACTTGGAAACTACCTAGGTTCGTTAAGGCGCACTCCTTCTCTTGGCTACCTACCCTTGGAAGACAGTATATATTAACTCCGCTTAGCTTAGTTGTAATCCGCCAAATGTATAGGAAAATGATGATAATTGCAGCCAGCCGGGAGTTCCGGTGGCAGTGGGGGGCTGCCGGGTGAACACCTCCTACCACAAGAACTTCAACCTGACGGCCAAGCGGGATGGTCAGCTCTTCAGCGTGCTGATCTTCTCCGTGGATAAGGACGCCAAAGAAGAAGTGGAGTTGGATTGCTATTCCGCTGTGTTCCTAGAGGACCATGACATAGAATCTAAAATGAGACAGGTGATTATACACACCCCCAAATCCCCTCCTATACCGATTCTGAACGAAAATCGGTGAAAAGGAAATTTATTAATAAATTTTGAAAATAATTACACATTCATAAAATATCATCTATACGTTCTTAAATTTATGGTGGAATTCGTTCTGACAATATAAAAGCATCAAACTCAAAGGGACTCAGAGCGACGAAAGATGTATGATGTCAGGAACGTTGCCAAATCCCTGAGTCTCAATGAACTAGCTGAATAACTGAATAACATTAGTCCGTACGCTTTAGTCATTCCGGCGAATTGACCAGACTGACTAGTCAACGAAACTTTACTGAATGCGTGCGAGCAAGACGTTTGAAATACGTATTCACTGTATTCATGTTTCGTTGACTGATTGACCCGCCGCATTGACTGACCATTATTATTCAGTTATTCCATACAGACAAGATTATTCACTTATTCCGGCGAGTCCGTTGTCGCTGGGAGTTTCGGACGTCACACATATATCCTTCGATAGTACTTCGCTCCGATTGCCTTTGAGTTTGGCGTTTTTGTATCGTCTTATAATATTATTTTCATACATTGAGAATTTGTAGTTGCTAAGCTACTGCTAGTGGCTTGTCAGCAGCTTGAATTGTAGATTTGGCAATACTTAAACGTGAATTTGGTTGCTTGTGTGGAAAGCCTTTAAGAAATGAAGAATGAATTCCGTGTCAAATTGGGAATTAATTATTTTCAGTCAGTTTTGCCCTTGTCTACAATATAGTAATATTTTAACATACCTTGCAAGCATTAAAACTTAATTTCAGCTATCAGAGTTTCCCCGCCGAGAGTCCAGCGCTGCCTTCAAGCTCAGCTGCGTGGGCCGGACAGACTTAGACCAGCAAGAGCATGAGCTCTTCAGCAAGTACTTCCCGGCCACTTCCCTCGTGGGCTGCTACGGCCAACAAGAGATCGGTCTCAACTGCTACCCCCCCCTGCAGCCTTTGATTCCCGCGCTGAACCTGAAAGATAGTCTGTTCCATTCCTACTCCACCATCATGGTGGTCTTTTCCTGGGGGAAATTGCTGTAAAACAACCAAAGTGAACTAATCTTAAGTTAAGTAGATTAATTATCGGTTAATAAATGTTCGGTCAAATCTTAACAATAAACTTTTTTTTAATACTGTGTGTTAATCTACCGATGATTATGCAGCTCTTTTTTATGTGATACCGCACCGTAGTTTCAACTGCCTGTAGCCGGTGTAATTATGGCATCCCCATTTTTTGGGTATGTTGTGAGACTGATGGAAGTAGAGGGGATCAGGAAGGCTGTTTTATTTATATTGGAAAGTACAACAAATTAAGTTGTGTGGTTGGAAGCTGGTTTTAGGAGAACTTTTCAGGGATCAAAACGTACTGAGGGCATTTAAGAATTCTCGAGATTAATTTGTATTATTCACAGTATTATTTACAGGCTTTTCTACCAGAATAATTTTGTATGTTGTGTTTACTCTCTTTTCTTGATCTTTTAAAAATTGTTTAAAGTTTGACCGAACTTTATAGTCACAAAGTTTAGCAGATAATTTAAAAAGCAAAAATATCTTTGCTCTAGCATTATTGGTATGAAGATTAGGACGACCTTTTAGAATAGGGTCTGAAGGTCTGAAGGATTTCGAATTTCAAAGATCCTCTTTGAGATTCCTTTTTATAAATCAATGAGTAATTTTATAATAATTACCATACATATTTGCACTGTGTAGAAAACTACGGTATTCAATCCCGAACACAATATTATATTGAGGCCTATGTATTCGGTTTTTTAAGGTTAGAAAATCTTGCATCTTGTTCTATACGGAACTGATGTTGTATTCTATAGAAATAAGATACAAATATTAACCTTACCCTTTTTACAAATCTGTGGTCTGGTTTTGGTAATTTTTTTATCCTCTTACGTTTGTTATAACTCTATGTTATACACCGATAGTCTAAAACCATGTTGAACTATTGAAGTCTCCAAACTGTTCTCCTAAGAAATGTCTCTTTTGCACTTTTCATATTTTAACCTAAGACAACAGAACTATACTTACTTACTGGTTACTTTCAAATCCTGTTTGTCTCATAAAGCAAATTATTTTATCATTTGGAATAATGTGCCAAATATCACACATTTCATCCATGAAGAGTCTAAGAGAGAATATTTATGTGGCGTTACTGCCAAAAGTTGGAAAGTAGAAATTTTAAATGATTTGACGATGGTGAATGAATTATGCTTCCTTACTGGAATATCTATGTGTATAAGAAGGTAGCAGTGCAATCTCAAAAACTAATTTGGCAATATGATTGCCGTAACAATTTGTATGTCTGATTTTGACCTAGGATGATTCCATAACATGTTTATAAACTTACAAACTTTTGGCAAAAACCCTGCAACACTGTATTTGATACCTACCCTAATATTGCAATCTCTACTAGCATTTATTTTAAGAGAAGACTGTTCAAAGACATGCTTAGCTGTTGCAATGTCTAATTTTTCGCAAAAGTGCATACATATATATATCCAAACGTCTACCTAAGAAAAAAAACGCTCAACTGTCCCGGAACAAATTTTTCAGCGCCCAGGTCGTTTTACAATTAAAAAAAAACTAATGATGGCGTTTTACACAAGTAATATAATAGTTTTTTTTGTTGAAGTTGTGCCATTTTTTAAATAAAAATCCTTGAAAAACATTGTGCCAAGTATTTGAAGCCCGTTTAGTGGCATTGGGACAGTTCAGGCTATCGGCGGAATGCCAGTTTAGTGGCTTTGGAGGCTTGAGTAAATATGTATGTCATTTTTGATTATTGTTTTAACGATGGGAGAAGGGATTGGTATTAAGAGGATGTATAATTAAGTAATATTAATAATGAATTAATTGTTTTATCTATGCTGTCACTACTTGGTAATTGTATTGTCAATGTATACTGTAATGCCAGCTCTACAGTACACCTCCTTTCACATCTTCACCATTACGCCCTCCTCGGTGATGGTCAAACAATGTTAATTTGTTTAAAAATTCGTAACAACATAAGTGTGGTCTATACCCATAGCCAAGCACAGAAGGGCTATTCTCCCAGATCAAACTGTACATACTAAAACGAAGAGCATTCTACCTATGAATGTCCGAGTACTTTTTGAAATAAAAATAATAAGACCGCCATTTGAATTCTCAATTAGTGATATGGCAAGTATCGCCAATGTGTCCTCAAAGTAACTAATTTTATAATGTATCTCTTGAATCTCTCTTTGACTGAAAACAATTTAATAATCACGACTTTTATGTAAACCAACATTTAAATTGATAAGTTTTATACCAAATTCATAATATTTTACGTTACGTATAATGTTATTATTCAAATCAAAGTTGAATCATTAAAAGCATAGGTACAATTTATATAACATTGTTGTGTGAAATAATATGTATGCTTCATGGTTTTTAGGTAATATTGTGTACCTTTTAGCTAAATAATAATTTATTCATAGATATAGTTTCTGTATCACAATACCTAGTTGCATGGTAATTTACTGTCAAATTAATTCAATTAGAGGGTACAATCTGAAATAATTATTTATTCAAAGTAATTTCTTTGGTAGAAATATAAATCAAATGAATAGTTGGATACATATGTGTTAATAAAATGTAAGAATATTGTTTGTAATGTGCTTTTTTAGAGTGCGTTTAATTTAATTAATCAATTAACATTTTTTGTAGTCATGTAAGGCGCACCTCGAGGCGGCAGATTGCTTCTTTGCTGCTGCACAGTTAACTTTATACTCCCGGAGTTAGATCGTGAAATATACCAATGCCAGAACAGTGGTGAATTTTGAAAATACAGTCCATAATTTCATGTTACGCAGATAACAATGATGCGAAATATGTGGCGCATTATCTCCAGGGAATACCATACTCCAGACAACTAGTTACGCTCAAGACCAGCTTCATTATCGGCTACTTGCTATTTTCTCCTTCTCCAGCTTTGTATTTATGTCGAGTCTCAGCCTGAACAGAGTTGCCAAGTTCACACATACGGCTAGAGGCACGTGAGCAATATCATAACGCTGGCTTTCTGCTTTTTCATGTTAAAAATCCATTAATCTGTTGCGTTTTAAAACATGGTCAGCATTTGGTAGACGTGAACCTAATGAGTAACAAACATCTTGCACTACACTTGCTTCCAGCCTAGTTACTACATTAAATAATGCTTTTTATTATTTATTACTTTGATATTACATACCAGCTAGTTAATTTATATTTAATATGTCTACATCATTCTTATTGTATAATAAATTAAGTGAATTCATTATTACTTGCCTGTCTTTATAATAATAATAAGGGTTTTATTCCGGGCTACATGCGGGGGTTGTGTAATGTAATCCATATTAGCATACAATAGAAAATAAAATATAATAAAAGAGAAATAAATCAACATACTACAACAATTTATATGAAAAGTGAAAACTCTACTTGATGTAAACATTTCACTGGCACTGCAAGATGACCTCGTACTTTGTCCTTTCGCTTCATGAATTGTACATAAATTTTGCAAGAACACTTTTATGGTCTTTCTAAGAAAGTGGTCAAATATGACTGGATGTGAGTTGGATTTGCATCGACATCGGAAATAAATAATTAATCGATAAACAACATAAGACATATATTATTATTATCGCGAAATATACACAACATACAATAATATGGATTATCATACACTGTCAACATCTTCACTAAAATTGTCCAATGCTAATATCATATTATTTAGAATAACGATCACAGGAAAGCGATAACCGACTGTAACCGTCACTATCTACGAGCACACTTTGTTTCAGGAGATAACTTCTTTCTGCATCGGTTTATTTGAGTTTAGTGGTTCTACAAAGATTATTTTGTTTACTCGCACCAAGCTTCAATCTGCGACCTGAGCCAAGAAGCTTTTCGCTCTGTCACAGAGGTCGTGGACTGATAAAATTTTTTTTTGACTGGGACACCATTGTCGCTTTCCTGCGATGATATTTGATCACACTTGAAGCGGGAGGGTGGGGGTGTTATTTTTGGTTCAGCATTGCGATATGATGGCGGACTCGGACTTGATCTCCATGAGCTGGTCGTTCCGGACGGCAAAGGAGCTGAGGTCTCGCTGCATGGAGTAGGCGTCCTCACCGTCTGCGTAGTATTTGGGTTCGATGTCTAGAATCTTGAAGTGCAAGGAGTTTGTGTAGAGATTCAGTGCCGCCCTGTTGCTTTTCCTCACATGCAGAGACACGTATTTTGCCTGGAAGAAATTATTATTAACTATAAATAATTTCCTTTGTTGAGTGTGAACTTTTCAAAATTGGAACTTATGGGACCGTGTTCAGAAAATAATGAAATCCGTACCTGTAATGTATTTTAACAGACATTACTCTATATTTGAAATGGGTGGATTATAGCAACTAATGTTTTGTCTAGACAAGTTAAGTTACATCCTGTGATTTTTCACACGTAACACTGGTATACGGATAATTTCGTACTTTACTTTGGGAACCCATAAATTGGGTACTTATCACAGAGTCCTCTTTATGCAAAATGGGCAGATAGGCTCCTGATATCACAGAATTGGGTGAGTTTTTTTTTTTTTAATCTGAACACTGCACAAGAGTCCCAACTCTCCGAAACCAGTTGGACTATGGCATTCCCAATTGGGGTATGTTGTGTGGCTGAAGGGAATTAGGACCCCTCCTAGGAGGAGTTGGGAAGATGAAGATTTGGAAGTATCTGGTCACTAAACACGGCTAGCACCATTTCGATTCTGAAAGGTGGTCTTTCACCAGGGTGATACTGAGCATCTACTATTAATGGTTACCTGGAAGCACTCCACCATGGCCTGTGACGCCTGGTTCATGAGCTTCTGTGCGAGGCCGAGGCGCCGGTGCGAACGCCACACCGCCAGCGAGGTGATGTGACCGTGCTTGTTGTCCTCGCCATCCTCCTCCATCTTGGCCAGAACGTAACCTGGGACAGACAAAAGCGCAGGCGTTACATACACAGCGAGGAATGGATCACCAATTCAAAGCTACATTTCAACTTTCAAAATAAAAAGTGAGTAACTAAAATATTTCAAGAAAGTCAATTTCCCTGTACCTAATACAGGGATAGCTGTTCCACATCTTCCAATTTTTTAAATGTAATTATACTGCACATGAGTTCCAGCTACCCAGAGATGGTTTTTACCCACACTGGGTCGTTTCGATTCCGATTAGATTGATTGATTCGACCACGGGGTCACTTGCCTAACCATAACCCCAGCCTCAGCTTGTTCTTACCTACGATGTGTCCCTTCTCATCCTCGGCCACGTAGCTGAGCTGTGGCCAGGACAGGCCATGGTAGAAGTAGTACTTCATTTGGTAGTTCTCCGGTAGACACAGCAGGTTGCAGTGCTGCATGTTCATCAGGTCTCCGGGGCTTGCACAGCGGATGTTCATGGTGGCCTGAAACACATTCATTTGTCAGAATACACAGAACACTGTCATCATGAAATTATTATAAAGGCGACAGAACCAGATGGTTGGAAAGTAAATACAAAGAATTCAATGTAAATAACACGCGAAGAACCCATGCAATTAGATCACAAGCATAAGCTCATTATTTTGACAGTGATTAATTATTGACAAACTTAATCAAGACTTGTGAAAAATTGTATAACTTGTTGTCTATATTTGGCAGATTAATTGAAAAACAAATAAAGACACGTGTTCTCTTTGTCACAGAATTCAATAAATTGACCAATGATTTTGTACAGATTGTTGACTATTTTTTTTAATTTTGTAAAAGAACAACCCTAATTGATAGTACATCGGTAAAGCTTATCAAACTTATTTGAAAGAATTCGCAGTCGTGCCAAAAAAGTTTGGCAAACAATGTCAATATTTTAAATCACAGAATCTTATTCCGATTGTTGATGATTTTTACAGATGTGTACTTACTTCTTGTGTTAACTGGCGGGTGAATCTGTATTGCCGTTTTATTCCTTACGAACTTTTTTCATGCGAGTCCGACTTTCCTTGAGGTCAGCAGCGACTGCTGAGGAATCTGAAGTTTCTGAAGATCCACCCAGCAATTCCCGCACAAATCGGAAGCGGGAAAGAAAACACTTCCAAACCAGGAACCAGCCTATAAACACGAACAATCCAGAGTAGAATAATATCGATCGTGTCAGTTAGTTTATTTTTCTAAACCTAATTGCGCAAAATTAGAATTTACATGCTTACCTAATGAAACTAATAAAATCAACACAAACAAAAACGCGATGATTGAAAACACGGTTAGCACAAACTCCTGCATTTTTCATAAATATACGATGATGACTGTTGAGAGAGCGTCATGCAAACTACATGTTACAATGCGTATATTTGGCAAATGCAAACGGAATAATGTCATTCGAGCTATTGCCAACTCAGTCTACGCCATGTTGCAGATACGGGACAAGGGGCTCAAAGATAACCTAATATTTATGGTCGTAACTCACCCTAAAGTAATTTATCTGGTTTTTCTAAATTAATACGTTTACAAGAAAAGTATATTTCGTCACCGTTGACATTTGAGGGCAATACGAAGGTATTTAATCAAACTTTACAAGGTCGGAAAATATATTTTTATTTGAAGTAAGAAAAGCGGCATGCGAAATGTATTGCCATATGAATAAAATATAATTATTTCGTCCACGGAATTAATAAAAGTTCTTAATTTAAAAAATGTTCCCTCCGGTATCCCTTGCCCCCCGCCAGTCTACTCCAGAGTAATAAATAAATAATGGCGGTAAAATAACAATGTTGTAATATGACGCTGTAGTTTTGTGCATAATCGTACATTTTGATATGTAAAGTATTTAAGTCTAGAATAAACAATCCAATAATGTATTGTTCGGATATGGACGGCGTTTATTTGCATCTTCATAAAAACGGAAAAATACAAAGAACAATGTTTCTCGAGGGATATCTCCAATGTGTAAGTTAATACATTCTTAAGAATACAGTATTTACTTTTACGTGATTTAAAGTGGTAGGTAACGGGAATTCGACCTTATTTTGTGTGAAACGTCCAGAGTAGACACTTTTCAATATTTCCTAGGAGGTATCTGATAGCGCTACAAGTGAATATTTTTTTCTTGCATTTGAAAAAGCAACATGGCGCAATAATCACTTGTGCCCATCTTGTACCAAACTTAGTTCAATGTGGAATCTTCTGTGAACTGTTATCATTAGAAAAACATAATTTTTTATTTGAAACAATTCATTAAATAAACTTTAGACATTTGATTTAAAAAAAGTTGAAACAATTGTTGAAGGAGTAACTCTTGGGATTCAAAAAATAATTGAGTATCCATTAAGTCTGTATTAATGGATGCTCCAAGACGCTTTGCTTAAGCACTAGGAAAGGGGATCGATGATTTTCCATGATACTTTACTAATCAGATTTAGACTGACTATTTATAGTATTTTTTTTTCGTTAGAATTAATGTGGTGCCACCAGGCAAAAAGCCCGCCTACAATAAATATTAGGTACATGTACAATATAAATATTATGAAGAGCAAATAAATAATGTGAACCAAAAGAAAGAAGAACACAATACTGGAGAAAATTTCACGATAGTGGATTAAACTCATTCAATTTGATGCAAAACTCATTCTGCTTTTAGAAGTCATGCTATTCCTGACGAATAGATTATATCCAAAGCACCGTTTTTCATTGACTTTTCCAAGCGTTTTAAAATCAGGTGGCACTCAAGATTCAAAACAAATCTAAATCGAGCTACGTAGCTGGTCTCTTATTTGAAAGAGATATTCTAGAGTTGCAATTTAGTTAGGATTTAAGCAACATAATCGTTTGGGATTCTTTGTTATCAAAATAGCATACCAATAATCGAAACACAAAATGATAGTAAATTAGTAACATTGTTATGGAATATAATACACAATGTGATTAGGGGAAATGTTTTATATTAACATTTTTATAAAGTAAGATATAAAATAATAACTAAGCTTAATATAAATATACTGTTCTATTTGAGTTTCAATTAATCACTGTCATTCCCATCGTCCAGCAAATGATCAAGTCGCAACTCGGTCAATTTAGTTTTTTCTGTCTTCGGTTTATCCCTTTTAAGGCGGATTTCCTTTTCTTTTTGACCTACCACATGTTCGGGATATATAACTGTTGTTGTATTTTTGAAAGAAATAGCTTTAGATTCGCTTGATCTTGTTTTAGGTTTTGCTACAAACATTGGTGTCCTAAAAGTGACTTTGGAGGTAGAGGTGTCTGTTATATCATCATTGATCAATGTTTCTTCGTCTTGGTTTAATACTTCTTTGAGGCAAATGGCGGCCGCTGCAGAGTTGCTCCTGTCTGATATGTCTACATTTTCTAAGTTGTAACAGACCCACTTGTCTGGGTTCTTCCTGAAGCCGGGCACTTTTCTAGCTGCGACACACTGAGCAAGCGGAGCTTCTGGTCTTTTGAAGATGCTTTCTTTCCCCCTGAACTGCTTCATCTCCGCCCTCGTCTGGCGAACTTGCTGCCGGACGACACTTCGGTCTGCAAAGTTGGTGGAAGCATTGCTCGGAGTTTGTGTTACGAAATTAGCTTGCTTTTCAGCTTCATTGAGCTGGTTGAAGAGATGTCTTTGCCTGTCTTCAAACGACGTCATTTCTGGTATTCAAATATTATCACGATAATTTCAAATTAAGACTTTATTTACGCAATAATCTCAACTTAAACGCATTAGACAGGTACGTGCAGGTCGAAGTTTGCAAAACACAAATTTTGACAGTTCGTTGTAGAGATGTTCGATGTTCCGGCCCCGGTTACTTTGTCCCGGTGAATTGTCGTTCGCTGGAATCATCGATATTTTTGGAACCGGTTCCTATTTTTGTAAAATAAAAAAGGAAATAAGTGGTATATCATTGGAATTTTGAAACAAAATGGTTCCCTTTTTCTAGGAACTGGCGCTTTTCAGTTAGAGGTGAGTGAGAGTAAGTGTTGGAGTAAAATAACCAAAGAAATGCCTGGAAGAAGAAGAGGGAACCAAAATGACAAATTACTTCCAAGAAAACATTAAATTGTTTTGGAAGGAGGTCAAAAGGTCCCGAAACGGTCCAGAAAGCGGATGCGTAAAAGTTATAAAATCGAAAGATGAAAAAATGTTAATAAATGAGGAAGAAATAAAAGAAAGATGGATGATATATTTTGAAGAGGTTTTTGAAAGCACCCCAAATGATAGTATTCCCAGTGTCGAATCAGGTATAAGTGAATGTTGCCGAAATCAACATGGATAAAATAAAAATATCGATTAAATGCACGAAGAATGGTAAAGCTGTTGGTTTCGATAATCTCGCTTCTGAATACTTTAAAGGAGATAGCCGTGTAGTTCTCATTTAACCAGTGTTTAGAGGAGGGTTACACGTCATTAGATTGGAGAAGGGCTGTGAAAATGCCTCTGTACAGAGGTAAAGGGTCACGCATGGAATGTGGGAACCATAGGGTTATTAGCTGACTAAGTTCAGTTGGCAAGCTGTATGGTAGAATATTGATTGAAAGGGTAAGAATGAAAAAAAAAGACAAAATATGGGACATCCAAGGTGCTTTCACGAGTGAAAGGGGGTGCATGGATCAATTTTTCTCATTGCGCATGCCTACAGAAAAGTTTTTGGCAAAAAAACAGAAATTTTTCTGTGCTTTTGTCGATTTGATTTTGAGTTGATAGGAACAAATTATCCATGTATGGAGTTAACACGAATCTTATACAAGCAATCACGTCCTTGTACGAGGGAAGCGCTGGATGTGCTGGAGTGAACGGCGATTTTACGAAGTGGTTCATCACAAAAGGTGTAAAGCAAGGCTGTGTAATGTCACCGTGGTTGTTCAATTTGTACATGGATAATTATATGCAAGAATTGAAAAGTGTGGGCTTGGGGGTGAAAATGAACAATCTGAAAGTATGTTGCCTATTGTATGCGGACGATGCGGTGCCGATTGCTGACAGTATGGAAGATCTACAGGTTCTCGTGTCTAGGATGAACCAATTATGTATGCAAAATGAGTTGATGATGAATGTAAGTAAGTCCAAAGTCATGGTGTTTGAAAGAGAGAGTACGAGAACAGCGTGCAATATAGTTGTGAATTATGAATACTTGGAGCAAGTGGATGAGTTTGTTTATTTAGGAAGTATGTTTACGAGAGACAGAAAGACTGCTAAGGATATTGAAAGAAGGGTGAAAGCAGGAAACTTAATGGAGGACTGAACGCTTTTGGCGCAAATAAGAAATTGTCCGAAGAAGCGAAGCTAGCAGTCCACAATGGAGTGCGTATACCAACCCTGATGTATGGCAGTGAGGCATAAAACTGGCAGAGGAAGAATGAAAGTTGACTGAATGCTGTGGAAATGAGATCCTTGAGACGTTTGTGCGGTAGAACCATTTATGACCGTATTAAAAATGTGGATATCCGGAAAGAATGCAAGGCTGATGTGAGCGTAATGAATAGGATCAAGAAAGGGACGCTTAGATGGTTTAGGCATGTAGAGCGAATGAACGAAGAAAGGAGTGAAAATAATATATGATGCGAAAGTGAATGGAAGAAGTAGAGGACGCCCGAGAAAGACATAGCACATCAAGTACATCCAATACTTGAATCGGGTCATGTGAAGAGTCAGAATAACAGAAGAGTATGTATGAGACGATGTATGAATGTGAGTGAAGCAAGGAGTGTATGCCAAGACAGAGTTATATAGCGGTCCGTCCTCTCTGCCTGCCCCTGCAAGGAAACGGCGTGATGGTTAGAGTTATTTAGTTAGTGAGTGGAAGAAACCGGTTCCAGTTCTTTTTTTCCCCAGAATATCGTAAGTAAGCCCCCCCAAGAAATAAAAAATATTTAGAGGAAAATAACTGGATGAATAGCTGGTTTCTTAATGGTCTCAGATCAACCATCCTTAGATTTTGGCGTATTGGTAATACAGTCTGAAAATTTAAGACAAAAAAATCTAACTTTACTTTTCTTATAATTAATTATCATTACAAGTTCTTAACAAATATTAAAGAAGTTTATCTTAAAACGTTTTAAATTTACAAAGGTCTGATTATTCTGTCATTCGAAATAACGAATGTCCTTCCTTATTTTTAATTTTCTACCCATACGCAAAGTGTGCAGGGCGTAGCGAGTTCGAGCAAATTTTAGTTTTTAATATTGTCTAGACCGGTTGCATATTATATGTACCTGAAATCAACTTTTCGCTTTAAAGTTTTTCAAAGGATTATTGCAGTTTTTTTGTGCATTGTCGATTAGTATCCAATTTCACCGTCGGGAAACTTGCATAATATACCGAAATCGCGTTTAAAAAAAAAACCTTTCGTTAAAAAGCTGATTAAAGGATTATTTAAGTTGTGAATATTTTTATTAAATTAAAATGAACGTCTAAAATTAAAAAAAAAGTTCGGTGTGATTTCTTTTCTTTTTACAAGTGTTTCCATTTAAATCGAAAATTGTGTATTATATTAAAAAAAAAAAAATTATAAAAGTGAAGTGTTTTTTGTTGTTGTTATAATAATAATATATGCTTCTGTAATATTGTATGTGATTAGTGTGCAACAAAGTGAATTATTTTGATTGGATTATCAGTTCTGCATGATGCGGTGTCTTCGAAAGGTAGGTCCTTTATCCTTGCAGTTGAGGAGATCAGTTCAGTAGTGAGTGCTTTTTTCTATAATTTAAAGATTTTCAGGATTCAAGGGGGCTTTGAAACTTCTTCAATTATAGTTGCAATTCTCACCATTGGGTTAAAAGGTGTAAGCATTACTTTATTCATTTACCTTTAACTGGTTCTTAACATTTCCAAAATAATTTATTGAAATAAGGAAACTTGTACATTAATTTGCACAACTGAGTAAGTAGATTTTAAGAAAAATAGTGACATCTATAATATATATTTTTTAATTATAACCCTATATCACCTCCACGTAGGGGTTTTTAACATTATGTAAAATTCAATATTATTAAAATAAGTATTGGTGTATAATATTGTACTATATTCACTTCGTTTTGATATTTCAGTATATCCACAATACAATTAAAAATAAATAAAAAGGCGGAGCTTTTCCCTCTCTGGATTACTGAAAGAGGTGCATGAAAGAACTTTAAAAACTGCGTTGAGATAGGTCGACAACAGGCAAATAGACTTTCTCCTTCTTCCTGTCAGTTAAAAACACAGTGGAAAGGGCTTTCATTAAGTTGGAGCATCATGTGACGCAGATCTTATTTGAACACGGGAAGTTCAGGAGAAGGCTGCATGGTCTCTCTCTGTCTCCTCACCCAAACGGTGCTTGTTGTGATAATAAAAAATCGTGGCGCCGTAAGCTGATGATGGATGCCGGTAGAGATGTTCGATATTCCTGTCTCAGCTGCTTTATACCGATGAACCTTCCCGCCACCGGGACTCGGTTCCAAAAGTAACTGGATAAATAACTGAATCCTCGTTGGCTTCCGGTAGCTGGCTCTATTTCAAATATCAACCATCCCTAGTTCTTTTTTCATATTTTAATTTTTTTATGGCTAATAATCTGCGTGTATTAATTTAATTAATTAATTACGGCATACACATTCACCTACGTAGCGAATTTACAAAACATTAATTCAGAAAAGTGAACATTACCATCGCCATTCGGCGTCATGCATAAAAAAATGTTATTCTTTATGATTTTTGTTTTTGTTTTTTTTTATTAGTCAAAAATTATTTAAAGAGAATGTTTATTCCCTAAGCTGAAATATATGATTTGAATTGATTATACTTGCGTCGAAAGTAAATACAGCTTGACACGAATAACTTCGCAGTCGGTGGCGTCACTAGTGTTGTTTTTGTGTCCAGAAAAAAATTTATCATTTAAAAAAATAGTTTGTTCATTTGTTAGTTTGTTTTTTGGCCACCGCTTAATTTGATTGTATCAAGCTGTAAGTCGGTTATCCGCTTCAAGTATCAAACTTGATCCATCTGACTGCCAGCCGAGTGCTTTACGTTTTACCCACCAGGTTATCTAAAACCTAATTGATTGTTCACGTTAGTTTCTTTCAAAGAACTGATATGTTCGTTTTGAGTTCTTGCACAGGCGTAACCAGGTTTTGCTTTTGGGAGAGGTGTAAGGAAATAAAACAACACAAAAGGGCAATAAAAATTATTCAATATATGTATTTGCAATTGTTTGCATGAGAGAATGAATCTTCTGTTCTTTTTTCAATAGACCCACTACGTCTTACGCCTCAATTTCTACCCCATAGTAAATATTCATGAAGACCAAACCGTTAAGTCTATTTTCATTTGTTGTGTTTTGCAAATAGTTTTTGAGTCGCCTTAGGTTTTCGGTTGCCCCGTGTGCGAGGGGAAGGGCCTAGCTCGAGAAGGTCTTTTCCGGGGTTAGCAGTGGAAATAGGTATTGTAGCCAAAAGGGGTGTTGAACCCCCTGGCTATGCCTGTGAATTCTTGTATCTCTTTGTTAGCAAGTCTTGCCAATGCATATGACGTTATACATGTAGGTAGAGGTATAGATGAAATAAAATAGAAGGAATATTTTCAGGAAATATATAATTCTATTTATCTTCCAATTAAGTTTTAAAGAGAAATAATTAGCTACAAAGCACATCTAATATTTCTGATAAGCTCTAGAAATAGTAATGATTTACACTTATAAACTCACATGTGGTAACATTTTATGGCAATATACATTTATCACAATAATAATAATTCTAAAAGAAGAACAACCAAACACATTAGATTGCCGGAGCAATTTTTATCAAATGGTTTGAAAGATTTCTCTATTTACTTATTTGGTTTAACCAACTTAACATACACAGCGACTAGTTTGCTTCTTTAAGTGAAATGAATCTTGCAAAGATTACAAAACAATGTTCTTTTCTCTTCCCTCTGCTCTTCTTCAAATGTTCATATGGTTTGAGTTATTTAAATAGTATTATACAACAAAACTTCAAAGATTCATGGTTTTATTATAAAATACTGGAGTCATGAAAACTGACCCCATAAGAAGCAATAAACCCAACCATTGTAATGGTTGATCCATACTCATACTAATATTCTTTATCTTAGTAGAGGAAATAGGAAAGAACATTAATATAGAAATCATTTTTAAGACTGCCTTTTTAAAAGCAATTACAAATATGTATATTTAAAAAGGTGAAATAATTGTACAAATAATGTGCTATTAGCAAAAGAGTATTGATTATTATTTCTAGAACATTATAAAAATAGACTTCACATTCACACAGTCATAGACCAAGATAATAAAAAAATGACGGTAAAAATGAATTCCAATGAAAATGAGTAACAATGTGTAAATAAATCAAAAAAGTTTGGATAAAATTTAATACTTATTTATGAGGAAAAGAAATATGAAAATCTATCTAAAATATGAGGTCATTTTGATCTTTGAAAAAATATAAATTTCTTGAGAAAGAGAACTCAATTTAGATTTGAACCTTGAATGATTTTTTAAAGTTTGTTTTCTAGTAACGATTAAGTAAATGCACAAAAGAGTATAGCGACAGAATAAAAAAAAAGTATTATATTGTAAAAAAATATTAAAAGTAGATATTATTTCTTCAAGAAGATAGTTTAGTTTGCAATAATTGTTGTAGGGTTAAATATAATAAAACATCACAAATAACAGTCAATGCATATGAAAGTTTGTCGAAAAAACGAGTAACAACATTAATTACATTATTCATACTTATATTTTATCTATAAACTTAGTTTCAAATAACTACATTTGGTTATATATTTTTACTAAAATTTTATTAACAAAATGTAATAGATTTAATTGGTTATAAAATTCTTTTTAATGTCCAAGAGACAAAAATTCCCTACAAAAGCATGAAATGTAAACATTTAAAATAATTTTTTGAATTCAATTTGATTGAAGAAGCTATAATAAAGCTAAATATTTTCGATGGTACCTGGAATTTCATTCAATTATTTTTAAAATTATCAACGTACCATAATATTCCAATTGCACTTATTACTCTGAAAGTTGTATAAAGATTATAACTGTTGAAAGTATTTTTTACGCTTTTGAAACGTTTTATGAGAACTGGAGGTTTCTGTACCTGTGGTTAAGTTAATAAATAACATTAAAATATTTAACATACCTTTTTGGAGTCATAATTCAGTCAAAACAAAAAACAAATACATCTAGTAAGCATTGGCCAAAGCAAGAACAGCTGCAGCCCTTTTTAGTCTTGTCCAGTTGCCTCTCTTCCTTCAACTTCTTCTTAAGTTGCTTGGCTTCCTCCTTCTTCTGCTTTTTACTCTTCTTTGAATCAATTTTGTCATTGATTGAGTTATCAACGGCAGGGGACTTTCTGGGAACCGATCTGATGCTGAGGGGAACTGGTTGGATGTAAGACGATATTCGAGGAGAAGCAAATTTCTTCAACATTTCTTCTTGCTCGCTGGTGAATTTAATGCTTCGATCACCTTTCATTCGCCTCAAAATCAGATCGCATTCGGTGAGATCAAGTAATTCACTAGTTTTGGGGCCGGATAAGAAATCTTTTTCCGTCATCAAAAGGTATCTTGGAGAGTAGCTCAGTTCTCCGAGGATTTGCCTCCTGTTGGCGGAAGTCAAGGTTTTCTTACATCTCTTGCACTCGCTGATACTCCAGCGGTCCAGGGCACTGAAGAGATCCATTTCACTGTTGACTTTGAGAGTGTCTCTGGGCGCTATCATGGAAATGTCCTCAAAACTGAGTTCTTCCATGGCTTCCTGCTGCAGAACATCAGAGGCATTCTCATCAATGTAAAGAAGGCAGTTGAGAAGAAGGGAATCGCAAAGAATAGTGATTGCCGCTCTCTCCTCCTCCGGGTTTTCATGCAGCGGAGGGGCGGATGGAACGGCTCCCGGAGTGGGGACTCTGCTGCAGAAGAAGCGGAGATTCTGGATAACTTCCAGCACCGTGGAGGGAGAGAGATGGAGGTCAATGTAGACCACGCATTGCTTGACTAGGTCTGGACACATGTACTTGTTGGCTACCTCCAGAGTGGCTCGGGCAGTTACAACCGAAGATAGGTTCACCGGCTCATTGTACAAGTACCTGCAATGTTAAATAATTTCATGATTACCATCGCATTTGTTATAGAATGTGAAATTAAAGATTGATCAGGCATCTTTACAAAAAGAATAGTTAAAACACGTAGAGTGAATGTAATATAAATATATCCACTTTTCTTAATTATTGTTGGGAAGAATTAAAAAACTAATAAAAAGTTTTTTTTTTGTTATATACCATGGAATAATAAGAAAATAATCGGTGAATGATTATTCATTATATTTAGAGAAGGCAGTGTTCCATTTAAATTTAGTAACCATCTTTGTTACCGAGATTCAACACTCCTACACACAGAAAATCTTATTTGTGAAGCTCCATACCCCAAATAAATTATTGCAACAAAAAAGGTTGCTAATTTCATGACCACAGAGTTCACGGATCGAGTGTTTTTCTGCTTCATAGTTAAGATAACGAATGCACCCTGAAATAATAAAAAAATATATTTACCTAAGAAGTTGTTCAAATGCTCTTTTATCAACATCGTTTACCACAATGGGTTTGGATGCGCCGTATTCTGCCATGGGCCCGAGCAGCATGGCGCTGAAGACGGGATTAGCCGCCGCCAGGACGCTGCGGTGACCAGGGAACCTCCATGTGTCGGATCCAAAGCCGGCCACAAAGGTCACATCGCTCTTGTTCTCGCTGTTGTACAGCCCGTAGGTGATGTTGTTCCGGGCGTTGTCTGCCTCGGCCACCAGATCGGTGAAGTCACTGCTGATCCGCTGCTTGCTGCTGTCTTGCTGGTTGCTTGGGGGCTGCAGGTGCGCGGGGGTACACAGTTGGCGTTGCCATCGCTGTCGTACAGCCCGTTCTCCACCGAGGGGTTGGTGATCACAGTCATCTGGATAAGTCGCTTTGGTTTCACATGTGTGGTAGCCGGAGTGCCCCTGCCACACTCCGATGACTATCTTATCTGTAAAGATAATACAAAATACATTGTTATCAAGCTATACTTTATACTCCAGCTGCCTATAGGTTGACCGCACCAATATCAGGAAGGATAATTCATTTTAATATATCTGTAGTTCCTGACTCCACCACGGCCAATCTCTTTGTAGTACCACTATAATAAAGAATTTTGCTGAAGAGTAGGATATATATTTTACGTGTTACTGTACAAGAGTTCCAAACAAATCGAAGCCAGTGCGACTATGGCATCAAACACTGATAAAGCCATTTCAACGAGCATTTTAAGCAATAATTTGATTCTGAATTCTCGTCTCTCACCAGAGCGATACTGAGAGTATCATCAATCTGGAAAAATGTGCAAATATACTCTATATTAATAATAATTAATTGCATAAAATATTATGTGAAGTAATCCATTTAAAATATGGGTTTCAGCCCTGTGCTGGACTTCAAAACCGCAATCTCTGGGTCTAGATTCAAGGAGTTTACCGCTCTGCTGTTGAGTTTGTCCTTGGGGTAGGATGGGAAGGCTTGAAGAAAGAATAGTAGAATGGCTAGGGACCGCAGTCGGTGGATAACATTTGTGGAGGGGGCCAAATCCCTCCCTAGAATGTAGCGCCCTGACGGAGATGACTAATGGGATGAAAACTTGCCTCTTGTGTTCTTTGGTCCAGACGAGGATGTAGTGTGTCCGGGCCTCACTCTGCCAGCAAAGGGCGGCGCTCTTCGACTGCAATAATGAAAAAAAACAATTAACATGAATTAGAGTGTTATAATAATCTCAGCGCATCATTTAACATGTTATCTTTTAAATCAGGCATGGGCCACCTTTGTTTGCTCGCAAGACAGAATTAGTTCTAAAACTACGACAAGACAAAATACTATAATGTTATATATTTTTGGGTTAAATATGCATAGTAAAATTCTACTCATTACTAGTGGGTCAATTGTTTGAAAAATAAAAGATTTGTGTGAAATTCACCTAGATTACCTTTCAATATACTTTAATTCTAAACAAACGAATACCACCTTTTTAAAAAATAATTATTTAATCTTATGATAATTGATCAAAAAAAATGTTTTTAATTCCAGTTAAAAAAAAAAAAATTCGTCATTTTTGTATGGAAAAATCAAACAATATTAAATAGTAGCCATAGGTTCAACTTATTACAAAGAAATTAGTAATATTTTTTTGAAGAAAATTTAAAAATTGTTTCTAGCTATTTAAATCGGAGTTATCCATGACTGTTTATATTAGTAACATTGCCAATTCGCAGAGTTGCCCATCGAATAGTAAATCTTATCGCATTCTAAATCTAATCATGCAATCTGGTGCCGTCTATTAGGAATGGCAGGTAACTAGGTAAGATTATTTTCTAAAATTGATATTTTTTATCGATGGTTAACTTGTGTTTCAGAACTCTAATTTTTAGTAAACATCAAGTAGATATCTGTAAATATCTGTAGATATCTGAAGATATCTGTAGATATCTGTAGATCTACATCCTTATCTGTGCAATCGAAGACGTCGCTACTGTATAGGTACATTATGGACACAAACATATATTATGGATTCATTTTTCGTTTGTTAGTTCCTTCTTTCGCCGCTTGCAGAAATACGTTTGAAAAAATGTACCACGTTTGGGCTAAGGATTTGAAATAAACCTCAATAGATATTTTAATCGAGTTTATTTCGGACAGATATAGTAGAACTGCTGATTTTGTTAAAATGATATTGTGGATACAAAAAAACTTGTTTTATAAAAATTATTAGTTTTTCGTTAGTTTCTAATTTTTCCCCCTGTACACATTAGTATGTCAACCTGTATACATGCTCGTGGTCAAAAACGATTGCAGAAGGTAGGCGGGACCTTTGCAGTGGCGGCACATAGTGCAAAAAGTAATAGTCCATTTAAAACCTGTTTCAAGATAAGATAAAAGTTTCTTCTTTCCTTACGCTCTTCAAAAGGATAAAATTGCAAAGTGGTTACGTCTTGTGTTGTTAATCTATTTTTAAATTTATCCTAGACGTCAACGTACTGCGAGTGAATATTCATTATTGTTGCCTTTGAATATAGGAATTCTTAAAACATGTGTAAAATGTTTACTAAGCAGTGGCGGCGCTTAATCTTTGATAAGACTTTTTTTTTCACCAGGACAATATCTTTTTATTGTTCTATTTTAGTTGAATAATTAAATCAATTCGCATCAATTTTGACTTGAGCACTTAAAAATATTTTTAATCATTTGTCAAATCTGTTTAATAGATATCTAATCATAAATACCGTACCCGAAAACAATAATATTAATCTTATTTTAATTTTAATTCCGATACTTAATTTCCACCATTAAAAAAAATTGTGTTATAAAAAATTTATATATACGAGTATTTCGACTCCTCAGCATCCAAAAATGGCGCTAAACGTAACTTTGTGGCATTCTAATACAGGCAATACTACAAATTATTTATCCGTAAATTCTACATGGGCATTTAGGAAAATGTCTAAGTTTTGCAGTGAATAAAATGTAATCTTTTAAATTCTATGCAAAATGTACTAAAAAGTCACTAAAAGCTGCAGTTTGAAACCCAGCCAAGCGATTTTCGAACGTTATACATAAAATTTTTGTATGCATTTAATTATGAATTTAAAAGATTACTGTTTAAGAAGTATTCACTGGAAACCTTAGACATTTTCCTAACTACCCGGATAGAATTAACAGATACATCATGTGTAGTATTACTTCTATTAGAAAGTCAAAGTGTGTATTTTAGGGTGCTGACCCATATAAAGCATCAACGATTTTTCTTACGCATTTTTTCATGAATTTAATTATCCATGTAATATTTTGCATACGAAGGTGTCTAGTGTTTTATCAAAATTGTATTTAAACACAATATGTAACTTGTGCAAAAACAATAATCGTACAACAATCGATATATAGTCATCCCCTTATTATTTACACTAAAAACCTACCTACCTACGCATTTTACCACCCGCAATAAAATCTGTATTTTTATCAGTTGTTATTTTAAGCGTTTAATAAAGCACTAGCTGTGATCGTTTATTTTCAAGTAGGCACCCAATTAAAAGGTATACCTAGTCTTATCTTTAAGAACAGTGTTGATTCAAAATGTGTGCAATTATTTGTTTGAAATTAGGTAGGCACCTACAGAATTCAGAAATCCTTTATCTTCCGCTACCCAATTAAAAGCTAAATGAATAACACTGCTAATCTTCTGCTTGACAAACAGAGTAATCAGATACAAATTTACAAGTACGTCGAGCTAATGTTATGACTCAGAGAATATGCATCTATTATGAAAGTCCACCGAGGAGTCTGCTCACTGATTTTTAAAAGGTGTATCTGATACGCTTTTGGCCTATTTAAAAAAAATAACGAACTTGATGCACGCATTTTTTTAAACTAGAACTAACTCACAAATAAAACAGTAATTAAAAATCGAATAATGAAAACACTTACGAAAATTTATTTTTAGCTTTTGTATTCCAAGCATAATTGAAAAAAATAAATTTTTTGGGGATTGATTTCAGATATCGCGTCTGGGGTTAGTTTCATTATTGTCCTGCCCTACGATATCTATCCTTATTTTTGTAAAGCCCATCAACCATTTTTTAAGTCAATGACGCCCACGATAACATGGCACGATCGAGTCACTGAAATACTTGAGTCGGGTAATCTCAAAAGTCGGTATTTCAAAACAGAGAATAGTACGATGGATGAATGCGAATGAAGCACGTGTTTTAAGACAGTGTTGTGTTTATAGATACTAACTTACGCCAATCAATCATTTTTGGAAGGTCCATCAACAAGCAACGTCACAACACCCACACTTGTCAGTGCCAAAGTATATTAAATCAAATAGCAACCATCTCACGACTCATCTTGGAAGAATTTGACATTATGATGACAGCTTCTAAGTTAAACTAACTACACAACAGTGCATGCTTTGTTCGGTTTATTATCACCGGGAAGTGAAATTATTATGGGCGAGGTTATCTGCTAACTACGAGAAGTAACCATTAAAACTGTTTAACTAACTTTAGTGCGAGTATAATGTTATGTCATTCATGAGGCGTTCTCTCCCGCAATTGCTTGATATCGACGGAGTACCTATTTATTAACTGATTCAGATAAATAAATCATTAAAGTGCTGTTGAACCACGCAATCAATACTCACTATATAACGCAGATGTATTATAATTAGATGAAACACTTAGCGAAAAAGTTTCTCCACTTTGTTGGAGGTTGTTCCATCCACCTACCATCCTACCACTTCAGTCGGTCCACACCTATCTTCAGCGTTTGACCTACGCTTATATCGAAATGCCTTTACTGTGTGTTTCGTTACTGCAAAAACAACGCCACAACATTTGGTTAAAGTCAAAGTAGTAACCTTCCCCAGGAAAAGGTGTTTTAATATCGTTAAAATAACTGTTAATTAAGCGAAAAAAGTTTTTTGTTAGAAAAGTAGTTCGTGAGCATTGTTCGGCTGTCGAACGCGAGAGTTCCCTCTCCGCACCAAACTCCGGACCTCAGAGCAAGAATATATATAGAGAGAGAGAGCTAAATATTTTTACCCAATCTATAAAAATTTACGATAAATCACTTTCTCCGGGTTTTTACGTCGTAAATCGTGAGAGAGAAAGAGATAAGACAAGTTCTCGCATAATATAGCACCTCTTTTCTCTATGTAAGCATGTTTTCCGTCTCCTGCGTCTCTGGAGACTTCGCCCACTACGTTTTGTTATGCTACATAACAGAACATAACTCGACGGTTTTTTAGGTTATAATTCTATATTTTTGTTTTTAACAATACTGTGAAAAAGTGGTTTTACAAATTAACAAAACATTATGTCGACATGTGCTATGAATCGATGTATAAATACCCTAGTCCTAGCCACGCCCGAGTCACGTAAAAATTAACAATCCTGACGACACAAGCGCTCCCTCCTGGTATATTATTGCTCCGAACCAAATGGAACACGGTTTCAAGTCTCCGTTTGTAAGGGGTGCTTCCTAACTGGTGGGGAGGGGGGTCCCGCCTGTTACCGATCAATGCTATTTAATTTTTGTTTTTACATGAAAAAAAATGAAAAAAGTCAGCGGAGACCAAAATGCCATCTGCAATTTTTACTAAAAAAAATCACTGTCACGTACCTGCTGCAACATCCTGTATATTTTTAATATTTAAGAAAGGTGGACAAAATATTTTAGCGACGACCATTCTTTTTCTAACTCTATTGGCACTGCACAAATTAAAAATGACTAAATTCCAAATTTGCGGAAATATTCCGTGTAGTCTACATTAATTAGTTATGTTTAAATTGCGGAATCCTTGAAATGTTTCGGAAGGAAGCCAATAATAAGCATCGAGATATTGTTTGAATAATAATATGCGCATATAAACTAGACTACTGATTCTCAAACATGCTCATATACTTCGGCCGGCGCAAAATGAAAATAAAAACTTCAAGGCCGTGGAAATTTTATAAAACTTTACACACTGAATTCTCGTTTAATAATAAATTTTTTTTTTTTATATACGCCCTCATGGGCTTTTACATAACATAAGATATAAAATAACAGTGACATAAAAAAAAAAACAAAAAAATCACGAGAAATTACAATTATAAATAGAGTATTTTAAATATATATGTATAAATTTTTTAAACAAAATTGCCAAGGCTAATTGAACACCGATCAACTGCATGGAAGACAACCATGCTGACAATGGTGGCATAGATTCATTGAATTTTAGAATGTTACGTGCTCACATCACAACCGAAATTATATTGTTTTATAAAACCCTGTCAGCCCTGATGTTGATTTTTTAAATTTGATGAACCATACAAAAATGGTTTTTCGGCTGTCGCGTCGTAAAGAACATTGATATCTTTGTGAGCACTGGCATCGTGAAATATGCAGTTTTTTTTGTAAGTTTGAGAATTTAAATTTTTTCATAACGCGTTTAAAAATACGTAATTTAAAAAAAAAAAATTGCACTGGTAATCCTAATATGTGCAGTGGAGACGCCCCTGTCTGCATAGTGCGTCGATACTTCATAGCTCTCAGCTACTTTTCTCAGGATATTAGTTAGGTTCAGGAGCCGCAGTTTGGGAAACATTGATTTGTGCAATTATCACTAGTGGATGTAACAAGGCTTTACTTTGGCTTCATACAAAACCTTGATATTAACCAATGTATTCAAGTAAAGCACATCGAAAGCGGAATATTGTAATAAATTAAGGTATTTCTTAGTTCATTGATTTATCTTATTCTTATTGTTGCAGTCGACTCGAATGCATTATAATAAATGATTTATTGATAATGAAGGTAGAGGATTGGTTTGCTATTATCATAAGGAACGAAAGGTAACATACTTTCTGAATACAATCAAAATCTTATTTAGTTGTGTTTACAGCCTTATAGTCCTGACTGCTCGGAGTCTAAAGAGGAGGCGAAGGAGATGAGAAAGATGAAGGTTGAGAAGTACCTGGATATTCAGATCTAGTCATTAAACACGGTTAAAGCCATTTCAAGCAACAACGTTTGGATTCTGAATGGTAATTAAAAAAAACAGTGCATTTAAAATATTGTTTAATTGTGTTTTCCGCATAATAGTCCCAACCGTTCAGAGTCTAAAGGAAGAGCGGAGGTGAATCAGACGGGGAAGAGGAAGGTTGATAAGAATCTGACTATTCTGATCTAGTCATTAAACGGCACAAAGACATTTCAAGCAACACCGTTTTGATTCTGAATGATAATTAAAAAAAAAGATTTTTCATTTTGAAAAACCTTTATGTTTTGGATGATCGCGACTTGTCCGAAGGTTACCTTGATAACTGTTAGCAGAAGATCTGACATTCAAGCCCCAGTCCCGGCAATATCTTTATTTTCTCGTTTATTGTTTCACGATTTGACGTTCTTTTCAAATCGGTAATGTTATTTACGTTTCTAACGCGATCTCTCGTACTTTATTTTCCTACATCCAGTCTTCTAAGTGTGACCTACATTAGGCTGCACGTAAACGTAGATACGTAGGGGGCTATTAACTTTACTAACATGTATCTTACTTCAGGCGGTAACACGAGAAACCTTAAAACGCAAAGAAATCGCAGCAAATATTCATATTTAGGTCAGATATCTATTAAAATCGTTAAACAAAAGTATTAATTACTTACGTATTCAATAATCGGAAAAAAAATTCTTAACACAAATTTAGGCAATTGGTCAACTAAAAAATATTTGTGTTCAAATATAATGAATGAGCATCAGAACACGATTATAAAAAATAAAATAAAAACAATTATTTATTTATGATAACCGGAATCTTATGGTTGTTAAATTTATTGATAACATGAACATTATACCAGAATGCAATCATAGGTTAGGTTAGGTTACTATTAAATTATTATTTGTTTCAATATAATCAAATTACTAAATATTTTTACAGTACCTGCCTAGATTTTTTTGTTATCTACCAGTTCTTATATTTTGCTGCTACATAAATATTATAAATAAGATTTATAGTGACAATATCTTAATATTTGATAATCAAGGTAATTTTTAGATGACCAAAATATGTTTTTGGGGAATCTATTACCTGTAAATTGCTATGCAACTTAACCTTTACGCAGGGCCGGTCTTACGCAGGTGCAATTGGAGCAGTCTGCTCCAGGCGCCGAATCGCCAAGGCGCTGATAGTACCTAATCACAGAAAAACCATACCGTTGATGGACGGCAATTGAACCCGTAAGTTCCCGGCCCGACGGCGCGGAACAAAAACCTGCGCCTCTTGTCTTATACTTGATACGAGTTGTAACCAATCATCTGTTTGAACAAAAAAATTACCTGCGTCAGGCGCCGTTTGGCTCAGGGCCGGGAATGCCTTTACGTACCTGAAAGTCATACGTACGATCCGAAGGAGGGTAACGTAGTCAGCCCATTTGATCTTGCTTATCAAAACGTTTTCATAACATATTCTTAGGTGATTTATTTTTGGTATTACTTAGAGCGAAGTATAGATATTCAGAATACTTCTGTAATCTTTATCTAAGATATCGCACAAAACTCTCGTTCGGGGTTACATTATAACCCCCGTTTAAAACGGGAGTGTTAAGGTTACATTAACCGATTTAATGTTAAATAAACTAACTTTAAGTTAAGTAATTTGTAGTTTTATACAGAGTAGTTGTTTTATTTCATAAATAATTATCAAAAACAAAGTGATTGGTTTATATGAAAATTCACTACTAAATTAAAGTAATGTAAGTTCTAAGGCGGACATCACCGGGTGCCTTGCGTGTTTTTTATACTTCCTCAGGTGTAAATAAAACACTAGCGACCTTTGCATCGGAGAAATACGGGCATTCACCCAACCACAATAATAATAAAACAACTCCATCTAGATTGAGAAGGTGAATTAATGTCTATTAAGGGCAAGGCCTCGCGCCTTGTCGAATTTCATTCAGTTTTGGAATCACGTACAGCCGACTGTCACTTCATTACTAGCGTAGGTACCATTTACGTTTCACGGTGAGTAATGCAAGATAAAGTACTTAACTAACAATTATGGTATTATGTGCGTAGATATTACAATTTTCGTGAATACATTATCACTGGTAGTTAAACTTATTTGTATTATGGTTTCCGATTGACCGTGAAGCGAGTCTTCAGTTTCTTGTGGCGTGGTGGCACGAAATTAATTTCAAATCCTCTTCAACTTGCTGAAGGATGATGTGAAAATGATGTAAAATGAATCGTCGGGTGCCACAACAGTGACTGTTTCCAAACGACTAGAGATTCACGCAAATAACGGAGTTTGGTGGAACTGTGGTTGCTACTTTATAGCTAGAATCGGATAATCCGGTCCTGCACGTGGAATATAATAGTTCAGTAATAACAGTTTGTTGTGTAAATTTGAGTCCCAACTGTCTGCATAGAGTGGGGTTGTGGCATCTCTAATTGGGGTATGTTGTGAGCCTGACGGGAGTGGAGAAGGGAAGGAGATGGGAAGGGTGAGGTTGGAAGTACCGGGATATTCAGATCTGATCACGAAACACGACTAAAGCCATTTCAAGCAAAGTTATGAAATGTAGATAAGTCATTAGTTCCAAGTAATTCATTTTCAATTTTATGGAAAATTGTTGGTTTTAGGTTGTAAAACCTTGAGTTTTGAGTAACGTTGACTAAAAATATTTTATTTTTAATCCAAAAGGGCGCTATTGAAATCGTTAATTGATTGTGTTCTTAAAAATATATTAAATTACTGAAAACACTTCTATTCGTATAACCTCGAATCATTAGATTTGACTGTAAAACATAGTAAGGGCTTTTGTGGTGATTTTTCTCAAAAATGGCGCTGTATAAATGTTCTAAGGATTATTATAAATAATAATAATAAAACCTCATCTGTAGCGTTGATCATGACAAATAAATGAATACGTGCAGTTTCATAAACATAATTAAACTCTTGGGTAAATTGGCTCAAACAATATGCATGTGTGAAACTAATTACACAGGTCAGAAGTCAAAAGACTCATCCGGCTTAGTATTCACTGCTCACCACTGGTATCAGTCCAGGGCCGTTTAGCAGGTTATTACAGTGCCTGTGTACAGTGTGTACATTTTAGGTTATATGAAAGATTCAGTGTTATCCATGGAAGGAGATCGAACCCGCAACTTCCCGACCCGACCTCACCATTATACCACCTCTCGTTTTATACTTGATACGAGCTGGCAGTGTTCTACTTATCTTTTGATCAAACGAAAAATTTACGCGGGGTGTGAAAATGAGACAAAATTACGACAGTGCGAAATGAGACATCTACCATATGAAAAATTTTCGAAAATGTTGGTGTTTAAATTTAAGTTCTGACAAGGGGCGCCATTTGTCTCAGGGATTAGGCTTCTGTCATCATCGTACACTTGAAACCTCAAAGCAAGAATATATATGGAGAGAGAGCTACATATTTTTACCCAACCTATACAAATTTACGGTATAATCACTTTCTCCGGGTTTTTACGTCGTAAACCATGAGAGAGAAAGAGATAAGACAAGTTCTCACACAATGGAGCACTGCTTTTAGGTATGTTAGCATGTTCTTCGTCTCTCGCGTCATGTGCTATGAATGGATGTAAAAATGACAGAACAAAAGTAGTGATAGTAAGTACGTAAATAGTACATAGGGTTTCTGTAGATATATGACATGGCTGAACTGTGAGCAGAAGTTAAAATTTAATTTTTCCTGTAAAGGGAGATAACCCAATCTCAGTGCGTATTCACGCCGAGCGATGATAACATATTCAATTGTTATTAACATACAGTAACAAAAGTATTAAAAATCATTTAAAAATAATGTTGCCTTTTGAAAAATATTATTTACCCCGAATATACGAGAAGATTACTAAACATAAAAATGCACTATTTGTAAACCGCTTTTCTTTTGCTCCACCGGAACGTTTTCTGTTATTATTAACCACCTAACTAACCAAACATCACGCCGTTCCCCCGCAGGGGTGGGCAGAGACGATGGACCGCCATACAATTGTGTTGGCACACACTCCTCGCACCATTTAATAAATAAATCGTCTCATACTTACTTTTCTCCCATTCTGACTCTTGACACGGCAGGACTCAAGTATTTGATTCACTCGGTCGTGTCATGTCTTCCTCGGACACCCCCGACTTCTTATACCATTCACTTTCGCGTTATATATTCTCTCACTTTCGAATGAAGGAGAGATCCGCCCTACATTTTTAATACGTTGATGCATGCTTTTACCGCACATACGCCTCAAGGATTTCATTACTGCAGCATTCAGTCTACTTTATTCCTTCATCTGTCAGTTCCATGTCTCGCTGCAATACATCGGGGTTGGTATAAGCACTCCATTGTGGACTGCTAGCTTCGCTGCTTTAGGCATTTTTTGTTTGCGCCAACTGCGTTCAGTCCTTCGTTAATGGAATTTACTGCATTCACCCTTCTTTTAATATCCTATCAGCTTTTCCATCTTTTATAAATATACTTCCAAATACACAAACCCATCCACTTGCTCCAAGTATTCATCATTTACAACTATATTGTACGCTGTTATCGTACTCTCTCTTTCAAACACCACAACTTTGGACTTACTTGCATTCATCACATACTGCATACGTACTTGGTTGATCCTAGATACTAGAAACTGTAGATCTTCCATATCAGCAAAAATACTTTCAGATTGTTCATTTTCGCGCTGCTATTAGGTATTACAAAATAATCGGTGAAGGCTTCTTACTTTTTTCAATGAAATAAATAATACAGCATGACCATACGTGTTGTTAGGATACAAAAATCGATTATGCATGTATTTTATGAAGGCGTGTAAACCATTTCACGATATCCAAATGCATCGAGCAATATTCCACCCAGTATATATATATTGTGCATTGAAAAGGAGAAATTTGATCGCATGACTTCCCACGGACAAAGGGAGATGCAGGGAGTGGCTGCGGCAGTCAGTATTTAATATGTGGTGCCATACATCATTAAGGGAAGGCAGAGAGGGACCAACATTAAACAATTTTTCTCAATATCAAACCACACTCTTCAATCCTTATTTAACTAACTTACCATTACGCCGTTTCTCCGCAGGGGTAGGCAAACAGGATGGACCGACATACAAATCTGTCTTGGCGCACACTCCTTACTTCATATTCATACATAATCTCATAGATAATTCTGACTCTTGACATGGTCCGAATCAAGTATTCACTTTGTCAATCCGTGAGAAATAGTTGGGATGCAGGTGAATTCTCCAGTGAATACACATAATATTTTTTTACGAATTTCTGTCTGTATCTGTGTTTTCTCCTTAAATGATAAAAAAAAAAATAAAAATGTGGTGCCATATATTCCTCAGGCGTCCCTGAGTTCTTCTTCCATTCACTATCGCGTAATATATTCTTCTCACAACCCTTTCTTCGTTCATCCACTCTATTGGCCCAAATTATCGAAGTCCCTTTCTTAATCCTATTCATTACGATTACATTAGCTTTGCATTCTTTCCGGATATCCACATTTTTAACATGGTCATTCATGGTTTTACAGTACATACGCCTCAGGGATTTCATTTATACAGCATTCAGTCAACTTTCATCCTTCCTCTGCCAGTTCCATGTCTCAATGCCATTCATTAGGTTTGGTATAAGAACCCCATTGTGGACTGCTAGCTTAGCTTCTTTCGATTTTGTTTTTATTTGCGCCAACAGCGTTCAGTCCTCCATTAATGGAGTTTCCTGCATTCACCCTTCTTTCAATATCTGTATTACCCTTTCCATCTCTGGTAAATACACTTCCCAAATACAAAAATTCACTCACCTGCTCCAAGTATTCATCATTCACAACTATATTGCACGCTGTTCTCGTAGTCTCTCTTTCAAACACCACGACTTTGAACTTATTAATATTCATCTTCAACTCGTTCTGCATACATACTTAGTTCATCCTAGACACGAGAAACTGTACATCTTTCACACTGTTAGAAATAAGCACCTCACCATCATCATCCAATAGGCAACATACCAATCCTTATCAATAATAAATAAACTCTTTCCCAAGAAATCCTTGGCAGTTTGACGAAATATATTAGGAAAGATACTGTTGGATTGACGGTTAATGCAGACATCTCTAGGTAGATGATGTTCAATGGTGTATGGGAATCGATTACATTTTATGTAAACACAAAACACTTTAATTAGAGTATATATGATTTGCACCAAAAAATAATGGACCAAACTGATGTCATTTATTTTTTTGTAATATTTTCAACCAGCGAAATGAATCAATAAACGTTATTCTATTTCAACCACCAACGATTTCGACAAAGTTAATTTTTAGATACATTTTCTTACATTGCTTTTAGATGTAGATGAATAAAGAATTGCGAGTTTCCGTAGAAGGTGTTCAAACGTTTCAAGCCCCAATTATTCGTATAAAATTCAGTATTCAATTGAATGAGAAAAAGCTGGCCAGCGGCGTAAGGTTATTCCGACATGTTTGGTAGATTTTCATTTTTTACAATTTATTTGCACAGGAAACCAAGGAGAATTATTGTATTACCATTGTGGTGTAATTTGCATCAAGTATCTTTTGTTTGTCTGAAATTTTTTAAAGGGTTACATTTAGGATATTCGAAATATCTATCTGCCCAGTTCCCCTCTGAATATAAAACAATGAAAGATGTAGAGTTATCTGGGTTCAGTGACTAATACCTACTGTCCTGTTATAACAACGACTTTTACTGTTTATCATTGCGTATATGAAGAAAGCCATTATCATTTCTGGTACTCTGGTAGAGGTGTGTCCGACTGATTGACCTTTGATCTTGATGTACACATTATTATGCCGAAGAGTGAAATTAATGACCAGTAATCTAGTCTACTTCAACGGAAGCGATCTTCTCAACAAGACTTCCATTGACTTTCTCGGTGCAACCCAGTATTTAGAAGTTAGCCTCTCTGAAGCTGGGATTACTATTCACGGTGCTACTATAACAGTGCACAACTGTTGATCATGTAAACATCGCAAGTTCGCCTGCCTAGTCTGGTAGCTTCTTCACGAAAACCACGAATACCTGAAAATCTTCGAATCTGTGCCAAAACGGACAATCCATGTAAGAGATTTCCCTCTCTTAAAATAAGGATTGCAATCATTGGAACACAAGGATAAAGCAGCCATACGTTGTTAACATTATTTGACGTATGAGAAGAGGCATATTTTACAACAACTACCGTTAGGACGTTATTATAAAAATAATTCTTAAAAACAGTGAGTAGGTTATTTTAAAATGATATTATTGTAAAACAGCTTTGTTTTAAGCTGCGTTTAACTTGTAGATAATACTTCATTATCATATAAATGTAATGCTCCTTATCACTCTCCTAAAACCGCAGTTAAAATACATAGTAAGTATAGATATACTTCTACACAATATTATGAGTTGGCGGGGTAAATCTTAAAAGAACATACAATTTTGTTGTTATCGAAATATCCATCGAAGATAAACTGCAATAGGTACCTGCTATCAATGATTAATTTTATTTTAAAAGTACAATAAAAACTTCAAACGCAAAAGTTTAGCCTGAAATACAACTTTTCTACACAAAACCTTGAAAAAGTCGGGTTTCCGAGAGAGTTTTGAATTTTTTATATGCCCAAAAAAAAATGATTTCGAGTAAAAAATGCAGCATTCAAATAGATTTTTTTAACGTATTCGAAAAAAAACATTAACTTTGGGACTTGCCATAGTTATAATATAAATAATAAATTTGTTTTGAACCATTTTATTTTAATACATTGATCGACCGGTTTCGGAAGTACCCTTCCATTATTAGGACAATATTAGCAATTTGTGTTGATATTAGAATTTTAAAATATTATTTTCGCAAAATAATTAAGCCTAAAAGCGTATCTAGCGTTTTATCAACGATTTGCACAAAACGTCCGATTTTACCACACCTTTTATTGAAATCGAATTAGCCTTAAGATAAAACACGGGAAAAGATAATAAACATTCGAAATGAATTTAGTGAATAATTTGTCAAACGATCCACAACGGTTATTATTTCTTATTATTGTATCTGTTTACTTGTATGAGAGTTAAAAGTATTGGTATGAATTAAAATACTCCATGTTATTATTTAGAGGTCAGGCAGTAAGCATTTATTGTATTTTTCAAGAACAGTGTTGAGACGTTTTTTAAATTGAATAATTCATTATAGCTTTGTATCGTAAGTACCTACATGGCTATAAATTAAAATTATTGATAATAAATAATTTTTGGAAGAACATAATATATCAATAATGCACATATTGTAGTGCCGTGATATTTGTAATTGTTTTTTGGTATTAGTTTTTTATGTTAGTTACTTATACGTTAAAGTTTACAAAGTATTCAATTATTCCATTTTCTTTTTGACTGAATAATAATATTTTAACTAATATACTACTTATTATTTTGATTTATATGTATTTTAAATGGTTCTTACAGGCTATTTTGAGTTTACTGATTGGCATAATTTGGATGGTTTCTTTATACAGTAAGCTATTTTGTGTATTGGCTTTATTCTTTTTTGGTAATCTCACATAAATGTCTATTTTTCACACGGGAAAGAAAACAGCTCAGTACGTTCTGGTTGGGGTTATACTTCACAGTTCACATGGATGGTGACACTTTTTTAGTTTTTACCTGATCACTAAACATAGTTAAATCCATTTTAAGCAGCGTTTCTATTATGGATTGTATTACCTACTTACATAAGAATGTTAATATATTGGGTAGAGGCTATAAAGCAGCGGTATTTTTACTGTTCGGTTTGGTTGAAAGTCAAACATAATTAATTTAGAACATGATTACACAAATGCCGAGAGTATGCGGGGCTCTCGACTATGCTCTTGCCGCTCAAAGTTTCACTGTAAGCTCCCTTTCTTTTACATGCTTCGCTTATGAGAATGAGGGAGAGGTTACCATGGAGTTATCAGCGGCGCGCCTGGGTACAGCTTAGAAGGGGACAAATTAAACTTGTGGGGGAGACCGCGTAGGTTCTTAATAAATTGGGACCCTAGCTAGTTATAATTGCTCAAGGGTCTGACTCACCAATTAGAGCTATGTACGAGTATATTAAGTAGGTAGCTACTTATTTAAAAACTAAAAAATCATTATTTGATCCTAAAACTTGTAGTTCATATTTAAACACTTTGATACTCACTAACAAAAAAGGCTCCTTATTGGATTTAAAGTACTTTTAGGGACCTCAATAAAATACCACCACCAGCTCCGCTGTGTGCTCTCTTTCTGTTACATGCGTCATTTGTGAGCAAGAGAAAGAGATCACATCGGACGAACTGTTAGCCTACATTCTAATTCTTGTATACAGAAATTGCATCGTGTAGCAAATGAAATTATCTCTGTTCATATTGGTTTAAAAAGTAAATACACACGACTATAACCATAGTTTGCAATAATCCTATTTCCTAGGTTAATGCACTTATGTTGTTTATAACATGTTTTGTAGACCACGTAATGTCAAAGCCCCGTTAGGGGGCGTCAACAAAAATAAGTACATTTACATTTCAACTGTTTAAGTTTAGCATGCCTATATACAAAGTTATAACGTTTTGTGAAGACGGTATTTTTCATAACATTTTGTATTTTATTTTTTTATATTAGTTACTTTGTACATTCAAGTTTACAAGTAGCTAATTATTTCATTTTCTTTTTGATTTATATGCATTTTAAATAATTTTTACAGGCTATTTTGAATTTATCGATGGGCATAATTTTGATGGTTTCCGGCAGCGCATTATAAGATTTCATGCCTTTATGTAGTAAGCTATTTTGTGTGTTGGCTTTATTCTTTTGTGGAAGTCTAATTTCTTTGCATGTCCTTGTATTATATTCGTGAGTATCAAAAATGGAGATATTTTGTCAGAAAAATATTTTGGTATCAAGTTGTTCTTCATTTTATGTATAAACATCAATGTGTTTAATGTTAGCATCTGTTTTACTGTTAGCCAATTTATTTATTATTTTGAATCACTTCAAAATATTAATTTTATTTATTATAATTTGTAAAATTTTGCTATTTTAAATTTCATATGTGGAAGTAATATGGCAGTTATTTGATAAATATTTTAGAACTTCATAATAGTATGTAATTAGAATAATAATATAAAGTAATAAAGTATTTATTAATCATAAAATACAATATCACTCTGTCTTATACGCTCTATATATTTTTATAAAGTAAATAAAACAAAGTGCTTGTATAATTTATGATAATAAATTCACAAGAAAATATTCAAAATACAATATTTGTCAGACATTGAAAATGGGGGAGATACATAAAAAAGATACATAAATAAAAAAAATATACCTGAATTTTCAGTATTCTTAACCGGGCTGTAAGGTATGTCAGCTGTTCATCCATGAAAATGTACACTTTTGATTTTAGACTCAATAATCAGACTTTATAATTATAAACTCACTCTGGAGCAGATAAAACCGTTTTAGTTCAAAAAGGAAAATAAATTCTTTTAAAGTGTTGCTTGCTTCTCCGTTCAGTTGATGTAAAAAGTGTAGGTTAACGGGTCGCCAATACGAATAAAAAAACATTCAGAATACGTTTATATTTATGCAAAAAGATTATCTAATAATTAGATCCGCTTATCAAAAATTCCGAGAATGTTTCAAAAGTAATTATCAAGTAGGAACGTTTTGAAAAAATAGATTATTTTGTATGACTCTTATCTCAATACCTTCCCATTTTCGTAAATTCCCAAATTTACGTAAAACTGCATACAGTAAAACTTTTATAAATTTGTAAAGTATAGGTATCAAAACAGCTTTGCCAAACATATTTATTTTGCATTTTATTATTATTGACACGGGAATAGTCATAGCTCCAGTAAGCACTCGGCAATAAGGGTATTTTACTGTATTCCGTGTTTCACCTTATCCATTTGTTAGTAGCCTTTGATTGTTGGCATCAATCTGTGAAGTGGATACTGGGTACTGACATCGATGGGTGCTTACTATGTCTCGTAGTTCTACGAGTACAATATGGCTCCACAGAAACTGCGCTTTCTTCCGTGGGTGAGTCTGGATTTCTTCATTCTCTTGCGATTTCCAACAGCCATGTGGTGCTTCCCAGGACACTCCCAAGGACGTGTCTCCTGAGGTGACGCCTCCCGTTCTCCTAAATCGTTCCGGGCTTGAATCGTTTATGACCACTTTGAATTTAGTTACTAATCAATGTCACGTTTTTCTATTACATATGAGTGAGGCTTTCCAAATATTTCTGTCAACAAGCAAAATGTTATTCTATTTCAAAATTATATTGCGTCGTTTTCAAAAGCTTATTTGGCTTGAATTAATTTGAAACGTTTTTATTGTAATCGGGTATCTCTCACAAGATCGATTGTGAAAATAAGTTGGACATAGGCCTTCCTCAAATGTCTACAAAATCTGCTGATATAGGCGGCCCTCACTAACCCACGCTAAAAAAAACAGTCAAAATATATATTTGAACTTGTTTTGAGTATTTGAAAATATTCTGCTACGAAGTTCTTAGATACAATATTCCACATTAGAGTGGGGATTCCATAATTATTTTGTTGTAGAATAATATTAATCATTACAAATTATCTCGAATAAGTCACATAAGTTATCTCTAAAATGTAAGGAGTATATTGATAACACTTTCTCTCTAGCCCAAGGAGAATTTCCCTAACCATTGCAATGTATTGTGCAATATTGTGAATCGATTATCAAAATGCTAACCAGTACCTAACATGCATATCTAACTCATCACGCATAAATAAAATATGTGTCATTGGGAATACATGCACCTAAACCATCTTTTCACGAAATGTACGAAAAGAAAAAGAGGACAATTTTATTTATTTCGAAGAGTTGCGTCAGTTGAACAATGGCAACAATTTATATAGCGCAACAAATATAATACTCCGCTTCTACGTACTGTCACAATGATATTGGGCTCCTGGGTCACCGCGGGACTCCGTTCATATATTTTATTATGCCACTAAACTTGACACAACTAAACGGTTTTTTAGGTTAGAAACTATATTTTTGTTGATATCAATACTGTGAAAAAGTGGTTATACGAATAAACAAAAATATTCTGTCGATATGTGATATGAATGGATGTATAAATACCCTAGTCTTGGTCTTAACCACGCCCAGGGCCGCCGAGTCAGGTAAAAATCATCAATAACTGACTACACTGCCTTGGATTGATACCACTCTATATACTCGAGTTAAGTTTTCGGTGGCATTTCATTCTAAGAGTGCCCACGAACAATTGAGACGTTTCAATTTTAAAACAGCTAATAATTACTCACATTTAAAACACAGATAAGGTAGTTAGTACTAATTAATTTAAAAAAAAAACTATAAATAGGTACAATCGATAATGAATATAAAACACGATCGTGACTAACGTTAGGGTATTTTTATATTTTTGGGGTTCATCTAATTATACGAATGAGTCAGTTTGATTCGATGATAATCTCGCAGTATTGCCGTTTGTTGAAGCTAACAAGATAAGAGAATGTAAGAATTGTAGGAGGTACCTATGCACTTTGCATGTATGTCCTTTACAAATTTCCGTGGCATGTTTACTTTAGTCATACGCTCTAATATATTTTATACGGACATACGTAAAAAATAAATAATGTGAATATCGCACAAGATTCCCCACTGCTCCCAACCGTCTGGAGACAGTGTGACTATGGCACCCCCGAATGAGGTATGCTGTGAGACTGAAAGTAGTGAGGAGGGAAAGAGGTTGGGAAGTACCTGGCTATTCAGATCTGGTCACCAAACACGACTAAAGCCATTTCAACCGACGGTTCGATTGAGAATGGTGGTCTTTCACCAGTGCGATTCTTAGAGTATCTACCACTCTAGAACGTGCCCTAAATATACCATACATATTATTTTGTATTAATTAAATGTGAAATAACAAACTAGTGGACTAATATAATTAGTGTGAAATAACAAGCAAGCTACAAGGCTGAAGGTAGTGGGAAAGGGAAGGAGATTGGGAAGAAGATGGTTAGGAAGTACCTGGCTATTCAGATCTGGTTACCAAACACGGCTAAAGCCGTTTCAAGCAACGTTTCGATTTAGAATGGTGGTCTTTCACCAGGGCCATACTTAGAGTATCTACCACTCTGGAACGTGCCGTAAATATACTATATGTTAATTTGTATTAATTAAATGTGAAATAACATATTTTAATTAAATAAAAATTATTTGCGCTCGCCGAGATTTAAACCCGCAACCTCTTAATTCGTAGTCGAGCGTCTTAACCACTCGACCATGGAGTATATAATTAACGGTAAGAAATATTTTAAACTAAGTAGGTATTTCGATAGTGACATATTTAAATCGAAGTAGGGCGTTTAAAATATGTTAAGGTAATTTTAGCCATAGTTTTTTAGCTTTGTTTACTTTACGAAATAGCGCTATATAAATCAGCCAAGTACTATTTTTAATTTTTTTATTATAAAACGCACTGATCGAAAAAGAACAAATCGGGGACGCCTTAGCGAGTCATGGCACGTACAAGTAAATCAAATATTTGAGTCGGGTCAGAATAACAGAAGAGTATGTATGAGACAATGTTTGCATGTGAATGAAGCAAGGAGTGTGTGCCAAGACAGATTTGTATGGCGGTTTACACTCTCTGCCTGGAAACTCTGGCGTGATGTTAGTTACTGAAATGATTTATTCTGGACGATAGGGAATATTGCTTACAAATATTGTGAATAACAATGATAATATTTGGATGATTTGTGTAGCGCCGTTTTTGCAAAAAATCACCTCAAGGGCGCTAAATATGATATTACTATCGATAAAAATGTAATCGATTGTCAATACAGAGATTAATTTTATAAAATTAATTTGTGACTTGCTAAAATAATCAGTCCTTCCTTTCTTGTTTCGATTTGATGCGTTGAATTGGATGCATAATTGAAAAGATTATAATATTGTTAAAAACAAATTGCATGGATAAGATATTGGTATTTTCAGACGAAGGTTGGGTATATTGATTGAAGAGTGATTGATGTATAATAATTGTTTACTACGACTACTATGATTTTGAAATGAGGAATCAGATTATTTTTAATTTACTATGTCTTCCAGCGGATACCTAAAGACCGGAAATAACTTGTTTAACTGTATAAGTACCAATGTATGTGATTTGTAGGTAATACAGCATTAGCTGCGTGGTTGTAAAATGTATGTCTGATTACGACTAAAAGGGATCGTAATAATGATTTAGTCTCCTTCAACGGAAGCAACCTTTCCAAGAAGCCTTCCATTGTCACGCTTTGTGTGACTTTAAGTGACCCGCTGAGGCACGGAAGCTCCCTCGAAGCCCTAGTATAGTTAGCCTCTCAGAAGCCGAGCGTACTGTACGGATCCGCATTTAAAAAGTATTCAACTGCTGACCTTGTACAAATCGCAAGTGCGCTCCACTGCTGAATTTGACAGCCACCCCTAGTCTGGAGCCCCAAAATATCTGAAAAAACCCTAGACTCTGCAGAGGTCGGTCCGTTTGATAGATTCTCCTATCTTAACACACGGATTGCAACTTTGGAGCACAGACGTCAGGTGGGAATGCTGTCTTGTTCTACCGGTATGTCAATGGGAGATGCTCCGAGAAACTTTCGTCATTGATCCCTTTGAAACCGGTAGATTTCCGGGAAACTCGCCAAACGCGCGCCCAACATCTGTACACGGTTGCATGAGAACGAGTCGCTTCTACGATCTCTTGTGTTCCAGAGCTCGGCTGTATAGTGATTTTCCGTCCTCTGTGTTACCCCCCCCCCTCTATAACATGGACCTCTTCAAGGACCAAGTTCACTCCTTCCTTTCCTCAAAAAGACTGCCCACACAGCATCCCTAAATATGACAATATATCAAGATGCCTCTTGTGTGGAGTTAATGTGAAAAAGGGTTTTATTGTTGGAAACGCGTTCTTAAGGAAATTGGATCACACGACTGATTTTCAAAATAATTTCAGACTAACGATAATAGGCACGATCACTGAAATAATCGACTGGAATATTAAATAAATCGTTTGACATAAAATACGCCAGTTATAAGAGAATTATGTTTTGGCTAAAGTGTCATAATGCTAAATACGTAGATAAAAATAATAGCCAAATATAAATAAATCTATGATGGCCTTAGAGAACAAAACTCAAATATCTTGACACATACGAACTGATAATCCAAGGGAAGATTTATCGAAAGCGTGACCTTCAAAACCTACATGACTGGAACGAGTACAGTACAGATCAGCGGACGTGTTCTGGGGTGCAGCCTGAAAGGTGATGATGGCCAACCTCCGGTGGGAAAAGCCGACATGAAATACGCATTTGACTTGGCCTACTCGGAAAGAGTCGGGTTCGACTGCCACCACATCGTCATTTCAGTGGTGAAGTTTAATGAATCTCACACAAAAAAAACAACTTGCTCGTAGTAAAGTTGATAATCGTTGCTTGTAATTTATTAATGATTTACGTATGATGTATCTTTAACACACCTCAGTGGATCCACTCTAGACAAGGCCGAACGTGTTAATTCGAGAAAGAAAAAAATATTTTTAATTTGTACACACACACATCCATAAACACACAATTCTCCCAGCAATATTTACGTAATTATAATAATTTTGGATACGAACTATCGTTGGTGGGTTCTAGGTAGATGTACTTTCGATGACGGTGGTGCAGTGACACTCCTAAGCCACCGGAAATAGTGTGTTACAAATGTTGGTAACATAATAAAATAAGTTATGTACAAGTACTTACCGCACTAAATTTTTATATGTACAACACTATTTCGCATGGACGTCCCTAGTGAAAATCGGCGTAGAAGACAGAAGACAGAGGGGAATCGACTGCCGACAAACTCGCAGAGTGAGGGGGGGAGGATTAACGGGTTTGATCCAGGGATCGGAACCCCAAATTTTCCTGGAGGATGTCTGAAGAAAGAAAAGTGTGTTCTCTTGGCAAACAGCTGAGAATCACAACTACGCCAAGGTGCTCGAACTGCCCAGCAACACCGCCAGGGACAACAAGACGACCAGGATCATTCTCCGCCATATGCAGCATGCCACCCTACAATGCCAGCCGCTGAATTACAAGCTGCTCTACGGCATGACCATCGCTGGGGAGGTGTTTTGCCTAACATCCCGGCCCTTCTACACCGTTAAAGAGGACCAAAAATATAAAGTACTCATTTCTTTATATTTTAAAATATATTGTGTGATTATTATGTGTATTTGTTTAATATTTAGAACGAAGGATCCCCTCCAATATGATCAAAATGACATCCCACTTCCAGAGATTGAGAGACTGGGTTACATTTGACGCCAACATTACATTTGGCATTAAATGAACCCTTTAGGTACTGAGAATACATTTATGACGTGAATATAATCGTCTTTCCAACTCTTCTCAACACTTTAAATCAGAATTATTCATGAAAAAAAATCTGGTGCAAGGAGGGACTAGAAATACAATCAATCACACCACTGAAGCGAGACAAGGTTAGAACACCCAGAAGCATTTTGTTGAATTAATCGGATAAGGGGATTAGGAAGAAGAAATGATAATAATGAATGATGATAAATTATGATCAAATCGTATAAATTGATGACTTATAACACTTTTAAAGGACTTAAGTTTAGTGAAAGAGAGTGTTTGAGGTTAACAAGGCGAGATCTCAACACCACTCTCGGAAATTTAAGGTATCGGACTGAAAATTCATTAATTTTTTCGGATATTTTCTTTGTGAATATTTACATGATTATTATAATTAAACAAACTATAATTCTCTTTTGTATACAAATATAAAACTGACAACTAGTTTCGTTAACTGCGCTACACCTTTAGGGCAATTTAAAAGTAATAATGAATTTTTATTTTTATTTTTTTATATGGATACCGCTCAAACTGCTCCCAACCGTCTAGAGCCAGTGAGACTAAGGCATCCCCAAATAGGGTATGTTGTAAGGCTGAAGGTAGTGGGGAGGGGAAGGAGATAAGGAAGAGGAAGGTGGGGAAGTATCTGGCTATTCAGATCTGGTCACCGAACACGGCTAAAGCCATTTCAAGTAACGTTTCGATTCTGAATGGAGGTCTTTCACCAGGGCGATACAGTATCTACCACTCTGGAACGTGCCGCAAATATACTTTATTTTTATTTTTATATGAATTGAATGCGTTATGACACATATTAATTAAATAAAAGTTATTGGCGCACGCCGGGTTTGAACCCGCGACCTTTAGATTCGTAGTCGAGCGTCTTACCACTCGACTGTGGAGTCCGTCAAATACATCTATTTAAAATCAAAACTTAATAACATGAAGGAATAAAATATGTTCTTATTAAAAAGACGTGAATTAAACAACGTGTTTTAATTATAAGATTTTTTGCGTTTTTTACTGGGGAATAAACAATAAAAACATTTTTCGCTTGCCAAAATTACAAAATTTGGTGTGGTAAACACTAAAAAATGTTATTTCTTCATCGAAAGAGTAATATTCAGTCGGTCTGTCCATACATGACGAATTTGAAGAAAATAACAACCCAAAACTCTGTCTGCTGGGAAATCGCGATAACAATATAAGAAACATCACTAAGTAACACAACAGAAAAGGGATCTAGAAAATTAGTTGGATGCTTAGAGCAATAATATACAAGAGGTATAGCTGTAGATCGATCTGTAGTCAGTTTTTACTAGCTTTTACCTTGAAGTAACTGACTCGGTTGGAAAAGGGCGTGGCTAAGACTGGGGCTACGGTATTTGTATATCCATTCACAGCACATGTCGACATAATGTTTTTGTTTATTCGTATAGCCACCTTTTCACAGTATTTTTATCAATAAAAATATAGCATATAAGCAAATAAACCGTTTAGTTGTGTCAAGTTTAGTGCCATAATAAAAAATGTGGGCGGAGTCCCGCGGTTGCCCAGTAGCTTAAGATCATTGCGTCACTACGTAAAAGCGGGGAATTAAATTTGTTGTCTCTTTCTCTCTTATGGTGTACGATGTAAAAACCCGGAGAAAGTGTTTTTTCGCAAGTTTGTGTAGGTTGGGTAAAAATAATTAGCTATCCCTCCATATATTGTTACTTCAAGGTTGGATGCAACACGAATGCTTCTATCCTCGTACTAAGGAAACTAGAAACTATGCGCCGCAGGAATATTGTTGTTTTTTCCCTGCCTATTAAGTAATACTTTCAATCTATAGAATCAAAGAACACCTTTGAATATTTGAACACAAATTGAAATTTGAATGTCTGCCTTGTGCGCCCAGCGAGTCCTGGACCCCGCGGGGCTGCCCAGTGCGGGAGTTAACCACGCCAGCGCTAGGTTATACGAGTTATTTATATAGCTAGCTTCTTCCGACGTTTCGTTAAATTTATGTCGACGATATGCATTTTTTAACGATAAAGGAGGAAATAAATCAGTATGCAGTCAATGATATTTCGTCGGTTCATTATCGCTGTATTCGAAAAAAAGTTTCAAAAATAAGATTTCTACCAAAATAAAAACGCTCCTAGAACGTTTCGAATATATATTAAGACTCCGCGTAGGAGGTCCTGAGGTTTCTATCATGTTTGGGAATGCTGTGCGGAGGGCCTTTTCAAAGTGAGAAAGGAGTGAATGGAACGGACGAAGGACCAGTGTGGGCATGGCCAATAATGATTAGAATATGGAATTATTGGATGGGGCAGTGCAAATGACGTCACATTATATCCCTTAATCGTAACTTCCAAAAACAAACTATTGATACGCACCTTGGAGAAACAATGTATGGAGAGAGAGCTAATTATTTTTACCCAACCTGTACAAACTTGTGATAAATCACTTTCTCCGGGTTTTCAAGTCGTACACCATGAGAGAGAAAGAGACAACAAAATACACACACCGCTTTTATGTACTGTAAGGACGATCTTGGTGGTCTCCCGCGTCAACCGTGACTCCTCTCACATGTTTTCATATGCGACTAAACTCGACACAACTAAACAGTTTTTTAGGTTATATGCTATATTTTTGTTGATAACAATGCTGTGAAAAAGTGGTTATACGAATAAACTAAAACATTATGTCCACATATGCTATGAATGGATGTATAAATACCCTAGCCCTCTTCCTAGCCACGCCCAAGTCTGCCGAGTCCTTGAATAGGTACCACTCTATCTAATCTAAGATACGTACAAAAGCAAAACAAAGAACTACTGACCCACAGATGCACTAATCACCAGATATTTAAATCAAAGGCATACCCATCAAGCAAAAACAAACACTAAATTTGGACTACACAGAGAAATTTCATTTACTGCGGCATAAAACTATCAATAGATTAGCGCTCTCCTGGAACAATCTTACAAACATCAATACAATCAGATCGTCGATAACAAAAATGCTCTGGTACTTAAGGAAAACAGTGACACAGGGACACAGGGGCACAGGGACACAGGGACACAGGGACACAGGGACACAGGGACACAGGGCTCACCGGGACACAGGACCACAGGACCACAGGGACACAGGGTCACGGGGACACGGGGACAGGGATACATGGACACGGCGACACGGGGATACGATGACACGGGACACGGGGTGACAGGGTTTTGCAGCTGAACACTGATTGAACACAAACTGCCTAATTTCGGAATGATATCCTACAATAAAATCAAGAAATGCCAGCTGATAGATGTACATATATATTGTAAATCCCAAAAATGTAATGCTATTAAGGAATGTAGATTATAATATCATAAAATTGAATACTACATAAATTGCGGCAGTGAGTGAGAATTTACGAGAGGCAGGAAGCGCCCTCAAGGTTGGGAGTCACTGAACTGTGGGAGGGATCTTATAACAACTGTTGCACACTTGCGCCCGTCCTTAGAGTAACAATATCAAGAGACCTAACTTTGCGAAATTTTGTCCGCACTTTTTGACCAAGCAATGACCAAAGGGGGTGGCCTAAACTCGGAGTAAAATCACTAACAGGGTTGTCACAAATTAAGTAAATTAGGTATTTTGTTGTGAGTAGGTAGTTGTAAATCATTAAAAAGAATGAATGTTGTATATTTTTTGTTTATTCAAATATACATTAATCAATAAGATTATTAAAATCTTATTTATAGATAAAAATATAAACGAATTAAATTATTAGTACAGAACATTTTATAATACATATTATAAAATGAACTTCAGTTCCATCAACAAAATAGTTTACAAACAAAAAGTAAAATAAAAAAAAATGTACGGTGATAACAGATGTTAAATCATTTTCTTAACCTTGGAGTAAGAATATATGGAGAGAGATCAATTTTTTTTTACCTATATAAATTTGCGATAAATCACTTTCTCTGCGTTTTTACGTCGTACACCATGAGAGAGAAAGAGACACAAAAAAATTCACAAAACATGACACCGCTTTTAAGTATTGTAGGGATGTTTTCCGTCCCGCGTTATTTTGTAAGGGAAATTTCGAATGCAGATAATAACAGTGAACTTATATAGCACAGTTTTGTGATATTTCACGTCAAGTGCGCTTCATACTTAATTAATTAAGCTAATAATTCTAACTAACAAGGAGAAAATAATATATAATATGTATACAAAATTAAAACTATCTAGATGCATATCGTTATCATAAATCATCAGAGAACAGGTTCAGAAATGGGTACAATAGTGCATGTGCACATCAAGAGATTTAAAAAACAATTAACTAGAAGCTAAGGGTATAAAAATCCAGATGAAACGTATGAATTCATATTAACATATTTGTTAAATCAAAGAAAAATAAATTAGATTTTTCTCGTCTTTTTTTCATCCTTTGGAAATCTAAAAATAATTAAATAAATAATAATATTCCAATTTTGGCATAGCCCTGAATCTGAGGACGTAACCGAAATTATAAATATAACTAAGAGATAAACACTATTCTGTCTTTATCTGTTTGCCAACAATTTAGCGTTAGTATCATGAGAAAGAAAGAGACCGGGATACTTTCAGAAGCCGTACAATATGGGTATTCCCCACTGTAATGGTTTCTTATGTGACAGCTAGTAAATATCTCTAAGTTAAAAATATTACGAATCCACTAAAACTCATTTCAAACGGAAGTTTATTATATTGGAACGAATAGTCCAAAGATTAATTACATATTGGTGTAAGTTACTAGTTGTTTTGTAGGTTAGAATGTGAAATATTTGAGATCTAACTAAAAAAGACGATTTTTATGGTACATACGTGTGAAAACTGTTTGTTTTTGGTCCTTTTGTACTTCGATTGAAGCAACCAAGTATAGCACATATGGCCATGATGTTTTGCTAGATATCGGACAAAAAATAACTCAAGTTTTTAACTATTTACGCACTTTTGACAGTCCGTTCGCCTGACACTCCAAACGTGAATGAAGTGCGTACAGATCAAATATCGCGGACATAGTATTTAGCCCGCCCCAAATCGTGTATTGGTTTCAACAATTGTTTGTCTCTTTTTCTCATATGCGTATAGAACCGAGCATAAAGAGAGAGCTATATTTTGCGAGTTTGTCAACGATTTGTCACAAATTAGTACGGTCTCTTTATATTGTTACTCTAAGCGCCCGTCAGTGGTTTGATAACAACAAATGTGCATTTATTTTTAAGTGTCACTTTAATTGCAATTATGTCGGATTGCCTCGCATCCTTCGCCTTGCAAATGTTTATTAGTTAATGTTTACCAATGTTATGGGTGTGTAAGGTTTATCAACAATTAACGTCGCACAGACCGATAAACGAGGTAAGTAGGTACTTCATTAGAAAATATTTTCAATCTTGTTACAAAATATTCAATTTTTGAAGGGTATTAAAAAGCAAAGAAATTGGTTTCAACCAATAAATATTTTTTGTTTGTTTATTTTTAAATGTGAATACCTTACAACGTACTGCTCTCGACTTCCTGGAACCAGTGAGACTATAGCATCCCCAATCGGGGTCTTTTGTCAGGATGAAAAGAATGGGAAAGGGAAGGAGATGGGGAAGAGGAAGATCGGAAATTATCTGCTATTCAGCTCTGGTCACCAAACACGGCTAAAGCATGGCTTTAGCCGTGTTTGAATGGTCAAAGCAACGTTTCGATTCTGATGGTGTCTTTCGCCAGGGCGATACTTGGAGTATGAGCACTCTGGAACATGCCGCAAACATACTATATAATATTTATTGAATGTAAAATAACACAAGTTGGTTAAATGAAATGTTTTTACCCACGCCGGGATTTGTACACGCGATCTCTTGATTCGTAGTCGAGGGTCTTAACCCCTCGACTACGGAGGTACTCAGATTACTTCGTAAAGAGACGAGAAATAATAAAAAAGGAGAAAATTGAGGAACTCAGAAAAGGGGGCACTAAAGTCATGTGATATAGCGCACCATGACGATATTAAGTAGGTAAGTACTGATATTGTATTAGTGTTCATAATTGCATTAGAAAAACCACGAGAAATAGAGATTATTTGCAGCGACTGGGTTTCGAGCATCGGAATCTTCTGGTATCCGGGCCACTGCTCTAACCACTAACTTATCGCAACAACCTAATAAAGTACCTACCTATAGTGTATTTAAGCAGACGTTATTCTATATTTGAAATGGGTGGATTAAATCAACTAATATTTTTTCTTGGCAATCTAGTTACATCTCGCAGTGATTTTTCATTACAACAACTAATTATAAAATAAGCATTTAAAATTATGCTCTACTATAATTATTGCGTTGTTTAACCGGGAGTCACAAATGCACTTACATTAATTATAAACAAAGTTTAGTTGGAAATATTGCCAGTGTGTGTTAAAGTACCTACCTACAATTATTTCACCACATCATGTGATCGCTGGGTACACCTCCGCAGTGTATTTCTAAAATTATGAATGATGAAATTGTAAAGAATCATTTTATCAATAATTTATAAAAATCATGTGAACAGGAAACCTAGATAAAGCTAGATAGTCTGACCAGAGTGTTTCCTCGTTTTACCGCTGACATCATGCGTGACGTCACCAAATGCCAAAGTTGAACTAAATAATTTCTTCTTTATTCATTTTATTTTTGATTACCGTTCAACTGTCCGGAGCCGGGGAAACTATGGCATCCCTTGTTTCGAGGAATGTTGAGAAACCGAAGGAAGGGGGGAGGGGAAGGAGATGCAGAGGAGGAAGTTTGAGAAGTACCTGGCTATTCAGATGTGGTTACTAAACACGGCTAAAGCCATTTCGAGCGACATTCCTATTCTGAATGGTGGTCTTTCACCAGGGCCATAGAGTATCATTAAAGTATCTACCACTCTGAAATGTGCCGCAAATATACTACATATTATTTTATTTATAAATTGACGGACTAAAGTCCAATTACAAAAAAGACAAAACACGAAATGGAAAAAAAGTTAATTCATTCAAATTTATTTGATGCAACAGAGACCGAAGGAATAAGCACATAATAGGATCATAATAATAATGAACGAAGAAAGGAGTATGATGCGAAAGTGAATGGAAGAAGAAGTAGAAGACGCCCGAGAAAGACATGGCACGATCAAATAAAAAAATAATACTTGAAATTTAATTTAATTTTGTTATTTTCTTGTGTTTTGTAAATGGATATATAGTCTGTAAAACACAAAAAAATTAAAAAAATACTTGAATGGTCATGTGAAGAGTCAGAATAACAGAAGAGTATGTATGCGACGATGTATGAATGTGAATGAAGCAAGGAGTGTGTGCCAAGACAGAGTTACGAGTATATGGCGGTCTGTCCTCTCTGCCTACCCCTGCGGGAAACGGCGTGATGGTTAGTTAGTTAGGGATTTGAACCCGCGACTCCTGGATTCGTAGTCGAGCGTGAAACCTTAGGCATTTTCCTAACTACCCGTATAGAATTTACAAATAAATCATTTGGAGTGTTGCTTACACTAGAAAGCCAAAATAGTGTGTATTTTTAGGTGCTGGACCTAAGGGCAGTAAAAAAGCAGATATTTTTTTGTTTATTTTATATTGAACCAAAAGATTTAGGTACATGCATATATTGCTGAGAATTTTTAATACTGTTAGAATTTGGAAGCTACTCGTATAAATTAACTTTGAAGCCAGCAGTAGATGATAGAAAGGTTTGAAGTTGAGCTTACTGCTAGGAAAAGCTATTAAAATATTTATCGCGAACAAAGAAATATCTCGTATGAATCTCTGTCATTTGACGTCCTATTCTCTACAAGGAATCCTGATCACCTGGTACAATAGTCAAATATTTAGTAGCGGCGACAGGTTGTGAACCTGCATTCATTCGAAATGACACTAGAGGCTTAATGCTTTCATTGTTACAGCGTAATAGACCTTAGCCAGCCTATTAGCATGTCGTTAAAGATTGGCCGGTGATTAGATTGTTAATTCATGCCGAATATCTCGCGCATCCGTCCGAAGACGTAGATCCTGTCTTCGAAATAAAACAATATTCGCGTTGTTCTAATTTCCATCGTGTCATCGGAAGATATCGCGGGCTAGGCCACATGTTATTAGGTGGGTATGCAAAAAAATTATCAACGTTTTCTCGTAGGAAGATTTTCTAGTTTTGCGGTATGGCGGTTTATTTTGTTGGTTGTGAAATTGTTTATACGTAGGTACGTGAGTAGTTTATCTGTGTATTGGTATAATAATACTAATAATAACATGACAATATTTAGAATTGTTTACTTATGATACTTGGATGTTAATGTTTTTAAATACCAACATGTTAACTGTCCTCAATCTAATTTCCTTTTCTTTGATTTAACAAATCTGTTAATATGAATTCAAACGTTTCTTCTAGATTTTTATGCCCTTAGATTCTAGTAAATTGATAGTTTTAATTTGTATACGTATTTTATATGATTTTATCCTTAGTTCCCCATACTATTTATTTTCATGTTTCAAAATTATTCAGTAAGAAAATTTATTTAGAATTTTTTTGTTGGTACCCGGGCATATCCGGGTAGTATCCACTAGTTATGTAAGAACTTGCGTAGGTAGTATTTAAAAATAAAATGTCTTTTTTAGTTGGATCTTTTAAAGTAAAAGGAAAAAAACAGTAAATCGCAAATTGGTCAGGAAAAGCCTTAACTTTTTTTCGTGCTTTTTTATCTTTTTTTTTAAGTTCACGTTCATTAGATCTAGTGACTATTAATTTGTGATTCTTCGCGATTACGAGTTGGTGAGTAACTAATATTTGCCTAACTAGTGCCGCGTACTTTGCTAATTGAAATAATATTAACACAGATAACAATAAATTTATAAACTTTACGGCCATAATTACTGATATGGTAGGTGGTAGGCTCGCAAAACTAATAAAGGTGATTAAACGAATCACCTTTACCAATACTACAAGCGGTAAAGGTTTTCCACATCCATGAACACATTGATAAATCGAGGGATTTTTACATGGGTATGTGAGTACTTGATATAAACGATGAATAAAGAAGGTCATTTATTGAATGGAATTGATTTCAAATTGTACAATTTATCTTGATAATTTTATTGCCAACAAGTTGGTATCCGTGAAAAATCACGGGATTCATTTTTCATCCATTTTCATTGCCGGCAACCTGGGCGTTTATTGGCATTAAAAAGGTTGTTACAAATGCACTTTACCTGTCACACTAGACGATCTCTGTTCTGAGACGGGTTACAGTGAAAATACATTAAAAAAATACATAAAAAAATACATAATGTAAAAAATAAAAGTATTTTTTTAAGTTATAAAATTACCTTAGTAAGTTTTTATTTTTTAATTCGTCAAAGCATTTAAAAATACACTGAAAATATGTGTTTAGATTTTTTAATGAAACCCTGGAGAGTTTAACAAGTAACTTGGTGATGCTATTCCTTTTTTGTTGTTTATTAGCCATTTGTTGAAGTTTTTATAAAGCCGTTTTAGGTTGTTTTGAGTTATGTTTTGAGAGGTTTATTTTAGGAAGATGTTGAATATGAGAGGTTCGAGGTAGGATTCGTATTTTTTGAGCAAGTGGATTTGATGTATGGTTCTTGAATAATAATAGTACTTGAACGTCCGAATAATGTCTGCTAAAATACATTATAGGTAGGTACTTTGTTTTGTAGGTAGGAATTTGAAAAGATCAATTTTAATTTGATAATTTCAATTAACATTAGTCCGAAATTTAAAAACTGACTCGCGCGGTCGTACGTACTCACAAAGAAAATTTTTTAAATTTTTTTTTTTTTAAATTATCCAGTGAAGTAATGATTGTTGAAAAAAAAATGGTTATTTTAGTTCAGTTTGATGGAAGCTTATTTCAATTCCATTTCTTCAACGTGTTTTAGCTGAGCGTTCGCTTGGTTTCAACAAAAACCTAAAAGCTTTTATTACATTAAAATTAGTGAAAATTTTACAGAAATTATATACTTGCGTATTTTATTTGATATTACGCCAATAATTTACCAATTTAAAAAATAGTTGTGTAAACAAAGATACCGTTTTATTTCATGTGTAAACGCTTTCAATTCAAACCACAAAGTGGCTGTTTTCTACGAAAATACAATATTGTTTTTTGTAACTTTGTAAACAATATTCTGATTTTGACACTGTTAATGCAACTACGCGGAGGTCACTTCGGCAGTTCTACAAAAAGATAGGGTGTTTCAAACATTTTTATTTCGTCATATTTGACGTCGTTACAATTCAACGATTGACGCCATTTTGTTTATGTGGAAGCTAAATGGTCGCCGTTAAACGTCGATTCTAGGCCCGTTTCAGGTTTTGAACAAATTGACAAGAGTGACAAGCAGAACAACACAACCGTAATGCCTTACGGCTGTTCACAATTGAATCGGTTCGACGATCGGCGTTTAACGGAACGAAATGGCGCCATTCGATGAACTGTGACGAATTGCTCGCGAATGTCGACTAATAACCAATATTGTCGATATTTTTTTTTATCGTGTCGATGGAACTAAGATGTATAACGAGCCCAACAGAATTTCGGTCCAAACTGAAAACTTACCTTTTCAGACTTTCATATCCTTAAATTCATTAAAAAAATCTCAACATAATCTGTCTCTCGACGAATAACCTTTAGATATACAAATTTTGAACAAATCCTGTACTATACGACAAATTCAGAAAGTCCATTTTTTAATTTCGCTCCCATGCCTATATCGAAAAAAACCAAAAAACATAATTATAATTTTAAGTTAATAAGTGTGTCTATCTGATGGGACCTGCCAGGTACTTGTTAAGTTTGTACAACATACTTGTTCCTCTATATTTTCTTATTTAAACTAGAAATTAATATGTAATAATAGAAAATAAGATCTGTACAGCGCCCTTGAGGTGATTTTTCACAAAAACGGCGCTATACAAATCATCCAAATATTATTATTAGGCAGGGTCGGCCTAATAATAATAATAATATATAATTATTGTATAATTTAAAAAAAACTATACTATACTGGGATGGCAATTGAAACCGTAGCTTCCTGACCCGACGGCGCGAAATGGAAATTCGCGCCTCTGGTTTTATATTCTGAAAACAAAGGGCGACAATAAAAATACTTGCGCCAGGCGCCGTTTGGATTTAGTACAGGCAAACAGGTTGAATTTTAACTTAGCGGTCGGTCAGTTTTATTTACCAAAGCTGTCGTCAAAATAAAAACAGAATATGTCACGCTCAAAAAAACTACTGTCCAGGTAGACTATGGAATCCCCGATCGGGGTATATTAGTTGCAAGGGGAGATGGGAAAGAGAAAGGTTAGCAATTATCTGGCTATTCAGATCTGATCACCAAACCCGGTTAAAGCCATTTCAAGAATCGTTTCGATTCTGTTTTTTTTTTAAATTTATATATATTATTTATTTTTAAAAATAAAGACTAACATTCCCGGGTTACGAATAACCTGACAATATTTGAAAAACTCCTACTGCCATCATAAGAAGCGGAAGATGTTGCTTGTGTAATGATGAAAGACTTATCCAGCAGAGGAATTGAACCCTCGACTCCCGGGTAGGAATCCGACGCGTTTGTGCACTCAGCTACCAACCGATTTTTATATAGGTAATACCGCACAATAATCCCAACTGCTCCCAACCGCCTAGAACCAGTGAGACTATGGCATCCCTAATTAGGGTATGTTGTGTGGCTGAAGGTAGTGGAGAAGAGAAGGAGTTCGGGAAGAGGATGGTTGGAAAGTACCTGGCCATTCAGATCTGGTCATCAAACACGGCTAAAGCCGTTTCAAACAACGTTTTGATTCTGAATGGTGGTTTTCCACCAGGGCGGTACTCCAGAGTATCTAGCACTCTGGATCGTGCCGTAAATATACTATTTTTTTATGTGAGTCAAATGTGTTATGACACATATTAATTGACTAAAATTTATTTGCACGCGCTGGGTTTGAAACCGCGTCCTCTGGATTCGTATTCGAGCGTCTTACCACTCGACCACGGATGCCGTCGAATCATCTGAATGGTGGTCTTTCACCAGGGCGCGCGTATCTACTATCGAGTACTACTCTGGAATCTTTCGCGGTGTTTTGGTAAAACTGTGGAATGATCGTCTGATAAGAGTGTTTAGGATACGTAAAGTAGGCCGGGGTACAGTCGATTCAAAATTTCACAGGGTGTACTTTGATCGCAAGCTAACCCTCGTTATTTGGTCGGTACTCGGTGCTCGAGCGCAGTACATGCGAAATAAAACCATCACGCGATCAGACGTTAGTCATTGTTATATTTAACATGCCGATGAATAATCAGTACAATAGTTATCTAACCGATTTGGTTTTCCCGAAATAGCTTTGGAAAGTAACATCACAGGAAAGAGAGGAAAGAAAAAAAATCTAGGTATTATAAAACGGGTTCGTCTTAGACCCGTGAAAGTTCATTATAATCTTGAAGTAACAATAAATGGAGAGAGAGCTAATTCTTTTTACCCAACCTATACAGATTTGGGATAAATCACTTTCTCCGGGTTTTTACGTCGTACACCACGAGAAAGAAAGAGTCAACACATTTTCCCGAATTATCACACCGCTTTAAAGTATTGTTAGAATGTTCTTCGTGTCCCGCGTCTCCTTTGACTCCGTCCACACGTTATGATACGCGAAATAAATTGAGATAACTCAACGGTTTATTAGGTTACATTTTTTTTAAACAGTACTGTGAAAAAGTGATCATACGAATAAACAAAAACATTATGTCGACATGTGCTATTAATGAATGTATAAATACCCTAGCCCTTGTCTAGGTCTAGCCAAGTCCGGCAAACATCGTATAAACTGACTACAGCTCTCTCTACAGCGCTCTCACTTGTATATTATTGCTCTGAGATTAAAATCGATATTTCAACATATTTTCAACGTTAATACCACTTAACCGCAGAGCAAAAATATATATGATGAGAGAGCTAACATATTTTTACCCAACCTATACAAATTCACGATAAATCACTTTCTCCGGGTTTTTACGTTGTAAACCGTGAGAGAGAAAGAGACAAGATAATTTCTCACAAAATATAGCACCACCGTTCGGTATATAAGCATGTTTTCCATCTCCCGCGTCTCCGGCGACTCCGCCCACTACGTTTTGTTGAGCGACATAACAGGACATAACTCAACGGTTTTTAGGTTATATCCTATATATTTTTTTAAAACAGTTCTGTGAAAAAGTGGCTATAAAAACAAACAAAAACATTATGTCGACATGTGCTATGAATGGATGTATAAATACCCTAGCCCTAGTCTTAACCACGCCCGAGTCAGGCAAAAATCATCAATACTGACAACAGAAGCGCTCCCTCGTGTATATTATTGCTCTGAGCACTTAACAGATTAACCGATAGCAGCGTGTTGTGGGCGTGTCCGTGTGCTCGGAGTAAGCTCAAATTTTCCTTACTTTTGGTGAAGTTGATTGACTATTTTTAAAAATCTGAATTTTTTCGTCAAAAGTTTATCAATTTTACTAGCTTATCTGGGGCTCGGGAGTCGATAGATCTTATGTAAATTGCTAATGTCAGCTTTCTTCAAAATCCGTATAGGATTACTCTTCAGTGGATAATGATATTTTTCACTCCAATTTGTAGTAAAAAAAACGAAATTATGTAACTATGAAGTGTAAAATCATATTTTTAGATACACAATTGAACTATGTACCTTTTTTGGTTTTATAAAAAAAATAATATATATATATGTTAATTACGTATATTTTCCAAAATCTTCAATATTAAAAACATGATATTACAGTAATTCCTAAAATTTACGTAAAATTATTGTTATGCACCCCCGACATCCCCAAATGCATAAATACCGTAGTACGAGCAATAAATGTACTAGTCTGAAGATGACCGTAACAGGTTGAAACCGGTCCGGTCTTAACAAAAAACAGTAGATTTTGTTTTGCATTTTTAATCATATTAATGTACTAACTACAAGTGACTACTCTCTCCTTCCTTGGAGATATAGGAATTTTAATGTTTGGAAAACTCCATAAATCAGCACTCAGGAGAAAAACATGTGATGCGCACTTCAAAATATTTATTATTGTATTAAACACACAAAGCCAATTTCTGAAAATAAGGAGCTTTTTAAACATAAAATGTATTTTATTAATATTACCCAACGATTTTTTTTAGTTGCCTACTTTTGTTAGCTAGTTAAAAAGATTAGATATTAAAATGTTAAAATCTATTGTTGAAAAAAAATTCTCAGAAGCTCTCGGACAACAGTACCTTATTGGAAAAATAAATAAAAATAAAACATTAAATTGCCTCAGATTTTTGATAACAGTGTGATGACCTTGGAGGTGTTTACACGATTTAAAAAATAAATAAATTGTTAAACCAAATAAGAGATCTTAATCTGTGAGAAATATTTTGGATACAGGCGAAATCTGTATGTTTTATAATATTGTTTATTTGTTATCTTGTGTCTGTATGTGTATTTTCAACTAAATAAAAAAAGAGCCTCAACTGCCCGGAGTCAGTGGGGCCGTGGCATTTTTAATTTGAGGAATGTTGCGAGGCACGATAAAGTGGAAAGGGGGAAATTCGGTTTCTAAACACAGCAATAGACATTTTTAGCAAAGTTTTTACTCCGAAGGCTCACTCTCTCTAGAGTAATATTTAGGGTATCTTCCAGTTCGACGAACATATGTGCTTCATTATAAATTTTTCGAATCCCGTAGAATTTTTTAAAACATAAGCTCAAGAAATGTTTATTTGTCCTCGTTGGGATTCGAACCGCATTTTTTTGTTTTTATTTATACGTTGGGCTTGAACCCACTCGGACACTATTCATTGTGTATATATTGTTTTAATTTATAAATTCGATCCCTCCCTACGTAAACTGTCAACTTCAAAATGATTGTTGAAAAGGGCAATTTGAAGTTTATTTTGATTACTGTAGGTAAATTCAAATATTAACCGATTAAATCCAATTTTGAAGGAACTGTTTTTTAATATAAGTATGCACACTTTTTTATAATATAGGTATTTGTTTAAAATTTGGATTTAATCGGTTAATATTTGGATTTACAATGATTTAAAGAAGATCATTTTGAGCTTAAAAGCATTTGTCACTTGTTAGAAGCTCTGGCACAATTCTTTAGTATTGCTATTTTTAAATATTTACTGATTAATCCTGTGGAGATTAAATCCGTTTGTTTTGGGCAGACATTTTTCAGGAATTTGGTAAACATCCTGGAGAGAGATTTTATGACGGAATGTTTAAGACAGTTCAGGAAAACGCTTTATGCCTTGTGAATCACGAATTTATTTGGCGTATTCCTAATAATATTAAAGCTGAATGATGAATATTGGCGACGCTCCAATGTGTTTAGTACCAGAATCCAACGGCATTGCGAGAGATTCAAGCTTGACGCTCGTCCTGCAAGTCCAGCTCGTTTTTTAACAGTCTAAATCAAAATGTTTCGTTAAAAACATCAACACTGACATATCATCTACCTCTTTAAAAACAACAGAGGTGGTTCCTTGTGTTCCATACAGTGAGGGTTGCCATCACGTTCAAAGGTGTAAGCCTCTGATCAGTGAAAATACTTGGGTCAGCACCCAAAACTACACACTTTTTTACTTTCTAATACAAGTAATACTACATTTTTATGAGATATCTCTGAATTTTACACGAGCAGTTAGAAAAATATCCATGGTTTTAAATTAATAAAATTATTTTACTGTAATCTTTAAAATTCTACACGAAATGCATACTGTAATTTTAGGTAAAACGTTCAAAAATGTCTTTGCTGGTTTTCAAACTGGTGATTCGATTTCTTCTGCCTCCACGAAACTTGGTTATCCATAAGCGAAATTGGTAGTAAATGATTGGTTGACTTCATTTCATATTAAATCGCGAATATACAGGGTGTCCCAAAAGTCAAAGTTACTGGCACTTTAATGAATTTATTTATGGTTTTTGTTTTTTAAGTTGTCGAACTCTATTTTAATTTTTAAATTCAATATTATTAAATATCCATTTTCATTTTTAGTTAAAGTTTTTTCGGTTTTCAAGGCTATCATCAAACTTTGGTTAGGCCACATGGAATTTATATGATTTTAGTTCATTGAAACAGCTGTCACTAGAAATAAAATAAAAATAACTGAAACTAGCACAACTAAATGATAATAATATTTTTTTTTAGAATTTCGTCTAAATCGATACCTTAGATCAGTTTTACAAGTGCCGAAGCTGCAAAATTTCAAATTCTAAGATTATTATTTTTATTACGCAACCCTGTCTCTCCTAACCTCTGAAAAAAAGATTTTGCTAAATTACTGCGAAAAGAGCTCATGTATATTAAAGGTACGTCCTTTCATGTGAATGCTACTTGTTATGTATGTTACGATGTGTCATAAGGAATAGAGTGTAGGTTTTGTTTTTATTCCTAAGGAATTATTTATGTGAAGTGCCGTTGAAAAACTGTTATCTCAACTTAAGTCAAAATATTATTAAAAAATCGACTAAGATAATGACATTATGAGTAAAACCCGAAACCGCATTAATGGAGTCAGATTTTACTTGGCTAAGTCCTCCATCATTGTACAAGCAACATTTTCCGCTTTCGATGGCGTAGGAGTTTTTCAAATATTGTCAGGTTATTCGTAACCCAATAACTTATTGAGAAAGCTTGAACATATAAATGTGTTATTAACAATAGTGTAGAGGTGGTTTTATTGCCAGGTGGCTTTTTTATTCAACCATCCCCGTTTCTTCGTGAAGAATAAAAAAAAGTTGCCATTTTCACAAGGCTCGAATTTTATAATTGCTAATGAAAATATAATGCAAATAAAACAGTAATCCATGAAGCAAAATAAATAATAACAATAATCCAATGTATGCGCGGCAGCACTACGTTTTTGTAATATTTCATATAAAACATTTATTACGTCCCAGAAAGACATGGCATGATCGATTCAAGCAAACATTAAAAAAATGTGTTTTTTCAAAATGTCAATTTATTGTAAAAAGATTTTTCCGTTAATTTCAACACTAGATCAAATTTATGAAATAGGAAAAAAGAGCAACAGAGAAAGAACAGCCCATACATAATATTTGAAGCAAGTCAAAACCTGAACAAGGTTTGATATTCGTTTGCTTTACTTTGGAAACAAATGTTCGATCAAAGTCAATATTTATCGAGGAGATAGTTAACGTAAGATTTAAAACGTTCATACTCCAGTAAATTGTTGATAGAAAAAAAGGAATGCAGATAATGATTATTTGCATTTACGATGAATAAATGTTCTTAGAAAAAAGTCTAATCTAAATATAAAATCTTGTATTAAGGTAAATGAAGACCTTCGATATGAAACTGCTATCTGTTATTTTCGATCTGATTTAAGGGGGCCGTCTGTTTCCAATGGTGTTGGATCGTGATAACAGCACCTGCCCAAGGTTAATAAAAAAAATGGTCCGAAGCCAGTGGAACTATGTGATCCGCAATCGGGTATGTTGTGAGGCTGAAGGGAATTGGGAAAGAATGGGATTGAGATGATAAAGAGGAAGGTTGGGAAGTACTAGGTTATTCAGATCTGGCCACCAAACACATTTAACACGCTCGTTCCGAAGGGGGGTTCTTATGTCACCCCGAACGAAAGTTTTGTGCGATATCTTAGATAAAGATTATTGAGATATTATGAAATACTCTCTAAGTATTACCAAAATTTATTTCGTGAAAACGCTTTAATAAGCAAGGTCAAATGGGGCAACTACGTAACCCCCTCGGATCGTACATTTTATTTTTACTTTTAGGCACGGAAAGGTTAAAACCTTTCCAAGCAACGTTTCGATTCTGAATGCTGGTCTTTCAACAGGACGGCCTGCACGGTCGAGTGGTAAGACGCTCGACTACGAATCCAGAAGGAGAGAAGAAGAGGAAGCGGGTTCGAAACCGGCGTGCGCAAATAAATTTAATTTAATTATTATGTGTCAGAACACATTTAGTTCATATAAGATAGTGCAAAGTTTATTTGGGGCACGTTCCAGAGTGGTAGATACCTTGGTGAAAGATTACCATTCAAAATTGAAACGTTGCTTGAAATGGCTCTAGCCGTTTTATGGTGACCAGCTCTGAATAGCCAGGTACTTCCCAATCCCTTTCCCTTCCTCATCTCCCTCCCCGCCACACTACCTTCAGCCTCACAACATACCCCTACTGGGGATGCCATAGTTATACCGGCTCTAGACGGTTGGGAGCAGTTGAGACTCTTGTGCGCTATTCACGTAAGAAAAGGACGAAGCTGAGGATATTCTAACCATAGTATAAAATTTTAAAAAAAACATTTCTTCGGAAAGGATGAACCCCCTGCAGCTATTCATGTAATTTATTATGCAATATTAAGGAGGTGATGTTACCAATTACGCCACCAAACCCAGTTATTCATACGGTTCTATCAGCCATGTTTTTCCTTAAAATCATTAACTTTGTTTCAATTTACTTTCCGTGAGATGATTCTATCTTTATGTTTTGTAAGCGAAGATTCTAACCGAACTAAATAGCCAACTTAAATATGTGTTAGCTGAACCATCTATTTATGCTTCACGGAAGAATTTTTCAATAGGTAATATCACAATGAAACTATAAGGACGTCAAATTTAATAATAAAAATAATACACATATATGTCTTAGAGACCATTGCCACATCAGAGAGGAGGTCTATTCCCAGCAATATGTAGAACAAAGCTAGAGTAGAACTCTGTCTTATCTAGAAAGAAAACATAAGAATATACTTTGTACATTATACAGAACAAATAGGGGTTAGTTCGTTGAAATATGAAAAAATTGCATTTAAGCCCTCGTAACAATTTTTTTTTACGTGCATACCGCACAAGAGTCTCAACTGCTCCCAACCGTCTAGAGCCAGTGAGACTATGGCATTCCCAAATAGGATATGTTGTGAGGCTGAAGGTAGTGGGGAGGGGAAGGAGATTGTGAAGGGGAAGGTTGGGAAGTACCTGGCTATTCAGATCTGGTCACCAAACACGGCTAAAGCCATTTCAAGCAACGTTTCGATTCTGAAAGTTGGTCTTTCACCAGGGCGATACTTAGAGTATCTACCACTCTGGAACGTGCCGCAAACATACTTTTTATTATTTTCACATGAATTAAATGTGTTATGACACATATTAATTAAATAAAAGTAATTGGCACATGCCGGGTTTGAACCCGCGACCTTTGGATTCGTAGTCGAGCCTCTTACCACTCGACCATGGAGGCCGTCAAAATAGATTTAAAAAAATATATATTGAGGTAAACATGATTTTAATCTGTACCAATTATGCACAGTAGAAAAAAATGATTAGTTTTCATTTGGTAAGTACAATAATAACGAATAGCGATAGGGATTATTAATTACGATAAAATATATTCCCGGTATAAAGTTATCTCTATAAATACGCGCCATATAAGTGGGCAGAGTTGGTAGGTATCCAATGCTACGTATGAAGTGATGGACATTTATTATCAGTATTATCACTATCGTATCAAGTGATGTTCTATAAGGGCCAAAATTGTATGGTTACTTTTTTTCCATCACAAAACTCTTAAATGGAAAAAAAACTGTTTATTTTTCTTCCCATCATGGAAATTTAATTGAAAAATCATTACGTATTACAACTAACCAATTTTGAAACTGTTAATTCCATTTTTCTGATTTAATAATACCAATTTTTAACTCCGCTGTTTTTTATTAAGACCGGACCGGTTTCACGTGTAACGGGCATCTTCAGGATGGTACAATTTGGAGTGAATCTGTGGTATATATATCTACTATTTTATGTCTGCAATAAAAAAAACCGTGGAATAAAGTAAAACGTTGGCATTATTCAATCAGAACATTGAAAGTAATTAAAAATGCAGTCAGTCAATCATGTAACGTAATTAACCCAAGCTAAACAAAGGGATTAAGGAATGCTTACAAACAACGTTGAAAATGCCCAGCGATCATTTCTAATCATATTCACCCAATGATTGTCTCCATACAACCCTTTACACTATCCCCTTTCCACTGACCAAAACAGGTTTTGTTTACAGTTTGGTGTACATGAATTCAAATGATTAATGATTCTGTCATCAGTCATCACATATACAAACCGGTATTTTAATGAGGAGATGGAATATTATATAATAATAATCTTTATTTAAATATAAACTAACTAACTAACCATCACGCCGTTTCCCCGCAGGGATAGGCAAAGAGGACGGACCGCCATATAACTCTGTCTTGGCACACACTCCTTGCTTCATTTACATTCATACATCATCTCATACATACTCTTCTGTTATTCTGACTCTTCACATGACCCGATTTAAGTATTTGATTTACTTGATCGTGCCATGTCTTTCTAGGGCGTCCTCGACTTCTTCTTCCATTCACTTTCTCATCATATATTCTTTTCACACTCCTTTCTTCGTTAATTCGCTCTACATGCCCAAACCATCTAAGCGTCCCTTTCTTGATCCTATTCATTACGCTCACATCAGCTTTGCATTCATTCCGAATATCCACATTACATACGGTCATAGATGGTTTTACCGCACATACAAAGATCTCATTTCCACAGCATTCGGTCTACTTTCATTCTTCCTCTGCCAGTGTTATGCCTCACTGCCATACATCAGGGTTGATATAAGCACTCCATTGTGGACTAAACCATATTTAAATATGGTTTACAATAATAACTAAAACATATAAGGTTGTATAGAGGTATAGGTAAAGAAAAGTTTTAATTCAAAGCTCGGTATGGCTTTTTCGTTTTATGATTTATTTCAGCCGTTCATTTTCAAAGCACTGACAAAACAAAGGTCACCTTCAAAGTAAAAGTCTGAAGCCGCCGATACAAATTTGCAGTAAACACGAAAACAATGAATATTTTATTCAAAAAAGGCAATGTGTTGTTTTTAATATCATTTTTTTCAAGTCTGTAGCTTTCTAAAGAAAACATGTAAGGGTGTGTGCCACCCCCCTGGTGGGAGGGGGAGGAGGGGGAGGAGAAGGTGGATCGTTAGTCCAATCGCACTGAAAAGTTGTTTGATATTGCGTGTTAGAACGCCATCCAACACCGCGCCAGGGATTGGGGTTTATCAAGCGACGAACTGCGGTCGAGTTCACCTTCAAAGATTACAAGGAATGATTGTGATATTGTTTTTACACCGTAGAGTCATAATGCGAATGATTTTCACGCTATAAAATACATTCAAGTGGGTTGAGTCAACACCACACACGTTGGTATGTTTCAAACTTACTTCACATTCGACATCCTCACATTTGACATCGTCACATTTGACATCCTCACATTTGACATCGTCACATTTGACATCCTCACATTTGACATCGTCACATTTGGCACTGTCACATTTGACATCCTCACATTTAACATCGTCACATTTGGCATCGTCAATATTATTCTCGTCAGCTGATCATAATTTGTTTAGAAGCCAAGCTGGACCGACAATCGGCGTTCAACGGGGACCGGCCGAATGTCAGACAAAAGGTTGAAAGTTGTAACACACCAACCTAAGGCGTGCTGAGTCAATTTTATATTAATTTCATCCGAATAGGTAGTTGAATGCAAAAAATCACCTTATACGGTGATTTTGTGTTTTGTACACAACATTTGAGATTAAGACTAGTATTTCAAAATGGATTGTAAGAATACAAAAAAATTAAATTATTATCATTGAATTGGATATATTGACATTTAAAGTGCGTGGATAATATTCGTTTCCCAGCGAATGTAATAGGGCATCAGGTGCATGCGCGTGATACGAGTAGCTGGTCTGCGAGTTATCGCTACAAAACAATATTTTTTGCAGAGCTTTTTCCTTCTCCGAAAAGCTGTCGAAAGCGCTGGTGAAATAAGGAAGAAACTCAACGCGTCCCCACCCAAACCACACGCGCTTTACGTGGGAGTGTTGGATGAGCGTGACTCAGAATCCATTCCGCTGTGTATACATGTTTTACAAGTCTAAAAAATATTGGCATACTGCCCATTTAAAATAAATAAATCCATCAACCATACACCGAATCGCCATTTCACGATTTCACAAGTCGTTTTTCCGAAAAGCATGAATCAAATATAACCCGATTGGGCAATTGGCGTAGCTATAGTAAGCATGAAGATGTGGCACGATCGAGCAAACCATTCGCCAGTTCGTGGCAAGAGTCGTAATAGCAAAAAAGCGATTGTTCAAAGTTATAACACTGAATATAAGATTTTTATTTTAATTTTTTTGACGTGTGAATATACTGCCCGCTCATGTGTAGTTTCAAAATGAGCATATTTTGAATAGAAATGGTTATTGTATGTAATCTTCAATTTAGTAATGTAGCAGAGCAGAGTGGTAGATACTATAAGAATCGCTCCTGGCGAAATACCACAATTAAGAATCGAAACGTAGCTTGAAACGGCCTTAGTCGTGTTTGGTGTCCAGATCTGAATAGCCAGATAATACCCAACCATCTAATTCCCCTTTTCTTCCCCACTACCTTCAGCCTCACAAAATACCCCAATCTGAAATGCCATAGTCCCACTGGCTTCAGACGGTTGGGACTCTTGTGCGGTATTCCCTTGAAAAAACAAAAAGAGTTTGCTTAAACTTTGTCGTTTTCATCCATTAAACAAACCGACTGTCATTTTCAATTCAATTTTCAATTGCAACGATACGAATCTAATATAAAAGTAAGGATAGATTAATATTGTACAACCACCTATGATTCAACTGGGTTAATTGAGCCCTTAATAAACGAAAAGCAGTTACGAAATTGATTAACCACTCCATCATATCACATAATACTTGTGTTCATATTTTTTAACATCAGGGGATAGCCAATTTAAAGATATTGATAAAAAGAACCAAAGATGTTTAATAAAAAAATATTTAGTACTAATTGTTGCCCGTAAAAAATCACAGGGTGTAACTGACTTGCCAAAAAAAAATAGGTGCTTTAATCCACCCATTTCAAACATCTGCTAAAATAAATTATAGGTATGTACTTTATTAGATAGGTAGGGATTTCAAAAAGGTTATTTTTTAAATTTGATAATTTCAATTAACATCAGTTCCAATTTTGAAAAGTTCCCACTCGTACGATCATACGGACTCAATTATTTAAAGTTAATTAGCTCATTTATTACAAAACAACTAAAGGACATCAAGTTACATCCCGTGATTTTTTCACGGTAACTAGTAAATAAATAAAAACCTATATTTTGAACAGTAATATATATACCAGACTACCACCTGTGTTTGACTAATAGCCTTCATAATCATTCAATTACCAATATTTTTTACCCTAGGCCTTTTAACGAGATGGCTGTTTAGAATTGTTTAGGTCGCAATATTTGATCAAATGTAGAATTAAATTATTTTAAAATTCGATCAAGGTCGACATACGAGTCGTAATTTACAAGTCGTAAAGTACCTCTTTGTACGGTTATATTGCTGATCTTTTGGAAATAGAATACTAAAAAATAAGTCATTCGAAAATAATTCTACGGTACAAGAATTATTTTATGTTTTTTTGTTTTGTTTTTTAATCACCCAAGGTAAAACATACTCGTACACGCATATATTATGAATAATGTCGATGTTCGTTACCTACGAATTAATTCTAAAACTGCAACGTGTGAGAAAAATGTTCCTAACTTTTACGGTGAGGACGTAATGATAGTATAACACTATATATAAGTTGTTGTTTCCATCGCAAAATAAGTGTTTTAGAATCTTTTCTATGATTAAAACATCTCAAATCGTCTCCTACGTACGTGCAAATTAACACAACTAACAAACATAATATGTTACATACCATATTATGGTTTTTATGTTAATCTAATTGGAATATTTGCGTGATTAAAATATGTTGGTTAAAAAATGTGTAAATACCATAGCTGCCATATAAATATTAAAAAAAAACACACACAGACATTATAAAATCGTCACAAAATTGCGTATCTTTGCAAAACACGCTGAAAAATTCCAATTGCCAGGAAAGGAAAATGTTAGACATCGTCGTGTTTTTTGGTATAATCTCATTACGCTCACCAGAAAACTTGAAGATTTTTTGAAAGTCGTCTAATTTTACAATAGAAATGACGTTATGATATATTTTTTATTTACTTATCTTTTCATAAAAAAAACAATCACTTCGTGGTTTGGCACAATATATGAAATTAAATAATAACTTTGTTTTTAACCACAATTTTTATTTGTAATATCATCACATACCGGTTTCGCGATAGTTTCTTCATGGATGTGTATTAAAACGTTGATATAAATACTTAATATTTAACCTTATGTATTAAAGCTAAGTTTATTACTACCCCAGGCCCCGAATGTTTGACTAAAGCGAAACTGAAATATTGAAAATATTTTTAGGGCTAAAAAACAAAGTCATTGTTTAATTTCATAGGTGTATTTACTTCCACCTTGAACAAATACTCTTAACCCTTAACATTGTATTAATTCAACATACAAATATATTTATGCAAATAAACCAGAAATTCATCATTCGTATATTATCACATACAACATAGAGAGTGATATTATTTTGAAAATTGTAAAACTGCGTATTTAAAAAAAAAATGAAAAAATATTCCAGTATTTTTGTAATGTAATGTTACTTTCCGAATTCCGGTCATTAAAACATAAATATTGGATGGCTTACAGTGACTTTTAAAAATATTTTTTCAAAAACACACGTATACGAGTATGTAATGTTCAATGTTGGTATTTTTACACGAATAAAAAAGACTAGCCTGAAAGACGAGCTTACGAATATGTTTTAAAGAACTCAAAAACGTTTAACTCTGCGTAGTAAAAATGTGATGAATAATGCCTAGTAGTAGTAGTAAAATAACAATAATATTATGTAGGTCGGGACTTGTAAACATACGGACATTTTAAAATAGCAGTAAAAGGACGAAAATAATTGCTGTCGATCGTATACGAAATACCACAAATTATAACGATTATTAATAGATTTGTTGAATTGAAATTTAAAAAAAACCTAAAAAGAATTTGACAGTCAAAAAATATGTTTCCAAAAAGGTAAATATTTAGGTCCGAACGAGGGTGAAAAAATGGCCATCACGTAAAGTCATAATACGTTTAAATTTCATAAAATTGACACATTTTATAATGTGCCCGTATAAAAATGGAATATTTGATTATTAATAAATAATTTAAACATGGTTTTGATGGTTTTAATGGTGAAAAGTGCAATTTAGACTCACCCGATTCACGTCGATAGAGCTTTCGACCGCACCTCCTTGGATTCTGCGCAGAGCGAGGAGAATTTTCCGCACTTTCCAGCTCCCCTCGCGAAAACAGATGGTTGGATCACTTCCCGCGGAAGCTTCAAATCGTTACCCCATCAAACAAAACAACTTTTTATAGGCATCTCAAAGTGAGCTTTAGCTGTTATCTCGCAAGGCGTTTGCAATCTCGGCACCGACTTTGCATTGCCCCACATTTTAGAGCCATATAATTTTTAAAAAAAACAAAGTTGATTCGATATTTAAATCAAATCATTAAAAACCGATCAGGGATGTTAATTTAATTTTCCTCCGCGGTTCGGTGTCTCGTTGTTACGAGTCGGGGCGGTATGCAAAAAGTCCGTGAAAAGCGGATCGCGATGCGCCAAGTTGAACGGCAGGTTTCTCGGTATATTTAGATCGTGAAAGTATTTCGCTCGCCGCACGGGTGACCATCGGCTCGCACGAAAATAAACTGCCCAAAGGCGCGCGCGTCCACAACACCGCCATGTTCGCGTCAACGGTCGCCATGGCAACCGCGCATGCGTACCGCCATATCAATAATATAAACACGCGGGAAATGATTCGGTGATTTTCAGCCTTGCGCTTACTTTTGTTCTTCGGCTGTTATTTTGTAAGGAGAACGACTTTATTCTAATTATCAATATTCCGGTAGAAGATCGGAGCACTTGATTACATTCGTGTTCATGGTTGAATTATTATTTATGTATTACACAGTTTTTGCCATATTTCAGTTTGGTGCTGGAAATACTTGCGGTACCTACTTATTAGTTATTTAATATAATGCATAGCCCTGTGATATTTTCGTGATAAGCGCTGTCATACTTCCCCATTTTCGAGAAGAAAATTTTCTGGTCTCTTCATAAAATTGATGCCCAATGTGTGGGAAGGCAATTGCGACCGAATGAGCGACAGTTTCTGTCGAAGTAATTTCAAACTTCAATAACAATAACAAATAGACATAGCGATGCCATCTTAGTCTCGTTTTAAAGAAGAAAGATATAAGTTTTCACCTTAGAGTAACCTAGAGACCTAACTTTGCGAAATTTTGTCCGCACTTTTTGACCAAGCAATGACCAAAGGGTGTGGCCTAAACTCGGAGTAAAATCACTAACAGGGTTGTCACAAATTAAGTAAATTAGGTATTTTGTTGTGAGTAGGTAGTTGTAAATCATTAAAAAGAATGAATGTTGTATATTTTTTTGTTTATTCAAATATACATTAATCAATAAGATTATTAAAATCTTATTTATAGATAAAAATATAAACGAATTAAATTATTAGTACAGAACATTTTATAATACATATTATAAAATGAACTTCAGTCTCCATCAACAAAATAGTTTACAAACAAAAGTAAAATAAAAAAAAAAATGTACGGTGATAACAGATGTTAAATCATTTTCTTAACCTTGGAGTAAGAATATATGGAGAGAGATCAATTTTTTTTTACCTATATAAATTTGCGATAAATCACTTTCTCTGCGTTTTTACGTCGTACACCATGAGAGAGAAAGAGACACAAAAAAATTCACAAAACATGACACCGCTTTTAAGTATTGTAGGGATGTTTTCCGTCCCGCGTTATTTTGTAAGGAAATTTCGAATGCAGATAATAATAACAGTGAACTTATATAGCACAGTTTTTGTGATATTTCACGTCAAGTGCGCTTCATACTTAATTAATTAAGCTAATAATTCTAACTAACAAGGAGAAAATAATATATAATATGTATACAAAATTAAAACTATCTAAATGCATGATCGTTATCATAAATCATCAGAGAACAGGTTCAGAAATGGGTACAATAGTGCATGTGCACATCAATAGATTTAAAAAAAACAATTAATTAGAAGCTAAGGGTATAAAAATCCAGATGAAACGTATGAATTCATTTTAACATATTTGTTAAATCAAAGAAAAAAAGAAATTAGATTGGAATTTGATGTTAGATCCGTAACGCCCGAGAATTCTGTAGTTGCACCAATCGTAGATACTCCAAAAAAGGTAGTCTTAAAAACATAATACTATAACGTAATACGCGAATTTTGAAACTAGAAAAAAAAATCTCCGCATTACAACAATCAAATCGTCCACGTTTACGAAAAAATCACATCTTTAAATTATATAATACAGGACCTAGAAAAACGGGGCAATGTTCAAAGTGAAGGTATCCAAATATTATCGTCCATTAGTGGGCCCAACGGAGATGTTTTGTCGAAGTGATTACTTGGGAAATGGACTGAGCAGATTGTGCTATGGTATTTAGGAGTTCAATTTTGCCTTCTCGTAGCACGGATCCATTTTTCTCGCCTTTTTTCATCCTTTGGAAATCTAAAAATAATTAAATATATAATAATATTCCAATTTTGGCATAGCCCTGAATTTAGGGAGGCAACCAAAATCTAAGAGATAAACACTATTCTGTCTTTATCTGTTTGCCAACAATTTAGCGTTAGTATCATGAGAAAGAAAAGAGACCGGGATAGTTTCAGAAGCCGTACAAAGACGGAGTTCCCCTTTCTAATGGTTTTTAATGTGACATCTCGTAAATATTTTTTAAGTTAAACATATTGCGAATCCATTAAAACTCATTTCAAACGGAAGTTTATTATATTGGAACGAATAGTCCAAAGATTAATTACATATTGGTGTAAGTTACTAGTTGTTTTGTAGGTTAGGATGTTAAATATTTGAGATCAAACTAAAAAAGACGATTTTTATGGTACATACGTGTGAAAACTGTTTTTTTTTGGTCCTTTTGTACTTCGATTAAAGCAAACAAGCATAGAACATGTGGCCATGATGTTTTGCTAGATATTACACAAAAAATAACTCAAGTTTTTAACTATTTACGTACTTTTGACAGTCCGTTCGCCTGACAGTGCAAACGTGTCTGAAGTTTGTGCGGATTAAATAATGAAGACATTTCATTTAGCCCGCCCCAAATCGTGTATAGGTTTCAACAATTGTTTGTCTCTTTTTCTCATATGCTTATAGAACCGAGCATAAAGAGAGAGCTATATTTTGCGAGTTTGTCAACGATTTGTCACAAATTAGTATGGTCTCTTTATATTGTTACTCTGAGGTTTTCACCAGTATCTTTCTGAATCGTAGAAGCCAGACGTCGCCAACCGTTTTTATCCATTTCGTAAATATATATATATATGGTATAATATATTTAATGTGAATACCGTAAAGGAGTCCAAACTATTCGGAGCGGGACTATGACATCCCTAACTGGGGTATGTTGTGAGACTGAATGGAGTAGAGAAGCGAAATAGATGGGGATGAAGATGGTTGGAAAGTAACTGGCTATTTAGATCTGACCACCAAACACGGCTACAGCCATTTCAAGCAAAGTTTCGATTCTGAATGGTGGTCGTTTATCTGGGCGATACTGATAGTATCTACCACTGCTGCAACGTGCTGTAAATATGCAATATTTTTCATATTAATTAACTTTGAAATAACACAAATTATTTAAATAACATTTGTTTGCGCCCGCCGAGATTCAAACCCGCGACCTTCGGATTCGTAGAAGAAGATCTTAACCGCTCGACTACGGAGGTCTGCCAAAATTTCATTGAATTGTCAAATGGCTTTTTTAGTTACCCACGGGTTAGTATTTTCATTCTACATTGATTATTTCACAATTTAAAACTTCTACGAGTATATTAGCGTTGTGACCGCTCCGTGGAACTACTACAAAGAACTACTTCATTTTGCGGCAGTTTAAACTTCATTCATTTTTCATTGAACAAATACTTCAATTGAAGTTAGACTACAAAGTTACAAAGAACTACTTTATTTTGTGGCAGTTCAGTTGCGAAAACTTCAAAGCCTACAAAGAAGTACTTCAATTTAAGTACTTCAAGTGAAATTCGACTTCGAAGACTACAAAGAAGTACTCCATTTTGCGAATTTAATGGTTAGAGCATAAATTTAGTGATATTTAAAGGTTAAAAGGAACCGGTTCCTAGCCGGTCACTGGAACAGCCGATATCCTTTGCCGTTCTTTTCGTCTTTTTTGGGCGAGGATTTCGTTTTTAAATCTCTACCGAGTAGTACTTTTTTTTGGCTAGGAACCAGTTTCAGTTCTTTTTGTTTTCAAATCTCTACCGACAAGCACTTTTTTTGGCAAGATACTTTTGTCGATTTGCTAGTACTTTTCGAAAAAATCTCCTTCGTGGAACTTTTCTGACACCAGGAACCGGTTCCAAAAAGAACTGAATAAACAAACGGTTCATCTTTTTTTGGCGAGTTTGACTTCAATTGAAGTGTTCAATGCGAAGGGTTCATTTTAAAGAACTAGCAGTTCGTGAAGCATTCACAAAACATTGAAGTTTTTCTCAACGCTACTTTATATTATATAGGTAGTAAAATAAAATAAAATCCTGCTTGGATTCAGCTAATTGCAAATTGCTGTTTGTTTAAAGCTAATCGGTACAATTATTCCATAATTGCAGAAGATAAAAATCGATTACGTTAAACCAGGGTTCGAAATATCATGAAACGAGTATTTATATAAAAATCAAAATATCCGAAATACGAGTATATCAAAAAGTGATATTTATTTTGTATGAATATTACTAAAGGGAAATAAACGTAACTCTTATCAAGTTGACTAACTAACCATCACGCCGTTTCCCCGCAGGGGTAGGCAGAGAGGACGGACCGCCATACAACTCTGTCTTGGCACACACTCATTGCTTCGTTCACATTTATACATCGTCTCATACATACTCTTCTGTTATTCTGACCCTTCACGTGGCCCGATTCAAGTATTTGATTCACTTGATCGTGCCATGTCTTTCTTGTGCGTCTCCGACTTATTCTTCCTTCTACATGCCCAAACCATCTAAGCATCCTTTTCTTGATTCTATTTATTACGCCTACATCAGCCTTGCAATCTATCCGGATATTCACATTTTTAACACGGTTTTACGCACATACGTCTCAGGGATCTCATTTCCACAGTCTACTTTTATCCTTTCTCTGCCAGTTACATGCCTCACTGTCATACATCAGGGTTGGTATAAGCACTCCATTGTTGACTGCTAGCTTCACTTCTAGACAAATTTCTTATTTGCGCCAACAGCGTTCAGTCCTCCATTAATGGAGTTTCCTGCATTCACCCTTCTTTAAATATCCTTATCTTATCAAGTTGACTATCGGAATATCATCAGACGACGAGGAATCTTCATTTGCATCTGTTCTTCCAAGTGGAAATGAGATCCCCGAGACGAGTATGTGCGGTAAAACCATATGATCTATAGCATATTAATAGTTATTTACATTATGTACAGAGATAATATAATATATATATTTATATATCTCCAAACTATAAATAAATAAAATAATTGTGTTTTTATAAAGTGATCTACCAAATATATATATAGTTATAGTCTATATATATATATATATATATATATATATATATATATATATATTATATATATAGACTATAACTATACTTGGTAGATCACTTTATAAAAACACAATTATTTTATTTATTTATAGTTTGGAGAAAGATACAATTTTGCCAAAACCTTTTGTAGTTACTATTATTTTTTTGTAGTCAATACCGCACAAGAGTCTCAACTGCTCCCAACCGTCTGGAGCCAGTGAGACTGTGACATCCCCAATCGGGGTATGTTGTGAAGCTGATAATATGTGGGGAGGGGAAAGAGACGGGGAAGAGGAAGGTTGGGAAGTACCTGGTTATTCAGATCTGGTCACCAAACAGGGCTAAAGCCGTTTCAAGCGACGTTTCGATTCTGATTGGTGGTCTTTCACCGGATGTGTTAAAACACATATTATAATTCATATCATTAAATAAAAGTTATTTGCACACGCCGGGTTTGAGCCCGCGACCTCTGCATTCATAGTCGAGCGTCTTACCACTCGACCATGGAAGTCGTCAAATAAATTTTTATTATTCATTTTCGATTTTAGGGCATAGAAACAAATTTAGTAGTGTCATTCTTTACGACTCTACCAAAACTTTGACTAGACCATGGCTTGAATGTTCTCTCTTATGTTTATTTTGCCTTATTTCTGTCATCGCTTCATTTATTATTATGCATATGGTATTCCTTCTCTGTTGCTCTTTTTCCATTTCGTGTTTTATATATATTTTTTGTAATTGGACTTTAGTCCGTTAATTTATAAATAAATAAATTTGTAGAACAGTACAGGGATTTGATTATGCCCTAGTACAAAACAGAAAACTTTTAGAAATTCTAAGAGACACGAGCCAACTTAATACAGTACAATAGTCAGTTAAGTTATGTACGCAGGTAAGTCATACTTCATGAGTTCAGTTATTACGCATTCGTCGCTAATGCGGGGTTTTCGGGTCATTGCTTCCGGCAGAGCGCTAAGGGTAGCTAGTTAGCTACCGCCAGGGCTGGACTACACTATTTTGCGCCCTATACCTATAAATGGAGACCCCGTGAAAACTCATACTAAAAAAATATCGCTAATCAATACAATCGTCAGCATGTAAACCAGTTTATATCAGTACCTATAACTCTGAACTTATGATGAAATAATGACAGCGACAATCTTAATAATAATGAAAAAATGAGGTAAGCGCTTAAGTAGACAGTTTTTTTCCCAGTTTACGAATAACCTGGCAACATTTTTACTTTATTTTTTACATTAACACAAAACAGGAGAGCCTGAGGGAAATAATTTCCCATCTTTGGGGATGCTGTGTGGGGGGCATTTTTGGGGAAAGGAAGGAGTGAAGCTGGGTCTTGAAGAGGCCTATGTTGTAGAAAGAAGAAAACACATAGGTAGAAAAATAATTTCACAGCCGAGGTGTTGAACACAAGAACGAGTCGTAGAAGCGACCTGTTCTCATGTACAGGTATTTACACAAATTTACAAATGTTTGGCGCGTTCCCAAACTGTGTACCGTTTCCGAAGAGATCAGTGATGCAAGTTCCTCGGACCATATTTTATTGAAATACCGGTAGAATAAGGACTGCATTCTCACCTGATATCTGTGTTCCAAAGATTGTAATCCGTTTGTTAAGATAGGAAAATCTATCAAACGGACCGCCAGTTTCTGCACAGAGTATGGGGATTTTTCAGGTATTTAGGGGCACCAGAGGTAACTGCCAAATTCAAAAGTGGGGCGCACTCGCGATCCGTACAAGGTCAGCAGTTGTGTACTATTAAAGTACATGCGAACCTTGTACACCACGTCCAGCTTCTGAGGGGCTAACTTTACTCTGGCTTCGATGAAACCCCCGTCTTCCACTTGGTCACTTAAAGTTACAGAGAGCATGTCAATGAAAGACTTGTTAAGATTGCTTCCGTTGAAGAAGACAAAGTTGTCATTTCGATCCCTATTAGTTGTAATCATTCCTCCTACTTCTGTAATAATTGTAAGCGAAAAGTGTTGCTTGTACAATGATGGAGGAATTAGATAGCAAATCACTGAACCCGAGGCACCCGACGCCATGAACTACTCGTTCATTAGCCGGTCAATTATCGACACACTTTATATTAAAAAAAAACAATATGGAACCGCTGCAGCAACAAGTATTTATAATATTCAAAATACGACTTGACGTACCTACCTAATGTTCACAGTTGAGCTTAAATCGATTGCATTTTCTCCGGATATAAAATGAAGTTAGTACCTGCCATATCTGCAAAATGTGTTACTCTTCAAGAACAGAGTGCGTTATTTTCTAGTTTTGTCACAAATTTCACTAAAATATTTTATGTACTATTCTTTTAAGAAACGCAGTTTTAACTATAAATCAGAAATCTGCCGTTTTCTGTAGCGACTAAACTGTCGAATGGTGGTGATCTCAGTCGCCATAAATCATCATGGGCTATGGAGCGTTAAAATAACCCATTAATTGCAAAATTTAAGACAATACGTCATATTCTGAGATATGTATATTATTTTGACTTATAGGATAGGATAGTGTGCTGATGTAGTGATTTGTACAGTTACAGAAAGAATGTCCTGCTATTGCTTAAAGGTGTGTAACAACGATTGGGTCAATTATATTGTGTTAATTGTTGTCTCTCTTTGTGCGTCTTCTTTTGTTTGTATCATTTATCATTGATTGAGTTTTTGTAATTTTTATATTTGATGTATCCTTTCTATTTGTAATTTATTTAACAATGATTGTACACTAACTGGGTTTTTATAACTGGATGTTTTCACGTAAGTAAGAACATTTGTTAAATAAATAAAATAAAAATTATCCTAATACTGAGCGAACTTCGTAATACTAACTGAACACACCATAAAACTACAAAAAATAAGCTTCAAAGTCAACTCTAAAAAAAAAGATAATAGGCAGTGTCACATCCATACTTGACCTAGGCTCGTCAGATGGCGCCTGAGTTGGCAGAGCGCGCTTACGTTACCTATATTCGCGGTAGTACTGCGCTTTGGTTTTGGGTACGGTCCCGCATTTTTTGTGTCATTCTCTTTGGAATTTGGTGATCTACGCGTTCCTGCTTGATTTTTGTAATTCTGTTTGTACTTCGCCCTCATAGAGGTTTGTTCAAAAGAAAAGGTGAATTTCGATTTTTTTCAAAAAGTATTTATTTATTCATCAATATTCATTTTCTCCCCTTCAAAGTAATCCCCCTCAGATGTAATGCACTTATGCCAGCGCTTCTTCCAATCCTCGAAGCACTTCTGGAATGCGCATTTCGGTATGGCCATCAGCTCGTTCTGCGATTCTGACTTTATCTCATCAATTGTGGCAAAACGCTTTCCTTTCATTGGTCTCTTCAGTTTCGGGAATAGGAAAAAGTTGCAGGGAGCCAAATCTGGTGAATACGGTGGTTGAGGTATGAGATTACGGTGTTGTTTTTGGCCAAATAATCACGAACAAGCATTGATGTGTGAGCTGGTGCATTATCGTGATGCAAAATCCATGATTTGTTTTTCCACAATTCCGATCGTTTGAGCCGTATTGCTTCACGCAAACGTTACATAACTTCCTTGTAGTATTCCTTATTAACCGTACGACCTGTTGGCAAGAACTCATGATCCACCACGCCATTGTAATCGAAGAAAAGAGTGAGCAAAACCTTTACATTTGATCGAACTTGGCGTGCTTTTTTCGGTCTTCGCTCTTCTGGCCGCTTCCGTTGGGATGATTGGGCCTTGGTTTCGACGTCATAACCATATACCCACGTTTCATCATCAGTTATGACCCTTTTGAGCAAATCTGGATCGTCGTTGACGTCATTCAACAACTCCTGGGCGATACTAATGCGAAGTTGCTTTTGCTCAAAATTTAGCAATTTCGCTGCCACACGTTTCATGCCCAAAACGTCCGAGAAAATTGCATGGCATGAGCCGATTGATATGCCAACATCCTCTGCAACTTCCCTAATAGTGATTCGACGATTTTCCAAAACCATTTTCTTCACTGTTCGATGTTTTCTTCGTTTGTTGACGTGGTTGCAACTCCAGGACGCTCATCGTCATTAACATCTTCTCGGCCTTCTGTGAAGCGCTTGTACCACTTATAAACACTTTTTTGAGACAAAGTAGACTTGCCAAATGCCACAGTCAACATTTTAAGTGCGTTGGAGCACTTTATTCCATTTTAACGCAAAATTCAATACATATTCTTTGATCCATTTTTTTTCAAAAGTAAAAAATCGAATAACACACAAGAACGTGACGAACCTTTCCAGTTGTCAAAAACAAACCACTAATCCAAATTGGCTTATAATGTTAACATATGATAAACATATGTGTACCAACATAAAAAAAAAAAACGATAATCGAATGTACACAGTCCGCGAAAATTCAAAATTCACCTTTTCTTTTGAACAAACCTCTATATTGCGTCATTTTATGAAAATTGAGATATTTTCAAACTTTTTCAACTTCACAGCATCGTATCTCTTTGAGTTTTTGAGAATCGATTCGAGCCCAAAGCGAATTGTAAAATATACACTCTTGTTAGAAACAACATTTAGTTTTCTTGGATCGGATAATTAGTTGCTAAGATATGATTCCGTTTATTGACACGTGTCGAATCCGGAAAGTTGAACATTGTAGGTTTACTTTGTGCGTAAGTAGTTCACGACGTCTAACAGAGATGAATGTCGGAGTAATATTGGCACAAATTTTAATTATTCTTCTTTAAAACGAGACTCGCTATATCTATTTTAAGTCGAGTTATTAAAGTTCGAAATTACTTCGACAGAAACTGTCGCTCATTTGTGCGCGATTATTTCCCCGCACCCGGTATCAATTTTAAAGACAAAAAGGTTTAAAAAAATGCGCATCAGGGGATCCTTAGTGCAGGGCGAAATATTTTTGTATTAATCCTCAAAAAAAGTATTTCCATCCCTGTGCCACGGATAAATCCTTCAGTCGTGTAGTTAGCAATAATCCCTAGCTTTTAGCTTTTAGCACTGAGACTAGGAAGCCATAGCTAAGAGAGCAGATAACAGACCTTCCTATATGTAGTTTTGCAGACACCTCATTGTCGCCTTGCCAGCATTATGCTGATTGTTTTTGGTAGGGTATTACTATTTTTCATTTAGCCTTTTCTTCTACGTCATGGCCAAAGCGTTGTTCAGCACTCAATTTAGAACATTTCAGAACATTTCAGCATTCGGAGTGCGAACTTCGATTTTCGCGACTGACGATCGGCGATATAAAGATTTTTTTTACATTTGAAGAATCTTCGTTGAACGCCGGTTCTCGGCCTGTACAGCTTTTGATCAAATTATGAATCGGTCGTTAAGCATAACAATCATGCTTTTATGCTTCACGGCTAATCGTAATCTGATCGAAAGGTGAAACGGGTCGAGAAGACCGTTCAAATAAAAAAGTTCCAACTACCCAGAGCCATGGAATGGGAGGAGTAGGATACGGGGGAGAAAAGGATTCGAAGGATTGGCTATTCAGATCTAGTCAGTAAACACGAATAACCTATGGGTCTTTCACCAGGGCGATACATAGAGTATCTACCACTCTAGATCACACCTTTTTCTGTCTGGAATTTATAGCCTAACGCAACTATTTTCAGCTCACAGCGTAACTTCCATTATGGAGCTTTAAAATATCCATTTAACTGTCAAAAATATGATTAGTCTCCTAATATTATCAGCAACTTGAGTGAAAATACTCAGAGTTAGTTAGCAATCGGATCGTATTCGACTTGGAGCGACGGTTAAATTTAGCGAATCGGCCAAGCCCAACACGAAATGGAAACTAGCGCATTGCACTCTGAACAAAAATAAAGAAATGCATCAAAAATGTCAAATCTGAATGTGGGTCAATATGGTGTAAATATAGCAGGTCAGTCGGTGGCGGGTAGGTGCATGGCTACGTGGCTAGTGGCCGGTGGAGCCGGTAGGTAGGCACCCATATTAGGCTGGACCGTCAGCGTATGGAGGATCACAATAGTTTATTAAAAACGAAAATCAAAGGAAAAAAGGCAAAAAAAGAAAATTATGCTTGACACAAATGTTTTCCCACACAAACTTCATGGATTCCCCTTTTACAATGTAGGCAAATCAAATTGGATTTCTTTACTGCGCTGCCATCCTTATTGCTGCATACCACGCATCGCCGTAAATTACGCGATGGTAATTTTTTAAAACAAAAATCACCCTCGGTGTTGATGATGTTGAAGGTATTTCAGAAAGATTTTTAACACGGAACCAGATATATTAATATATTTGAATATAATTAACGTGAATCAAAGAAAAAAAATAACGAGCTCCACGCTACGCATCATTGAAACTTTTGACATGAGCACTTAGGGTTTTATATCCAGTTAAGACCAATGTTCGCTCGTTAGTTCCTTTTTTGGCCGCCGTAAAAAGCTAAAGTAAAGTACGCCGCGTAAAGGTAAATTTGTCAAGCTGTAGAAAAAAAAACTAATGCTAATACAACAAGATGGTTAAGAAAGATGTTAGAATTATTATAAATGCACTTTTGGCATTGTATTGCTGCTCATCAATAAATATTTTCAATAATTTTTCGGTAGTCAAATGATAAAAAATATTATCTAGAAAAATTGGCCTCCGGTGATACATGGACAAAAGTAGTACGAAATATAATTTTTAAATATTTTTACTTTATGCGCTTTTGGATACACATAATGTAGACCCTCGGGGTATCCAAATTAGAATAAAAGGTTTGTCAGTCCATTACATGGAGGAAAGAAAGAAGTTGAAGACAAAATAAAGAACAAAAGAGGGAAGAAAGAAGTTAAAGACAAAAACAAAACAAAATAAGGAAAAAGTTGAAGAAAAAAGAAGACAAAAGAAAAAATAAAAAAGAAAGAAATAGTAGAAAAATATAAGACTAAAATAAGAAATAAAAAACAGGAAAGAAAGAAGTTGAAGACAAAAAAAAACTTATTTCTTTGTTCCGTGTTCCAGCCTAACCCACATGTCTATAGCTGGTGGTTAATATAATGGAACTATTGGTAGGTAGGATCTTGGTATTTAGGTCACCCCAACTTCAGCCATTAAAGTTGCAGCGGAGATGGCGGCGGCCATTTTCCAGCCCGGAAACGGAAAAGTCATTTGACACTTCTTTCTGTTTGGCGCGCTTTTGTTTTGTCACCTACATATTTTAAAGCGTTGTGTGTATAATATCAATAATTATATACGTATTTATAATGTAGGTACTGGCTACCCCGCCGAGATTGGGATTGAAAAATTAACGTGCAATAATAATTTTATTTTATTTTTTATTGTTAAATGAGTTAGCTAATGATGTACCTAAATTAATTAACGAGCCGAAAATAGTTGCGTTGACCTATAAAATATCAGTCGAAAAAAAAAAAACAAATTACTCGAAGCCATAGCTTAAAAGTCGAGTGTTTTTGCTGCTTTAGAATACAGGATTCGGCTTTATAGTAATGAGAACACAACACTCCAAAAACGAGGGGTTTGCCCGAGACTCGTATTTGAATTAATTCCGATGAATCTGTAACTGATATCGTAGTATACACAAATAGCTTTGGGTATACCCTTAGGCCCTCTGCACACGAAGATACTCGAAAGAAACTGATGACGGACGCAAATTACTTATCATTCCGTGATGAGTGTGAACCTTTTTGATTAAATGAGACACAGTTGGTAGGAAACTCGACCTGTCGACTCGTTTTTTACTTGAGTCTTGAGTCACCTAGTTTTGGTTTCGGTTGAATACATCAACGTTTCTTGTCGCATCATTTTATTTTGTAATATTATCGTATATATATATTTTTTAATTTTATATAAATTCACCACCTTGCTCACCACACAGAAAACTACTGATTTCAATCATTTGTGAGTAGCCCGCGTTTGCGGAGCTGCGTCACTAAACAGTTAGTAACCGGTTAGTAATTTCAATCACAAACCAGTTCAGTTTCCTTTGAGTATTTCCGTGTGCATATGGCCTTAAAACTGGAAGGTGAAGAGCGAGGTGTTCGACAAAATAACCAAAGAAAATCTCAAACATTTGTATAGTTCGTCAAGTTAGGAATTGTCAATAAATTATAATTTGACTACGTGTAAGAATCGTTGTTAGTCATCCGACCGTGGGAGGTGGGAGGGAATCAACAAACGCGTGCTTTGTTTGGGACAAGGAAGCTAAGCTATATAGGAATTATTGTGTTGTATGATGCAGTTTGTTTGTGGTCAGGTTACTCAGGTTGTTAATTAATTTGAACTTCGTCTGATTTCGCAATCCATTGTCAATGTCAAATCTGTTTAGTTGCTTATTAGATCTCACATGTGAGTCTTTTCATAAAAAAATTCTCATTGACTACATATTATTATAATGACGCGAAACTTCCGATATGGTAAGATTCGGTTTAGATACACACCAGGAGCCGAGACATTTAAAATTGTTAATCTCCTTTAATTGAAGTCCACCTCTAGAAAGAATGATCTCAGTTTTCAATAGGTTTTAGGTAGAGTTTGTACTATGTCGTCGTGCATAATATAAAGGTAGGTATATATAACGCCTGTTGAAATACGACTTCAGTTTTCCAGGATTCCAGGAAATTTATTTTTATTTTTTTTCGTGAATAGTTTCTCTGGTTTTCGAAATTTATAGTAAATCGATTTAAATCGAATTTTATTTTTAAAGATCTGCTATGTAAAGTCATTGGTCAATGTCGAATAGGCGAAACATCTAACAAACATAAAAATACTATATGGTATCTAGATACCACATCACAAATAAATAATAAGGAATGGAGATCTTCAGAATAAATACACAGAAACATCATTTTTCCATTTAGTTCTAAAAGTTGATCCAGTTCTTTCCCACCTTGCACCACGAATTATTAAACACTTTTTGGGAGGGCCGAACTTTTTCTGTCGTAACAATCAGAAGACCTCTGAGTGCTTGATGATAAAATTACATCTCTGTTTCTGTGAAGCACTACATTATTCAAAAGGTCCTTTTTATGTTCTGAAAAAAACAGTACTTACTCGAAACTTGATTGTTTATAAAATAAAGGGGTAAGATCATTTTTATAATGGGTTAGCTAACTGCTAACTACCCACTTAATGAATTTTAAACCACCTATTATATTAATTATTACATAGTTAAGGATATTATTAAAAAATCTTAAATATTACTGATCCATAAAAAAAACGCCCTCTTCAATGAAGTGATCAGAAGCAAATTGGAGTACGCTAGCACTGTCTGGGCTCCACATCAAACCAAATATATAAATACATATGTTGGAACAGATTTAGAAAAAAATCCTCAGGTATGTGTACATGCATTCACACGGAACATACCCTATGTTCATGCATCACATGGAACTACTCGAGGAGACAAATTATCGGAACTTAGAGACTAGGCGCAATGCTGATCTCCCCACAATAGGTTTTGAGATTATAAACCACTTGATCGACTGTCCATGCCACTTGGCATGCTACTGCTTATTCGCCCTGAGAAATAATGCCGCAGCAGAAATCATGCCATATTTAGATTACCCTATGGTCAGACAGATGTTTTGGCACAGTATAGCATGACAAGAGGCATAATTCTATTAAATAAATCATGTATTTATATATATATAGATATATTTACCAAAATTTAACTATGTTCAAAAAACTTATTAATTTAAAAATGTTATAATTTTTTAATGTTTAATTGTAAAAAATCTATTTTTGTTGTTTTCCATTGTACTGTAATTGAATTGATATTTGTTGTACAATAATAAAGAAAGAATTAAGTCAGCTATAGTAGGGACCCGTAGTCCACAGCGATAATATGCAGTTGCTTCAAATCTATGCTTGTAGTTAGCAGTTTAAGGGTAAATGATAACTAAGCAAAATACTTGTACTAAGACATTTAGTAAATGCAACACACATCTGAGGCAATCTATCAAAGGAAATTGTGAAGCATTTTTCTTTCATGAGAATTGAAAAGATAAGTATTTATAATATATTATTAGAGTGCTAGATACTCTCAGTATCACCTTGGTGAAAAACCACCATTAGAAGCGAAAGGCTGCTGAAATGGCTTTAGCCATGCTTGGTGACCAAATCTATGTTTATTTTAACCGCTTCAGTGCCATAAGCGCGTTAACATGTTCTCCGTTGCAGTGCACGGCAGGCCAGCCATACAAAATTAGCTCTTTCACGCGCTCATCTTTACGACTTTGTTGTTAGCCAATATTATGTAATTAGAATAATATGGAACACATAGAGACATCTTCTGGGTGTTAATCTGGATGCTGATTTCTCCCTTAAATCCCAAATTAACAGGACTGTGAGCACAGGGTTCTTTCAACTAAGACAAATAAAATCAGTGCGAAGAAACCTGCCAACAGAGGCAACCAAACTACTCGTGCGTCGTTTCGCGTTTAGATTACTGCAACGGAATATACGCTAGTCTTCCTAAATATCAAATTAACAAACTACAACTAGTCTTCAACGCCGCGGCAAGACTTATCACCGGCGTATCAAAATATTCCTATATCTCAGAGCACCTCAAAAATCTTCACTGGCTTAAATGTCCCAAAAGAATCCAGTTTAAGCTTTGCTGGGTGGTTTTCAAATCAATTAACGGAATGGCTCCGGCTTATTTATCAGAATTGTGTATTCCTGAAGATTCCAATTCGCGACAGTCAACTCTTAGATCGGCAATGTCATCGGCAATCGGAAGGTTGAAAGAACCAAAGCGCACACCAGACACTAAGTTCGGAGAGCGCGCCTTCGGAGTGTCAGGTCCTAAAGCCTGGAATGGACTACCACATGATCTGAGAGTAATAAAAGACTCAACAGAGCTCAGAGCCAAACTCAAAACTCATTTTTTTTCAGAAAATCATATCCATAATCAAGATGTAACAAGCCCAATAGAACCAAGAAAACTTTTCAGACTCTCATTCCTTAAATTCATTTGAAGATTATCACCATTATCTGTTCTTCACTACGAAAAATTAAAAATACCTCCGATATACTTAATTTTAAATTTGCCCTCATGCCCTAAAAATGAAAATAATAATAAAGAAATAAAAAAAAAAGAAACAAAAATAAAAAATAAAAAAAAAAATTTAAGTTATTCTAAATTTTAAGTTATTATGATATGGTGATTGTGTCCTGCCAGAAGATTTGTATAATTTCGATTTTACAGCAATCTACCTAAAATGACATGCAAAAGATGAAAAAAGCCTGCTGTACACAACCATACTAATAACTTCCGGCATTTAAAAGGTTAAGTGAAGTTAGGGGCTCTTGTGCAGTATTCACATTTACAAATTGAATCTTTGGAAACACTTAAATAACTCCAGGACAGGCATATTCGCATACACATTAAAACAAGATCTTTAAAGAGAGAATGTTTTTATTTAAAATTAAGGATATCATAGTGGATGTATTTATAAGATGAGGTTAAGATTAGTAGATGGGCTCTGGCTTCTGTGTGACGAGTAATCCAAAACGTTTCTTGATGGTGATCCTCTGCCGGGAGTATGTGTCTTGGGGGAGAATCGAGCTGGAACAAAATAAATAAAACTCTATTAAAACGCTAGGTTCACTAAGCGTGCTTCACCAAGGGTTCTTCTTATAATAAATCAAAAAATACAAAGCGATTTATTGACACTTCATTCCAAGTGCTATTTACTTAACCTATAACAATAAGACACATTTATGAAAATCAATTCTAGTTTCGATAGATAGATATTATTTCGCCATAATTTGTGTGGTTTTTAAACAATTTATTTGCCATAAAAACAATTGTTGTGTGAAAAAAATTAATGGTACGACCGCTGAGAGCTATATTGTAACCTCTTTCTGTTTTGTGCGGCGTTTATTACAATAAGGTTACACTGGAGCTGTCGACGGTTTCCTTATAGTGACTACAATAACTATATTGTAGGAACTTGCAGCCCGTGTAGGCCATAAAGGAGGACAAAGCCTAAAGAAAAAAAGGTAAGTAAATATATGTATAAAAATTGTTGATTTATGGAATGACACAAAGTTTTCTTGACAAATTTATTGTAATTTATTTTGTTTTCTCGACTCTTGCACAGCTTCCCGGCATTACAGACAGTGGCTCGTCAAGCCAATCACAGGTGCTGAATGACATCATGACTCTATCACTAATAAATTATTCGGGATCGAATCAATCGCAATCGAATCAATCGCAATCGACACAGGACTACGCATTACATACAATTGACGCGACTAAAGAGACATTTAAAAGTTAGTATTACTGTCAGAAAGTCCATTTTTAAATTTGCTCTCATGCCCTGAAATCTAAAAAAAAGTCAAAATAATAATTCTAATAAATATCAGTTGTAATTTTAAGTTAATTAAGTGACTAAAGTAGACTAGTAGACTAAAAAAAACAACAATTGAATTTAATGGTTTTATAACTAAAATCAGAGCATTTCATTGTGTAAACAGCAAAGCATTTTCACATTTGAGGTTATTTTATATACTTTGGGTTATATTCTATGAATATATTCAATATGCAAATCCTAAATAAAAAATACATAACGACAACATACCTGGATGGGCTGATAGAGTTGGATTATTGGTGGGATCTTCTCTCTGGAAAGAAAAAAGAAACACAGCAAATAAGTTATTGTTTTGGAACACGCACGTTTTTCAATAAAATTTAAAACAAATAATAAGTACCAGCAGTGTGTAGACCCTCTCGCCTTTCTCGTTAAGGAAAAATCTCAGATACATCTTTTTAAAATATTATATCACGTTTAAATGAATGCTTCAAGCGTTTAATGCACTCGGGATTTAAGTTTTTTGGATCTGTCAAAAAGCAAACGTCGGAGTCTGAAACTGAAAACGTGTTGTTTATCCATAGAGAAAATCAATACGATAATGTAAATTGAGTTATCTATGAATTTGAACTCACGACTAGAAGCACATTGAAATATTTGTCACGCGAAAATAAACCATATCTGTATGAGATATGTATTTGCTTAGATAATTTGCGAGACCTTCACATTAGAATTTCTAGCTCTGCGTTGAAAATACTTGCCATCGCGATATTTCCGCGAAATTCAACTCCTAGGAAACCATAGTTTGTTATGTCAATAAATATTATAGAAAGCTAAAATAATCAAGAAAGCTTGAAAATGCCAATTGTAATAAAAGATTTTACTTGGAAGCAATCGCATGATTCAATGTCTATCTGTGTTCCGTTAAGAGGAATTCATTACTCGCATGTAGATATTCAAGTATCAAACAATTTCATCAAGCTTCACTTTCCGCCATTCATATTTGAAGTTTTCTTAAGACACAATATTGATGATTCAACTTTGAATTGTTATTACACAGATAAGGAAGCTTTTATAGAAGTAAAAAAAGTTGAACATGGAGACTGGGATAAACTTGAAGGGACATTGACCAAAAAGAAAAGGTGGCGTTGAAGCAAAAGATTATTGAAGGAATCCAAGTAAAAACTAGAAAGACACTAGATGACCAAATAAAATTGAAAGCCCAACATGGAAAATTTGCAGTTTCAGAAGCAATTGCAATGGATACTAAAAGAAGAAGTGAAGTTGATGCAAAAAGAGATCTGGAGCGGAACAATGCAATGAATGATCTGGAAAATTGGAGACAGTCCAAAGCAATATGTTCTGATGCAAATATTCCTCATTCGTCAATTGAACATAACTTGAGTAAAGGAAAGGGGGTTATCATTAGAGAATTACTGGATGAAGAAGATTCAATTCCAGAAGGCTCAAACAAAATTTCAAGTTCTAAAAATAGTTCAGAAATAAAGCAACCAGAACCGAAAAAATCACTTTTTTATCAGAAATTGATATCTGATATTGAGACTAGAAGTATCCCAGCCCCCAGACAGACCAGCACTCTTGGAGTGTCTTTTACGGAGAGGATTTTTCCGACGCCATGCCGGGAATCGAGTGCTCAGGATGAAGAGATCTGGTTGAAGAATATAACAAAGGCACGAAGAGCTACAGGTTTGATTTTTAAATTGTAATATTTTATTTTGTTTGGAGTTCTAGATTTTGGTGTCGACGTTATTTTTACACACTATTCAGATGGAATGGGACCAGAACTTGACCACTCCGGTTTAAAAAGATTAATATTTGGTCACTGGTTCTTTGGACCAAATTTGGATAAGGTTCACTCCATCACTCCTTCAAAAGACCCCCCTCCCCACACACATCACATGGCAAATAAGTCTGCCTCAATACAGACTCACCTAGGTGAGGGAAGTTATGTCAGATTTCAAATATATTATGTACAATTTTTTTCTCTACTACTTTCCTTTTTAAACTTGTCATTAAATCGCCAAATAGATTAGGTATATATAAAATTAAAACATTTTAAAAAATGATTTAAATTCTATAGGCCTAAATGTTACTTGGAAATAATATGTATGTATGTATTTCTGTTCTTTTGATAAATATAAAGTTATTAACCCCAATGGATGGAATAGACCTAGGATAAACCTCAGGGCTTCTTATGCGGAGATAAAAATCTGGTCTTTTAAATACAAATTGATTATAATATATATTTTTTCTTAATAATGGGTTCAAGAAGATTGAATGTGTTTTTGTTATTCAGGGTTTGTCTCTGAAGACCTGCGCCCCGAAGAGCAAGACCCTGTGTGGTGCAAGGAGAAAGGAGACAGCTTCTTTAAGACTGGGAACTACCTTGGAGCAATCAGTGCCTATTCCCACGGCATTAAGCTGTCCAGCAAACTGCCGGCCCTGTATGCCAACAGATCTGCCTGCCAGTTTGCAGTGGGGAACTTTAATAAATGTGTAAGACGTTTATGCATATAATATTTGCTTGCAGAACTAATGGTAAGCATTGCATTAAGTCAAAATCCTCTATGGCAGAATGGTAAGCTTCTTGCCTCTGAAACCTAATCTAATTTGATCTTTAGGAAAGCAGGCGTCAGTTTTATTTGGATTAGTTCACATGCGGAATAAAAATAAAATACTACTGATATGGATATGTAGTTAGTATATTTGCACCAGGTGCCTGAGTGGAAGATATTCTTAGTATCGCCCTGGTGAGAGACCATGATTCAAAATCAAAACATTACTTAAAATGACTTACACTATGTTTAGTAACCAGATCTGAATAACTGAATGTTGTTCCTAACCTTCTTCTACCTTTCCCCTCTCCTATTTTCTTCAGCTTCACAGCATCCCCCAAGTGTGAATATCATAGTTTCACTAACTCTAGTTGGAACTCATGTACAGTAATCACATGATAAAAGGGCTGTATACGTACATTCGGTAGTAACTTCCCACATTGAAAAGTTAATAATTATATTATAAAGATTTCTGTTGATTAAAGATTGAAGATTGCTCCGAGGCTCTGGACCTGATGAAGCCCCACTGCGCCTCCAACCTCGACAGTCGAGTGAAGTGCATCGCGAGACGCGCCGCAGCGCTGACCCGGGTCGGCATGCTCAACAAGGCCATCGAGGAGATGAAGGCCGCCATCAGGTTGCAGCCGCACAACCAAGATCTGAAGACTGACCTGAACGTAATGGAGAAGGCGTGGGAACAGGACCCTGACTCTGATTAAAAACAAATGTTTCATAACTTAAAGCATAAGTTTGTCAGATGTGATTTGATATTCTCACAGGCAATAGTATTATTTAATTCAACTGTTTGGGTACTGCATTAAGGACCCTTCAAGGTTTTCCGAAACTTTGACTCAAGAAGGAGGAGGGAGGCATTCTAGCCTCATACCCCAAAAGTTAAACAATAGGTCAGTAGCCGAGCGGTCCAAAGCGTTGGGTTCCCGCCCAAGGGTCACAGGTTCAGTCCTGTGCTGGCTCCTTAATCATTGCACTAGCAACATCTTACGCTTATAATGATTGAAGTAGGAAGAATTAAAATATTTTCAATTGAAATATGTCTGTTGTATGAAGCTATAACTAAGTATGATGCTTTCGAACGGTGAGCTCTGACATCATAAAAACTTATCAACTTTTTCTGTCTGGAATTTATCAAACAACGCAACCATTTCAAGCTTACAGTGTCATTTCAATCATAAGATTTGGAAATTTTATGCAAATACGACATACACGTGTCTGAGTTTTGGACAGGCATCCGTTACAGGCTTCATCCTGTAGTCTGTAGTGCTTGGAAAGTAGGTTAAATAATACATGTAAAAAATAAAATCATAAGCACTGATACAAAATATATTATGTTTACGCAGACCTTCCTTGTTTTTTTGGTGCAAATACAAAATGAGATTATTTTTCAGAAAAATAGCTTAATATCAGACTTTGAATTTGGTGTGGAGAGATTGTTGATGCAGTTGTCTGGTTTTCAGGCTAGAATGGTGAATATGGGGCTAAAAATAAATACATATTATTAAAAAATTTAATTAAAGTTTTGGTGGATAGGTCCTGTCTTGGTAAGTGGCTGGTTATTAAGAACACCTATTTCAAAATGCAGTTGTGTGATGTCAATGTCAATTAAAAGAATTCATTTGTTAATTTATTTTAGATAAATACAGTTTCTCAAAATTTTTGCTGTGTGTGAAATGTAAGCGTATCATTTGTTAAATTGTTATATTTATTTCGTAAATATGATTGCTGTCTTGCGGAATCGTAAATTTGTAATAAATTACCCAAATGATTATTATTTGAAGCCCCGAAGTGAAGGCAGGATCAAGTCTTATGATTCCTGCACTGATATTAGAGCTTGGTCCCTTCACGAGGATGAAAGAAGTGCTCACTTGTTTGACTTGATAAAGATCGACAATGAGCCTTGCTACGGATTAATCCCTAAAGGAGTGTTGGCCGATATTCTGGCTGGCATCAGGGGAAATGAACCACCAAAGGTAAAAACACATAATTGACATTTGACACTGTTGGTGGGGCAAATGACAGGCTAGGAATGGAGTTGACGAGTCAAGCTGTAACCTTTTTTTTGCCGCTCTCCTATTGGCCGAGATTGCTGCTATGTTTCCGAGACTAGAGTGGCGCTTCTCGAGTATGAAGTGGCTAACCACAGTATCGATAGATATTCACTTAGATCTTTCTTTTTTTAAAGACATTTCATAATTTTCTTAATCTGGAGATGCTGTCCATAAGTATTGGAGTTTATCTCACAATAAAGTTTTTTAATATAATTAACATATTTCCGAAATTGGCGATTTTTCCTACACTAATTTATTAAATATTTTTTCAGGGTGACGATAACGGCATGACTTTTGTGATGGATTCAAAACAACCAGAGACCTCAACAGCTTCAGCTAAGAAACGAGAAAAATCTGTTGAATTTGGTAAAATTTTATTGAACTTAAAATATGTATATAAAGATTGCAACATAATATTCAAAAGAATGTAATTTTAATTTTTGGTTGCTAAATAATGATATTTAGTTAACTTTGAGCTGTAAACAATTCCAATTCTTATTAGCTTCAAGTCTACAAATCTAGGTGTGGCAATTATTAAAAATGTATTTATTGACAATGGAATCTCAGTGATCGCTGTTGTGTAACGTTGCATTTAATATGCAATCCAGTCTTAGCTGATGTGAAACTAATAAAAGTTATGAATGTCAACTTGTGTAATTTAAGGTAAAGATGTGGTTGGGGATTCCAAAGAGAATGAGTTGGAGCTTAAGAAAATAATAGCTGCCAAAGATAAAGAAATAGCTGTGAAAATTAAAGAAATTGCTGGAAAAGATAAAGAGTTGGCTGGAAAAGACAAAGAACTGGCTTCTTTGCTTAAGGAAATAGTAAGTTTTTTCGACTTTTAGTCATTTGTTGTAGTTCTTGGACCAGAGATTCCTCCATTCCTGCGATGTTCTGCTGTTCTCAGGGCAGAGTTCTTGTTTTATGGTTCCAGTAACTGTTAGCATGCCTTAGGTGTGTATTTGTAAATCATATTAGAGTTGCAGCAGCGCTTTATGTAAAAAGGTTTTTTCTTTTTCAAAATACAAATCTGAATTTAATACATGCAATCTAATGCAGATTCAAATCTACAAAGAAGGCATATGAAGTGGTTAAATAATCCTCCTCCTTCATCAGCCATCCATCTTTTGGATGCAGAAAATCCTTCAACTGTCTTCAGTCTTGCCCATTCTTAGATCATATGATAGGAAAATACAATGTTTTGATTGACATTATTCTTTCTAGAATGATCTGAAAGCAAAATGCAAAGAGGGTGTACAGACATTAACAGACACCAAACGCAAGGCCAGCAGAGTCAGTACGAGTGTGGCAACGGAATCTGAAGCAACAATCAAAAAGCTAAACGAACAAATTAAAAAGCTTCATGATGAGATCAAGAAACTCAAAGAAGATTTTGCGAAGTAAGTAAATATAGAATATTTATTTCCGACGAACAATTACTCTTGCTGAATTTTTTAAAACATTTTCCGTGATTATGATATACAAGCCTGAAATTCTAATGATTTTTTTGCTTCTCTAAACTTAAAAAAAATACAGGTCTGCAAGTGGAGGAGCGGAAACGGAAGTGTTACTAAAGGAGAAGGATGGTAAAATAGAAGAACTTGAAAGAATTATCAGAGAAATAACTGGAGAAAGAGATGCTCTACAGAAAGTCAATGCTGATCTGGCTAAGGACTTAGAAGAATTCAAAGTAAAATTCAAAAACCCTATTATATATTTATTTAGTATATATTTACATTTCTATTTAAAAGATTTATACTAAATACATCTATATACGGTAACTGGTACTTAATGGTAATAAAATGATTTTTACGGAGAAGACAACAAGTAAAAAACAGTCCATTTGAGCATATTTATAATTATTTACCATTAAAGAGAAGGTAAAAATTGAATAAATCATTACTAACCTGCCTTTTTGGAGGGACATAGGCCTCAATACATGATATCTTCAGTTTTGCGATTATTTTTCTCTTCTCCTACTAGATCCCTTTAAAGTCATTAATAATATTGTTTTCAGGTTCATTTGGACAGTTTGAACAATTTGACAAAGGAGTTGAATAATTATGCAAATAAAGCACACTCCATGAAAGGAAATGGACAAACGTATGCAGAGCTTCTGGAAGCATTCAAAGTGGTGAGTTTTTCAAATGATGAAGCATGGAAATAGGACAGTGTAAAGTAATAATACTGTACAATGTTATTCAAATTGTTTTCTCGTAATATCAATGAGATGAAATTGTATTCATAATCGTTTGTAGGCTTTAGATGAAGACGTGGCAAATGCTAAAGTGGTCGCCGGGCAACTGAAGAAAGAGAGGAAACAACTCGAGGAGCAGATTAAATCACAGCTGGATGAAGCTTTAGAGATGTACATCGCGGCGCTGGAAGAAATCCAAAAGAAACAACTGGAAATTGATAAACTCTCCAAAGATCTTGCAGAGATCACACATAAAAATGATGAGCTTCTCAAGAAATGTAATGATTATATTATTATTAATGCTTTTTATTTTTTCCGTGAATGTATAATACCTATATCTTAGTTTTTGAGAGTTTGCCAGCTAGGTCTACAACCGTATTCACGTCACCACTTTGCATTGTTCTTTCCCATTATTTCTAATTCACGTTAGAACACAATAATACGGCTTTTGCCAAAAAAATTTTTTTATGTAAAGCCGATAAATATGAAAATAATTTAAGGAACTGGATGCTTAGACGGTTTGGTGCACCCCGTGCCAAGTGAAATAGTAAGTTAATTAAGCTTAGGCAGGTAGTGAAAAATACAAATGATTAAATACCTCAGAAGAGTTCCTAAAAGTTAGTTTAGAGACATCAAAATGAGTACCTAGCTTGCCTTATAATAACTGTTTTTTTATAAGTAAGGTGCTTATGGAAATTTCAGGATGTCTAATATTATATGTTAAGACATAAATTTTTTTAGAAAGAATGAAAATGTAAATTATTATTTTAGGTAGCAGTGTCCCGGCTGTTCAAGTGCCAACACCCCAAATTATTCAGACTCCAAAGAGAGATAGTAAATCTCCAGAAAACACTATTGGTGTAAGATTACTATGGATATTTGTATATAATTTTATTGATAACATTGATATAGCCTAATCAATCATTTGCGATGTTTAAATTACGGTTATGTGTATTTCAGGTTCCTAAACGTAAAACTATGATTGTAGATGATAAACACATCACAAAAAGGTAATTTCACATGCCGCATTAATTTTTACACTTAAGTAAATATGCTGTAATATTAATCAAATGCTCTTTTACAGGAATCAAGTTTATTTTTTTAATATAAAGTTATGTTATGCCTATATGACTTGACAAATTTATTTTCATGATGCAGTGGTAGTTTTCTTTTTAAATTTAAGAATAATCTGTTCAGTCCCATATCAAGAACTTTTTTCATTTCAACAGTGATGAAAACAGTTCACCAACGTTTGAAACAAACAATGTTGAACAACACGAAGTCGAGTCTCCAAGTCGTTCAAAGAGTAAAGACCAAACTCTCGAGTCCGACGACAATGGTAGAATCTCTCTTCTCGATGATACACATAGATCCTTTAGTGCACATCACGAGGAAATAGCTGTGGCTCAAAAAGTTGAACACACGCTAAAGATTGGAGATAATATGTGCCAAATGAATGACTGCACAGCAAAATGCTGTCAAAAGCGCCAGGAGCTAGCTGAAAAATGTCCCAAATGCAATGCAATAAGGAGGTTGTGCATCAGCTCTATTGAAAGGAGAAGTGAATCAGAATCTGCAATCAATAATTCTCATGTTAATGAAACCAACACTCTAACCGATGCCATCAGGAAGACGGAAGAAAATCACGGAAAATTTTGCAAGAAATATCTGAGCCATGAGTTAAACAATAAACACATAAAGACTGCACCATCCCGCCAACAGGGCAAAATAAAAGAAGAACAAGAAGCAAGAAGAACGCACAGGATTGTGTATGAGAACTGGGATTTCATACTTCCTCAATCAAATAGTGAAATTGGTCCCGAAATGCAAGAAATACTGGACTGCGACATTCAATTTCCCAATTACAATTTAATGATCAGAATGAATGACCAATCAAAAAATACTAATAACATTCTTAACATCAAATGAGTCAACATGTACAAATATTGTACATTTCATTTTAAGTTGAAACGTGACCCATTGATAGCTATTTAGTTTTAGTGTGTCAATGGTTTCTTTCTAAAAATAAATAAATACTTAGTGTTAACCACAATTGGACAGATTCTATGTTTAGAAATTTTATTTTTGTTATACCATACGTGATATTTCTAACTATTTTTGATTAATTCATGAAGTCTTATAAAACCTTTTTAAAATTTAGATCCTTGCCTTCGTCCGAGTATGACATGAGAATAGTTCAGTCAAGAATGGCGCTGATGGTAGTGCCAAAAAGTTTCTCCGGTGAACTCAAAAATTCAAAACCCAAACATCCTCCAAAGAAACCTGTGAAATATTGCAACTCTTATGTTATCCCGGCAGCATTTTAGTTTCATATACACACTTGTGTTTTTGTCAAGTTAATTAAAATATGTGATGGGTAGGTACTTTATAATAACTTTGGTTGAATTATTGTATTTCCCTCCAAATATTGTTGGAATATACATAGATAATTTGTTTGCAACCTAATAAAATGAACATATTTTGTGTCGCTTTTTCATATATATTCAATTGTTTATGCATCAGATTATCGGGGACATTAAGATGAAGTTCATAAACTATTGGCGGTGGAAACGATCTGGTTTGGGAAGCGAACATCAGTTGTTAGAATATTACCTTACGATAATTGGACATAATATTTCAATTGCCCGACAAAACAAAATTTTGTGAGACGAAAACAACGTCAGACACGATCCGATGTCCTTCTGAAAATACATTTTCAACAAGAAATGGTCAGAGATTTTAAAGTTCTGCTAACTTAAATGATAGTACACACAAAGAAGCCGACATACTTAAAGCTTTCACAATGTATTTTCAATTCGTTTATAATCAAGAAAAAGTTGATTTCAAATCTTAGGTGTCGAGGCTGTTTGGATCGACAGTGGATCAAAATATTTCCTATTGAAAACATTGATACCGCGGATTTCAGTTTAGCAGTAAATAAAAAGAAACCTTAAACCATCTTTGATCCTGATTTAATCCCACCCTTTGTTATTAGGGGATGCTCTGAACCTTTGTCTAAGTCGCTTTTACATACATTTAATCTCAATAACTGTTTTTTTTCTTAAACTATGGAAGCTGTCAAAGGTCACTCTTTTACACAAAGATGGTAAAAAGTGTCAAGAAACCAATTACGGACCTATAGCTATTTTTTCCGCACCTGCTAAGTTACTGGAAATAATTATCCTTAAATTTAAAGGAACAATTTGTGTTCCTCGGTTTGTATAACTGTATTCCATATGAATCTAATTTACAACCCTTAATTTTTCGTAAATTACATTCGTAAACATATAAAATTTATTCGATTTTTCCTTTTTGTTGATGATAACTCTTCATGAAAATAAGGTATTTAGATGGCTGTAGGCAACTTAAAAATGATATAAACATAGTTATCGGCTGGAGTATTTTAACATCCCAAAATGTTCAGTTATGTGTTTTACGAGGTCACACAAGACCGTGTACTTTAATTAAAAAATGAAAGATACGTCCTTGAAGCATGTGACAACATGTAGACTTGTGTACAATGCTCGTTTAATATTTCATGTTCACATTGAAAAGATCTGCGAGTCAGCCACAAGAATGTTGGGTTTTGCCATACACAAAGGAATCGACAAACCTTGCAGTTGTGTCTGTTTTGCTATAGCTTAGTACGTATGATGCCCCCGGGAAGACTTGCTAGGTTAGTTAACTGCCTCGGAGGAAATGTGAATATTTTCCACATGGCCAATAATAAGTTTAAGCATCAACTATTAACTACACAAAAATTGGTTCAGTAAGTAATGCTTTAATGTAACATATTATAATTTCCAACAAATAAAAGAAGTAATATGAAGGTAAATAATTTATTTAAACACGATTCTATTCAATGGTTGATTACTAAATAAAGGACTCTTACGATTAGTGAAAATAAAAGCTAATAATTGCAACAGAGCATATTTACTCTGCAGGTTTAGGCGTGTGGCTAGATTTGCCCTTCAGTCCCAAGGAGTAGAGGAGGGCCTTGTAGCTTGGGTCCCGACCACGGAACCTCCTGAACACTTCGTTGGAGTGGCAGCTGCCACCCGACGCCAAGTATGTGTCCCGATAGCGCCGGCCAACCTCCTGCACAGCACTCTCATCGTGTTTGGCTTCATAGAACGCACTGTAGATGTCAGCGGCGATCAGCTGGGACCACACGCTGGAGTAGTAGGCAGCCCCCCATTCTCCGGAGAATATCTTGCCAAAGTTGCACGGGTGGCAATCATTCTGGTCATATGGAAGCGTGTGATACAGTGGCCATAATTCCTTTACGAGATCCCTCCAAAAGGCTTTAGAGGAATGCAACTGGATATCCAGTGAAGAAAGATATAATTCCTTGCATAGATCGTACCCTGCCATGTGCGTGCGGACGTGCTGAATGTTTTGAATGATTTCATCGGAAAGTGGTTCTTGCGTCGTGTAATGGCTGCTGATGGCTTTGAAGGTGGAGGACTCGTAGAGCCAGTGGGTCATGACGTGGCCACACACGTCTGCCACATCCCACTCCACATTAGAGATGCCAGCCACGTCCGAGTAATTGGCTTCGGTGAGTAAATGCCTGAGCGAGTGCCCAAACCTATGGAACAAGCACTGCACTTCTTTGAATGATAGTAGCGATGGCTTTCCGTAAATAGGAACGTCGAAATTAAAAATCAACGCTGCCAAAGGATGGGTCTCTGTAATGGAGCTTCTATTCCTTATGGTCAGCATCCAGCCCGAGTTATCCTGAATCTTGATCTTCTCGCATTCCCTTGTATAAGGATCGAGATAGAAGCCAGCAACCGGAGAACGGCTATCAGCTTCAAATATCTCGAAGAATTTCACATCCTCGTGCCATGTATCCACATTTTTCCTTTCTACTATTTTGATATCGAAAAGTTTAGTACACAGGTTGAACAGACCTTGCAGAACTGCGGGCAGGGGGAAGTATTCTCTGATTTCATCGGCATCAAAATTATATAAGGTTTTTCTCTGCTTTCTCTTCCAATAGGGTATGTCTGAGTGCTCGAAATTGCCATCAAACCCTCTTTCTTTGGCAAAAGTTCCTAGATTTTCCAGCTCTAGATCTTGGATGGGTCTAGCTCTCTCCAGTAGACTAGACAACATGTGTTTAACATTATCCACCGTTCCAGCCATCTTGGTTTCCATACTCATATCAGCGTAAGTTTCGAATCCTAAACAATTAGCTTGCTGGCGCCTATAGTCTCTAATCTTTTCTAACACGGTGCTGTTTTCGAGGGATTTTTCAACGGTAGTGGAACAACGACCGATGTGTCCCTGCCAGGCATTCCATCGCAGATTCTTGTCGGGGCAATATTCCATAAAACCGTCGTAGACATGAGGCAGAAGGGAAACCTTCCAGGGCCCGCGGTCGGGCTCATTGACGTCGGCAGCCATGACCTTGAGCAGCTTGTCGGGGAAGTCGCGCACCACAGTAGGGTCCCTGACGGTGTGGGTGAATATTTTAGTGGCTAGTTCCAACTTATCCCCGTACTGCTTCCGTAAATTTCTAATTTCAAAGATGGTTGAATTCAATTTCTCTCGATCAATGTCGCTCAGTTCTAATCCATTCAAGCGACCTTCCAGGGCATATTTGTTAAGGATTCTCGATTCTTCTTCAGATAGAGACTTGCTGTTGAGTTTGGCTTGCCGGATAGCTTTGTTGATAGGAACACTTCGGAACTTGGCAGTATTAGCTTGGTGAGCTCTGGTGTGGATCTGCATGTATGACTTGGTGGGCATCAGGGTGCTGTTCCCCATGTACAGGGTCTTGGCCAGCCCCCAGGTTAGCTCCATAGGGCAATTTACATGTTCTAAAGGATTTATAACCTCAGTGAAAACATTCTGAACGTTATCAAGAGAATTTTCAATATTCCTAACTTCGTTTTCGTAATCGATGGTATATTTGCTTATGGCAGCGATGCATTTTTCAACTGTGAATGTGTTAAACTCTGGCAAGCCATCAGGTCTGAGGAGAGAGTTCTTTTCTTTCAAATCTTCTCCGATTTCTGGTACCCTAGAAACGAAGATATATGTCAAAAGTCGAATGTTACACTTAGTGTCAATATTTCAAAAAACTGTTAACAGTGTATCGCTGCATAGAGTGTATAGTTACAATAAAAAATCAAATAATTATAGGGTGTACACCTCTGCTAATAATGCTAGTGCTATTGTTTAAATACTGTAGCCACTTAACAGCACGGTTTTATTCATCAATGAATACATAATCACAATATTATCAATGCAACATGAACCATGATTTTTCAAAAAATGTATTAACCTTTACAAACGAATAAGAATATTATTAAAAACTATGGTGAAGGGTTTAGATGATAAGATATATATTACTATACAAGTAAGGAAACATTTGACTTAGTTTTGTACTGATTCTAACCAAACAGAAAAATATTATGTAGAGGTGAAGTATATTTTGTGGCAGGGGAAAAGTAACGATATTTACTCACAGTACGATGTATCCACTGTGTCTTTTTTGGTAAGAAAAGTTGTTTCTTCTTAGTAACAGTCTTTTACTACAGAAAGACACGGCCATGTCGACGAATTTAGAAAATGTGTTTTTATTTGTGATTGTGATTACACCGGGGATTCGTAAGAATTTCAGAAGTTTGACATAATGCTTTCTTCCCGTGGCAGCAATTAGTACTACTTACCGACGCTGTTTACTGCTTTACCGACAGAAAACGATTTTCGTTTTTGGAAAAAGGCTAGAGATGGCAGTAGTAGTATCATATTCTAATCATTTTCCGATTATGGCGATAAAATATTTTTGATTGGTGTTTTGGTATGACATGGAACGATGGAACATTGTATTCATAATAATTATGTACACGAAAGACATTAGTTTTTTGATAAAATTTTGAATATTTCTTCAAATAATACCTATTCGAATACTTCTGATGCATTGATAACTATCTATTTGGCCGATTATTCAGGTATTTACATTTTTTTTTATATATGGAAAACAATCATAAACTAACCCTTTTTATGAATATGCATCTAACGGAATATCGTAGAACAAGAGCACTGTCACCGTGTTACCCTGTCACTGCTGTTTACAGTTTATACACATTTTGTTTTCTTTTGTCATAGTTCTTAATAATAACATGATTATATTAGCTAATCAAATAGTTACCTCTGTATGTTTTTTTTTTAAATTGTAGGTCTAAAACAAATGGAGGTCCGAAAATAATGCAATTTGAATGTAAGCGTAATGATCTACAGATTCCAGAGTGGAAGATAATCTCAGTTCCGCCTTGTTTAAATATTTGGCGACCAGATCTGGAGAGCTAGGTATTTCTTAAACCCCTTGTTGCTTTTACCTTCCCCCATTTCCCACATCTTCCAGCCTCACAACTTTTTCCAAAATGGGAATGGCGTCATTCTACTGGTTAGGGGCAGTTGAAACTCTAGTCACTCTAGTGTACATCGATACAAACTTGTGCATCAACACGCTTAGATGGTTTGAACACGTTGTAGAGGGAATTAACGCAAAAATAAGCGTCAGTAGAATATCAGTCTAACTAACTAACTAACCATCACGCCGTTTCTCCGCAGGGGTAGGCAGAGAGGACGAACCGCCATATAACTCTGTCTTGGCACACACTCCTTGCTTCATTTACATTCATACATCGTCTCATACATACTCTTATGTTATTCTGACTCTTCACATGACCCGATTCAAGTATTTGATTTACTTGATCGTGCCATGTCTTTCTCGGGGGCGTCCTCGACTTCTTCCTCCATTCACTTTCGCATCATATATTCCTTTCTTCGTTCATTCGCTCTATATGCCCAAACCATCTAAGCGTCCCTTTCTTGATCCTATTCATTACGCTCACATCAGCCTTGCATTCTTTCCGGATATCCACATTTTTAATATCAGTCAACTAAGGCAAAAGTCGATTGGCAGCAAAAACAAAATTAAACCAACCATCTCGCCGTTTCTCTGCAGAGGTAGGCAGAGATGATGGACTGCCATACAACTATGTCTTGAAACACACTCCGTGCTTCATTCACACTCATACATACTCTTCTGTTATTTTGACTCTCGACATGGTCTGACTCAAGTATTTGATTCACTTGATCGTGCCATGTCCTTCCTCGGACGTCCCCGACTTCTTCTACCATTCAATTTAGCATCATATATTCTTCTCACACTTCTTTCTTCGTTAATCCGCTCAACATGGCGAAACCATTGAAGCATCCCTTTCTTAATCCTATTCGTTACGCTTAAATCAGCCTTGCGTTCTTTCCGGATATCCATCCACCTTTTTCGACAGGGTCATACATGGCTTTACCGCAGATACGCCTCAGGGATCTCGCAAGATAATGAAACACATAGTACTTGGTCAACTTTTCTAGCAGTACAAACAATCATATCCATAAATAAATACGGCTTTTCCAGAGAACGGTCGGTCGAGACAAACCTGCTAGAATACACAGATTTAAAATCAAATAGACTCCATCTACACGGATTTTTCAAAAGTCTTCGATAAAATTAATATTGAACTGCTTATGAAGAACCGCGAATGAAGAAGCAGAATATTCCTGTATATTTCCTCATTAAAACTAGGAATTAAAATTTAATAATTGAAAATAAGATCTGTACAGCGCCCTTGAGGTTGATTTTTTTTTACAGAAACGGCGCTATACAAATCATTAAATATTATTATTTATTATTAAGCTGAATAATCGATTTAAATTGTAACCTTGGAGAAACAATGTATGGAGAGAGAGCTAATTCTTTTTACCCAACCTATACAAACTTGCGATAAATCACTTTCTCTGGGTTTTTACGTCGTACACCATGAGAGAGAAAGAGAAAACAAAATACGCACACCACTTTTATGTACTGTAAGGATGATCTTGTTCTCCCGCGTCTCCGGGGACTTCGCCCACATGTTTTCAAATGCGACTAAACTCGACACAACTAAACGGTTTTTTAGGTTATATGCCATATATTTGTTGATAACAATAATGTGAAAAAGTGGTTATACGAATAAACAAAAACATTATGTCCACATGTGCTATTAATGGATGTATAAATACCCAAACCCTAGTCCTAGCCACGCCCAGGTCTGCCGAGTCCGGTAAAAATCATCAAAAACTGACTACACTGCCTCGGATAGATACCACTCTATGTACTCTGAGATTGGAACCTTCTAAGATGGATCCGGTTGGGTCTAGAGTTGGAATAAATAAGGCAAGGACTGCGAGTCAGAATTGTGTGACGTTCCATCCTCATTGCGTACCCCTGCGGAGAAATGGCGAGATTGTTAGTATACTCGTACATGGGTCAAAATGACCCAGACTGACCCATAATAAGTCAATAGCCGTTTGATATTCACAAGCCCCGCTCCCGGTATTTCCCAGTCGCGCATAACCCTGCAACCTTAGAGTACATAGAGTAGTATCTATCCAAGGCAGTGAAGTCAGTTTTTGATGATTTTAACCTGACTCGGCGCACCTGGGCGTGGCTAAGACTAAGGCTCCGGTATTTATACATCCATTCATATCACATATCGACATAATGTTTTTGTTCATTCGTATAGCCACTTTTCACAGTATTTTTATCAGCAAAAATATAGCATGTAACCTAAAAAACCGGTTAGTTGTGCCACATTTAGTGACATAATAAAAAATGTGGGCGGAATCCCGTGGTGAACCAGGAGCTTAAGATCATTGCGACAATATATAGAAGCGGTCTATGAAATTTGTTGTCTCTTTCTCTCCCATGGTGTACGGCGTAAAAACCCGGAGAAAGTGATTTATCATAAGTTTGTGTAGGTTGGGAAAAATAATTAGCTCTCCCTCCATATATTGTTACTTCAAGCCTGCAACATAAACTGACACCCGTCTGGTATCAGAGGCAATTTTGGGAGCTACGAGTACGTACGTGCACTCTCGGGTCAGATTTGACCCATTGCTTGAAATGGCATTAGCCGTGTTTGATGACCAGATCTAAATAGCTAGGTACGTATCAACCTTCCCCATCTCCTTCGCCTCCCCACTACCTTCAACTATACAACATACACTAATTGGGGCTGCCATAGTGTCACTGGCTCTAGACGGTTAGGAGCAGGACTCTTGTGCGGTATTTACTATTATTAATATTTTTTAAATGTGGAACTTTTATTTCCCAAGTCGAACAAAAAATATTGCTGTGATTGAAGAGGAACGATTACTGCTGTGGATTGCAGAGTGTGACAGCAACATGCTAAAATTGTTTTTAGCCTTTTTTTTTGTCACTTCATTATAATGTTATCTAATGTAATAATATTAATTAATAATTAGACGAAAGGTTTTTTATTTTTATTTTTTATCTTGATAGAATATAAGACATAATGGATTGCTTCATCTTTATCTCACTAGGAAATTCCTGTGTCAAGACAGACAAGGTGTACTGTACATAAGTGATAAAATAAGGTGAAATAATACAGTGAAAAATATTTTTTTCTATTTTAGATCGTTGTTATAATTTTTATTTGGCATAATAAGAAAAAATTAATGATTTCGTGTTTCTTTATTTATGATTTATATTTTTGAGTCTGTTTTTTTCAAACAACAAAACTGTGTTCTCTAGAATAGAGCTTTATTGTGTTAAGAGCCTAATTAACGAATATCTTAGAATTGTTTTAGAAAAATTAAATAAAAACACGTTGTTTTAATCCACTTTTATTTTGGTATATTATGTCAACTAGTTTCGATTCAGCAAAATCTTCATCCGGACTTAAAAATATACTAATGAAATAAGAGGAATGTGCATGTATATATAATGGTGAAAAATGAGGGAAAGAGAGATACAATATTTTATTATACTATGGTATATCTCTATAATATTGAATCTCTCTTTTCCCCATTTTTCACCATTATATATATATATATATATATATATATATATATATATGCACATTCCTCTTATTTCATTAGTATATTTTTAAGTCCCGATGAAGATTTTGCTGAATCGAAACTAGTTGACATATACCAAAATAAAAGTAGATTAAAACAACGTGTGTTTTTATTTAATTAATCATGCTAATCCACAAAGTGTTATTACTTATTGTGATAATATTTTAGAAAAGCTTAAAAACACCACTTTGTTTTTTTTTTTAAAACTTGTCATTAATTATTGATATTTACATATCAATTATTTAGGTGTAAAAAATTTCAGACTTTATATCTAGCAGTAGATCGAGAATTTACCGACCAGTGCATGAAATAATATTATCCGAGTGAATTTAAGTACCTACGGGCTAGTCTAACTTTGAAAATTACGGCAATTCTATTATCCATTTATGGATACGACTTTGTGAAGAGATGAGTTTTAAGTTTAGCTCTGAACTCTGTCGAGTCTTTTATCATTCCCAAATCATGTGGCAGTCTATTCCAGGCTTTAGGACCTGACACTCTTAAGGCACGCTCTCCGAAATTATATACATATCTATGTTAAAACTTTTCCTCGCACCACAAGAGTCACGCCTTTGAAACGAGCTTCCCTCTGAAATACAGGGTGACTTAGCATCAAGGCTAAATTAAAGAGGTGCGTTTTATACCCACTTTTAAATTATTTTTTTTTATAATGATTACCATAACGTCATTGGTGAATACCGCACAAGAATCACAACTGCTCCTGACCGTCTAGATCCAGTGAGACTATAGCATCTACAATTGGGGTACGTTGTGAGGCTAAAGGTAGTAGGGAGGGGAAAGAGATGGGGAAGAGGAAGATTGTGAAGTACCTAGCTATTCAGATCTGGTCACCAAACACGGCTTAAGCCATTTCAAGCAACGTTTCGATTCTGAATGGTGGTCTTTCACCAGGGCGATACTAAAAGTATCTACCACTGTGGAACGTGCCGCAAATATGCTTTTTATTATTTTAAATGAATTAAATGTGTTATGACTAGAGATGGACGATATTCCTGTCCCGGTTAAAAGGAACCGGTTCCAAGCCAGTCACTGGAACCGTCGATATTATTTCTGTGAGGAATTTTTGGGGAAGAACTTTTGTCGATTTGCTAGTACTTTTTGATTTTATTTAATCTACCGACCAGAGTTTTTTTTTTTGATTTGCTAGTACTTTTCAATTTCAAATCTCTACTTACAAGTACTTTTGTCGATTTGCTAGCACTTTTCGATTTGAATATAAAAATCTCCTTCGTGAAACTTTTCTGGCACCAGGGACCGGTTCCAAAAAGAACTGGATAAATAACTGGAACCGCAGGTACACCCAATTCTGATGTCGACCATCTCTAGTTATGACACATATCAATTAAATAAAAGTTATTGGCGCACGCCGGGTTTGAACCCGCGTTCTTTGGATTCGTAGTCGTGCGTCTTACCACTTGACCATGGAGGCCGACTAGCTTGTTGCTCTGTGTCCACATACCTTAACTAATTTTCTTTCGTTCTCTGAAATCCTTTCTCATTTGAAGAAAATGTATATCAATTTTCTTTAATGTGAAATACCGGTAACTTTGTTTTACTCCACGACCTAGTTACCTTTTGATGCCGATCTGGTTTCGTTTCAACAACCCAAAATTTTGGGCAATTCGTTTAGAAAAAAAAAAATTAGTACGGTAACTATGCGATGAATCATATAGACGAGAGGGTGGGTGGACAATTGTGGATGGCGGTACAATTTGACACAGTTATCTACGAAGGCAGCAAAGGAGGAACGAACGAATTATTTTTTCGAACTATAATTTTTTCCATACTTAAAATCTACACCAGCGACTGCATATTTAAGTATGTCGATCTGCATGTGAGTTTATGGTAGGTTTTAAATTCATATTTGCTTTCTGATAGTCAATGCATGTTAGGTTTAGGTAAGTTGAAATATGAATTGATGTGTTTCTCTATAATTAATTTGTCTGTAAAAGGTGTTTATCAATTCAAGTAAAATCTTTAAGTGGCTTCTTTAGATACAAACAAAAATCGTCACCATAATACCACTTTTAATAACATATTATGCCTAAGATGCGATAAGTTCGCCTTTTAAAATATAATAATTTATAAAATGTTAAATACATATACCTATTATTACTATTTTTTAATCTAATTCATAATTTTTCCTTAAAGAAATGTTTTGACAGGGTCACTGTGGCAGTTAGTTTATCGGTCTCCCTCTCCCTCCCCCCCTTCTCTATTCCCATATCCTATCCATCTCCACCCCTTCAGCGATACAGTGTTACGTGTGTTGGGCGCGATATAAAAGTAATTCAATGTAATCATAACTAAGCAGGTAGGTACTCAGCTACTTCCACTTTATTAGTTTGGTACCTACCTCTGAAACAATTATACTTCCTCGCTTCGCGTGAAGCGTATTTTATTATTTGTGGGGCGTCTGTTTATCGGCAGGACGGCTTATAAAGTTGTGACAAGGTAGGCTCCGGCACACCTGGCCACCTGGGCGCACTACCGAAAGGATCGTGGCCCTGCCTAAATCTCCAGGATTACGTTCCCGTGATCGTGGTCCAATCTTCCTCGCTGAATGGGATGCTGTACTATACTGTCTATAGACAGCTCACAAAGGCGATAATGACGAGCTCTTTCATCGGCCCCCGCCTGTGAAATCCCAAATCAAAGGATGATCGATGTTCCTCATTGTAATTTGCGTCAACATCCAGTCGTTCCGTGACGTCACTTCCCTCTGGAAACGGAAACCAGAAAATAAAACATTACGAGGAAGTAGGATGTATGAAATTAAGAGAACCTCGAGGAATTTCTACACGATAGATTTCAACGCCATAGTGTCGCGGCTCTCATCATATTTAGATTTAAAAACTCGAATTACCAAAGATCTTAGTGCATTTTACGCTTGGAGAAACAATGTATAGAGAGAGAGCTAATTATTTTTACCCAACCGATACAAACTTGCGATAAATCACTTTCTCCAGGTTTTTACGTCGTACACCATGAGAGAGAAAGAGACAACAAACATAATACTCCGCTGCTACGTACTGTCCGCACTTATTTTTTATTATACCACTAAACTTGACACAACTAAACGGTTTTTTAGGTTAGATGCTATATTTTTGTTGATATCAATACGGTGAATATAAATAAAGTGGTTATACGAATAAACCAAAACATTATATCGATATGTGATATGAATGGATGTATAAATACCATAGCCTTAGTCTTAGCCACGCCCAGATCCGCCGAGTCAGGTAAAAATCATCAAAAATTGACTACACCGCCTTGGATTGATACCACTCTGTATACTCTAAGGTTTTACACCTAGCATTTAGATAGTTGTCGCCACTTTCCAGAATATTTTAACACTGCTGATCCCGACTGCAGCCTGTAGGGTGAAGATTTCCCGGATGATAGCCAACCTCCGAGAGGGCACCACAAGAAGAAGAATCACTCTGACACTTGTTGGTGGCAATCGTAGGAAACCTAATTATTGGAAATCGATATTAGTAAGAAAGGGCCTCTTTCAACCTTAATAGTTTTTCAGGTAGACATTTTCATGGTAATAAAATAATATATTACACATTTCTGACACAAAAAGGGCCTTTAAAAAATCCAAGGGCAAAATTTATGGCTTAATTTGTGTAAAATCACAGAATTTATTTGATAAAATTTTACTCATTAATTTGAAAAAGAGGAACTGAAGCATGTGCAGGTAAACATTCTTGCAAAAAGTGATGACGGATATCATTGGCCGCAAATATAAATATTACCAAGACTAGAGATACGTAGGTTCGTAGGTACTAGGTATTCGATGTTCATTTTCCAGCACATATTTGGTCGCATTAACCTTGAGTGTCTTTGAAGTCCATAACAAATAAAGTCAGTGGGTTTGAATTCAGCGGTAAGGTCAGTGTCTAAGGGGAAAACGAAACCGCAGACGTAAATGTTAGTAAACATTCAATAATATAAGCGAGAAATCAAATGAACGTATTGATAATGAGCACCTACCAGCGATGGGCATGGTTGAGATAAGTACACATTTAGATAACCTATAAAAAAAATCAAATGAGTTACGAGAGATGTAGTTAAATTATTTTGAAGTCGATGCCTCTGTTCCACATTTGTCTTTTTCAGGTCAACAGTGGCGTTTACAGACTTTTTAATCAGGGTAGGCAGTAAAACAGCTGGTTAATTGATAATAGACATAGGTACCAAAATATTTCACTGATTACTATTGCATTTGTTCTGTAAAAGCACTGCCACAAACACCTTAGACACTAACACAAACGAGCCACTTGAACGCACACACAGCTCGCAGCATACATATTTTGTGTAGCCCAGTGAACATAGAATAATCTACTCTGACGTTGGCGGCGTTTGGGCATATTTAGTTACTGCTTTCGACACGTTATAGTAGGAAGGTCGGTGAGGCACTCGCGGCGGTCCAATTAACTGAAGATTTTTGAAAGGGTGAAAGACCACCATTCAGAATCGAAACGTTGCATGAAATGGCTTTAGCCGTATTTGGTGACCAGATCTGAATATACAGGTACATCCCAAAATTATTTTTTCCCATCTACTTCCCCTCCCCACTATGCAGGAGCAGGACTCTTGTACGGTACTCACTATAAAAAAAGTAATAGTTTACTTTATAATGATGAATATAGTTATTTGTGAAATGAACAGTTCTACGCATTTGAGCTAATTCTCATATTTTGGATAATTGCCACACTGACAGTTCCACCACAGCCGTGTAGCTAATGACTGCTAATGAGTATCATTGCTTATATTCTAGCAACCCAAATTATATTAGGAAAAGGTAGCTATGCACTTACCTGTATTATAAGATACAAATACAGGGAGTAGATTTTGATTGTACAGGTAGGTGTGATGGATGGATTTGTTGAGGTCGAGCTCTGGTTTCGTGATTATCATTTCGAGAACGGCGTTAAATTAGATAATTTATTATTTACTTGTTTATGCAAGTAGCGTAGCGACTAACTCTCGCCCCCGGGCAAATTCGAAAATTTATTTTTTTATAGAATTTTACACAAAGGTAATAATACAATCACGATGATTACTCCATTAGTAGTTGAACTTGCTATTTAGAAAAAAATGGGTTTGGGATGACTTTGCGGGTTTTGCGTTTCCATCCTACTATACACAGGTTCACTACTTCCTCTCCTTAAAAATACCCCGTTCAGCATTCCCAAAGATGACAAGAGCCCTCTTTAGTGTTAATATTTCCCTGGTAACACAACACCATTCTCAATTGGTCACATTGATCTCATTGAAGCACTGCTTGAAATATTTAAACCTAACCTGTTATGTTTAGTTACAAGATCTGAAAATCATTCTTATTGGATAATTTTTATAGCGCCGTTTAGTAAAGAATTTCACCTTGACGGCTCTTAAAAATTGTATTTTTGACATTTTCAGTGAAAAAATGAGAATTATATGCACAAACAAAATAAGGAATAGTTGTAGAGTAGTAATAGTGTTTGAATACATAAAAATATTATTGATTAAAGATGTATGATGTTATAGCCTTCTTGTATCTACATTTCGTGCAGTTAAATACATCAGCCACCTCTGCGTATGTATTACCAACTACATGCAATCTAGGTACAAGCGAGTATCTGTAAGACTCAGTCCTGATGTTATTATTACAATTAAATAAAATTTTGGATCGAGTAGTTCTCGTTGGTATGTGAAAGGAAATAAGGTTCAATAACTCAGGGCTGTCTATAATACCATTGACAATTTTATAAATAAAACACATTTGGTACACTAACATCTGAATTGCAATAGTAAAATTCAACACTATTCTAAAATTATTGATTTCAGCGAATCAAACACTAATAATCCACTCAACTTACAACATTTTTGACACACTCCATCACTATTTCGTACAAGTTTACTTCTGCTAAAACAATTTTACAATTCCCCCTTTCTTAAACAAAAACTGACAAACTATGAAGCATACAAAAAACGTCTTACATGATTTTCTCATTAAAAAATAATATGGTTTTAATTTTAGAACAGGGTGATGTCATTAGTGTCACAGGCCAAAATAGTTTTTTCCCAATGTCATTTGATGTAAAATATTTTGCGGGTTTAATTTCCTGGGGCGGGACCCTTCCGTTGCGCCACTGGCACGTATACCGTGAAATGATAATTGTGATTGATGAAATTATCAATTATTTTGCCCAAAACTAAAGCACACCTGTCATTAGGGGTGAATATACCTGGCTTTTAAAATCAGCATTTTACTAAGGCGGGTGTCGGTTGATAACACTTTGATTAAATTAATAAAAAAACAACATGGTTGATAACGGATGATGAGTGTATAAAAGGGGACATTTTTGATGTAGCTTTTCAGTTCGAGCGAGAGCTTTAACTAGCCTTCAAAATTAAATCGATTTGAGCAGTGCTTTTCCAGTTCTAAAACATGGATAATTTGATGTCAATGGAATCAAATGTTGATCCATATCATAGTATCGAGGCCTATAATCTATTGCTTCTTGTTTGGTCAGGGCTCATTTGTAATTTATTCGGTAACCAAAATAATATTTTACACGTTTATACGTCAAGTAAAGTAAGCGACGGAAAATTGTTGGACATCATTCTGAATATATCGGAAAACGAATGCAATTTGCAAGTTACGCGAACTTCTATTGGAGGAAGGTAAAAATGTTTAAAATTAATTAAAATGTTACGTGGGTGTACTTTCTATGAATATTATCAGGTTCAAAAAGGTAAAAGAAAAAACCTTGCCCTATTGGCTGAAACACCTGTACGGTCATTTTTAACTTTATTTACAAATGCGATAAAAAGTAACGATATTAAATTTGCTTGTGCAGTCTAGCAAAGTTAAACATTTATTTACAGTATTGGGTAAATAAATATCTTTAAATTATCCTTATGTATTAAAACCGTATTAAAATTATTATTACGTATTAAAGGCGACGTTTTTCATTTCAGGATCTCTACAAATTCATTAGACGGACAACGAGAAGGAAATGTGATAGTTTATGCGGAGAATTTGAAAGACGCTTGGAATGTTCTGAAGATTGTTAAGACGGTTTTTCCGAATCACGATGGAACAGATTCATTTCTTGTAATAACTCCACCAAATCACGACACTTCAGAATCTACTGCCTTTTTACAAAAGGCTTGGAATCAATTGTTTTACTTCAACGTGTTAATAGCTGATATGTCATTAGACGATTCGACAGTGCTTTTGTGCGTTGCTGTGGATAACCCGTATTTCGTGTCTACCGAGGAGTCAAAGTCATCTCTCCGAACCTTTTTATTTACTGAGAAAAGTTCTAAAACTAATTGGACGATGTTAATTTCATACGTGGATGGTAGAACTAAAGATCTACACGGCTTCCCGGTTAAAATAGTAATGCAACACTTCACAGGGCTGTCGGAAGCTACCACAGATGCATCGGGAAAAATAACATTTGCGGGAAGTGAAGGAGACATCGTCAATGAATATGTCAAGTTCCTCAACTTTACTCCGATTTACAGTTACCCCAGAGACGGAGTCATTTACGGAGGGTTCATAGAGAACGGGTCCTTGACCGGCGGAATGAGAGATGTAGACGATGGGGTTGTAGAGATGTTTGGCAATCGGAGGAAGCTCACCGGGGACACATTTAATAATTCCAAATTTCTGAGAACGGTATATCAAACTTCTCTAGTGATCCTCGTCCCGAAAGGCCTCCCTCAAGTCAACGTCATCGGAACTCTGTTCAGCGTTCTAGATCCAAATGTTTCAATCATGTCACTAGCATTAATCGTGTTCATAATACTATCGTGGACAACCGTCAAAATAAATCGCACTCAAAAGATACAAGCGAGAGTAACCCGAACAACTATAACCGACGCCCTCGTGGAGGTGATAATGGATTGCATTTGTCTTATGAACAACATGTCTTTTAAACTACCGAAGTACTTTTCAGAAAATATATTTTACGTCAGCTTGAGCGTCTGGTCAATGACGATAACAAACATCTACATCGGGACGATCATGACGAGACTAGCAGTTCGCGAGAGTACGGAGATCGAAACTTTAGAACAGCTCGAAGAATCCGGAATTAAGATTGGGTGTATGAAAGATTCTTGCAGAGATATGGAAGCGGGTATTTCGAACGGGGGAGAGCTCACGGTGCGTCAAATCCTGGCTCAGAGACTCTTCCTCATCTACAATCCTTTGGTTCAAAATATACCGCATCGCATCGCCCACGACAGGGACACTTGCACCATCTGCCCCCTCGATGTTGCCGATTCCCTGGTGGTGGACATCGTGTCCGCAGATGGGAGGGAGCTGCTCCACGTGATGAAGGAGCCGGTGAACACGATGTATTCCTCGCAGATAGTCCGCAGCGGATGGCCCTTACTCGGTAGATTAGAACGAATCCACGATCATCTCACGGAAGCTGGCTTACTCGAGTACTGGGAAAAGCGCAAGAAGTACAATTTCACCTTGAAGCGGATCCACAGGTCTTACCTGGACGCTCCTTCGATGAACCCCGCTCTCATCCTGAATAACTTCCGGTTCATCTTTATCTTGTGGGCAGGCCTTGTGCTTACATCAATCGTCATTTTTATTTTAGAACTTTTCTACTACAGGGTTCGAAACAAATTGAAAACGCCAAAAAACGATTCTAGAGTACTTCATTTCGAAAGATACTCGTAAGCACAAGTACATTTAACAGTTAATTCATCATTGAAAAAATATTAATAATTATCAAGTCATGTGCATAACAACCGAGAAGTCGTTATTCGAACGACTGCTCTGACCACTGTGCTTTCGCTACAACTTTCAGACCAATTGGATTTCTCAAAAGCACATGACGTTTGTATGTGATTTTTTACATTATTTCTAGTGTTATAGGGCAGAGCTATTCACCTTTACAAATTGCAAGAAAGGTTGTCTACATCACTATTTATAGTAACTAAATATCATCGTGGAGCGCTATGCGTTTCAAAACCTTGTCTTTTTTTGCACCGCAAAATTGATTTTTGGCACTTTGATGGTGATAATTATTCTCGATTGATGTTTTCCTTTTCCTTTGATCTTATCTGCATATTTACCCGAACACCTTCCATGACGCCTCTAATAATAATAGTAATATTTGGATAATTTGTATAGCGCCGTTTTTGTGAAAAATCACCTCAAGGGCGCTGTATAAATCTTAATTTTTACTCAATATTAATTCTTAGTTAATATAATTATACAGCAACATACTTACCTGGCACGACACAATTACCATATCATAATAACTTAAAATTTAGCTGATTCTTACATATATTTTTATTTATTTATTATTATTTTTTTTTTCATTTTTAGGGCATGAGAGCAAATTTAAAATATAGTATTTCGGAGGTATTTTTTAATTTTTCGTAGCGAGGAACAGATAATGGTGAAAATCTTCTAATGAATTTAAGGAATGAGAGTGTGAAAAGTGTTCTTGGTTTGGCTCTGTCAGCAAACAAAACAATGTTTAAAAGGTTCTGAGAAAATGCATTAATAAATACACCAAGAGCGTAAGAAATATTGATTCGCGGATCATTTAATTCGTCTCCCCGGGCGGAGTGTGCCGGGCCGGGACCCTCGCCTCGGTGGGCTGGTCTCAGACTCATTTGAATAAATTGGAAATAAATTACCGACTTAGTCGACAAAGCAATCAGTGAATGGGCGCCTTCAGAACAAATAGGGAAAAGCGAAGCTAAAAGGGGTCCGGAATTCGAAACAATATTATATCCTAATGAATAGCATCCTTTGAGCGCTTTGTTTAAGGCTAATTGAAATATTAAGATATCGGGAGATATCTTTAATCTCGGTAGGTACGGTGATTTATTGGAGAGCTCATTGAGTTGAGCCTTCGATTGAAACAGCTTCGATTTATTTTAATTAAATTGGTGTCGTTAGTGAGAAAAAATCTTTTTGGGAAAATGAACAGCAAATCAACAATTAATACATTGTATATAATAGTAAGAATAACAAAGCATGTCGATTTAAAAATTTCTTCTCCTGGTGATTAATATTATAAATTACGTGTGACAATGTACAGTTTTATTTTCGTAACTTTTGATAGGGGGAGAGGAAGGTGGAAGGGTACATGGGAATGGGATAAAGGGAAGGCCGGGAGTAGATGGAAAGTCAGACGCAGTGATCTAGTGTGGGTGCAGTCCTTTATTTGATTGGTATTTATTCTCACTTTTATTTGCTGCAACAAAACACAAAGCTCTCCTAGTTTTACACACAATCTTATGTTCTACATCGTTACCTTAATGCAACGATAGATCGCGGGGCTTGAAGAGGCCTATATCAAATTAAGGAGGAAAGATGAATGCATGTGTCTCCTTCCACACGCGAGTGCTAGTTGGGGAAACGACTCGTACTCATGCCGCCGACATCAACTGTGAATTGAGTGTTTCAGTCTTGTCCGCCAGTTTATCGCTAATGAAACGGTACACAGGGGAGAGAAGAACAACAAACCAACCGGTTAGTAACCGAGTGTTAAATCCTTTGCCAGCTAAGTCCTCCATGATTGCACAACCAACATTTTCCGCTTATAATGATGGTAGTAGGAGGAATTCAAATATTGGATAAAAAAAAGAAAAAAAAATAACCTTTCCTTACCTGAAAGTGAAAATCGAACATACGATCCGAAGAGGGATGACGTAGACGCCCCCTTTGATCTTGATTATCTTTAAAAGTTGTCATGCCACAATCTAAAGTAATTTGTTTTTGAGAGAAGTACGAGTATCTATATATTCTATATTTATAATATTTCATTAATCTTTATTTAAGATATCGCACAAAACTTTCGTTCAGGGTTATATTAGAATCGAACCCCCTCGAACGGGAATGAAAAACATGATCATTTCATCAAAATAAATCGGAAAATAGAATACTGAAATAGGTCGGTAAAATAGTACAGATGGCCAATATTTGTACACGTTTGACAATAATCATCACAAGAGTAAGACTCGTTTTAGAATGATTCAGTAGTTTTTGTGTTTCCCTCCTCTAGAAAGATAAAGGTTCTCTTAAGTCACCGGTCACTCCTTACTTTTCTTAAAAACACCCTCCTCACAGCATCCCTCAAGATTACATAAGCCTTAAGGGTAACTGTGTGGAAAGATAATTTAAAAATAAAAAGTTGTTAAGATACATAGATCGCGCGATAAAAAAAAACAAGATGCGAATTAATTGGTAATTCATGCAGAGGTGTGTGTACAATGAAGTCATCTGCATTCAATTATCGAGTAGCTAGCCTCCTGCGTAAGCTCAGAGAGCTTAACGACCCCGAGTAGTCTGTTTGTTGCAAACAGATCTGCATAATGGATTTGCAGGTAAATACGTTTCATTAGCGAAAGTAATATGAGGTGATTCATTGTCCGCACCGAGACCTGCAAATTGTGGATAAACGGAACTGTATATTATGCTACACTCTGAACAGATTCAGGATTTATACTTCTTACAGAGGGGACAGGAGAGCGAAACCAAAAAAGATTTAATACGGAGGCATTTGTGTAAAACCAGGATAAATATATTGCCACTCAGTTGAGTGATCGTGTGAGGCGGGTTATGGAAAGAGCTGTCTGTAGGGAAAACTTGTGAATGAGTTGTATCGGAATGTCGGTAGCTGGTTCGATACGTGAAAGAACGAGTCGGAGAAACGAGTTTTTTTTACAGTATTTTGGGACATTTACTTTTTACTGAATTAAAATCTTAATCTAAGGCATCTTCAGACTGGTACTATTTTAAGTAAATCTATGGTATATATCAGGGGTCGCCAAAGCGTCGACTAGTCGCCCGCCTAAAGTCGCGTACAGACATATTGTTTTATTTATATTTGTTTTACTATACATATTGTTTTATTAACTCTTTTTATATTTGCGTAGAGAAATCATTAATGTCTGTTATTAAAACATTGGATATTGAATGGGAATTGGCAATATTTATGTGTATTTACAATGCAAATTTATTTTTGGCTTTAAATTACTACTTTTCTTATGATCACATACGATGTTAGTAGACCGCCGCCAATAATTTAAAAAGCAGGTCGCCTATAGTAATCAAAAGTTTGGCCACCCCTGGTGTATATATATACTATTAAGTCCGGAACGAACCATTCGTTCAGGTCTTAATAAAAAATAAAATGAAATAAAGTTAAAAAAAACGATACTATTAAATCATTAAAATGGAGTTCCACCACGAATTAACAGTTTCAATATTAGAAATAAGACAAATTCATCTTTATTTTTTACTTAAATTTCATAGAAGTAGACTGTAGAGAGAAGTTTCACGTTAAAAAAAATGTTCACGACCCCTGCCCTGTCCCGTGTACGTAGGTACTATAAGCTAGGTGCTAAGCGTTCGCAGGATTTCCCCTTAGCTTAGCGAGTGTGAGTTTTACTCAAATTGAATTTTGACAAAGCTTCTGTCAATGGTCGCAGAATGTACCCGACTCGCTGATCTATTTACTTGACTCGAGAGATATTGAAATTTCAGAGAAATATGGTGGGCAGTGTGCTTACCATATTCAATAATGTCTGGGTAAACTCGCCGGATGATCAATTATCAGTCATGGGCAACTTGCAATTATCTTGACTGTCGATGATTTATGTTACCCGCGTGGGTACCTCATATATATATAATACACTATTATAATACATAATATTTTAATAGTTAGTGTAGGTAATTATTACTCGGTTTCGCACTACTTTTGCATAATATGAAGTTATAGCGATACAACTAACTAACCATCACGCCGTTTCGCCCCACGGGTAGGGAGAGAGGATGGACCGCCATACAAATATATCTTGGCACACTCTCTTTGCTTCATTCACATTCATACATTGTCTCATTCATACTTTTCTGTTAATCTGACTCTTGACATGGCCCGACTCAAGTATTTGATTCACTTGATCGTGCCATATCTTCCTCGGATGTCCAAGATTTCTTCTATCATTCATTTTCGCGTCATATATTATTTTCGCACTTCTTTTTTCGTTCATCCGTTCTACATGCCAAAACATGTAACATGGCACGTGTGAATCAAAAGATTAAATTATTTTGCGTTAGTGTATTCATTTTTTTCGATCATATCGATGGATGGCCCGTGACCGCCCTTCAGATCGGCCGAAATCGCACTTAACGACGCGGTGCCCCTGTAACCCTGTAATATTTTATCTTAACTTAAGCTCGCCTAATAAATAAAGAAATATAAAACCGATATCATGTTTTCGTATATATTAATGATCTCGTATCGTCCAATAAAATCCCGTCAGACGGGTTTCATTAAAAACACATTTTGCAGCAAAAATACGACCTCACGGTGCGAAGATCGCATGTAAGCGCAATAATTTGAATTAAATGAACTGTCGAAATATCGTAATGCGTACCATTCTTAAGATTATATGCGCGTTCTGAGGGCCTTAAAAGCTACCATTGTGTTGAAAATTTATCACCATGCTTAAAATAAGTTGACGAACATATTGAGCAGAGATGGTCGATATTTCCGGTTACAAGGAACCGGTTCCAAGCCGGTCACTGGAACCGTCGATATTATTTCTTCTAAGAACCGGTTCCTATTTTTCATTAGAAAAAGTATTAAGCGTTCCCAGAATATCGCTAGCAACCTGGTTCCAGTTCTTTTTGTTCTCAAAATATTGCTTTCCACCCTCTCCCTTCCCATGAAATAAAAAATATCAGAGGAATCCTTTCTTGACAAAAACAAACTTTTTCTTGGAACTTTCTTGGCACCAGGAACCGGTTCCAAAAATAACTGACAAAATAACCGGTCCCCCACCAGTAACCAGTAACTTGAACCCCAGTGACATCCGATTTCCGATCAACCATCCTTAATATTAAGCAAAAAATATAGAAAAATCTCCTATGCAAATCATACAATACCTAGTACCAACTCTCTCTCTCTCTACAAATAGCCCCTAGCCTATTACTGCGTGTATCTTTTCTGAATCTGAATTCCTCAGCCTGAAACTTACTACATACGAGTAGGTTGTTTTATCGATTGTCTTTTGAAAAAATCCAAAAAGTAGAGTCGCTTTCGAATATCGCGTTTTGCAAAAAAAAACACTTTCTTTCAATTAGATTTTTTTACGACTGAACTTATCCAATGTTGCGCTTTCGAGAGAGGTAATAAATTATTGTATTTAATTTGCGACTTGCAATAATTGAAGATGGTCCTGTCACCAGACGCCATCTCTCGAGAAACAGTGGCACCGTTTGTTAATTAAATAAAATGTTAACATCTTTGCATTTGAGATGCGGACGTTGATTGTGTGCATAAATTAATAATAACGAATATAAGATTGGCAGTTTGTCGTAAAATTTACTTCAACAACATCCCACGCAGTATGTCAGAGGGTTAGGCGGAGAATAAGATATTATTAAAGAAAGTGGAATTTCATACATCCATAAGATAAAACTTTTATGTTGCTATATAAGTAAAGTGTTCATATTTTAAGGAAGTAAATATATTTTCATTTTAAACAAATTATTAACTTCAATACTTTATTTGTATTCTACAAAATAACTAATAACCGTGCGTCACCTGATTTTCTGAAAACAATTGAAAACTTTCAGCACAGGCACAATAATATGAGACGAGAAATAGAAGCCAAATAAAACTACCTATTAGAAGAAAAAAAATCGTCAAAAAAAGTCAAAACTTACGTACGGAGCCATAATGATATTTGAAAACATAAATTAGAAGAAAATGCAAAAAAATGAAAATGAAGCTAAGAAAATATGTGATGAATTTTGTGTTCAAGTGAAAGGCGTTATTCCACATTTTAAGCCTTGTGATAACATGACGGTTATGCTGTCATGCTTGACATCTGATAATAATCGAATCTCTAACTGATACTATAAGAGTTGCTAATAATTAATAATGAATGGCGTTCCCACTAGAAGTCTTTAATCATGTCAATACCTGGTAACCTGGCTGAGAAATGATTCCATGTACCGGATAATTTCACGTGAGGCCGCCAACACGAGCTTCTGATTCTTTCCAGGTTTGTTCTGCACTTACCAATGTTGGACCCCTAGGAAAGTTAGTTGCCAGGCTAGTTAACTGCCTCGGAGGAGAGGTCATATATATTTGATTAAGCACGAACTATCCACTAAGTTTTAACTATATTCGTATGAATATGTAAATTATATTTCTTGTTAAGTTTTAATCGCTTTTGCAATGTATTGGTTTAATAACCGTTTTCGTTTAAAAAAGTTAATAAATGGATTTTATTAATTTAAAATATCACGGCATACCCTTTTAGAGAGTGTAGGTGTTTAGTTAATTTTATGGTGTGAAAAAATATTAGTACACTCATTTCAAGTGTAGAAAAATTTCTGCTAAAATACATAATAGGTAGGTACTTTATTAGGTAGGTGAGGATTACTTTGTGAGATTCTTTTTTAAATTTGACAATTTCAAATTAATTTCCTAATTTACAAAGTTCACACTCGCACGGAAATAGTACTCACAAAGGAAATTATTTATAGTTAATAATTAAGTGCTAATTGGTCTAAAATAATATCGTGCAATATCTCTTGGAAATGGCAATACCTCGGCAATTTGAATCCTGTTTCCGGCAGCTTCCGGTCCTTTATCTATATCCGGTCAGCTTCTTAATCCGGCGAGATGTATGACCTCCTGCCCCCCGGACCCAAATCCGTACGTAACCCAATCGCGATAAAACCAATAAGCGCCGAACAAATCGGTGCGGGGGGCGTCTGAACCAAAATAAGCGACAAATTGCGTGTAGCCGTGTAGCGCAACGCGATCAATTCGTCCGATCTCCCGGCAGTCGCCACAGGAAGGATTGTTTCAACCTTTTGGCTGACATTGGAATAGCAACTTTATTCACCATTCGGCATTACTAGATCTGAATAGCCAGATACTTCCCGACCTTCCTCTTCCTCATCTCTTTCTCCTCTCCACTAATAATTAGGGATGGCATAGTTCCACTGACTACCGACGACGGTAGGGAGTATGTACGAGTAGATGGGGCTCTTGTGCGGTATTCATTTGCCGTTTCAATTAAATGATTTTAATAATACCAAATTTTTAACTTTATTCCACTATTTTTTTTATTTAAGACCTGACCGGTTTCACCTTATGACGGGCATCTTCAGACTGGTACAATTTTAAGTAAGTCTATGGCATATACCATGTACTATTAGGTCCGGAATGGACGCTTATTGAGTCTCATAGTGAACAACTGTGACTTTAGGTTTTGTTTTATGGCTGATAGAGGCGGCTTTACAAAAACATATAAAAATACATTCGGGTAGTTTTATTAACTTCTGGGAGACGGGTTACACGGGGTGCGTTAGATGCTTTTTTGGGTTTAAAAAATTATTCATACAATATCTATAGTTGTCAGCTTTATTTTTAACAGTTGGCTATTTTTGAATTTACGTTTTGATTTTCCCGTCTCTGTTTTATTAATGTCTTTTATTGAAAGTATATTTACATCGGCGGTTTGGTAAAATATCTTGAACTAGTAATAACGGGTACACATCGAAGTATTATCTTTTGTAGATTTCCCCTTAGATGTCTGCGACAAAAAATCCACATTACATTTCACTTTGGTATTAAAATTTAAAGTTTTAAATCTGAATGGTGGTTTACCACTAGGGTATTTGATATTTTGTGTTTTGATTTTAAATTTACTCGTATACAAGCGCCCTTGGGGTGATATTTGATAAAAATAGCGCTATGTAAATAAGCTAAGTATTATGTCTGGCAAGAGTCCCACTGCCTGCAGTCAAAGCGACTGTAATATGACTTCCTACGAATGTCTTCCACTCTGAAATGATTATAAAATAATAATAATAATATTTGGATAATTTTTTCAACGCCGTTTTTGTGAAAAATCATCACAAGGGCGCTGCACAAATCTTAATTCCTCGACTCCTTCTTAGTGAGTAAGCTACATAATATATAATCCATGACATATTGATATTAATTTGTATTAAGTACATAACATCTTATCTTCTTTGTCACCTTAATTTATTTAGATTGTCTGAACGTAGAACAATTACCGGCTTGATTTGCTTATACAAAATAATAAATTCAATGATTGACAGCACTGAACTATTAAACTTGATTTCATTTCATGTTCCTAGCAAGACGGTTACAAGGCAGTACCTACCGTATTATTGTAGCAATTCTGCTTCAACCTCGAAATTCAACACGCCTATGCGACGAATGCAACAGCTGGGAAACACATACTCCGATGTCGCTGATATATTTAACACGTCAATATCAAACTATAAGTTTAATTAAGTACAGTTGTTGTCACCTGGCAGAGCTAATAGTTGGACCTGTTATTTTCTTTTACAATATTTTTGAACCTGTTATTTATTAAACATTATTAGTTATTTTCATCTACAATATTTTGTATCTGCTATTCAATACTCTTTTTATTTTTATTTTACAATATTTTTTTGGTTATTGTTTTAAAAATAAATACAAATGTTAACATTTGTATAAAAGGACATTTACATAACGGGCGTAAATAAATAAATAACATACATAGCAAACAGCATACTAACCTGGCAGGTCACTTCAGATAAACACAATAACTTTATTTATTTCTAGTTTGGAGAACGATAGAGTTTTACACTCAGAGGAAATGATATTGGTAAAATTATGGGTGTTATTTATTTAAGTCATTTATTTTTCGATTTTAGGGTGTGAGGAGATTTCATAATGAGCTTTTTGAATTTGTAGTACAGTGCAGGGATTCGATTAAAATGTATACATCTAAAGGTGATTCGTCGCTCAATAAGAAACAGATTATGATGAAAAGCTTCCACTGACATCACCCGTGGTCAGACTGCTCGCACTTTAAATTTCACCTGGTCAGCTTAGCATAAATAAACGTTATTCGATACTTTACTCTGGATAATGTTTTTTTTTTTAATAAGGGTATTTATCCAAGGAAAATAAGTGAAAAAACTATAGTTAGAAACTGTACGTTTAATTTAACTAACCGTCATACCGTATCCTCGCAGGAGGACGGACCGCCATATAACTCTGTCTTGACACACACTCCTTGCTTCGTTAACATTCATACATCGTCTCATACATACTCTTTTGTTATTCTGACTCTTCACATAGCCCGATTAACTATTTGATTCACTTGATCGTGCCATGTATTTCTCGGGCGTCCCCGGTTTCTTCTTCCATTAACTTTCTCATCATATATTCTTTTCACACTCCTTTCTTCGTTCATTCGCTCTACATGTCCAAACCATCTAAGCCTCCCTTCCTTGATCCTATTCATTACGCTTACATCAGCCTTGCATTCTTTTCGGATATCCACATTTTTAATACGGTCATACATAGTTTTACCACACATACGTCTCAGGGATCTCATTTCCACAGCATTCAGTCTACTTTCATCCAGTTGGTATAAGCCCTCCATTGTGTACTGTTTGCTTCGCTTCTTTGGACAATTTCTCATCAGCGCCAACAGCGTTCAGTCCTCCATTAATGAAGTTTCCTGCATTCACCCTTCTTTCAATATCCTTATCGGCCTTTCCATCTCTCGTAAACATACTTCATGAATACACAAACTGATCCACTTGCTCCAAGTATTCATAATTCATTGAATTTATAGAATAAGCAAGTGTGAAAAAGTAAGTTTTTAGTTTGGATCAAAATGTAAGAATAAATTTCAAAATTAACACCTACCGTTATCAGCCGATTTGTATTGCGATACTTTTCAAACAAATACGATGAATTTGAAACGTTTTAGATAGCCAGATTCCTTCTCGATAGTATTAAATTACTGTTATTAATATAAGAATTCCTCCGAGAGCACAACCACTCGAAAAATGCTGATTCACGCCACTCGAAGCGGCCGACTGCGGTACTACCTGGCCGGGGTGCGTTACACCGGTAGAGAAGGTGGCAAGTCTGCGAGGTGGTTCGCGGCTGGCGGCTGCTGGTAGCTGGTGGTAGGTTGTGTTTGAGGTGCAGAGCAGGAGGTATCTGGGTAGGAGGAGGTGGCTGCGATAGGGGTTGCCTGGAGGCCATTACTCTAGATCAGCCCTAAGGATTGGTGCAGAATTCGAGGGATGCAAACGCGCAGGGTTCGCAGAACTTTCTTCAAATATTGTGCTCTTTCTATGTTTCGTAAAATGAGAACGAGATTCATAAACGGTACAGTACGGTTATTATCAGCTGTCTCAAAACTAAAATTCGTTATTGGATTATTATTTATAATTGTCGGGAGCGTTTGAACGTTTGCAAATATTTAAATAAACGCCATCGCGTCTTTCCAATTATTGTATAGGATATCTAATAAACTGCTTTTTTGTTGCGATCATCATCGGAGCGTATTTATTATACACTACGACCGGCGCTCCAATTAAGGAATTTTGTGAGGCGGAAGGAAATGAGAGGAAAAGAAATTCAAGGGAGAAGAGGATCGTTGGACAGTATCTGGCTACTCATATGTTGTATGCTAATGGCAATCAATTTATTCCACCTGCCTTCGTATCTCATACTCTCGCCCTGGTGAAATTCTAGAATTCAGAATCTAAATTGAATACTGGTCTGAATAGCTAGGTACTTCCGAAACATCTTCTCCCCCATATCTCACCCCTCACATTCCATGGCTCTGGGTATTTGGAACTCTTGTGTGGTATTGTTATTGTCATTTTTTTTTTTGCAATCTGTGCAGTCAATCACATCTGCCCTGATGGTGAGCACTATACGGCTGTATTAAACGTCGACTAGAGGAGGAGAAAGCACAACACCGTCTATCACCCTAAAATCAATCATCCCAATGGGTCATTAACGTTTAAAAAACACCGTTGAAAACAAACAATCCGGAAATAATGTATCCGACATCGGCAATATTGGCAGTATTGGCACCCTTGCCCCGTGTCGGTATATCGGGGATGACGAGATGATAGGGGTGTGATTTGCTTATCTCCCCCGGCCAGACGGGGTAGGCAGAGAGGCGGGGAGTACCCGGCTAGCGCCACCCAGTGCCTAGTGCCTAGCGGGAGGATTACACTTTTATTCCGTCATCGATTTTATTACGATGTCTTCATCGAGTTTCGCCGTGAATTATGAATTTTATTTACAACCCTTCCGGCTTTGGGACTCCGCCTAATCCGAGACTGCGGAGGCTGATAATGCTGCTCGTTTTACGGACGTATTCGTCTTCGTTTTCGATTATCGAAAATATAAGGAAACGATCAATTGTTTCGCTGTGCTTACATTTTAATACTGTTTTAAAGTGTGCGTAACGTCAGAGGCGTGAACTCCATAACTCATGCCGAGAGCGCCCCACCGACCTTCCTACCATAGACTCAGAAACAATGAATTGCTGTTCTTCAATCATCACTCGACTAATTATGGGTATCATTCTCCACAGTCCAGAATGTCGAGACTTGTTAACTCAAGCCATGGTCTTGAAATTTTTGGTATATATATAAATAACATGTCATATATACTACATATGCCTAAACGCCGCCAACGTTAGAATAGATTATTCTTTGTTCACTAGACTACATAAAATATGCATGTTGTTATCTGTTGTCCGTACAAGTGGCGTGTTAGTATATATATTAATGTCTAAGGCAGTGCTTTTACAGAACAAATCCAATAGCAATCAGTGATATTTGTTGGGACCTATCTCTATTATCAATTAATCCCCTATTCTTACTGCCTACCCTGATCAAAAACTCTGCACGCCACTGCAAATAGTGTACATACGTTCTAAATACCATGTACACATAATGACCATGACAGACATGGTTTTTCAGATCTGGTCAACAAATACGGCTAAAAACCATTTCAATCAATGTTTCGATTCTGAATGGTGATCTTTCACCAGGGTGATGCATTTAGCCACTCTGGAACGTGCCGCAAATATAGTATCCATTATTTCGTATTAATCAAATGTGAAATAACAGGTATTAATTGATTAAAATTTATTTGCACACATTGGGATTTGAGCCCGCGACCTCTGGATTTATAGACGAGCGTCTCAACCACTCGACCACGGAGGCCTCTAAGTATAATGTAACCATATTGTGTACTGCACTATGTTTATTTCGGCAATCTAAGCAAGCGTATAATATACATGATATTCGTAAATACAATATAGTTGAACCTTGGCTTAAGGTACAAGTAATTCGTTCCAAAGTAAAAATAATTTCTTTTTACAAAATATACAATATGTAGTTTTTTATACTTTTTTTTGTTCAAACTGTCACCCATGAAAAATCACGGGATAACTTGACTTGCCAAGATTTTTTTTAGTTGCTTTAATTCACTCACTTTCAATATAAAATAATGTCCTTTATTAGGTAGGTAAGGATTTGGAAACATTATTTTTAAAATTTGATTATTTCTAAATTTTAAAAAGTGCCTACTCACTCGTACGGACGTACTATAATACATTATTTATGGTTAATTTAACCCTTGGAGAAACAATGTATGGAGAGAGAGCTAATTATTTTTACCCAACCGATACAAACTTGCGATAAATCACTTTCTCCGGGTTTTTACGTCGTACACCATAAGAGAGAAAGAGACAACAAATATAATACTCCGCTTCTACATACTGTTACAATGATCTTGGGCTCCTGGGTCACCGCGGGACTCCGCCCACATTTTTTATTATGCTACTAAACTGGACACAACTAAACGGTTTTTTAGGTTAAATGCTATATTTTTGTTGATATCAATACTGTGAAAAAGTGGTCATACGAATAAACAAAAACATTATGTCGATATATGATATGAATGGGTGTACCCTAGTCTTGGTCTTAGCCACGCCCAGGTCCGCCGAGTCAGGTAAAAATCATCAAAAACTGACTACACTGCCTTAGATTGATACCACTCTATAGTACTCTAAGATTTCACCCGACTTTCCGATAAATAGTGTACAGGGGTTGCCAAACTTTCTGCAATTGCTATCCATAAAATAAAAACAAACCGAAAATGTAACTTTTTTTCGAAAAGACTTTGATAAACAGCGCCGTAAAAAATAATAATTCTTGTTTTAAGTTGTATGTGCTGTAGTCTGAAATGTTTAATTTCTCGCAGTTTTAATGTGTGTTTTCTGTGTGCACAGCGTCATGTCACGTCAGTTAAAAAATGTCGGAATATTTTTATTTTTTACTCACGCGCTGCTATTTTTCTACCTTGTTGATATTCGGCAGCCATTATTCTCGGGCAAATGGGTCAACAATGACGTGTTTCAGGAAGTATTGTGAAGGTACCTGCGCACTGTCCATTCATGAGTTTTATTTAGTGAAAAGCTCTTTCTATTTTCTGTTACCTTCGTCCAGTCTTTTGAATTCGGGACGGGCTGATGAAACAGAGGTTGTTACAACATGTTTTTTTTAAATTAAAAGTTTAAGTTTCGAGTTTAAAAAATATTCAAGCTTGGCCAACATTGTGTTTAAATTACTCAGAGATAAAATAATATTAAGTACTTGAACGAAAATTGCAATCTGTAGGCAAATTTAATCTCCCTCAGGGTCTATGTCATCTTCGGGGATGCTATGTGAAGGGTCTTTTTGAGTAAAAGAAGGAGTGAAGTTGGGTCTTGAAGAGGCCCATGCTGTAGGAGGGATGAAACACAGAGGCCTGGAAGTAATTCTCTAGTAGAGCTGTTGGACACAATAACGAGTTGTATAAGCGATCCATTCTCAGGTGTCGAATGTCAGCAGTGCACAAATGTTGGGGGCGCGTTTAGCAAGTTTCTTAACTATGCACCGGTCCCAGAGGGACAGTGACACCAGTTTCTCGGAGCATCTTCAATAGAAATATCGGTAGAACAAGGACAGCATTGCCACCTGACGTCTGTAGAACCATAGAAAATAAAATAAAAAACTTGATGGTTTCCGTGGTCGAGGGGTTAATATCCTCGACCACGAATTGATATTTGTAGCACATTACAGAGTGTTAGATACTCTAAGTATCGATCTGGTGAAAGACCACCATTCAGAATCAAAACGTTGCTTGAAATAGCTTTACCTGTATTTGGTGACCGGATCTGAATAGCTAGGTACATCCCAACCTTCCTATTTCTCATCTCCTTCCCCTCCCTAGTACCTTCAGCCTCACAACACACCCCAATTGGAGATGCCTTGGTCGCACTTTCTTCAGACGGGGCAGTTAGGACTATTGTGCGCTATTCACTTAAAAAGCGACAAACAATGTACAGATTGACATACTTTAATATGCAGGTGGGCACAGGCGGATCTGACGAGCGAAATAAATATTTTTTAAATCTATTGAAAGCCCTTGAGGTGATTTTCACAAAAACGGTGCTAAACAAACTATCCAAATATTATTATTGTTTTTTTGTATCAAAGTACAGTTGTATCTACAGTGACGTTACCTCCGACTGCAAAGTTAAGTTTGTCGATCTGTAAAAAATCGTCAGTAGAAAAATAAAGATCGTAATGCATACCGTAGAAAACAACAATTGAATTTACAAAACCAAGAAAACGTCGAGCGGTGAAAAGTTATTATTATTGTGGCATTTTTTTGAAAACGAGGAACCTCGGGTTTGAGGTGATATTTCACAAAAATGGTGCTATATAAATTATTCAAGTATTTATATTTTTCGATGATGACAGGAAAGAACCTCCCCATAAAAAAACTGATATGGTTTTTTTTCAAGTTTTATAACCCCTGGGCAAAACAAACAATAGTACCTATTTATTGAATGGCGGGGCAAGATTTAGTCCCTTCGGCAAAAAGAACTGTAAAATTGATACTTTTGCTTCTTTTCAAACTTATATATGTACAATACTCATTTTGCAATATTGTTTTCAGAATAATCTGGAATTACGAGCTACAGCATATAATAACATAGCTGTATTACAAACGTAGCAATGCCATGTCATGCTCTATTTCTCTATAATATCATATGTACATTGCCTGTTCAAAAGAAAAGGTGATTTTAAATTTTCGCGGGCTGTGTACATTCGATTATCGTTTTTTTTTTGTTATGTTGGTACAAATATGTTTATCATATGTTAGCATTATCAGCCATGTTGGATTAGTGGTTTGTTTTTGACAACTGGTAAGGTTTGTCACGTTTTTGTGTGTTTTTCAATTTTTTAATTTTGAAAAAAAATGGAAGAACAAAATCCAGGATTTGTTTTTCCACCAGGACGCTCATTGTCATTAAAATCTTCTCGGCCTTCTGTAAAGCGCTTGTACCACTTATAAAAACTTTTTTGAGACAAAGTGGACTCGCTGAATGCCACAGTCAACATTTTAAGTGCGTCGGAGCACTTCATTCCATTTTAACGCAAAATTTAATACATATTCTTTGATCTATTTTTTTCAAAAGTAAAAAATCGAAAAACACACAAAAACGTGACTAACCTGTACAGTTGTCAAAAATAAACCACTAATCCAAAATGGCTGATAATGCTAACATATGATAAACATACGTGTACCAACATAACAATTAAAAAAATCGATAATCGAATGTACACAGCCTGCGAAAATTCAAAATGCACCTTTTCTTTTGAACAGGCCTCGTACATGTCTGGGTGATTATAGTTTTAATTTTGTGTCTATTTATAAAAAAAGTTCAGTCACTACCCTCTTGATAGAATGTGAATGAATGACCAACATTAAAGCTTTATTTTTAGTGGCTATGTATTTCTTAATCATCTTTCAATTCCATTTCCCTCCCCTACAAAACTTTTTTATATCGGGATTTTATGTACCGGCATAAAATACCGATCGTTGCAATGATATTTTTTCATGTGCTTTTCTTTTTACATGCTTCTCGATGAAAAATATTTGAATGAATACCGCACAAGAGTCCCAACTGCTCCCGACCATCTGGAGCTAGTGGGACTATGGCATCCCCAATTGGGGTATGTTGTGTGGCTGAAGGTAGTGGGGAGGGGAAGGAGATGGGAAGAGCTAGGTTGAGATGTACCTGGCTATTCAGATCTTATCACCAAATACGGCTAAAGTCATTTCAAGCAACGTTTCGATTCTGAATGGTGGAGGCGATGTTTAGAGTATCTACCACCCTGAACTGTGCCGCAAATATATCATATATTATTTTATATCAATTAGTTGGAAAGTTATACATGTTAATTAAAAGACAGAGTTATATGGCGGTCCGACCTCTCTGCCTACCCTTTCGGGGAAACGGCGTGATGGTTAGTTAGTTAGTTAATTTATTTGCGCACGCCGGGATTTGAACCCGCGACCTGTGGAGTCCTAGTCGAGCGTCTTAACCGCTAGACCACCGAGGGCGTCATTTATTTTAGTTTTGTTCACTTACGTTGATAAAAAGACACGGAGGCGGGATTCAAAAGTTGTCGCTTTTTTGCTACTGGGACAAAGATTTTAAAAATAATTGCCTACTGGTTTGTTTCAGACGGACCTCATAATACGAGAATATATAGTAGCACTTAAAGTTTTAATACAATTATCTACGATTAAGCCGTGATCTGGTGCTTTCATTTTCTTTAAAGTTTTAATAACAATTAGTGTCGTCCTCTCAATATCAGCTTACACATTTCCAGCTGATCAAAGGAAATTAACCGATTTATCAACAAAAGAGACATCAAAGCCATTTTCGATCGGTGGAAATTTTACAATGCCGAGTTAAAAGGAGTTGTGAAAAGTTTATGGAAAAATGGGGCCGTTTCGGTGGAGAGTTCTCTTGTTAAAAATGGATCAACATTATTACTTAGTAGTCATCATAATTATCCGACATTGTTTTGGAAACAGACATTTTGCACCGGGCGGTTGGCTTTGATGTCGGATTTACAAGTAATTATACAGTGCGGCACTAGGGACTGCCAAACCAAATACGAGTTCAGATATTCTGAATAGAAACATGAAGAATATTTAGTATTTATTTTTAGGGACTTGAAAATCTCACGAGAATCTTAGAAGAGGGAGGGGATCTGGCTACAAAACTATATGGAACGGGGATTAAACTGTGTTATGTAGCATATTAATATTCAAATAGTAATATTTTGATAATTTGTATAGCGCAATAGTAGATCACAATTATTCTACTCTCCAGTTTGGAGAAAGATACAGTTTTTCCCCCAGAGAACATATTGGCAAAATTATTGTTGGTGTTTATTTAAATTATTTATGTTTATTGTTTGATTTTAGGGCGCGTGAGCAAATTTCATAATGTGCTCTCAGAATGTGTAGAATAATAATAATTTTTGGATAATTTGTATAGCGTCGTTTTTGTAAAAAATCACCTCAAGGGCGCTGTACAGTAATAGATATATTATAATATATAGCATATCCTCGCAGGGAAGGCAAAAAGGCTGAAGCGCCATTTTGGGAAGCTTACAACAGAGCACTTTATAGTTGTTTGTTTTAACCATAAAATTCATAAATTTTCAAACTCTAGTTAGATTTAAAAAAAAGTTAATTCAGGTTTTTTAAGAGTTACCTGAAGCGAAAAAAAGATTTAAAAAAATACTCAAACTTGTGTCGCTTGAGTCAAGCCTTTTTCCAAATAGTTAATATATTTTAGATGGCTGAAGCGCCACAAAATATCATAAAAACTGCATATTTTACTCTTTTTCGTGTTGTATATTTAACTCGTTTTAGCCCCTCTGTCGCTTAAGCCCCTTTGCCTTTCCAGCGACGTATTTGCTACATTATATAATTTCATTTTCACTCTACATTTAATTTATATTGTTATATATTTTTCTTTATCACCAACAACGGAGGTCTTAATTTGTTATCGGATAGTGACAAAAAAACAGTGTTTTTTCATATAATAGATATCCTATTGAAAATATCACTGGGTTAGGCAAATAATAGCGTTGGCGTAGTTAAAGAGTTTGCCATAAAATAATTTCTCTTGTTGTTTGAACATTAATTTATCGTTTCATTTATTGTACGAGTATGTTAGGAACAAAGTTCACAAATGATTTAATGAAAATCAGATGTGACCTATTTGTCGTGCGGTGATTAAATCTAAGGCGAATAAAGTCATTTACGATGCTATGAGAGAGTAATTAGAATTTGCTCAAGTTTCCGCGGTTCATTGAAGCCCGATTTCATCTGGTTTCCAAAAAAACAGAACGTTCTGTACATGGCCAGAGGTTTTTTTGGTAGTGGCCAACAGCTGAGACCCTGTACAGACAATTGAATTTGGTAACCACCTCTGGGTTGTAGAGGAGGGCGGTTTGTTCGATTAATGAACCGTTATTGACAGCCATCTCTAATTCACAGACGAAATGTAAACAACCCGAGTATGTTATTTTTTCAATATTAATTACCGCATAAGAATCCCAACCTTCTGGAGCCAGTGAGACTATGGCTTCAGAGTGGTAGAGTGGTCCGTGTTCGGTGACTAGATCTAGTACTTCAGTAACAGTAACAAAATTTCTATAAAAAAATTTGATAAAACATGTGTTTACCTACTAACGTTCAAATTTCGGTTCGTGCAATACTATGTAATAATTGCAATAACTGCACTTCACATATTTGTATTTATAATTTAAACGATCGATTTGACGACCTCGTGTCGTCCCATTAAAGTGTTAACAGATCATCCACACGTGTTCATCTTTAGTCTTCAGAGGTACTAAATCCTTGGAGGTCTTTTTATTTTTTTATAGTTAGTACCGCACAAGAGTCCCGACTGCTCTCAACCGTCTAGAGCCAGTGAGACTATGGCATCCCCACTTGGGGTATGTTGTGAGGTTGAAGATAGTGGGGAAGGGGAGATGATAAGGAATACGAAGGCTTAAAAAACTATCTGTTTATACAGATCTGGTCACCAAACATAACTAAAGCAATTTATTTTTTTTAGTTTCATTTATTTTATATTTGTTACTTTGTACATTCAAGTTTACAAGTAGCTTATTATTTCATTTTCTTTTTAACTTTATAATATTTTAACTTATATACTACTTATTATTTTGATTTATATGCATTTTAAATCATTTTTACAGGCTATTTTGAATTTATTGATAGACATAATTTTGATAGTTTCCGGCAGATCATTATAAGATTTCAAGCAACGTATCGATTCTAAATGGTGGTCTTTCAGCAGGGCGACACTTGGAGTATCTACCAGTCTGGAACGTGCCGCAAATATGCTATATATTAATTTATATGAACATTTTTTTTATGACACATATTACTTGAATAATATTTATTTGCGCACGCCGGGTTTGAACCCGCGACCTCTGGATTCGTAGTGGAGCGTCTTACCGCTCGATCACGGAGGCTGTCTGCATTGATTAATTCATTTTATTGACCATCACGATTACTCATCTAATTTTATTTCGATAAGGAGCATGCATTAAATTAAAGACAAAAAATAGTAGGTTATTTTACCAACTCATAATTATTGGTTTATCGATGAGTCTGACCTTTTTGTACCAATATTTACAAATGGTTCAAAACATCACTTGTCTTACGTGAATATATTACAATAATAAAATAGCATAAACCATTCAATAAAAACCGCACTTATTCACAAAACATCTTTCTTTATATTTTTGGACCAAACGAACTGGCGAAACGAACGAGCAGTCACGTTTTTAACACAAAAACTCCTTTGTTAGATTGTCAACTGTTTCGAACTGTCGCAGTTTTATTCAAAACGGCGATATAGTAAAATGGTTGTGTAGGGGATTTTGATGAAAACATGAAAGTAAGAACCTAACAAAATATCACTTGGAAATCCAACAGGGTAATATTGTAAGTAAAATCGGTGATCCCTAAAAACATAATGTCACTATGTAACTCGTCCTTCAAAAGGTAATAAAACCACCCGAAGGTATATTCGAATGTTATTGTAGGCCACCCCTGTCAGAAATAAAACAAAATACTAAATCACAAATGTTTAGTGTTATATAGAGGCAATAGCGTTTATTCCGGACATAAATAGTATGTATGTCGTAGATTTACTTCAAATTGTGCCAGCATGAAGATGCCTGTTACAAGGTGAAACCGGTCCGGTCTTAATAAAAAACAGTGGTATAATGTCACAAATTTGGTATTATTAAATCATGACAATTATTTGTAGGTGTGCTTAATGCATCAGTATCATACGAAAAGCCTTATAATCGTTCAACGAAAAACACCACAAAATTAACATTACTTTAGTGTAGTGCTAATAGTTGGTGATATCTGAAATGCGTGAGTGTTTGCAGTGTATGTCTATCGTGGCAACTGCAACTGCAACTGCAACTGGCGACATGTGGGATGTGGGGCTGGGACATTCATTTTGTGGGTCACCCGACATATAACATACAACACATGATACACGAAATACGGCACACATGGCCGTGACTGTGGCTGGTGGGACCTTTGCTAGCTGCAGCCACTGCCACACTGCCACTAGCACAGCGGATTAGCCCAGGCACCAGACGCTCCGGCGCTGCAGCTCTCTGCAGTCTATGCACTAAACACACATGCGACACTCCATTCCTGATATCGCCGAAACCGAAGCGTCAGTCTACTAATAGGCCGGTAATGAAAGTTCACTGTTTTTACTTTTTTATATAAACGGACCATTGTCCAATTACGTAAAATACACGAAATGAGAAAAAAAGAGCAACATAGAAAGAACCGATATTGATAGAACATTCAAGTCAAAGCCTGAACAAGGCTTTGGTAGAGTCACGATGTTAGACATAACAAAAATGACGCTATATAATTAAGTATTATTATCATAAATTGTGTTCTTCGAAAATTATTATCGTAAAGAATGACAAAAATAATTTGGACTGCCACCAAAAATTTAAGACCTTGGCTTAAGGCAACTAGTCTCGACATTTTGATCAGTGGAGAATGATACCCATAATAATTAGTAGAGTGATGATTGAGGAACAGCAATTACAACAACAGTCTCTGAATCTACGGCAAGGAATGTTAAACTGAATGAGTCGTAACAAAGAAAGTGAGTTGATAATGCAATCAATAATTTTGAAAATGCAAATTAAATCAAAGTCTTTTCTACGCTTTACTAATAAAGAAAATATTTGATACCTATACAGCTAAGTAGTTTGATCTTTCAGAGTGTTGGTTCCTGGCACAGATGTTGCGGGGCCATATGGAATTATATCGATGGTTCCACTAATTAACATTTCAAAAGGTAGTGTGAGTGAAAGATAGAAGACTCTTATTGAAGACTTTAACCGTTGCATTAATTGAAATGGCATCATTACGGGTGAATTAGTCTGGGAACCACGGAGTTATTGCATTTGTTCAGTCATTCCCAAATGACTCCGAAGGGAAGAGAACCTGTGGAAGTTTTTATTTTCTTTTTATAGTGAATACCGCAAAAGAGTCTCAACTGCTCCCAATCGTTTGGAGCCAGTGAGTTTTGGGCAACCCTAATTGGGGTATTTTGTGAGGCTAAAGGTAGCGGGGAGAGGTAGGGGATGGGGAAGAAGGAGGTTGAGAATTGCCTGGCTATTCAGATCTGATCACTCAACACGGCTAAAGCCATTTTAAGCTTTGTTTCGATTCTATATGGTGGTATTTCACCAGGGCGATACTTGGAGTTCTACCACTCTGGAACGTGCCGCATATATATTATATATTAATTGATATGAATTAAATGTGTTGATAATAATAATAATATTTGTACGATTTGTATAGCGCCGTTTATGTGAAAAATCACCTCAAGGGCGCTGTACAGATCTTATTTTCTATTATTACATATTAATTCCTAGTTAAAATAAGAAAATATACAGGAACATACTTACCTGGCAGGTCCCATCAGATAGACACACTTATTAACTTAAAATTATAATTATGTTTTATTTTTTCGATTTAGGGTATGGGAGCGAAATTTAAAAAATGGACTGCGACACATATTTTTTTTTTTTATTTTTTTTTTATATGAATACCGCACAAGAGTCTCAACTGCTCTCAACCGTCTAGAGCCAGTGAGACTATGGCATCCCTAGGGTATGTTGTGAGGCTGAAGGAAGTGGGGAGGGGAAGGAGATTGGGAAGAGGAAGGTTGGGATGTACCTGGCTATTCAGATCTGGTCACCAAACACGGCCAAAGCCATTTCAAGCAACTTTTCGATTCTGAATGGTGGTCTTTCACCAGGGCGATACTTAGAGTATCTACCACTCTGGAACGTGCCGCAAATATACTTTTATTATTTTCATATTAATTAAATGTGTTATGACACATATTAATTAAATAAAAGTTATTGGCGCACGCCGGGTTTGAACCCGCGACCTTTGGACTCGTAGTCGAGCGTCTTACCACTCGACCATGGAGGCCGTCATATTCATCATATAAAAGTTATTGGCGCACGCCGGGTTTGAACCCGCGACCTCTGGATTTGTAGTCGAGCGTCTTACCCCGTTATGTCTAACCCGATATTGTTATCAACCCTTAAAAGAACAGTATAAAATAAAAGCTCCAATAAAAATAACGTTCTAATCAAACGCAAAACATACAGATATTAATAGAGAAACCATTTTTTTAATCGGCAATCAGGTGTTTCGAATAACGCTTTTGGATTAGCAGCCAGGTACCTGCTTGAGTCGAGATGATCAGAGATTGCGGCGTAGATTTCAAAGCCTTCCTGGGGGTCCGCGAGGTGTCGGCGCCCCGCTGTTCCACACAGAAAGGCAATTTAACAAATTTAAAAAAACCATATAAATCTAAAACCGTACCCGCACGTAACCGGAATATTTTTTGACCGCAACACAAAAGTTGAAGGTGACTGCCACGGATTTCATTTTTGTCGCTACTAAAATATTAGGCTTTGGGTGTTTTTATGTTGTATTTTACATATTTATATTTCTCTTTTAAACAGTTTCTTTGAATAACGTCTGCATTTTTACTAGTATCAGTCTTCTATTGAAAAATCATTATCTACAGTATCTAACGACCTCCTTGGTCGAGTGGTAAGACGATCGACTACGAATCCAAAGGTCGCGGGTTCAAACCCGGCGTGCGCCAACAACTTTTATCTAATCAATATGTGTCGTTACCTTAGAGTACATAGAGTGGTATCTATCCAAGGCAGTGTTGTCAGTTTTTGATGATTTTTGCCGGACTCGGCAGACCTGGGCGTGGCTAGGACTAGGGCTACGGTATTTATTCATCCATTCATAGCACATGTCGACATAATGTTTTTGTTTATTCGTAAAACCACTTTTTCACAGTATTGTTATCAACAAAAATATAGCATATAACCTAAAATACCGTTTGGATGTGTCCAGTTTGGTCGCAAACCAAAACATGTGTCCCCGGAGACGCGGGAGACCACGATCATCCTTACAGTACATAAAAGCGGTGTGATATTTTTGCTGTTTCTTTCTCTCTCAAAGTGCACGACGTAAAAATCCGGAGAAAGTGATTTATCGCAAGTTTGTATAGGTTGGGTAAAAAGAATTAGCTCTCTCCCCATACATTGTTACTTCAAGGTAGTTTCACATTTGATTCATATCAAATAATAAAAAGTATATTTGCGGCACGTTGCAGAGTGGTAGATACTCTGAGTATCGCCCTGGTGAAATACCAACATTCAGAATCGAAACGTTGCTTGAAATGGCTTTAGCCGTGTTCGGTGACCAGATCTGAATAGCCAGGAACTTCCCAACCTTTATCTTTCCCATCTCCTTCCCTCTCTACTACCTTCAGCCTCACAACATACCCTGGGAGTATAAGTTCAAGTAGTCCGACCATGAAATGTCGATGTCGGTGAAAGATTTTCACCATAATTTGTCTCCTATTAAGGGACGAATCACTTTTAGAGATATACATTTTAATCAAATCCTTTACTGTTCTACAAATTCAAAAATCCCGGTATGAATTTAGCTCTCTTGCCCTAAAATCTATCATAGTTTTGCCAATATGTCCTCGGAGTGCAAAACTTTACCTTTCTGCAAACTAGAAATAAATATAACAAATGTTTTTATCTGAAGTAATTTGCCAGGTAGGCATGCTCCTATATATTATCTCTGTACATAATATAAATAAATATTAGTATATCATAGGTTATAATGTAATTAGTAATAAGATGGAGCCTAGGAATTAAGGTTTGTACAGCGCCCTTGAGGTGATTTTTCACAAAAACGGCGCTGTACAAATTATCCAAATATTATTATTATTATTTCTTTAAGATTCTGAGTAACTTCTAAAAATCACTTTCTCCGGGTTTTCACGTCGTACACCATGAGAGAAAAAGAGACAGCAAATATAATACACCGCTTCTATGTACTGTAAGGATGATCTTGGTCTCCTGGGTCGCTGCCGGACTTTACCCACATATTTTATTATGCCACTAAACTTGGTTTTTAGGTTATATGCTATATTTTTGTTAATAACAATCCTGTGAAAAAGTGGTTATACGAATAAATATGTCGATATGTGCTATGAATGGATGTATAAATACCCTAGCCTTAGTCATACCCACACCCTCGTCTGGTGAGTCCGGTAAAAATCATCAAAAACTGACTACACTGCCTTGGATAGGTACCACTCTATGTACTCGAAGTAAACGACACAGCAAAGAAATTCTTAATTCTATTTCACCATCGTTTGGATGTCGAGTGTTTGCTCATTTTTAAATGCCATCAAAATGAATTCATGGTAATGGTTTTTTAACTGGTCATTTCATGTAAATAAATTTCACCTTTATTTATAATGAATGCTGAAACGATTATTGTTTGTGTAGTTTTTTGTGCCACATTATTGTGTGAATGAAGTAACAGTCGTAACACTCCAATTTGCCACGAAGCACGGTTTAGTCCATACAATATGATTTAACTAGTGTACCACTGAGCGGAAACTGAGTAACGTTGGTGACACTGGGATAGTGAGATTAGGCAATATTTTAACTTAGCCATCGATCAGTTTGATTCGGGTATACGGCTGAGATGGCTTAGCAAAGAGGCAAAGAAGTTTTAGTGATGTTTTAATTGCGTTCTTCTTATATTTTGGCGGATTATACAACCATTGTGATTTAACGTGCGCCCGAGTCAGAATTCAATTGGATCCACCCTTAATTGAGCCTAAGTATAAGAGTCTATGAAAACATAATTCGGAATTGGAATATTTAATCCAATCTCGGAAGGAAGAAGATTGTGTTCATTATTCATGGCTTTTCCAAGTAGGTCAGAACGGATGGTGATTAACTGACAGGCTAGTATTTCCATCAAAGTTATAATCAATCAGGAATTCAAGTACACGTTATATTCGTAAATAATTTTCTGTGATAACTTTTTGTTTCCGATGATTCTGTAACATCGTCATTTTTGAAAAGCAAAAAAAAATGATTTGCCTACAGGTCTACAGGCCAATAAATTCTAACAAACTATAATTTCATTAAATCACAACTAACCGCCGGGGGCAGGAATTATGAACCACACAACTCTGTCCTGGCACACCCTCTTTGCCTCATCCACATTCATACATAGGCTCATACACACTCTTTCGTTATTTCAACTCTTGACATGTCCTATTTATGTATTTGATTAAATTAATAGATTCATAATACCTTCAGGAATCAGACAACCTTCTAAAGACAGCGGGACTATGGAATCCCCAAATTGGGATATTTCGCGAGACTGAAGGTAGTGGGAAGGGGATAAAGAAGGGTAAAAGTTAGGTTGTAGAGTGCCTGGCTATTCAGATCTGGTCACCAAACACGGCCAAAGCCGTTTTAAGTAACGTTTCGATTTTGAATGGTGGTCTTTCACCAGGGCGATACATAGACCATCTACCACTACCGAAGGTGCCGCAAATATACTATATATTATTTCGTATGAATTAAATGTGAAATAACACACTAATCAAAAATAATATTTGCGCACGCCGGGATTTAAACCCGCGACCTCTGGATTCGTAGTCGTTTTACAGACTGCTTCCCCATTTAATTGTAGGATACCCACGCTATGACACTATTCAAATTCGCTTCTTCTGGTGTCCTCTCCCATCGGTGGTTAGCTATCATCAGGGCAGTCTCCACCCCACACACTGCAGCCCGGAACAACTGTACGAAACTGTTCATAAAATTAAAATTACTTTTAAGACTGTCATAAATGTTATTTTTTTTGTTAAACATAAAACTCACCTTTGAATATATCACCGTTAATGGCGTTAATATGTAAGGAATATCTACTGCTGTACCAATGGAATTTGAATACCTAAATCGCCGCTGGGCACATTCCTTTACGTCCGATATGATTATCATAATTATTTTTTGCTGCTATGAGCAGATAACATTTTCTCACGCTTTGTTGTTTCATTCATGATTATTTAATACTAACGCTATTATATCTCGTGGTTATTTCGCAGTTCGATGCCTGTAGAACAATAATTGTGCATGTTAATGCATGAAAAATGGTGTTTCTGGTAGTTTTTATATTCTTCTCAGCAGACATTACGAACTCGAAACTCTATTCAATTTGTTAGTCTGCTTTGATAATTCGTTTTTAAGAAAGAGTATATTCCCAGTGTTGGACCCGAAGCTGCGATAAAACACCGAATGTCTTTTCTGCTTTAGATGAATTGGAAAATAGTGGACTCTAAAACGATAAACTATACTACCATACTTGATGGGAGTGTCTAGTTATGGATGTGGAAAGATATGGGAATGAAGGGAAAATGGGAAACCATTCACTCACCGATGAAGTTGAAGTTCTAGATTATTCTTACACATTGCATTATTAACGAACACGAATCACAGCAAAACACCACAATTAATATTACATTAATTTAAGAACAACAAAAATCCGACGATCAAGCTAGACACCAACGAACAACACGAAACACGTTTCTTCACATTAAACTCTTCTGTTTCGATTGTCACTTGTTTCAAACACCATGTTGATCCTTACGAAATTCGATATTGCGAAATGGTTGCATAAGGTAGGAACTGGATGAAATACGTGAAGGTAAGAACCTAACAAATTATTACTTTGACATCCAACTTGTGCAATGATGGAGAACTTAGCTAACAGAGAAATTAAACCGATGACGCCCGGATGGGAATCCGACGCTTTTGTCCACTCAGCTACTGACCGGTCTTCATTACGTAAATGGTACATTATCACGATTAAAAAAAAATAATAAAAACATACATATGCAGTACAAATGGCCTAACTGTAAGGTATTTTTTGTTGTAAAGCGTGAAAATCACTGAGGTGTTTTCACAAAAAAATAACGCTACGGATTTGATCTAAGTATTTTTTGAATTATTATTTATTTATTTGTAGGTAGAATCCATATGGGGCTTTTTACATAATACTTAAGTGTATACATTGATCTAACAGTTGTCAAAAATAATATTAGTAAAATAAGTGTGAGTAAAAAAGAATTAAAAATTATGTAGAAAATAATAAAAATTGATGAACTAATCAAACACAGTTTTAGAAGATGAAAAAAGGTTATTTAATTGTGTTATTAGTTTATACATGTCAAATATTACAGAGAATAAAAATAAATAAAATATTAGAAAAAAACATACTTAAGCGATAAGTAAAGATGTAAATAAACAGTGAAAAACAGACGAAATATTTAGATGGTAACTAACTAACCATTACGCCGTTTCTCCGCAGGGTTAGGCAGAGAGGACGGGCAGCCATACAACTCTGTCTTGGCACACACTTCTTGCTTCATTTACATTCACACTTCGTCTCATACATACTATTCTGTTATTCTGACTCTTGACATGACCCGACTCAAGTATTTAAATAATAAATAATAATAATAATAATAGGTTTTTATTTCAGCGGAACAGAGCGGTGGGTGCAATACTCTGTCTGCCATATAAGTAAAAATACATATCAGAAACTTAAAACAGTGAAGATAACATAAAAAAACAAAATAAAAATAAAATAATGATAGTAATAAAAGTAAAAATAAATAGATAAAATAACATAAAATGAAAATAATATAAGAGCATTATAATGAAATAAATAAAATAACTTTTACTGTATTTATTTGATGCACTTGATCGTGCCATGTCTTCCTCGTGTGTCTTCGACTGTTTTTTTAATTCACTTTCGCGTCATATATTATTTTCACACTCCTTTCTTCCTTCATTCGTTCTACAAGCCCAAACCATCCAAACGTTCCTTTCTTAATCCTATTCATTACGCTTTCATCAGCCATGCATTATTTCCGGATATCCACATTTTTAACACCGTCATATACGATTTCACCGCACATACGCCGCAGGGATCTCATTTCTACAGCATTCTCTCTACTTGCATTCTTCCTCTACCAGTTCCATGCCTCAGTGCCATACATCAGGTTTGATATAAGCACTCCTTTGTGGACTGCTAGCTCCGCTTCCTCGGACATTTTTTTTATTTGCGCCAACAGCGGTCAGTCAGCGCCGACGGCCTCCATGGTCGAGTGGTAAGACGCTCGACTACGAATCCAAAGGTCGCGGGTTCAAACCCGGCGTGCGCCAATAACTTGTATTTAATTAATATGTGTCATAACACATTTAATTCATATAAAAATAATAACAAGTATATTTGCGGCACGTTCCAGAGTGGTAGATACTCTAAGTATCGCCCTGGTGAAAGACCACCATTCAGAATCGAAACGTTGCTTGAAATGGCTTAAGCCGTGTTTGGTGACCAGATCTGAATAGCCAGGTACTTCCCAACCTTCCTCTTCCCGATCTCCTTCCCATCCCCACTACCTTCAGCCTCACAACATACCCAATTTGGGGATGCCATAGTCTCACTGGCTCTAGACGGTTGGGAGCAGTTGAGACTCTTGTGCGGTATTCATGTAAAAAAAAAAGAAAAAAAAGTCCTCTATTAATGGAGTTTCCTGCATTCACCCTTCTTTCTTCTCGTCTTTAGATTAACCGACAAAAATAGTTTTAAAAGATAAAGAAGTGTTTAAGTTGGATGTTCAAATACCGAATCACTACTAGGTACTGTGAATACTTCTAGCTTAGTAGTCGCATGTCGTCACTTGAGTATAACAAAATACATATTAATATAATTATATTATGCAGAAAAGTCTATTACTAAAAGGTGGTAAGGGTAGAGCCTTATTTCTCTTTCTCACTATAACAATTACCGGGCAAACATAATTACTGTATTTCTTAAGGCTTTCTTTAAAACCAGCCTTTTCCATAAATAAATAGACATGACTCACTGCAGCTGGTCTGACGGAATAATAGCCAGTGCGCACTGCCGCTGACATGAAAGAGTGTCGAGCCAAAGTGGATGTCTGCATCCAACACTCGATCTAATGTGACGGACGAGTAAGATGTTGTTATGTTACTTAATTTAATGATTTAATTTTTGAATAATATATCAAATTTTAATATATCAGGTATTATATGGAATTTAAAAAAAAAAAAAATGACGTATCATAAATTACGTTATTTTTAATAAATCGTCGCCAGAAAGGCAAAAGGTCTGAAGCACCTTTTTGGGAAGTACACCAGAGCACTTGCAAGTTATTATTAACAATAAAATTCATAATTTTTCAGTACCTGGTTAGACTCAGTGCTCTCCCTGAGTTAACTGAAACGACAAAAAGCTAAAAAAGTCCCCAACTTGTGTCGCTTGAGTCAAGCCTTCTCCGAAATGGTAAATATATTTTAGATGTCTGAAGGACCACAAAAGTCTTCAGAATCAAACGAGAGTCAGAGCTTTCGATGGGGTTAAAAACTGATCAAAATTGCATATTCAACTCACTTTTAACCCATGTGACGCTTAAGCCTTTTTGTCTTTCCAGCGACAATAATAATAATAATAATAACAGTGAACTTATATAGCGCAGTTTTGTGATATTTCACCTCAAGTGCGCTTTATGCTAAATTAATTATGCTAATAAGATTAACTAACAAGGAGAAAATAATACATAATATGTATACAAATTACGAAGACGATGTAACGATTAGCTTGGAGAAGCCTTGTAGAAGGTTCTTTTTGACGAAAGGAAAGAGTGAACCTGGGTCTTGAAGAGTCCCACCTTGTATAAGAAGTGCTACAAAAGTGAGAATTTAGAAATATATAATACAATCATTAATTTAATTTGACGGCCTCCGCGATCGAGGGGTTGAGACGCTCGACTACAAATCCAGAGGTCACGGGCTTAAATCCTAACGTGCGTAAATTTATTTTATTTAGATTATTTTCTTTATTTTACATTTAATTAAAATAAAATATATCGTATTTGCGGCACGTTCCTAAGTGGTAGATACTCCAAGTATCGCTCTGCTGAAAACCACTATTCAGAATCGAAACGTTGCTTGAAATGGCTTAAGCTGTGTTTGGTGACCAGATTTGAATAGCCAGGTACTTCCCAACCTTCCTCTTCCTCATCTATTTTCCCTCCTCACCACCTTCAGCCTCAAAACAGGCCTTAATTGGAGATTCAGTTAGTATTCAGTATTCAGTTACTTATTAATTTAAAAACATTACAAAATTTTTATTTTAAGGCGTTTTTAAATAGAGCGAGTAAGTGTATTAATACACAATATTCATAAATATAAAAAAATTAATTCTAAAAAAATATAAATTGCAATGAATGCAAAGTAAAGACAGTAAAAAATAGAACACTAAAAAAATTAGACAATTTAAACATAATTTTTCATCCAAATGATGTATAAAAAAAATAAATAAAATAAAACCAAGGAATAATTATACAAATAGCAGGAATGCTTGTCGTTTGAACGAAGCTTCATTTTCCTTAAGTTGAAATGACAATTTGCATGCCCTCCCTAAACACGAGAACTTTCTCAATTAGGGAGGTAATTATCATTAACTAGAAACTACACATTGTACATTTATTCAATTTATATTATATCTACTGTTAGTATTAAGTAAAAAAATGTTCATTTTGTACAACAAAAAAAAATAAATTTTTTTTTTTAAGTTCCTCTGGCTCCAGACGGTAGGGAGCAGTTGAGACTCTTGTGGGGTATTCAATATAAAAAGCTTCAATCTTTCATTCTGGTAGAAACTGATATTTAAAATATAATTATTTTAAGCGCACGTAAGGGGGGAATAGGCGTATGTCTGCGATAGTACGGTGGATTTAGTCGAATACAACGGTGTTCAATTTTCATGAATCCTACGGTTTTATTACTTGGTTAAGTGAAATGAGCGCTAATTTGGACGTGTTTGCCACATCGTGGGTTGGAGGTTGATTGTAAACGCAGTTAGCTTGACTGATTGCTCATTACGCCCGTCTTCTACCTGTCACCTGTCAGCCGCGCTGTCTGCGTCAAGGTCTACTCGAGTTAACAGCTGAAAAGGCTGTAAACTCCACCGCCTTTGGAACAAAAATTACCTATTGATTATTAATCTGGGCTTAAGCTGTCTCTAGCAACATAATTTTTTTTAAAGACATTTTTTTTGCGAGTGATACGACACCATCCCCATTTTGCGAATTAGAAAGTGGTAAGAGTGGCCACGATTCAGAATCGTAACGTTCGTGGAAAATAATTAACCTTTTTTTTACTAGATCTGATCAGCTAATTACTTACAAATCTTCCTCTTACTTTCTCCTCCTCAACCTGCTCTTTTTAAAGCCTCACAACTTTTTTTTTTAGTGAATACCGCACAAAAGTCCCAACTACTCCCGACCGTAATTAGTGTTCGAATAGCCAAGTACTTTCCAACCTTCTCATTTCCCATCTCCTTCTCCTCACAAACCCTTACAACCTCACAAAATCCCAATTGGGGATGCCGTATTCCCACTGGCTCTGGGAGGTTGGGACTTTTGTAGTGTATTCACATAAAAACACAGGAAACTCCATTAATGGAGGACTGATCGCTGTTGGCGCAAACAAGAATTTGTCCAAAGAAGCGAAGTTAGCAGTGCTTATACTAAGCCCGATGTATGGCAGTGAGGCTTGAAACTGGCAGAGGAAGGATGAAAGTAGACTGAATGCTGTGGAAATGAGATTCCTAAGACATATGTGCGGTAAAACCATGTATGACTGTTTTAAAAATGTGGATATTCGGAAAGAATGCAAGACTGATGTAAGCGTCATCAATAGGATAAAGAGAGGGATGCTTAGATGGTTTGGACATGTTGAGCGGATGAACGAAAAAAGGTGTGTAAGAAGAATATATGACGCGAAAGTGAATGGTAGAAGAAGTCGGGGACGCCCGAGGAAGACATGGCACGATCAAGTAAATCAAACACTTGAATCGGGTCATGTGAAGAGTCAGAATAACAGAAGAATGTGTATGAGATGGTGTATGAATGTGAATGAAGCAAAGAGTGTGTACCAAGACAGAATTGTATGGCGGTCCGTCCTCTCTGCCAACTCCTGCGGGGAAACGGCGTGATGGTTAGTTAGTTAGTCAAAATATATATTACTAAATTCTTATTTCTACTGTCAATTCATACAGTGGAAACGATCGAGATCCAATTATAGTAATAATAATAAATGCTGTAGATTTTGTGTGAAACGCCGCAGCCGGGTTTAATTAACACAGATTGCATTTCACCTACCAAGAACTTGGCTTGTAATTACAGCTAATTTACAAGAAACCTAGCTTTAAGCGTATTGTTGGATTAGACAGAGCCCCAAAGGTCGAGGAAGAGAGATAGGAGGTGATTTGTTTCGCACGACAAGTGTGATTTTCTGGTTTAGCAGGCTTGGTTCTGCTGAACAGCAAATACACGAGGTCGCAAGGAGGAACTATGTGTTGGCAGAGTGAGGTTTACGCGTACCGGAGGTGTGCGCGATGTATTCGCTGCCGGCAACCAGCCCTGCCCACAAACAATCGAAACTGCCTTTATCAAGGCAACCCCCCCCCAACAGACAAATATGGGCCTTCAAAGCTACCGTCAGATACTTTTGCTACTGCAAGGTATATATGACAAAGTACCGAAGCAACCACCTGAAGCATGGTAACCAGTGTCACAGGTGCCAAAATTTTGGACATGGATCCAGAAATTGCGTCCACGTCGCTCGCTGCGTCAAGTGCGAGGGAGCCCACGCCACGACAGAATGCACCAAGATCGACAGAGAACAGCCCGCCAAATGCTGCAACTGCGGAGGAGCGCACCCCGCTAATTACAGGGAATGCCCGAAGAGGGTAGCATACATAACCGCTCTCCAGCGCAGAGCAAGAAACAGTAGCGCCCCGCAGGGCAGGGCGCCAGAGGCGCAAGCGCAAGCCCCGTCAGCTAGAGTAAACGGTAGATCTTGGACAAATATCGCCAGTGGCGGCATGCCGAGCCCCCCACTACCAGAGCAGCGACGTGAACCGGAGCCCGAGAGACGCGGCCAGGAACCCACCAACTCCTCTGATGACGAGGACATCATGTCTCTTCGACAAGGCCTCATCAAGGTCCGCGGAAGGTTCGCCACCTGCAAATCCAAAGCTGAAAAGCTGGTCATCCTTATGAAACTACTATCCGACACCATCAACGGATAGTACAGCATCAAAAGTCAAATTTATTACATAAACATCGTATGCCGAAACTACAAAAAATGATCTTCCACAAAAATGACCAGAATGATGCAGAGGAAGCAGCCGAGGCCGAGCAGCAAGAATCCATAAAATCAACAAAAAAAAACATTGAACACCGCACAAGAGTCCCAACTGCTCCCAACCGTCCAGAGCCAGTGAGACTATGACATTCCTAATTTGGGTATGTTGTGCGGCTGAAGGTAGTGAGGAGGGGAAGGGGATGGGGAAGTGGAAGGTTAGGAAGTACCTGGCTATTCAGATCTGGTCACCGAACACGTCTAAGCCATTTCAAGCAACGTTTCGATTCTGAATGGTGGTCTTTCACCAGGGCGATACTTATCTACTACTATAATATAGCGTATCTACTACTCTGGAACGTGCCGCAAATACACTTATTATTATTTCATATGAATTAAATGTGTTATGACACATATTATGAAATAAAATTTATTGGTGCACGCCGGGTTTGAACCCGCGACCTTTGGATTCGTAGTCGAGCGTGTTACCACTCGACCATGGAGGACGTCAGAGCCTAGCGTAAGGATGGCCGATTATATAACGCGTTAAAAGCCGAACATTCCACCCCCGTCTGAGTGAGGCCTGTTGCAGTACATTTAATTTGAATCTCACCCCCCCCCCCTCCTCCCACCTCTCACCCTTAACCGAGTGAAGTGTCGCCGTGTTGCATTATTTATTTGGGTTAATTAGGTTTTTTTTACTGCATTCCCATTCGGATAAAAGCGGGCAGGGAGTAATAATTCATGCCGTCGTATTTACAAACTTCTTCGTTTATTAGAGCCGTAAATCTGCGGAAATCCCGGCCCGCTTGAGCATTGTGTTTAGCTATTTGGCAGGAAGAAAAGGTCATAAAAGGAGTTTACAAGCGGGATTACCTCGGGGCACCAATGCCCGTTGGCGCAGATCGTAAATTACTCCAAAAACACCTAGACGAACCGAATTTACATACCGTATAATTGAAACAATTCTCGCTGAATCTAGATAACTGAATCTAATCTTGTAAATGACATTAAAACTTAACTGGTTTAATTGAAGAAAAAAATTATAACTAGATTTTTTTTCTCCAATTAAGCTCAGGTATAATAAAACTTTAAATCCGAAGGGGGATGACGTGGCTACCTCATTTGATGTTTATTACAGCGTCTCCATGATAGAATCTTAAGTAATTTGTTTTTGGTAATAATAAAATTTTATTCCAGAAGGTATGCAGGAGTAGTGCAATGCAATACCTTCCAAAATTGATAATAATAAATAGTCACAATAATAATAAAATACAAGTTGTGATACACACAATAGTAATAATTAAAAAATAATAATAATAATAAAAATAAAATAAAAACAGTAATCTTTATCTTTTAAGTTATCGCATTAAACTCTTGTTCGGAGTGACTTTAGAACACCCCTTTAGAACAAGAGTGTTAAAGTCAATCGGATTGATTTTGTTACACCTGTATATTATAAGACAGTATGTATTGTATGAGACGATGCGTAAATGTAAATAAACCAAGGAATGTGCGCCGGACAGAGTTGTCTGGCGGTCCATCCTCTCTTGCTACCCCTGCGGAAAAACGGCGTTGTTTAGTTAGTTAGTTACATTGATCATCGTCACCATTTTCTTTACCTTGTCCTAGTCGAGTCGGGGACTCTTTTTTGTGAATAACGCACCAGAGTCCCAAATGCTCTCAACCGTTTGGAGCCAGTGGGACTATGAAATCCCCAATTGGGGTATGTTGTGAGGCTGAAGGTAGTGGGGAGGGAAATGAGTTGGGGACGAGGTAGGTTAGGAAGTACTTACCTGGCTATTCAATACTGCTACTCATTTCAAGCAACGTTTCTTTTCTAAATGGTGGTCTTTCACCAGGGTAATCCTTAGAGTATCTATCACTCGTCCCTGTCCTGCGTTATTTCAGGCCACGGTCCTCTGCAGGCCCAGCCTCTCCTCGCCCAGCTGCTGGAGTTGCTTTTCCCAGATTTGTCTCTGGGCGGCCGCATGGACGTCTCTCCTCTGGATTTGCCGTCAGTATTGTGAGCGATACATTATACCTGATTCCTTTATTTCGACCGTTCCGATCTTGTCTATCGGTATTTTAAACATTCGCGCGTTTTGACACGCAATCAACAAATTTTAGAAAGATGTAAAAGTATTTTTTGTACGAAGAATTTTAAGTTAGTGGTTGGGGGCTTGAAACCCAAGAAGAAATAAATGGAAAGTTGTTTTGATTTTGGGCATAAAACAAAAAATGCCTTGTTTATTATTTCTACGTCGTTCTGTAGGAAATACTTTTGGTGTTACCCTTAGGAGATACAACCAGTCGAATTCCAAACATTCTTAGAAATTACTTTAGTTCATTTTATTGACCAGATCTGGTCCTTCCCATCCATCGTTTCCCTTTCTCCTTCTCTCGAAATGTGGATGTCATAATATTTTCAGTGACTTCGGGCTGTTGACATTCTTGTGCTGTCATATCGTGTTGTAGAAAGTGGAAACAGTGCCAGTGTACATTTGTCCCTCTTCCTGTGTCAACTGTGGTCAGAGGTGCATTCATGAGGAGATAATCTTTTCTATGAGCGGGCTACCTTCTGCTGCTGTAGGGATTTTTTTTTGTGCATACGTTTATATACAAACTCTTTTGATGAAATTTTGTAGACTGGGTTTTTTGTGCTTATAGCAATATTTTATTTATGCCCACTCACCAAGGTTCGGGGGGGGGGGGGGGTGATGGAATTTGGACGGAGACGAAGGGGGCCGTACTGGGGGTCCAACGGCCAAGGTTAGAAATGGAAATTGTTTAGTCATGAAATCAACTTTTCGTCTCCGTGGCGTGTTTTAATCCCCTTGGGTCAAACTCTCCGGACATCCCCTGTTCTCCCGAGCCATAAATCACCCTCCCGCCCTTTGCTTGTCTGGGATTTGTCTCTTCTTTAATATACAGGACGGTTTGCTTAAACACCTTTTATTTTCTTTGCGCAACAGTTGAGAGAGAGAATAAATGTTTTTTTCCATTATTCATAAATACGTCGAATATGTTTGTACCGACTCTTGTAAGATCAGAGGTAAGTTTTTAAATTATCGTCGTACAAGTTTTCGTTCAAAACCATAAATGAATGCTTAAAAACCTTTATAAATTATTTCCAACTATTTATTTACACGTTTAATTCAGTACCTCCCCATGAGTAACAAAATAATATTTTGACACTTCCTACATTGATATTTTGAAACCGTTACATGTTTTTAGAATAAACAAAGCATATTCCATACACATATATATTTTTTAGAAAATAAATTTACACAAATTAGTTGGGTTTTCAATAAAAATAATATATTATTTGGTATATGTATATAGCTTTTTCGAATTTACAGAAATATCAATGGTTGCTCGTGACTTTTGAGTGTGATAGAGTGTTAAAATTGAACCGAAGGAACTTAATGATATTGTTGTAGTCGAAAAAGAGTTTTGGGTGTTTTGTAAAAAAAATGTGTGAAGAATTTTAGTAATAAAAATAATAATAATAATAATATTTGGATGATTTTTATAGCGCCGTTTTTGTGGAAAATCACCTCAAGGGCGCTGTACAAATCTTAATTTCTACTTAATATTAATTCTTAGTTTATACAAATATACCTATAGCAACATACTTACCTGGCAGGACAGAATCACCATATCATAATAAACTAAGAATGTACACCTCTCCAGTGACGGCTCGTGACTTTTTAGTGTGTTTCAGTGCTAAGATTTAAAAAAAAAAAAATTTAAATAAATTGATAATGTTGTAGCCAAAAACTTTTTCTTTTTTTTTTTTCAAAAGGTTTTTTTTGGTATAAAGATTTTCAAGTTTTTTCAGTTTTTGTGGGTCATTGACCCAACAAAACTGAAAAATAACACAGATGATAACAATGAAAAATAACAGAAGCCGCTGATTGTGTGCGAGGTAGGGACCAAAATGGTCAGTAGTCAGAGTCAGGAGCCGAGTCCAGCGGTGACCAAAGGTAGCCGACTTCGTCGCCGGTGTCGGAGGGCGGCTTGGTGGTGGGCGGCGTCGGCTTGGGCGGCACGGGCGTCGTCGTAATCTGTGTTAGCGCCTCGCAATACTGAAAATTCATGTAATTTTTAAAAAAATTATTGGATCTTAGCTCTCTAGTATAATTGAAAATCACAGCCCGATTACTTTTTCAAACTCTTCATTTTTCTCCTAAGATTTTTAAAAATTGTTTTTATCCTTATGGGCTTTTACATAATTGTGCAATAGATAATATACAATGATAGTTTTACAGAATACACACGGAGTAAATGATTAGCACACAAACACATAACTAAGTGACTAGAGATATTATAATGGAATAAATAAACATTAGTATATTTGAAGAGGTACGCTATTATAGTCTTGTTGCAACTAGATTCAGTGCAATATAATATTTCTGCGTAGTATTAAGTATGTAGTAGTTTTGCTCTAGACTTAAAAAATATTTTTCTTTGTAACTAGTTACATAAATAAATGATAATTTAAAATAAGCAGTATGTGTGTAAACTTACTGAAATTGAACAATGCTATTGTCTTTACGCCAGAGCTCACCGTACGCAAGTTTTTAGTGAGAAATAAAACAGATATAATGTTGTTAAGTTTTGAAACTCGTAAGTCCAACGTGTACGTTTCGTACCCACGTGTTTTCCAGTTCGTAAATACATTTTTTATTTTTAAATTTTTATAAATCGAAGTATGCGTCCCGCTGAAAGTGTAAAATAAATAAGATGTCGCGAGTACGAAAAAATACAATATATCAGAAATAGAGAAGTCTGGCGCTTACACTTGTGATACTTGGAAAGGGTCCAGAATTAAAACTCTACAAACCGCGATCAAAATGAACTAATTTCAGGCGGTTCCCCGTGCAGTATTAATCAGATAAGATAAATCTCAGCAATAATATACTCTTTATTCGCCGGCTTAGTTTTTATATCCGGCGTGTCTGGCTGGGTGTCGTAAACATCTCTCGGGAAATCGTAATAAACTAAACACATCACGATAAGTACACATGTTGTGTACATAAATATGTCGCTAGAAGTAACTATTCTTGTTATTCGTTAAACCTTGACTTGCCAAAAAAAAATGTTGGTACCATTTCAAATATAGAATAATGTCTGCTAAAATACGTTATACCCAGGTACTTAATAAGACAGGTAGGGATTTTAAAAGATATTTTTTACATATTCGTAAAAAGCATTTACTTTGTGGTTTGCCAACTAAAACAGATGAACTTTGTTTATAACCACTTTTATTATTCAATATTATGTCTACCGGTTTTGGAAGCACCCTGATGATGGAAGGGTGCTTCCGAAACCGGTAGACATAATATTGAATAATAAAAGTGGTTATAAACAAAGTTCATCTGAAACAGATAAAACATTTATGATTATTTTTTTAAATTAGGCAATTTCAATTAACATCATTTGCAAATTTGAAAGCTTCACACTCGCACGGACGTACACTCGCAAAGGAAAATTATTTTACTTGATGAGAACATAACTTTGGAAAAAATTGCATTTTGTTGTTATATTGCAATGCAAACTAGTTTCTTTCTAATTTAGAAACTGAGAATTCTTGGTTGAATTCCATTTTAATGTAAATTCCCGATTTAAAAAAAAATACTTAATATCTTATTTCCACTTATTTATTTTTGACTGCACTAAGTTAAAAATATTCAATATAATATAGAGTCAATGGCGTTCATTCCGGACATACTCGTAGATGTTATATATGATATAGATTTACTTTAAATTATATCAAGCTAAAGATGCCTGTTGCAAAATGAAAGCCGTCAGGTCAAAAATAACTAAGTAGAAATCAGTTGTGTATAAATGCTATTTAATAATAAATTCATATTCAAACCAGTTTCGCTTAAGCTTTTTCAGGTCAAAAGTGATGAGACCAATTGAGTGGAAGGAATTGGTCATCTCTGGGGATGCCGAATCATGAAGAGACTCAGATTAGTGAAGGCTATGAGTACGGCATGATCTGTTTTAATCTGCAATATATTTTATTTCAATAATAAATCATGTTCGTAAAAAACACTTTGCCGAAGGATTAAGCGAAGGAAACAAGTCTCTTGTATTATTTTCCACTCCGACACATATTGATTTCTTTTACTTTTCTTTGGGTATTTGTCATTATGTTGACTTTTATCTGTATTAACGACGGGTTCTATATAGATAGGTGTATGTATTTATTAGATATACCATTAAAGTATTTATGTTTTATTTGATTACTAAAAAACTTAATTTCCTTCACTTCGTTTGCAAGAGTTTTCATTTTCTATTTTATTTATTTTTGTCCACCGATTTCATTACATGTTTATGGCGTCTTAGGGGCAAGTAAAGGAAACATAAAAATGAAAATAAATATTTAAAACGATATATTATAATCTCTATGTAACAAAGTGAATGAAACGAAATTATTTGGTAATATAAAAAAAAATGAACTTCCACAAGGCTGAAGTTTATGTGATCGCTGTTGGCGCAAATAAGAAAATGTCCGAAGAAGCAAAGCTAGTAGTCCACAATGGAGTGCTTATACCAACCCTGATGACGTATGGCAGTGAGGCGTGGCACTGACAGAGAAAGGATTAAAGTGGAATGAATGCTGTACAAAGGAGATCCTTGAGGGAGTATGTGCGGTAAAACCAGGTAATTTAAAAAATTTTTACTGTGAATACTGCATAAGAGTCCTAACTGCTACCAACTGTCTAGAGCCAGTGAGATTATGGCTTCTCCAATTGGGGTTTGTTAGCATCTTTCCACTCGACCACGGAGGCCGAAAATGTATGACCGTGTAAAAAATGTGGATATCCGGGCAGAATGCAAGACTGATCTAAACGTAGTGAGTGGGATTAAGAAAGGGGCGCTTATATGTTGTGGGCATGTGGAATGCACGAAGAAAGTAGTGTGAAGACATGGTACGATCGCGATAATCAAATACTTGAGTCGCGCCACGTCAACAGTCAGAATAAAATAAGAGTATGTATGAGGCGATGTATGAATGTGAATGAAGTAACCATTCTCTCTGCCGAATTCGGAAACGGCATGATGGTAAGTTAGTTACTTCCCCACTGTTGGATTCCAAATAGACAACTTGTTAGGTTCTCACCTTTTTGTTTATTTCCCAATCCTTACCTATCCCGCCAATTTACTATTCGGTGTATTATTTAACAACATTGCAAAAAAAGAAGAAGAAGACGTTGTTGGTGATCGTCGTGACGCGGGTTGGTGCATATCTTCTCGCTTCGTCATCGATCGTGGCAGGTTGTGTTGTTGATTCCAACGTAATGTTCAAAAAGAATTCAAGATTTTAAGAATTCTAAAACATCTAATTCATCGGTGAGTGAATTGGCTTAAATCCTCATTTTACCCACAATATACAATCGAACCTTCCATCAAGTAGTATTCGTTATTTCGTTTTACAGTCCATTCTAATTCAAAGTTCATTCGAATCTAAAACGCATTCGGTGTTTATCGCAGCTCCGGATGCAACACCCACTTTGTTCTTCCCCTTCTACATCCCCTTTTCACTTACTTCACTCTCACAACATACCCCAATTGGGGATGCCATAGTCCCACGGCTCCATACGGTTGGGAGTAGTTGGGACTCTTTTGCGGTATTCACCACAGAAAAAATATGTTTTAAATGTATTTTAACCATCGGTATCTCCTTTAACATTTGATGCAATTAATCTTTTACAAAATTAGCAAAATTATACTTGTCTTAATTTGACGAGCAACCTGTCGAATATGGCGACGTAGCCTTTAATGGGACGATGCACTCAAACTGTATTAGTTTACACTTCGGGACCTGAACGGGCCTTGATTAATGACCCAAGATGGCGGCCGCTACCGCCTTGGTAAAAAGGGGAAAATAAATAAATAATTTGATACGTGTTAAGGAAATTATAGCGATTACGTTTAGCCGCGGGTAGATTGCTTCTCCTCGGCCAGGGGCGGGGTAATGGCCGCACAAGAAACCTGACATTATTATGTTGCTATATTAAGATAAATTCTTGCTCAGGTGTCTCTGTAAATATTATTATTATATTAATAAGGGTATTTTTACGCTCTTAGACCAAAATTACCTTATAACTAGCCTTTCAGTATATGAAAGTAAAAAAAATAAAACGTACGATTAGAAGTGGGGTGACGTTGTTACCTTATTTGATATTGCTCATTAAAGCGTATTCATGGCGTAATCTCAGCTAATTTGTTTTTGCTAATACTTAGAAAAAACTGTATTCATACTGTTCGAGGTGACATTAGAACCCCACTTTGGAACGGGCGTGTTGACAACCAGTTTTTTTTTCATTTGTGGCAGATCTGAAAACGACTTCTTCGTGAACGGCATCGGGACTAGAGGTTGCAGGTTTAAATCCCGACGAGGCCGTAAAATAAAATAATATTTTATGGGTTTATGATTTTTTTTTTTAAAGTGAATAGCGCACAAGAGCCCCACTTGCTCCCAACCGTCTGAATCCAGTGGGACTATGGTATATTCTGTTGGGGTATGTTGTGAGGCTGAAGGTAGTTGGAAGGAGATGGGAAGAGGAAGGTTAAGAAGTGCCTAGTTATTAAGGTCTTGTCTCCAAACACGGCTAAAGTCATTTCAAGCAACGTTTAGGTTCTGGATGATGGTCTTTCACCAGACCTTTACTTAGGGTATCTACCACTCAGTTTTTTTTTTAAATACATACTTATAGAATTGAAATTACTCATGGAATTTCCAAGCCAGAAACTAATATTCAGAATTAAACGGTTGTTTGAAATGGCTGTATCTATATGTAGTTACTTGATCTGAATAGCCAGGTACCAAACTAAATCGCCAAAGTAAACTTTTATCTTCCTCATCTCCTAAGCCTCCCACTTTCTTTTCCTTCACAATATTTTCCAAGTTGCCATAGCCCCACTGGCTCTGGAAGCTTGGAATCTTCGTATTAAGGTTCAGGTATCGTAATCTTTTTTTAAATTTTGAATTTATTTAAATTTTATAGTGAATACCGCACAAGAGTCCTAACTGCTCCCAACCGTCTAGAGCTAGTGAGACTATGGCATCCCCAATTGGGATATGTTGTGAGGTAGTGTGAACGAGATGGGGAAGAGGAAGGTTGTAAAGTACCTGGCTATTCAGATCTGGTCACCAAACACGGCTAAAGTCATTTCAAGCAACGTTTCGATTCTGAATGATGGTCTTTCACCTGGGCGATACTTAGAGTCTCTACTACTATGGAACATGCCGCAAATATACTATAAATTATTTTATTTGAATCAAATGTGTTATCACACATATAAATTAAATAAAAGTTATTTGTGAACGCCGGGTTTGAACCCGCGACCTTTGGATTCGTAGTCTAGCACTCGTACCACTCAACCACGGAGGCCGTGAAATCTCACACAAACACACGAAAGAGATTGCGAAGATTTTCAGTTGCATCAAGTAGGGCAGCTAAACATCTATTTTGTAAAATATTATTAATGTATGTGCAATAACACCTACGCCCCTGTCTTCCGATTCGATTAAACTGCGCCGATATAATCAGAGGCAACTAGGGTTTCCATCAATCGTACCTCGTCCCCGATCGATATATCGAACCTTTTATTAAGATCGAGGGCTGATAGCGCTGTTTGCTTTGCATGGAACACATTCTTGATTGAGTGACTGCCTTCAGTTTTTTTCGCGCTTATTTTTACTCGTTCCCTCGGAAGGCTCGAGCGGCCAGGAATTCGAGTAAAAAACCACTGCCTTATTGTGGTAATTCATTTTAATAATTGTGTTTTTAAAACCAGCGGAAAAAATCTCACTTACAGTAAAAAGTTACTTTCCTAATTTCACCACCCTCCACAATGTTATTTATTTGCTGATTAAATAATTAAAAGTTTCAAACATTATTCCGGTTTTTTTTGGGGACCGAATCGGTTTCGCCTTATATTTATTTTTTTGGTTGAGGTTTGAGGCCTGGCCCGTAAATAATTCAAACTTAAGTATAAGTAGCATAAGTCTAACTAAAAAGCAACAAAAATCGCCGAACAGAGAGCTCTGGCCGTGTTAAATTTTCACAGCTATTTCTAGTTGATTTTTTCAAATTCAATATATCCATTTTCAGCTTGCATCGTCATTTTTATCATAAAAAAGGTTTCCCTGAAAATGTTGAATTCTCGAGCCAAACAGAGTACAGATACCAGTTAGGCTATAGTTTTGAGTTATTTTCTAATTTAATTCAGCTTACTTGAGGTGACAGTTCACAAAAATACAAAGTTACTAAAATACAACATAATGATCGCAATCCGGTTGTTAATTTTTCCTTGCCGGGATGAGATTTTTCTAACTCATTCCGTAATAATGTTTTTTTTGTGAATATATTATCGACATAAATTAATGAATTAACATATTTTTTTGTAGAGGTCATCGTATTTGTCTCGGGCTTTATGAACCTTAGATGAATTCAATAATGTAGATACGTTACTGAGACAACGCGCGTGAATGCACTAAACCGAGTCCGAGAGACATACCTGAGATTTAGTATCACACAAACATTCGTTCGACAGACAAGCTGTCACGGGACATCGGGAGCTCTTCAACCTAAATAATGTGAGGTAGCGAATGCAGATATACATACGTGTGTGGAAGACAACTGTTTCCGTACGTCGTACTGTACTTGGCTAGTTGCTTACTAAGTTCGTCGGAGAAGAGAGATTATAACAGTAACGCGGGACGTTCATATAGCTATTTCATCCGTACACACACATTTTGTTTAGTATTGCTATCCTTTTCATAAGCGTTATGAGATTTGAAACTGAAATCAGAGCGTGCCACATTTATCGTTCGATTTGTATGAATATGACGTGTCTTGTATTTCATGTCTATGTTATGAACCGGACACGGTGCACCGAGGTCGATAGCATTTGGAAATAAATATCCCACTTTTCATACAACAATGCGACATAGTTTAATGTTTTCCAGTCAAATAAATCTATAGGAATAGAATTAATCGTCCGGATGTGCGTGCAGAACTTACCTTTGCAGCCATTATACAAAATTGGGACAAACGCTGCATCCTTCTATAATAACATTCAGACAAAGGATTATATTTACGAGTGGGTAGGTGGGATTTTTATTTACACATTACAAGCAAATGTGATTGTTTTATCTTATACTATCGTGAATACTTGCATTTGTTCACTACCTCCGCGTACCTATATCACCTTCGGCATCCTGTCCAGAAGGTATAAGCCCATACCTATCGGAATTATTCTGTTCTTATACAAAACTGGTTGTTGCCCATGACGGCCGGCATGGTCGAGTGGTAAGACGCTCGACTACGAATCCAGAGGTCGCGGGTTCGAACCCGGGGTGCAATCAGTATGTGTCATAATTCATAACACATTTTGATTCAAATAAAACAATTAAAAGTATATTTGCTGCACGTTCCAGAGTGGTAGATACTCTAAGTATCGCCCTGGTGAAAGACCACCATTCAGAATTGAAACGTTGCTAGAAATGGCTTTGGCCGTGTTTGGTCACCAGATCTGAATAGCCAGGTACTTCCCAACCTTCCCTTTCCTCATCTCCTTCCTTCCCACTACATCCAACCTCACAACATACCCCTATTGGGGATGCCATAGTCTCTCTGGCTCTAGAGGGTTGGGAGCAGTTGAGACTCTTGTCCGGTAATTACGTAATTGTTTTTTTTTTTTAAATCACGGAATGTAACTTGACTTGCCAACAAAACTATTAGTTGCTTTAATCCACACATTTCAAATATAGAATAATGTCTCGTAAAATACATCATACGTAGATACTTTATTAGGTAGGTAAGGATTATTTTGAATTTTGATGATAGTAGTGCCCTAACCGCCCCATAGAGCGGACGTGTCCGTCGAACGCGATGCGAGCGTAGATAGTATTGTCACTCCGAGATTGTTGCCGTGTGTGTGGGTAGTTCTTTTGAGTGAAGTGGCTACCAGCAAAAAAGTGCGGTGCTCTGCAACTACCATAAATGTCACATTATGAGGGACCGAAAGTCTATTATAGACCTCCCGGTCGAGGAGACGAGATGGATAGAGTAATATTTGGATCCTACTTTGACTTCCACCATACGAAGATTTTTCCGAGAATTACGTGTTCACACTCGTACATGTGTGCGTATTGTACGTAAGTACTCACAGAGGAAATCATTTACAGATAATTCATTAAATCAGCATTTATTAAATTCACTTCCGAAAATTATTATATTAACTAGTAATAATTATTATCCGATTCGCAGAAATCTGTTTTCCTGAATAAATAACCATAAATTCACGGTTACTTTACATAATTATGTATACAACGAGACCGTGCGTACAATTATTTTCCACAATTTCCGATTATCAAACTGAAACCACAATGTAAACACACAATATTAATTTTAAAATATCAAGAAATGTTTGACCAAACATTTAGAAAACTTGGGAGGTATTGTATTCAATAAAGTTAATTTGAATATTTATTAAATTCGAAGCAAAGACCACAAAATGTTTCATTACATTAGAACAATATTGTTTTGAAATAATGATGCACTTTGCAAAATGTAGTGTGTGATGTTGATTTATACAATTTTCACAATTCTCGTTATTCTCCTGAAAAATATGAAAGTCAATATTTTAAAGTAATATTTAACATAACATTCCTTTTTAGTTCAAAGTTAAGACCAGAACCATTACCAGGAATTTATTCATACGATATTGAAAAACCCATAAGCTTTTTCACAATGTGAATGATAAACGCTTACATAAGAGTTTAAAAAATCTACGTGAGAATGAATTTAATAAATATATATTGGTAGGTATTCTAGCAGTAGCGTAGCAACAACCTCTCAGTTTGCCCTGGGACAAGCTTATGAAGCCTCCTCGACGAACACGAACATAAAAATCTTAAGATACCGAAGTCAGTATACCATACATACAGAATTTCAATGCTCTATTTAATTTATTTTTATTTTTAATTCGCTTGCAAGGTCCATCAAACAGCAATCAATACCATAAAACTCACGCCTTGTAGTTGTATCAAACATAATATTATATTGATTTGGAATTTTTCGGCGACAGCATTTATGTGCTTCGCACAAATCGAATCCACAACCTCCCGGTTCCAAGTCAAAAGCAAGATCTACCTACGTTACAAAGGTTGTTTGTTATTTTTGCAAATGTTATTGCCCTGGCACTGTCGAGCGGAAAACGAAACTTTTTGCCTCCTTCAATGCGATACGAATTGTAAACAAAACTAATTTATTTTCCGCACACATTTTAATCAGTTTCACCTGTTTCACCTTTCACCCTCAAAATCGGGTTGGCGAACTGTTGTATATCAAACTGATATTATGTTAAGTTCTTACCTTCATGTCTCTTATCCATATTTCCTACCTACCCAACGATCACATTTTATCGCCATAATAAAACAACATATTTTCGGTTGTTGTGTTAGTACTTAATTCTTATTTTCAGTACAAATAAAGAATTTATGTTTGTTAAAAATAGTTAGTGGTGCAATGGTCAGCATATTTTTCTTTCGTGCAGTCAATCAGGATTCGATTCCCAGCCGTGTCATTAAAAAAAAAAAAATTATTTTCTAACACTTTTGAACTTTATAGGTCTATTAAAAACTGATTGATGCTATTTTCTGTCGGTGCATTCAGAAGTATTTTTTGTTCCTCATTTCATTGATTCTTTAGTCTGAGAAGAATTAGTGGTTTAGAAATTACACATTCGTTGATTCTAATTATCTACTTAGAGCTGAAACTATATCGGTTAGTAAATTGTATTCCTTTTTCTTATAATTTATTCCACATTTTTGTTATAATACCGACAAGTAATACAGTCATTAGAAATTTCATAGTTTACAGATCACTTTTTTTTAAAATTCATACGAAGCTGGAAAACATTTTCGGTCCCAACACGTTAAAGATGAAGTTAATTTACTTCAATTAGATCAATTTCCACCCCCTTCCTTTGAGGATACTACGAGTATTACACGTTAATGTGGAAACTATTTTAAATTGTAATACGTCAAAGGAAAGGACGTTCATAAATAGTATTTTTTTTTTAATATTTACTAACTTATATCAATTCAAAATGGTTTGTCTCCCTAATGTAAAGTAATATATGTTTTTTAATATACCGGACGAATAAACTTCGATAAAATGTGCAAATACGCGTTAAATAAATCGTCCGACGCCATTCTAGTATGGCAGCTCAATGATGGGCTGGAGGCGATTTTCGGCCATCCATCAACATATCGTCGATGCATATCAAATATGGGCTATGTGACGTTTCGTACATTCTGAGATAATCGACAAAAACTGTTTTAAAAAATAACTAAACGGAAAATAATACTTCTGTTTATGGACAAAGTAGGAAAAGAATATTGGATTCAATAAAAGAATACATTTATTGCAAATTTTAATTATTTAAAACAAAAAAATCGCATTTTACTACGATTTTTGCACATAGCCCATATTCTATGCACAGTTTTCGTCACATAGCCCATATTTTACACTAGCTCTAACAATATTTCATTCATTTTATTGTTTAATTATGTCCATTAGACACTAGTCTAGTAATAGTTAGATGGGATTATATTATCACTAAATATATGTGAATGTTTTATACATACCGTGGCAGTGAAATTTTGTAGTGATATGCAGAGGATGTGGCATTTTTTAGTACGTTAATTTTATACTATTTTGGCAAATATTTATTTGAATGATACTTTTTTTTTCAACATTCCCAAGTATTAACACTTATTTTTGAGTCGTCACAATACCCAGACTTGCAGCACCCACATTTATAAAGTTTTTTTTTATTTTTATATTATGAATAGGCTGATCAATTACTTAATTATTTTATTAGTAATTGGCGCTGCAGCGGTAATTAAACGCGCAACCGTTATTTAAATTTCTAATCATTCAAACATGAAACAAACAAATAATAATAAATATAAATAATAACAACATAACAACGTTCCCTTATACAATATTGACATTATTAATTGGAACAAAATTCACAATATTAAAAAAAACTAAATTAATGATTTTGCTTCTATAATTCTTTCACGTACGCAAGGGAATCATCAAAAGGGTGATGATATTTGGCTATCACCAGTTAAAATTGTTGGAACAACTAACCAATCCTTCGGCTGATGTAATTTTTAAAAGATATCACCGACGGTAAGTACTTCAGAATCCTTAACTCTGTGACAGCGGGATGCCCTACTTTCTTTCACGGTCTTGAAGTAATGCTGCAGCACCGAATGGACATTACTGACTTCTATCACAGTATGACTATTCTCCAGAAATATCTGTTCTGCTGTGACTGATGATATTTTCGATCACTCGAACCACTTGCCAGTATTCGGTTCCGATTTAGGTAAATACAACCATCAGAAATTAATATGATCTCATTATATTGACGTGGCAAGTTTTAAAAATAGTTCATAATGCAACTTTGAACTCGTTGGCGGTCACACCCCCATCTGCTTCATGCCACTCGTTTACGTCCACATTATTGGACATGTAAAGTGAAATTGTGGAGTTGAGGTTTCTGTTTGTAGTAAATACCAATTTAGAACATAATAACATTGGCACATTGTTTTTAGTGTACTAAATATTGAAGACTGATAGTATGTGTTGAGTCGATAAAAAGACCATTCGACATATTATCGTCCATTTGTTTGAGGTGTGCGATAATGATTTGGAACAAGTGGTAGAAGATTTAACCACTTTTCTACTTCATCATTCTTCTTCATGATAACTGTACTTTCATGACGACACATTTTTATAGCACGTGTTGCCAGAAAGCTCAGAAAATATGCTTTTTTCTTCGACCAACTTTTCCATTTCCAAAAACTATTAATCATGCGCAGACGATGTCCTTTTCCGTCATTTTCTGACAACAAAAATAATGTTTCTTTGCCACCTTTGGGTAATTGGTGTGAACATCTTGTTCCTATAGACTTTGATGACTTCAATTGGCTTTGTTCATATTTAACGCAATACTTTTTATACCCGACATACCCTTTCCGCAAGATTCTCCGTTTCTGTTTTTTTTTTTTGATTTTCCGTACAACTGAAATATCAGAATTCATTGGTAAAGAAACATCCATATCAATCTGTGGGATTCACTCTTACAGTGATATCTTTGTTTGGTGTAGGGCCAATGTTTAGCGATAGGTTTGGAACAAATTTTCCCGTCATAGGACATAACATCACACGGTCATACATTTGATTCTCTGTTTCTACATCTCCAACATCCACAACCACTGAGACAGAACTACGCATCGTACTTAAATGTACAATCTCTCCCGTGCTATTTCGATACATTCTCGAACAAAATCAAAATTGAAAACATAATTCAATAATTTTCGTGTTGATTTCATTGCAGTAATACAAATTTGAATTCACTTGAAACTTGTTTGAATTTGTCAGCGAACAACAGTGTTAATTTCTTTACACTTTTTCTCTTGGTTATCGTCAAAGAAATCCTTTCCTGGAAAAGAAAATTTACATAATGAAATATAACTTACAAAGTACATAAAACTATAACAGTAATAAAGTAAAATATTGTTAAAAGTTAAAATAAATACTTACAGATTTCAGAGCCAAATGATGTGTAATTTTTGGTTGAAAGTGATGTGTTTCTTCCTTTTTTGGAGTTAAATTTTGGTATTAAACCTTTCTTCAAACGTAAAAAATACATTAACTTCAATAGGTTTCCACAAAGTGCAGATATGTGAGGCTAATCACAACATTAAACTTAAATTACGACCGTTCAAAGGGCAGCCATTTTTCATAAATTCTCAATTAAATTTTTGTCAATATTCTTAAGAAAATAGATAAAATTTATTGGATAAAACATAATCACTTACCGGTACTTTACAAACCAAATGGTCACGTGCTATTAGGTGGAATTTCTATATTTAAAACTCCAAAAACAGTTACCGCGTGTATAAGGCGGAACAAGTTGAGAACTGTCTGCTGTAGAATATGGGCTATGTGACACAGGCGCGGTATTAAATATGGGCTATGTGCGCAGTACGATCACATAGCCCATATTTAAATGCAACATTTTGGCTGTTGGCACATGGTTCGTTTTCTATCTCCTGATCTATTTGTTATTATCACATGGTTTTTATTTATGAAGGTGGAGAAAAAAAAAAGAAATAAAACTGTATATTTAACTCATTTTCGTAAAAACCGTCACATAGCCCATATTTGATGTGCAACGACGATATATTATTTTTCATAATCCATAGAAACACACGCAAATAGCAGGCACGCCATTCCGCGATATTCAGGTGCATCGGAATACGATTGTTGTAAAAGCGCTGGTAGTGTTGTCGGCGCAGCATCCCAGGAGCGCGGTGCGCGGGGCGCGGGGCGGGGGCGGTGGCGGGCCGAGGGCGGCGCAGGGGCCGGCCGCCAGCCGCCAGACAGTTGTCCCGTGGTAGTCGTGCAGTGCGCGTGCCTAGCGAGCGAGCTCCCGTTCCCTGAAAACATCGCGACCGCTAGACATTCAGTCGGCCTCCTCAGTGTCACCTGTGACTGGTGGCGAATCTGTTTCTGTGTTATTATTTGCCTGAATTGTGCTTTTCTGAGTTGGCTCGGATTCCAACGGCAGTGCTCGTGCATTGCTGACTTTGCTTTCGATGGATGATTGTTTACTTTGCGAAGTTTCTAGTTTGTTGCACGCTCTTCTGTAGTAGGTTCCCTGAGGAACCCCTTGTTTACCTTCCCTGGCCCCGGCTTTTGGTCCTTGGTCATCTGCATTCAACGCTGCTCCGATGGCATGATTTATTTTTGACATTTTTATTTTGTGTTTGTGGTTTGCGCCGGTCTTTTCAAAAGTTTTTGTATCTCGACTCGATTGTTTTGGTGCGCCGAATTTTTTCAGTGCTTTAAAAAATATATATTTTGTGTGCCTGTTTATGTTGGGTATGTTAAAAATAGTATTATTTTAGTTGCTTACGTATTTGTTTATTGTGTTACGTTCATTTAGAAAAAATATTTTTTCTCAAATTTCGCTCGCCAGTCACTGTGCAAAATTGACCCTACCGAGTACACTCGCCTTCCTAGAATCGTTCGTTCTTGCAGGTGAATGTAATAAACGCTTTTGTTGTATTTATTTAATGTATCTGTATGTCCGCAGTTGAACACTAAACGCAGTAACAAAGACTAACCGGTAAATTTGTTACCTGTCGACATAAAGGAGGATTTAAAATTGTTTACGCCTGCGAAAGGATTACGTGAAATCCGATACCTTCACGCTCCGTCGAGGAAAGCCGCGCGTAATTAATTCGCGGCCCTCGTAGCGCCGGACACCCGCGCCCAGCTACAGCTACATACGGCCTGCCGCACACACCTGGCCAGGTAGAGATTATGATATCGGGTCAGCGGGACTAGAAGCCGACCGACTATAGCATCCCTCAAGATGCGGCTTCTCCTTCTTGCCGCCTCCCTCTGGGTGGCTGTGTCCGCCGAGAACTACGTGCGCACGTTCGCCGCCCAGCCGCAGGACCCCTGTTACGAGGAAGAGCGTTCCCGTCGCTGCATCCCGGACTTCGTGAACGCCGCCTTCAACGCCCCCGTGGCCGCCTCCAGCACCTGCGGGCGGCACGCGCCCTCGCGCTACTGCGACCCCTCGCAGGGGCCCCGCCCTCCGGCCTGCCACATCTGCGATGACGCCCAGCCTAAGCGGCGATTCCCCGCTTCGTACTTGACCGACTTGAACAATCCTAACAACGTGACGTGCTGGCGCTCGGATCCGTTGCCTCCGCCCTCGTCCGCCGATTCGCCCCCTGACAACGTCACTCTGACACTCTCTCTGGGGAAGAAATACGAGTTGACCTACGTAAGCTTGCAGTTCTGCCCGCGCGCCGCTAAGCCCGATTCGATCGCGATCTACAAGAGCATCGACTACGGGAAGACCTGGCAGCCGTTCCAATTCTATTCCAGCCAATGCAGGCGAGTATACGGCAGGCCGAACCGAGCCACGATCACCAAGGCCAACGAGCAGGAGGCCCGATGCTCCGACTCCCACCGGTACGGGCCGGGGGGCGAGGGGACTGCCGGGCGGGTAGCTTTCAGTACCCTGGAAGGGAGGCCGAGCGCCCCCGACTTCGATAACTCTCCCGTGCTGCAAGACTGGGTGACCGCTACCGACGTCAAGGTGGTCTTCAACCGCCTGCACATGCCGGCGGAGCCCGACATCTCGGACGAAGTGACCGCCGAGGGCTTGGACTTGAGGGATAGTGCCGCTGCCGGCTACTCGCTCAACACGCTGGAGACGATGACGACCATGTCCACGGCTACCATGTCCCACCACTACGCCGTGTCCGACTTCGGGGTGGGTGGACGCTGCAAGTGCAACGGGCACGCGAGCCGCTGCGTGCAGGGCAAGGAGGGGCTGGCCTGCGACTGCCGCCACAACACGGCGGGGAGGGACTGCGAGCGCTGCAAGCCCTTCCACTTCGACCGACCCTGGGGCAGAGCCACTGCGAGAGACGCCAACGAATGCAAAGGTAAGACCGTTCGATAATTATCTTTGTCGCAGACCGATTCCCCATTGTTTAAACTAAATGTACACTTTGTTCAACCGGAACTCTTGTAAAGGAGGATCCCGTCGCGTCGCGTAGGTAAATACTCGCCATATTATCTACTCGTAGTCAACCGAGTCCCGGTGTTCTTTCAACTTATTTTTTATTATCTCTGAAACACAACATTACATTTTCATAGTTCGAAGGATGCTAGTACCTGAATATGATGTTTTATTTTCAGTAATGTTTTCACCCAGTGTGTGGTTAGGTACTATCTGCAACAGTAGCAAAAGGACTACGGACGCGGTGGTTACTGTTGTCACCTGTCACTATCGCAAGTCGAACGTAATGTTGCAAGTTTTACAAGATCCTATGTATTAAAAACAAACTACCACATGCATGCACCCATTCCTCCCCTACTTGCACTTGGTAACGAATTCACCCGAAATATTGATAACTTTCATTTCAATTTGCCTACATTTAAAAAATACTTAACTAAAAATATATGATCTTTTACTTAGTTTTATAGTTTAAAAGTTTTTGCTCTATTTCTCTTTTGCAAATATTTTCACTTCGTGGTGCGGACTGTTTCATTTTGCGCCATTTTCCGTTGAACGCCGATTGTCGGTCCGTCTCAGCTTTTAAACAAAATGTGGTAAGCTCGTCAGCTTTTAACGGGGATCATGAACACGTAAAGAAGCAAAATAGCGCTAATTATTTTATCGCTCCTCTCTGACAGTTAAATACGTAAAAGTTGATAAATGTATTGTATTTTAAGCCGCAAAGCTTTAAGATTAATTATATTCGCGAAATACATTTATATTTATTTTGTGTTTATTGTGGTTAACAATACTTTCAGAACAAGTTTTTGTTGTGTTTTTCATCTCTGAATACCTACGAATAATTTAACTTTCGCACTCATGTTTCGTTCGAACCTACATCACATTCTTCAATTTTTGAAATAAAGAAAAAAATAAGGGAACAGGGACAGGTTTGCCGATTTTGAAACTCTAAAATTATACATGATCCCTATTATTATTTTTTTTTAAATTTTGTGTTTTGTTATTGTTTTCAATGGAAACTTTAAAGGGTTATAGCTCGGGATGGGACTGAACACAAAAATAAAATAAAAGCATTTACTTGGTTGCTTGCCATATTTTTAAATAAAACAGATTAACTTTGTTTATAACCACTTTTATTGTTCAATATTATGTCGACCGGTTTCGGAAGCACCCTTCCATCATCAGGACAATATTAAAATTATTAAATATATATTGATTATATTAATTTTAATATTGTCCTGATGATGGAAGGGTGCTTCCGAAACCGGTCGACATAATATTGAATAATAAAAGTGGTTATAAACAAAGTTAATATGTTTTATATACAAAAATACTACTTGGAAAGAGTATAGATTTAAAGATAGCAATCCAGGTACCAGGCACCAGGTACATGCGAGATTCTTTGAATTTGAAAGATTGCCACAGAACAGTTGTTTGACTAGGTGGTAAATCTGCATACGGAACACAGATGATGAATTAGTGAACCTATTACTAACTGTTATTCGAGCCTGATAAGCGCGGTATCGGGTTTATTTACGTTTGGCGAGGAACGTTTGACGATTAATCATTACTCATTCAGCCATTAGCGACGACAAAGGGAATGGGAAATGACTGATCCTCACGCTAAGCTGTTTATGGAAATAAGCGTGTGGCCTATTACCATTACCTATTAGGCGGAATATCTTAATAATGGTAAGTCGGTTCCTTTATCATTATATAAACTAACTTTATTCGTTTACTTGTCATATTGTCTGTCAGTCTGTATTATTGCTCGCATAGGTTTTCACGAGGGGATTTATACTGGCTACATGTGAGAAATGATAAAGAGATTTTTATAATCAAAAACTGAAGATTGCTTTCAGTACTATACCTACTTTCATGTTTAACAAAATACTCTCCTAGATGTGTTGGGAGAGAGAGGGGAAAGGAAATTGATCTAATTTTGATGGTTTCAAACAATGTTATTGTAATTTTTGTTCAAGTAACATAAAGATAATATTTGCGCTACCCCGTATTCGAACCCGCAACCTCTTGACGCGCAGCTATGAATTTTACCACTCTGCCGAGTAGGCCATCGAATTTCGAAATATATTTTAAATCTACAAAATACTGATTCCAGTTTCAAACGGATAATAAAATAATATTTGTGTTATCTTGTGAATGAACCCTTAACCTTACGGTACTTTTTAGGAAGGTACTTTCCTAATTCACATATTTTCAATCCGTTTCTCAGTGCTTTACATTACGAAGCCAACGATCTTTAAAACTATCAACAAATTACCCGAGATAGCTATCTCCGAAACGAGTGGTGCCTTTTTATTGCCTTCCATGTTGTCGGTTCGGTCCGAGAGCATTACCTTCAGACAGTCCAGACTCCGTGGTCCAGAGGATCGTGTCCGGCTTGACGGAGTTATGATCTCTGTGAAAACTATTCGTGTTCGTGTTTCACCTCTGGGAACTAATGGCCGGTTGATAAATGCTGTTTTAACTGGACGTTCAACACAATTTGAAACCGGCAGACGCCCGGCAATCATTTCGAATTCTCGCTCGTGTGAGAATTGAGGTATTTTCTGGAACGAATTTGTATGTACCGCGAACGTTTAAATTCTTGTTTGGATAAACATACTGAAGTTTACCACGCTTGAAAACAAATATTTGACTAATTAGCTAACTGATCGTTACGCCAATTACCCGCAGGGGTAGGTAAATACTGTCTTGGTTTTGTCATGCACTTGTTCACATATACTCTTCACATTTAATTCGCTTGATCGTGGAGAGTCTATGACGTCTGTCTTTTTTACTTTTGTCAGTGTAATACACAAATCCGACCCCTTTTACAGCCAGCGACACCTGCAAATATGCAAATTCCAGTAGCCGCTTGTTTAATCTATGTGAAAAGTTAAGCTTTCGAAGTTCTTTTCTAGTTTTGTAAAGTACTCTTGCGGAGAACTTTCACAAAAATATTCTTATTACGTAATAATCTGCAAGCATTATCTACTCAATAGATACAAAAACAGTACACGGGTGCAAAATCAAACAATTTATTGACTCATCGTAAAAGCCGTTATTTAAGCTTTTATAAATGATTGTGCTTTTTGCATTCAAAGGTACATTTGAAATGCTTTCTTTTAAACACAATGTATAAGTTATTTTTTTGGTTATTTTCTGGAACTGTTAATAAAACACCTTTTGAAGCGTAGTCAATACGTGACTCCGGTAACTTCATATTACTTCCAAAGTAAACTGGTCGCTCTGACGGCACGAACTAATGTAACTTATTAGCCCACCAAACGTCTTTTAAAATACCTCGGAACGGTGATATACTAACAGTTACTAAAGCACTGTTATCGTAGACACCTCCCCATCCTTATCAAATAATTCTCAGGTAAAAATATATCTGAACATTGTGCAGGAACAAGTCGGGGCCTTAGAATCGTAGGGGCCTATCTCTGTGGGTTTTTTCACATAAGATAGGCCCCTGTGATCCTAAGCCCCCGAAGTACAGCGTATCCCATCAAGTAAGTACTCCATCTCATTTATATAATTTAATACGCCGGAACGAGACGTGAAATCTGAGTGACGTCAATCAAAATGCCTGTTTGCCTATTGTATGTAATTTAGCGAATTTGTGGGCCAGTCAAGTGAAAATCGCTCGATTTGTGTTTTATCTTGGAACTTGAGTTGCTTAGAGTATTTTTTTTCTTTTTTTGTTTTTAGTTGGAAGTTTTTTGACTTTGGGGTGGAACATTATTCAAAATGGTCTGTCAAATTTAAATACCTAGTGACTGAAGTAATGTTATACCCATTCAGTAATTTAAATACCAAGTGACTGAAGTAATGTTATACCCATTCAGTAATTTAAATACCTAGTGACTGAAGTAATGTTATACCCATTCAGTAATTTAAATACCTAGTGACTGAAGTAATTTAGTTTTAAATACCCATTCATTCAGTAATTTAAATACCTAGTGACTGAAGTAATGTTATACCCATTCAGTAATTTAAATACCTAGTGACTGAAGTAATGTTATACCCATTCAGTAATTTAAATACCTAGTGACTGAAGTAATGTTATACCCATTCAGTAATTTAAATACCTAGTGACTGAAGTAATGTTATACCCATTCAGTAATTTAAATACCTAGTGACTGAAGTAATGTATACCCATTCAGTAATTTAAATACCTATTCAGTAATTTAAATACCTAGTGACTGAAGTAATGTTATACCCATTCAGTAATTCTGAAATACCAAGTGACTGAAGTAATGTTATACCCATTCAGTAATTTAAATACCTAGTGACTGAAGTAATGTTATACCCATTCAGTAATTTAAATACCTAGTGACCGAAGTAATGTTATACCCGTTCAGTATTTTTCTAATTATTGTTTATTATTAGGCAATACAGTTATTTTTTTTACAAGTAATACCAAAAGCTAGTATACCACGAAAAATGTAGGTATTGAAACCTAGCATTCGCTTACTAGGTTATGATATTGTTATTCTATTTGCCAATTTCCGGTAAAACAATGTGCTGGATTGTGATAGCATTTTTATTAAAACCTTACGTTTTAGAATAGTTTCAATATAACTGATGTTTAAACCTTCCCGCCTCATCTACGTTCTGAACAATTTAATTATAACACCTCTTTGTTCTTTATACATGTTAATCACCTGTGTCTTAAGATTCTAAATTGTTTTGAGTATTTTTATTTCTTAAATGTTATGGAAAAAACGCATAATCGACCACGGTAAAGAGCAATGAATACTTCCATTTTTGAGTACTAACGTACATACACAAAAGTGTCAACTTTTCAAATTTTGGAACCGAAAAGTGTTTTTAAAAAAAAATCTAATCAAAAAATAATGTTTTCAAATTCCTGCACTAAAAAAGTACCTACCTTTATTTATAGTTTTTGTGTTCAATTTGTAGAACTCCATTTTAATTTTTATATAATTAAATTTAATATTATTGAGTTCTGCTATTGACAGTTTGACAATGGCCTTAAACACCGAAACAGCTGTCACTAAAAATAAAAACTGAAAATAGCAGAACTCAATAATAATAATATTAAATTTAATTCAATTAAATTATATAAAAATTACCTACCTTTAGTGTATTTTTAGCAAATATTATTCTGAATTCGAAATAGGTGAATTATTGCAATAAATATGTGATTTTTCACGGGTAACAACTAGTGTTTACATAATTTTAAAAAATCCCCATCCTCGGTCATGGCAGTAACTTTTATATCGTTCTAATATTTTAACAATTAAACATATGATTTCGGTTGTGGTGTGAGCACGTAACATTCTAATATTCAAAATTCTTATTTTCATAACTTACTAACTAACCATCACGCCGTTTCCCCGCAGGGGTAGGTAGAGAGGACGGACCGCCATACAACTCTGTTTTGGCACACACTCCTTGCTTCGTTCACATTCATACATCGTCTCATACATACTCTTCTGATATTTTGACTATTTACCATACGTGTCCCGATTCTTTATTTCGAGTATTTGATTCACTCGATCGCACCATGACTTACTCAGGCGTCCCCGATTTCTTCTTCCATTCACTTTCGCGTCATATATTATTTTCACACTCCTTTCTTCGTTAATTCGCTCTACATGACCAAACCATCTATGCGTCCCTTTCTTGATCCTATTAATTACGCTTACATCAGCCTTGCATTCTTTCCGGATATCCACATTCTTATTTTAGTACAAATAATAATTTATGCCGTCGTTCTCACAAGTTGGTGGTGTAATGGTCGGCACAGTTGTCTTCCATCTAGTTGATCGGGTTTCGATAATCGGCCGTGGAAATTAAAAAATAACATTCTATCCGAAAAGAATGGGTGCAAAAATTCAGCTTCACAAATCCTACTCAATATTTTACTTGATATTTTCTGGCTTCAGATGCAAGATCTATAGGTAAAATCCCTTTAACACTTAAAACTTCAAGCAATAGGTTTGTTATTCAGAAATGTTTATTTATGTATCAACCATTGAGGTATACAAATGGAGTAAACATTAGCGTTCAAAAGTTGGGCCACCAAGTTGCGGCCAATTGGCATCACTGCTTTCCTTGGCTTCAGTCGGTTACAAGCGCTTGCCGTGTAAATCTCCTGCGGAAACTGCAAAATGCCTACATGTACGCTAAGATACTGCACAAGTCGTTCTGGAAAAGATGGAAAAAGCAATGGTGGATCTTTTCATCAATAACTAGAGTATTATCAATTTTAGCGACAATCAGCTCTTTTAATGTTAATCAACTAATTCATATTTTGCCGTAAGCTATTCGGCCGACCGTAGTGTAAAAGAGACAGAACCGGGGCTGCCACAATCAACGCAACATATTAAAATATTTATATTTTATTTACCATTAACTTATAATATAATTCATTTATATTTTATTTATTATTAACATTATCTCCTTGCTTGTACCAATGAATGTTGAAAATAATTCCAAATATATTTTTACACAACATAAACTTTCAAATAGATTAATTTAACAAAAAACTAACCAACATCGCCGTTATTTGCATAAAAAATGTAAAGTTAGAAAAAATCTATGTATTTTTGCACAACTAATTTTTGTTTTTATTTATTTCATTTAAGATTTCTCCGCCCAGTTCATGAAAAGAGTGAAGATTGGATCAAATTTGTTCAAAATAATCGCATTGAAGAGTGTTAATTACCTAACAAAAATACATATATCTGATCTCTTCATTTTAGAGATGTAGATATGTATCACACAAAACAAGGGCGACGTTACTTAAAGAAATATGTAATTTTGTTGCCTGTTTCATGTGTTTTGTCTTGTATTATTACTAAATATATTTTTACTAAATCTCTATATACCAGTAAAAATTATAATTCTTCTATTATTTGCTCACTTATCCATTTATTTATCCACTTCTCTATTCATATTATTAAACCTGCAAAGCTTTTATCTAAATCTTCTGTAAACCTTCATTCAATTGGTATTTTATAACCTTATATTTAATAATTTATGTACTTCATCTTTTTTGACACGGGAACTTCTCACAGTGAGGTATTAAAAAACAATTAATATTTGTTATCAATATAAGTAAAGAATAAAAAATAATTACACCTGAAAATTTTTTTTTTTCGCAATAATTATCAATTGTATTTTTTATGTAAGATGGAATGCGGCAGCCCTAACAGATTTTGACCAACGTGGACAAATGTCATCTGGTAATGCCTGGTTCGTTCGCGTTCGGCAACAGTCGGTCGAGATCGGCACTCCCCCCGCCCCCTGTCGATTTCCGGGCTAGAACAATATTTTACACAAAATTTGCAAGGAACGTTGACTCTATTTATATACCTCAATGGTATCAACGATTCACCATCTCATTGATCGACTTAATTTTAACGGCACGTGATAAGATATATTACACCCTTCGAAAATGCGTGAAAATTGTTGCCTCTAGCTGACTAACGAATGAAGCTAAGTGGATGGTCACGGAAGTGGCAAAATATTAACCACACCTTTCGGGATGTTTACAATAATTTAGTTCGAGACGTCTACCGGCCCAGGCAATTACTTACATCTCCTCTCGCGCCTACAGGGTGCCAACTTACCACTTTATTTGTTTTCAAAAAATGTTTTTTTGTTTGTGAACAGGAAACCTTACAGCATTAAAGTTGTAATTTATAAGATAAGTTACAGTCATGCCCTTATAAAGCGAGAAACGAGTGTTTGCAGCCACTCTTCTTTATATGCCTTGTAGTTTCATGGCTCAGATTCCCCGTAGAGCCGTGAACAGTCATTGTCAGGCAGAGGAATGAGATTCTACCTTCTAATAATATCTGGTTTATTAGGTGAATATACCTCCAAGGTGTTCACGTGTACGAGTATTGCTGAATACCGACTTCACAAACCTATGTAACTCCCTGCATTTATTTAAACCTTTGACAGCCTCTGTAGTCGAGTGGTAAGACGCTCGACTACGAATCCAAAGGTCACGGGTTCAAACCCGGCGTGCGCCAATAACTTTTATTTATTTAATATTCGTCCATAACACAATTATTACAGAGTGGTAGATACTTTAAATATCGCCCTGGTGAAAGACTACCATTCAGAATCGAAACGTTGCTTGAAATGGCTTCAGCCGTATTTTGTGACCAGATCTGAATAGCCAGGTACTTCCCAACCTTCCTCTTCCCCATATCCTCCCCCCTCACTTCCCCATCTCTTCCACCTTCAGTCTCACAACATACCCCATTTTGGGATGTCATAGTCTCACTGGCTCTAGACGGTTGGGAGCAGTTGGGACTCTCGTCCGGAATTCACTATAAAAAATATGTAAAAAAACCTAGGCTGTTCACTATTCATTAGACAAATTACTAATACCGTATTATAATAATTTTACTATGCATTTTGTTGTATCAAAGTAACGACACGCTACTACTAAATCAGAAGTATTCACAGGACCTACTTTATAGTGATTCGGAATTTTAACATCCAACTTCATCTCTTATTATTATTATTTGTTGGTTCATCTGAATATTTCCTCTCTTTTTCACTGTTTTCTTTATGCCCTCCGCACACGGAGCAACTAAAAAAAGCAGTGTGGAACTCAAATTGCTCTTCTGTGTATTTGAATGGCGATCCGCACACGACGCAACCAGTTTTTAATGCCGACGCAACCAGTCTTTCGCAACTCGCCGTGCTAGTCGCCTCCGCCGTTTCCAGTTGCGCCGCAGTTGCGAGCTGTTTTCGAGAAATTTGCAACATTTCCGAACAAGAAAACATTACACTGGTTCATGATGTTTATTTCCCCATAACAACAGTTTTCTTTTTAATTCGTTGAGCATGTTTTCTCTCTTTAAACATGTCAGATGTTTTATGTTATTTTTCACTCTCCTTTGAGATTATTTCGCGTTTTATCTAATAGAAGGTCAAGAGGCGTCTCACCTTCGACCTGTGTATATTTTAATCCCCATGTCACCTGTATACAGAGTTGTGTTTGTATCATACACAAACTCGTCCCACTGTTGTTTAATATTACGTTGTGTTATTTTTTTATAATTATTAACATTCTGTATACAGAGTATCACACATTAACTTGTTTTATTGTTATTTATATAAAGTTATCACTCACAGCACGACCAACAGTTATAACATCATATTTTAAAATCTTAGATATATATATATATATCACTAGTTAGTCTCAGTAGTTAGTTGCTAGCTATAAGCTATAAGTCGCTAGTTATAAATCTTAGTTGTAAGTTATTAGTCATAAGAATAAAGCCTTGTTCGCACTATGCTAGTAATTTAGTCGAGTGACGAGTAATTTAGCAGCTAAATGTGTCTGAACAACATAAATAACATTATTTATTATTTTATCTTTGTTAGTTAGTCTTATTATTAAAAAGCAGTTAGCAAAATTAATTTAGTATGAAGCGCACTTGAGGTGAAATATCACAAATCTGCGCTATATAAGTTCACTGTTATTATTATTATTATACGTTTAGTCGAGTAGTTTAGTAAGTGATTTAGTAGAGTAAATTCATTTTATTCCCACCACGCATCACTTTTCACTGACTCATCCATTAGACAAGTCCTAACCAATTGTTTCAGTGGAGTTTATTAGCTGCCGCAGATATGTCGTTTCGTTGGAACGAAGACACCACTTTAACTTTTGTTTCTCAATTTATAATTTTGAGTTAAGTTAGTGAATAGTCATTTATAATTTGTTTTCAGATCAATCTACTCGCAGGAGTTAAAAAAATAAAGGTTTCCAAAAATTTCAGCGCCAGGACTGACACAGCTTACTGCTTAGTTTTTTCAATACTATTTCCTTGAGAAGAGAATTTGTAGCTCCCTGTTCATCTCTTCTATTAATCCATTTTCATCTCACTAATTTATTCTTTCACCTCTTCTAAAATAGCCATTTCAATCAGCTTTATTGGCTTATTTTTTTAGTTGCGTTGCAGCCTGTCCATCTTTCAATAAACCGCTCACTAATGTACTGCACATGACCGTTTAGTGGTTACTCGCCACTCAACTAAACTACTAGCATAGTGCGAACAAGACTTTAGTCTAAGTCGATAAGTTATACAATTAAGTTGTACAGAGCCCTTGTGGTGATTTTCCGACGAAAACGGCGCTATAGATGTATTCGATGTATTATAATAATATGTTTACGTCATTAGAAACAAACTATTTCCAAGCTAGTACCTCAAGAGGTTTAAAAAGGTAGAAAATTATTCTTTAAATTTTGCAGTATTACTTCATTTTAGTGTATTTTGCGTAATTACTATTTTGTTCCTGAAATGACGCCACGCTCGCGTGAAGAGCCCAGTGGCGCGCCCCTCCTGTCAATTAATTAATTATGTCCCTTTTAAATACGCCCCTCATTTATTATGGAAGTAGACACGATAGCCCCGGGCCAGTAGCGCTGGCCGCTGCGCCCGGGCACCAGCCACCGCACCTGGGGCATGTGCAATTTTAACGTATGAAGTATGAACTCAATTATTAGAGACGTTCGGTAATCCTGTTCAAGTTACAAGGAACCGGTGACACGGTGGTCACTGGAACCGCCGATATTATTTTTCTGAGGAACCGGCTCTTTTTGGAACCGGTCCTTTATTTTCGGCAATTTCGAGCAGATGCAATAAACCAAGGTTCAAAATGAGAATAAACGGTGCTTTCTTGCAGGAACGGTTAAACCAGAACTCGGTTCCGGTTATTTTAACCCCCCCCCCCACCATTCAAATAATCGTGAAAACACAAACGAAAAAGACGAGGAACCGGTTCCATTGCTTTTAATTTATTTCAGAATATCGCCAAAAAACCCCCCGCCAACCCCCATGAAGAATATTTGGAGAGGAAAACTACCAGAAAAATGTAGCTTACCAAAGAACCTTCTTTCCTTCCAGTTCCAAAAGTAAGTGGATGAATAACCGGTTATACTTTTCTACTACTATTACTTTCAGGATATTCAAAGAGAAATAATAATACCAACACTGAATGTACGAGTATATAGCGCAGTTCTGCGATAGTTCACCTCAAGAGCGTTTCACAAAGTAACCTAACTTAATATAACAACGATAAAATAATATAATACACATATGCAAATTAAAACTACATAAAATTATGATCGCTATCACAAATCATTAAATTTTTTTAGATATGGGTATAACAGTGAATGTGTACATCAACAGATTTAAAAAAAAATTCTCGAAGCTAAAGGGTGTAAATAATCCAGATGAAAAGTACTCGAATGTATAAATCTGAAAAAAAAAATTGCTAAAGCAAAGAAAAGGAAATAATATTCAATACAGTTAAATGTTGGTAGGTACTTAAAGCATCAATATTAAAGTACCTTTTATAAGATAACAATTCTAAAAACAGTGTAAACAGAATCACGGGTGAAGCCGGGAATAAAGCTTGATTTGAATTAAAATAAGAATAGTGAACAGCTGAATTTAGCCCAATTATCTGTTGTAACGCTGTTTTGATTTTGATTTCTTTTGATATCCTGGAGTCTGCCAGGTTTATGTTTTCAAATAAAACATTGTGGCAAATTCAATTTTTAATGATGCGCTGTTGTCGTTCTTGATAATTTGCTTTTGAATTCAATTATCAATCTATTAACTCTTGAGTATCTTCACTTTGATATGACAGTTGATTGGATTCGTTGCATATAAGCATATAGTCGTATGTCTAAACTGTACCTCGTGTGTTGTCTATCTGAACGATGTATTAAGAGACGTGTTGCAGAGAACAGTTGGGTAGAAGCCAATTGGTTCCGTTTCGAGGAACTTAAACTAAATCCGGTGCTAAACCCAAGGTTCAAACAACGCAGAATAAACAGAGGAAAGGCAGAGCCCGGAGAAGTTCTACGAACCTATTGTTTATTTGACGCAGAGATCTTGAAAAAATAAGGTACTCGATTCTTTGAGAGCTTCCGATTCAAAACATAATAACACCCGACTGGCTTTAGTCTTCATAGAAAAATACTGGTTTTGAAGAATTTGAAACTGCGGGCTGATTTTGTCTTTCTTTAAAACTTTTTAAAAAACACACTTTCTATTTTAATGTTTTATTTATATTGTAATCATATTATACGTAAATGGATATCATTTCGACGCTGGAAGGCAAAAGGGCATAAGAGACACTTCGGTCAAAAATTAGTTAAATATGCAGTTTTAATCAGTTTGATTCTGAAGACTTTTGTGGCGCTTCAGCCATGTAAAATATAATTATATTCCATTTGGGAGAAGGATCCACTCAAGCGACGTAAATTTAAACTCTCGCTTGCTTTTTGTCACTTCACGAAACTCAATGTGAGCATTGAGTTACCTGTGTTAACTTTTTTTTTTCAAAATACAACCAGGTACTGAAGATTTTCACTGTAAAAAAAACTTTTTAAGTGCTCTGGTGTAAACTTTCCAAAATGGCGCTTCAGACATTTTTCCTTTCCGGCGACGATTCGCGTTTTACGACCTAATTCTTGATTTTTAATCCTAAAATTTTTAGGTACTAAAAAATACTTTGGTTAGGTATATATTTTGCCTTATTATAGGCATATAAATTATAATAGTAAAATAATTTCATTTAGTATAATCATCATCGGTACTACTCGGAGAGATTACGCAGAAAATTATTAAACAATACTCTTAGCATATAAAAAGAGTTTTAAAAATCAATAGCAAAGAAGAAATTAGGTAAGAATGAATTTTTAAATTACCATTAAACCCATAAAAAAACCTTCCTATTTCTATACATTCGTACGCAGTGAGTAAGATACAATAATAATCTAATTAACGTAATAACGAATAAATAGATTCGAAGCAGAGCTATAATTTTTTTTCTAATGGACTAATAATTGTGCTTGCCGAAAAAAATATTACTAAGAGATGTTAATATTTTTTTTGCTAGTGACGAGTTAAATAATTCAACCATATCTTTATAATGATTATTTCCTAAATTCTGTTTTTACTGTGGCGTTCGGATGTATACAATTGTGATACTATATTAAAATTGTCACAATAAAGATGTATGTAATATTCCGATGTCGATTTACGAGGAACATGAAACGAAATCAAATATAAAAGATTAAGGCTGTCAATCATTGAATTTAAAAAATATATATTATCATGTTTATATCATTAATCATTCCGCGTTTTAATAATTTCTATAAATTAAGATGACATAATAGGAGGTTATCGTAATTGAGACATTTCCTAGGAATACCCATTCTGAAGTTAATAAATATAGAGAATTTATTGTGAATTTATTTCATCAGTAGCGAATGATTAGCGTAACTTTTTTTATTTTATTTATTAAAGATTATTTAAGAGATACGTTAATGTATAATATGCAACATTGTGAGATATAAGTATTTTGTATAATAATACTTCGATTATATTCACAGTCCTCCTCACTAGGCATTCCTGTTCGGAGGCGGACTGTTGATTGTTGTGTTGGAGTTGCTAATTCTTATGTTTTTAATTTTTTTTTTTGATTTCCTCATCTTATTTACTTAGCCATATTTTGATGTTGTTTTTGAACTTTTGTATCTCTGTGGTATTTTCAATATCATTTGGACAAAGAAGCCTCTTTGGTGGTCGGCTATATTCCATCTTTGAGACGAGAGGAGCGGTCCCAGTCTAATAAATCTTGTTATGAACGGCTTTTCGAACAGTTGGTACCAATAGCTCGGGGTTGTACCTTGTTCGTCAGACGCCACTTTATTGTATGACACCAAAGATTCTTCTTCGAATCTCCGTCTCAAAAACATCCAAACCATTTATTATTTGTGAAGCCCCGGCACTCAGAGCCTTATCTAGAGCACTCTCTGGTCTGTGTTTATATTATTATAATTCGAACAAGTTTTATTAATGTGACAACTTAATCCAAAGATCAAGGGAACATCTAATATTGAAGTTATAATATTGAAGCTAGGATTTTTCAATAGGTTCTAATAGCAGTCGTATGATCAAAGAGCCCTTCAAATGTTTTGTCTTCCCGATGGTTAACAAATGACGTAACCTTGTAAAAAGGTGAAGGTTTCTAGAAATCCACCATTTTAATTAACACAACTCGTAATGTCGTTCGAACAAATAATGTTTAAAATAAATCAGATAACACGTGTTTTTTGCCTTTTTATGCACACAATATTTTATTGAATGAAACACTAAAATCTTTTTCATATAATTGTATTAATACGGAAACTTTAATCGCTTTCTACAGAACCATGCCTTCATAGGGTAAAATAATATACACGTTTAATATCCCATTACAATTTACTAATTTCATAAATATAATATTTGATGTTTTTTGTCTATTTATTTGTAATTATATTTTGTTTCAATTAGTATTTTATGAATAAAAACAATGTCTTCGGAAGGCGAAATACCGCTCGCTCAAATACGTATATATTTATCATAACTTTGGCAGTCGTTATTGAGTAAATATTATTTTTTATTTTCCCTAACAAAGGAGAATGTTTTAACTATGCATATTTTATTTAATGCCATAATTGATGAGTGTTTTTAGATTTATTAATTCCTACTTATATTTTTTTGCCCCCCCCCCCCCGGTAATTTGAGAGTGAGTAGGTACTATTTCTGGTCGGTGCACCTAAAAAGATGGTCCGCGCCCGATTTGGCAGGCACCTTTTCCGTTTATTCGTAACAGGAGAAAACCGTTACATTTTAATATTTGGCATTTTGAAACGTCCCGTCCGGCCATAAACTATCTCAGATAATAACTTGCGAGGACCCGGTCAGTGGTCAGTGGTCAGTAAGGGCGTCCTTCAGCACAATTTGATTTTATGAATTATATCCCGCAATTATTGTGTTCGTTTGCGAAAATAAACCGGTTTCGCCGCAAAGAAGCCGAGACATTGTTTCCAGCCTATTTTTGCCAACCTCCGCAAACCCTGAATTCTGATCGTAAAAATAGCTGGTTTTGTCGTTTTGACCCAAACCCTTTTACAAAAAAACATACCTTTGATTTTTTAAATTTTGTTTATACATCTTAACGACAATGTTGAGCTCTGATTTTTTTACGTGGATACCGCACAAGAGTTTCAACTGCTCCCAACCGTCTAGAGTCAGTGAGACTATAGCATCCCCAATTGGGGTATGTTGTGAGGCTGAAACTAGTAAGGAGGGGAAGGAGATGGGAAAGAGGAAGGTTGGGAATTACCTGGTTATTCAGATCTGGTCACCAAACCAGATGTGTTATGACACATATTAATTAAATAAAACGTATTTGCGCACGCTGGGTTCGAAACCGCGACCTCTGGATTCGTAGTCGAGCGTCTTACCACTCGACCATGCAGGCCGTCTGAAGCAGTAAACCTCTCGAATGGTGAGCTCTGGCTTCATGAAATTTAAATTTTTTTTTTGTCAGGAAATTAAATGTCACCGTAACTTTTTTCAGTTAGTCCCGTCAGCATCAGCTAAGGAGTTTTGAAATAACCATAATTTGAACGCCGGGATTTTTAAATAACCGAATGACTACTCTAACCAGAAATCTATCAAGGTAACCTTCATACCTGCCGTTATATACCACTCCATATAAATTATGACTGTTTTAATTTATTTTTAACTGTGTTTCGAGTTTTCCCGTCTAAGGCCAAATGTCAATTGAAATGAATTAATAATGTAAAGAGGCAGCTAGTTTGACAAGGAAATGTGATATTTTAACTTGAATAATATATTGTCGATACTTTCACATACATTTTTCCTGATTCGTTTGTTTCGCACTTTTGATGAAAACCCGCTGTAGGTACTGACAATCTTGATACTAATCTCTCGACAATTAGTTCTAGGAGCACTCAGATCCCACCCTGATTCAAAATTACGATGTATCCAGCAGTTTGATAATATAATAAGATATTGTGTACAATGGAAGCAGAAGTACATACTAGTTTATCTTTGCAAACACATTGAACTGTTCCTGTAATTGGAACAGTGCCACATCCACGTAATAATGTAGGTACGTAAACGTTCACTCGAAACAATTGGCGTAGTCATTAGTAATTAAATCCAGGTGTGAAGCCAGACTCGGTGGGTGTTGTATAAACATTATGATAATAACAGTGAATATACGAGTATAGCGCAGTTTTGTGATAGTTCACCTCCAGTGCGCTTTACACTAACTTAACCTAATAACGACAACATAATATGTAACAGATATGTATGCAAATTTAAACTATCTAAAACGATTGTTTAGATATGGGTATAACAGTGCATGTGTACATCAACAGATTAAAAAAAAACAATTTAATAAAACCTAAGTATGTATAAATATAAACAGATTTAAATTATCGAAGGAAGCAAACACTTTGTAGCTTGACATTATAATTTAAATAAAAAATAATTTTGTTTTAAGCCACTTTATTTATACACATATAACAATTCGACCGGTTTCGGTTAGACTTAACCTTCATCAGGAACGTATAAGTATAAACTAAGATTAAATATAGAGTAATACAGTAGACAAAGAAATTATTGAAAGAGACAAAACATTAATATAAACAGGACAAAGCATCAGAGAGGGGGTGGTAATGGAGTAGGTAGAGAGGTAGGGGGATGGGAAGAGGAGAAGGGGAACATTCTTAAAATCGGACTTTTAGTTAATTCTAATTGTTTGTTTAAAATTTGGCAATTATTATTATTATTTGATTTTGAAATTTCTAATGCTTCTAGATTGTTAAGGCGCAAACCTATTCCATTTTTATGAATTATTTGTACACCTGTATTTTTATTAAAAGTATGGTTAGTTTTAATTAAATGTTAGGCAAATTCGGAAAAACCTATACTTGTTAAACATCTAATGTGTTCTTTGACTCTAATGTTTACATTTCTCGCGGTTTTACCTATGTAAATTGCCGGTCGAATTGTTATATGTGTATAAATAAAGTGGCTTAAAACAAAATTATTTTTTATTTAAAAAATAAACAGATTTGTTAAAGCGAAGAAGAATGAGCGGTTTTAGTGAATACAGTGTATACTGCATGAGCGTACTGTTGATATATCCGTTGTAATATCTCATTCTCTCAGATAGATCACGCGACAGTATGAGAGGTTACCTACGAACGCTGCGCGTGGATAAAAGCTGAACGTACATATTTAGCAATGAAAACGAATGCATTATGGAATAATTGATACCATGGTCGTATTTAGTATTCCTCTGAGTGCGTGTCTACAATAGAGGATTTTGATGTATTTTTTGAATGACGGAACCCTTTTCCCCGTTTTCATGTAATGACCAAAGGAGTTTCGATTACCCGGAGCCAATGGAACTATGGAAACACGTGTTTGGGGAATTTAGTAAGGTTGAAGGAAGTAGGGAAATGGAAGTATCTACGAGAGGGAGGTTGGAAGGAGCTTTTCATACCTGGCTCACTTAACATAGCCAAAGCCACATAAAAGCAACGCTTCGATTATGAAGGGTGATCTCCCACAAGGGCAATGCTGAATCTTGTATATTTCGCCCTGGAAGGAAGTCCAAATAGCTATATATTACTTTCTCTAAATTTCATATGTGAAATTGTCTAGATTAATTTTCTTAAATATTATTATTTACACACGTTGGGTTTTTGATCCGTGATTTTAAATTCAGAGCCAGGTACATTAACTCCACACAGGAGGCCCTGAGGGAAATTATTTTCCTCAGGACTATGACTATGTCATCTTTGGGGATGCTGTGTGGAGGGTCGTTTTGAAATTAACCTGGGCCTTGAATAGATCCATCTTGTAGTAGGGAGAAACACAGAAGCTGGAAAATCATTCCACAGCCGAGTTGTTGAACACAAGAACGAGTCGTAGAAGCAACCCGTTCTCACGCATCGAATTTCAACCGTGTACAAATGTTGGGCGTGCGTTTGGCGAGTTTTACAACTATGGACTGCTGCCGAAGGGATCATTGATGCAAGTTCCTCGGAGCATCTTCCATTAAAATACCGTTAGAACGAGGGTAGAATTCCCACCTGGCGTCTGTGCTGCAAAGATTGGTATCCGTTTGTTGAGATAGGAAAATCTATCAAACGGACAGATATTACCATTCTGCCATGAAGGTATACGATTTACTAGACGAATTACATTATTGATTTGCAAAAATAATCACGACAATCAGATCAAAAGTATCCGCGCGACGCTTAAACCGTCTTTTCTTGCCAGTATAACTGTTTAAACAACGCGGAGAAACTACAATGCAGGAGTTGTCAAGTCGCGGCCGCGGCGGGGCGCATTGATTCCTTCAATTACACTGACGAGCGTGCAAAACAAACAAGTCCACAATCGGTACCTCCTACTTCTTACCGCCTACCTCTTTACCTTTCTGCTCTCCGCGGCGGTGTATTTAATGGCCACCGAATCCAGCCGAGACGAAGCGCGCTGAAAACTTAATTATATGACGGTAACGACGGCGAGCTTTTATTGTTTGGCGGCGAAAGCTTCTTTGCTCGGCGGAAAGTAGCTTTGTAACGCGGAGTCAACTGCAGAGCTTTTTTAAAATGAAACACGATCCACTACTGAGTTGCTAACAATAATTGCGCCATAAAGGCTGTTTATCAACTGGGCGTTATTCAAATTAAAAGTGATGTTAGATTCAATTTAGATCTACCTTGTTAGATTTATCCCTCACTACAATTATAAAACCAAGCATTCTAAAGCCCGTCAATTTGTTATTGGTGCGATGCGATGAAACTTACAAAATGAAATTATTAGAGTTTTTTTTAAAGTTTTTTTTAGCTACTAGAAAATGTTCTAAAGATATCCACATTTAATTTTAAATTAAAAGAAACTAACTAACAAGTCACTCCCAAAAATCGAAGTTCATTTTCTTATACGGCAAGACAGAAGGGACCTAGTTAAATATGTCTAGTGGCTATCGTATTCATTAATTATTATTATCAATAATTGAAAACTACTTTTTTTCCCAAAATAACTCATTTTTTTTATGAGCGAAATATAACAAGATAAAATTGACTTTCTTTACGCAATACAAATAATAAAACAAAACAAGCAATAGCTTACGAATATATATTTAAAAAGCTACATTTCACGGTAATTTGTGTAAAGCTAAGTGAATTAATCACTAAACGGCGCTATTTAAAATTGACCAATTATACCAAAAATATATATTTATTTTTTTTTAATAAAAAATAAGAAAGACAAACGTTCCAGATTACAAATAACCTGACAATTTCTAAAAAACTCATATTACCATTATTTTAAACAGAAAATCTTCCTTGTGAAATTATGGAAACTTTGCTAATATTAGTAATACTTTGCTAATTTATAAAGCGTCATTTTTGTGAAATATAACTTCAAGGGTCCTTGAGGTGATCTTGAGGTGGTTTCATCAACAGAGAAAATGAATTCAAAACGTCTGTGTGGGAACTCGACGCATTTTTCAACTCGGCTACTTACTAAAAATTACAAGTTCACCCCAAACTTAAAATGTTAATAGTTTCTCATCAACTGTGAATTTTTGAAAACGTTTTCAAAGTATGTGTGAGAAAAAAATCTATTGATCATTGTAAAAATAAAATACAAATTAGCGCTCCATAAGAAAGAAACATAAATTGTAAACTGAACCTGAGGCACGTTTTAAGAAACCAAATTAGAATATAAGTACAACAGTGTAAGTAACATAGCCTTAAATACCTGTAAGGAATGAAATATCGTCAGTAGATAGGTACTAGGTTCTAGGTATTTCTATCTAGTATCTACCGAGCCACCATTCGCAGCCTACACATCCCGTATCCAATTTTTCTATCAGTATAATTTTTCCTCCCGGGCGTTGCAAAGTTTCTGAATAAATTGGAGTAATATTTAATGCTCCCCGTGTTTTAAAAACATCTCCTTTTATTATTTAATATAAAAGTAATCTGCGCGGTATCCAACTTGCAAATTAAAAAAGTTATCCAGTCTGGATGTAAATCAGTCCAGCGATACAACTACTATCGCCGCGATTGGACAAACTAATAAGTGAGTTAGAAAAGTGGATTGTTTAAGCTGCCACTTATTAGAGACGAACTAAGTAGGTACTTGATTTTTTTAAAAATGTTATCGCAATAGAGTTTCAACTATCCACAACCAGTGGAGAAATAGAATGTTGGGAGACGGAAAATAGTAAGGGATGGGGGGAAAAATACCCTTAAAGTGATGTTTTCCAAAAATAGTGCTAAATAAATTAGTCAAGTTTTATTATTATTATTAAGAGGAATGCTAAGAGGAACAACACCTGACTATTCAAATCACTAATCATGTTGTGAATTATGTGTAAAGTTACCCCTACCTACTCAATTTGACTTTTTTCCACGTCATTGGATTTTGGAACTCGTTTGAAGGTTTTATTTTTTTATAGTGCGATACAGTATCGCATGATCAAAAATATTTTGATCACATTGATTATTGATGATAAAAAAATAATTATAAACGAAATCCCAAAAACTAACTGGTAACTGGTTCCAAAAATTAGATGGAATATGAACCTGTTACCCACTTTACCAACTGTACTAACAGCCCATTTCATATGTTAACTAAATGTAAATCACTACCGCTCTGCCAATTTTATCGTTTTATCTTATACAAAAATGAACTTTGTGAAAAGCTACTTTACAGTTTATTCTCGTATGAATTTCTGAAATAAAACGAGCTTTTAACATTATTTCTAAGATTTCAAGGCGCTCGTTCAGAAATTTGTTTAATTTTATATCAAAGGGGGGCGCAATTGGTACTTACTGCAGAGGGCGCGAGATGTCGTAGAACCGGCCCTGCTGTGAATTTGAGATTCACGGAAGAGAATTGCTAGAGCAAGAGTCAAGGAATTACGGGAGGTGGCTGGTGGCTGGTGGCTGGTGCCTGGTTCCAACATGCTAATGAGAGCGCCAACCCTGATCCTATTAAAGCAATTAGTTCCCGTGTCTCTATGATATTTAATGACGTTAAGCCGGCGCATTCTGGGTACACACTATTTGGGGTGAAACGCTGCCAAACACGTAATATGATATCTTGTATGATGCAATCGTAATGCAAAATAATATATTTGATGATTGTGCCTCAAGTTATCGGGAAAACAGCATGAACTCCCATAATTGAAAGGCAGCTTCTATGAAAGGTGTCGGTCAAATGATATCCAGTTTATTAGAAGGTCGAACCTCGATGAATGTTTACGGGCACTTTGGGTTGCTGCGTACTTTATTTGAACCTGTTAAGAAAATGCCGTGGAAACGGTCGCCGGTAAGTGATAAGAAGTTTGCGTTTTCGAAGTTCGTAGAAAGAAAGATGTCTGACGTTTGCTCCGCGGTGATAATATATTTTGGCCGGCCGGTGCTGCCCACTAATCTATTGAATTTTTACTGTTTATTCCAGATGTCAGGGAGGGTAGTTCGATTCATGAGTTATAATCCAAACTAGTTTTGAAACGCTACAACCACCGTCCCCGAGGTGATCTTCTCACGAAAATGGCCATGTAGAAATATTTTTGACCGGTTAGTAGCTGAGTGGACAAAGGCGGCGAATTTCCATCCCGGCGCCTTGGGTTCGATTCTTCTACTACCTAAGTCCTCCACCATTGCACAAGCATCATTTTCCGCTTATTATGATGGTAGTAGGAGTTTTTCAAACATTTTCAGGTCATTTGTAACCCGGGGATGATTGTCTTTCTTTAAAAAAAAATAAAGATGACTACAACCCTTGGAGGGTCCTGGCATCGCAAGAAAACGCTTTTATTTCTGCCGATCTCTTGCTTCATCTCTTGAGTTCCTTATATCGAGGGATGCGATATTCGTCTCCACATAGTCAAACCATCAGCATTGAACTAGTGTTTGAAACAAAGCATTCGTTTTATTTCATTTATTTATTTTGGGAAAATTAACAACAAATCACCATTAATTAGTTAATATATAATCATAAAAATAACACATTATGCCAATTACAAATTTTCCTCTGCTGATGACTATTATTATAAATAAAGTGTGAATAGGTATATACAGTTATAATTTAGTAACTAAACATTGGTGGGGGGAGAGGAAGGTGGAAGGGAGCCTGAGGATGGAATAAAGGAAGAAGGACGGGAGCAGATGGGAGGTTAGTTTAAATAATCTAGTTTGGGTGCAGTCGAGTCATGGAATTTTATTTTATATTATGTATAGTTGAGTTAAAGATGTCGATTTGGTGAGTTTTAAATATAATTGTGGCTACCACCCATATTGTAACTACCTTTTACGAACATGTAATTTATTAGAGTCGATGTGGGTTTACTTGGTATAAACATTTAATCTTCTAAACACGGCTTAGCACACTGGACTTACGCATTATTGCAGCTTCGATTTCCTCCGCAGAGCAAATACACATTGACACGGGTGTTCTTGTGTTGATTTTATTTATATCTTCTGTGATGTTGCACCCTACAAAATATTCAGTCGTATAATGTCGCGTTGAGTACGTAGGGGCCGTAGTACGGGCGGTGTTGGAAATGCTTTACGCGTTATACGAAATTTAATTTTACGTAATTACGGAGGCGGCGACGACATTTTAGTACGTTACGAAAACCTTCGCTAAACTCATTTCCACTTATTACAACTTTGCATTCATAAATCTATAACTATCTTTACATGTACTAAAACACCAGTTTTCGGACAACTTAACTAAATACTAAAATGATGGTTTTTATTGAATTTTAACCGGCTTGCATAGTCGAGTGGTAAGACGTTCGACTATGCATTCAGAGTAATCGAAATGGCTAGAGTAAATGAGACGGTTGGGAGCAGTTGGGACTCTTGTGTTGTATTCACTATAAAAAATAATAATAATAAATCATAAAAAACACTTTTTACGAGAACTTCGAGCTTTTTCCAAGAATATCTACTACCTAAACATTTTTGAAAGTCCGCCAAAATCTACAATTTTGAAAGTCTGACGTTTTTTTTAAGAAAATTAATTCAATAAGTACGGTGTAATTTATAATATTATTAGTCTATCTTATATTTTTTAACACAGGCTTTACTTCATCATAGAATTATAACAACTAATTTGTGAATGTGTCTATTTATTGCTTAGTACCGCTTTTCAAACTTTTCGATCCTTTGTGCTGTTGACTTTAAAGCAAATAACACCGCTTTTCTGAAACGATTTCACAATGTTACCCTGTATAGGCAACTTTCTTTTTAAAGAAACCGTATGTAGGTAAGTGGGTACCCGTATACTACCAAGTTGTGCGTGTGTTTCTTTTTCGTTGAAATTATATTTTACTAGAGTTAAATTATCTACTAATTATTGATATTTTGTAAATCCTAAGAATCCCTACAAATTTGTTGGTTAAGAAAGTATTCACATCTGTGTAGTAATATAATACTGGGATATTTTCTGTAATGTCTATTTCGCGCATTCAATCACTTGAAGAGCGTTTGACAAAGCTAAAATAGCTGAAGAGAAAAGAGCTACCAACTTAAGGATTTAAAAAAAAACGATAACTTTCATTCTCACTCGAACCCATGCACAGGGTTATCGGTGTCATCACCAATGAAAATTTCAGTACTTCAACTTAACGTAGACAAATTTCTTTAAAAATGTATTAATTCAATACAAATATTTTCAATGATGCGTATATACTCGTACACAGTGTAAAGAAACACAAACGTAGGTATCCAGAATAATGGAATTACTTATCTAAAAAAATGAAATAATATCTACCTATGCTTATTAAAGCTTTTTTATGGCATAGTCTTCGGTAATGTGTTTTTGGTCACACTTAGAGATAAGTATATTCATAATATTTCAGTAATGTTTGTCTAAGATATCGCACTAAACTCTCTTCCGGGTGACATTAGAACCCCCCTTCGGAACGGAAGTGTAAATTTAAATTTGTTTGATTGTATTTCATTTCGAAATAAAAAATAAAAATAATAATTCCAAAGTTGATCACAAAGCATAAAATTTGTTGATTCAAATGGAATTAATATATAGTTTAACCTAAACGAATTCCTATGTACTCGTATATCTAATTCATAACACACCCGCCTAATTCATTATAAATTTTACAATATTATACACATTGATATAAGCCATTCGACAAGTGCAAACTGAGTTTAATCTACCTTGTTGAATTTAATCCCACTTGCAAATTATCCACGTACTTTCATAGTGCAAGATAATATTACAGTTTTATAGAGGAGGCTAAAATAATATTGTTAACCTTCTCTCGATTAGGGATATCTTACCTACGTTTAACCCCTTTCCGCTGTAAAGTGGAACACACTATAAAATTGGCACCGGTTAACATATCCAAACCAAGCTCCGAATGCAGCCAAGTAATAATACCTTCTGATGCAATCTCTTGACTTTTATCACTTTATTCGCTTTCCTCTGTGCCAAAATGAGAAAAGGACGGATTTGGTCCAGTCGCTGAGAGCTCCGTTGTATCCTCTCTGTCTGTTACATATTTCGTTTATGAGAGAGAGGGAAACACCACAACAGAAGTATCGGCGGTATTGGCTTTAACCGGCTTCTTTCGTTTTGATCCTCTTACGTACTTACCCGTTTCTAGCTACAACCACGTATTGCCGGCTTGCTCGTGTACCCGCCTAAGCACTGTGTGTAAGCACTAAACGTAAGCACTGAATTTTAAGCTCTCTGCGTAAGCACTATGTGTCATTGCTCGAACTAAGCACACATCAAAAGCCATCAGCCATTTTCCAATTTATTTAATTAAGCGGTAAATGTATCAAGAATTACACGGAGAGCCTTTGATATACGACAAACTAGAAAGCACCCTCACGTATACGGAAAACAAACTTTATTAAGTGAAATACAAATTGTTTTGCACCAACACACCTGAAACATACATCATTCTTGAATACTGCAAGTAGAATAATTCTATAAATAAACGTCTTTCTAAATTCTAGTTTGTAGATGTAAAGTGATAGATTTTTCATAATATATATTAAAAATGTGTGCACTTTGTAGAAATATATATTATATATTTTTTTCTGGGTGATTGAAATATGCAAGAAGTACTCAAAAAAAAATATTGCAAATCTTACTCCAATAAGAACTTATTTTTTAATACGAAAAATACATCATGTTGGGCTTAGAATTTAAAGATACTCGTAGTATGACGGTTTTGAGCCAGAATTACGACGTTAGCCACGTTAAAGTGATAGTCTAGTTTTCATCTTCTAGTGATATATATTTATTAGATGCTAGCATTTTCAAAACTGGAAAGGCAAATCTTGTCAGTGCCTTTCCAATGACTTACCTACGGCAAATTAATGCAATTTATAATAATTAATACAAGCTTTAATTTAACAGCTTTTAGATCGATTTAACCGATTCAACTATTGTTCAGCAACTATTATTAAAATTATTGACTGCTGTCAGCACACTTCGCAACTACTTTCACAACGATTACATTTTGTCAGTTTAATTGGAATTCAGGGATATGGAAACAAACACATAACATATATAAAACTTACGCCTATGCTCTATTCAACAATAATAATTAAATTTACCTTTACAAAGTTTAGGAGCAATTGGACCCGTCATTGCAACAAAGGAATAAGTGTTGATAAACCTTATGAATGCTTACAGAAAGTTTAAATAATGTGTTGTTTGTCTGTGTACATTTTGGTTACTTACATCCTACTTAAAGCGCCCCTGATGTCATATTTCTTTCACGAAAACGGCGCCATAGAAATTAGCCAATAATTATTATTGGCATTAAAATAATACTAGGTTGAAGCATTTTTATTTAAAATAAAAGCGCCCAGACTTTCGTGTATTACACAAACCATCTGTATATGCGCACTTATGTAAATATATATATATAGCGCAATTAAGGTGACATAACACAAAACTTATATAAGTTCACTGTTAGTATTATTATTATATATTCTACTCTTATAAAATACTATTGAAAATATTTAAATTCGTTAAAAATAGTTAAATCTAGCAGATAGATTACAGTAGATTCCATTCTACAACGAAGCACACATATAACAGTTTTTCCAATGTTTGGTGACTACATCTAAATAGCTAGGTACTTTTCCTCCCCAACTTCTTTCAGCCTCACAACATTACCCAAATAAGTTTGGGGATGCGACAGTGCGGAAACGAATGAAAAATATAATGTATAAATGATTTTTCACTATATTTACAATAAAAAACTCATGTGAATATAATATAAATAATGTTAAGGTAATAGGCATTGCTTCATCTCGACTAAGAGTCAAGAATTTTACCGTTGTGTTACCGAAGTGTCCGAATTCATATAACTTACTAATCATCACGGCGTTTCTTCGCACGGGTAGACAGAGAGGATGGACCGCCATACGACTTTGTCTTGGCAAACACTCCTTATTTCATTCACATTCATACTCCGTCTCATACCTAAACTTCTGTTATTCTGACACTTGACATGGGCTGACTCAAGTATTTAATTAATTTGATCGTTCCACGTGTTCCTTGGGTGTACCCGACTTCTTCTAACCATTTAATTTTGCGTCATATATTTTGTTCACACTCCTTTCTGCGTTCATCCGCTCTACATGCCCAAACCATCTAAGATCCCTTTCTTAATCAAATTCATAACGCTTGCATTTTTTTCCGGATATTCACATTTTTAACACGGTCATACATGGTTTTACGCACATACGCCTCAGGGATCTCATTTTTACAGCATTTAGTCTACATTCATCCTTTGTTTGCCATTTCCATGCCTCCCTGCCATACATAAGGGTCGGTATAAACACTCCATTGTGGACTGCTAGCTCCGCTTCTTTCGAGATTTGTTTTTTATTTGCGCCAACAGCGTTCAATCCTCCATTAATGGAGTTTTCTGCATTCACCCTTCTTTCAATATCCTTATCAACATTCCATCTCTCGAAAACATACTTTCTTTATATTTTAATAATTTAAAAAAAAATTATTATTAATATCTTGCTAACATATACAGCTATCCCGATGAGATATAAAAACTCACTCTGGGACAATGGAAATTTAAGAAACACACGAGTTTCAACAGAATAAAGAGATCAAACTAACATAAATCAAACAATATAATACAATATAACATGATAAGAAATACAGTGTAAAAAAAATAGGTACTTAGTATTAATATAAGATATAAAATTATAAATAGAAACAAACGGAGAAAAAATAAAACACTGAAGTGCAGCAAATGAGGATGTTTTTACGCTACCGGGAAAAGAAAACTGATTTCAAAATTAGGTATTTTCATCTTTAAACGAATTTAAAAAATATTCTTTTAAAGCATTATTTTTGATTTTTTTATTAAGTTGACTATTTTTATATTAATCTGGAAGCGAGTTATATAATATATAGGCAATGTATTCCAAATATTTTATCCCTATAAAACTATTTTAAATAAATTTATAAAATAGTTTTATAGTGAAAATTTGTATTTTTTGTAATTTTGTTGCTATTATCTAAAATAATATCATAACCAGAAATAATTTTAATTAAATTTATCATTTGTCAATATTGCAAAGCCTTGGCTTCCGCCTTCGAATAATAAAATCAATAAAAGTTCAACCGAGCGTCTCCCGTTTTCATTTGCATTGCGGGGAAATTTTTATATTTATTAAAGACGAACGGTGACATATTCTCGGAATACTTCAAAGGAAGTTAAGGTTTTTTGTCTTAAAATATTTTTACATTTTATCGATTTGTGATTAAATTATTTGTCTTTTAACAATTTCAATGTTTGAAGGCTTGACACATTAAATACAAGAAAACGTGTACAATTCCGACCATCAGGTAATTTTTCGAAGAACCTACATACCCCCTTTAATTAATTTGGTTACCTAAGGTTTAAAATATGACATTAGAAACTTTATAATGGAGCTTTAAGCGCTAGGCTAACCGCTAAGTATTAAAATAAGTTAAATCAATTCCGCTGTTTCAAGGCCGAAATACAGTTTGATAACGCTTGTCTAGATTTGAAAATATCCCTCTTTAATGTAATAATGGATTTAGCTAATATTTTATCTTGACTAGTCAAGTTAGATCAAGAAAAAATATTAATAATATTTGGATTATTTGTATAGTGCCGTTTTTGTAAAAAATCACCTCAAGGGCGCTGTACAAATCTTAATTTCTAGTCTATATAAATACACAGCAACATATTTACCTGGCAAGTTACTTCTGGCAGGACACAATCACTTTATTATGATAACTTAAACTGATATTATAAATATTTTTTTAGGGCACGAGAGAAAAATTAAAATATAGTAAATCAAAGGTCTTTTTTAATTTTTCGTGGTAAGGAACAGATAATGATGAAAATCTTCTAATGAATTTAAGGAATGAGAGTTTTTTCTTGGTTTGGACGGAAATTCTATTGGGCTTGTTACACATATTGATATAAATATGATTTTCTGAAAAAATGGGTTTTAAGTTTGGCTTTGAACTCTATCGAGTCTTTTATTAGTTGCTTTAACCTACCCATTTCAAATATAGAATAATGTCTGCTAAAATATGCTATGGGTAGGTACTTTGTTAGGTAGGCGGGGATTCTAAAATATCATTTTTTTTTATTTGAACTCATAAAATAAATTATTTATAGTTAATGAGATCGTAATTTTTTTTTATTTTCAATAATACGGTTTGATAATCGATGCCAAAGTAAAATAAAATGTCGTTTTTCCTGTCAGTTTCGCAACTCCTGCAAATATGCGAGCTCTCCCAAACCCCAGCTTGCAGATTCAAAATCTTTACATTTCAAAGTGGTTCACCTTCCCCAGCTTCCAGTAACCCGCAGTCCGCGCTGCGCTCCCGGGAGATATTCCTTCACAATATTACATCACCAGGGACGGGGATTGATTTATCGTCCAGCCGAGCACTTTACCTCACTTCACTCGACCGCCTCTTCCTCTTCTTCTATTCCAAGATGACAGATCTCACTGTATTACTCCAGTGACAATTTAGAATATCGAATTTGAGATTAAACCGAAAACTTGTATTTTGAGAACTCCGCTGCGGCCGTTATCGTATATCTATCTGGAACCACTCATTTACGAAATTCAATATCAATGCACTCACGTGTTGGGAGATATTTATTTGAGAATCTTATTTCTACCTTTTATCTTTTGAAGAAAGAAGTGTTAGGAGGAAATATGACCCGCAAGTGGACTGCAGATGAAACGGAGAATTTATTTAGCGCCATTTTTGTAGAACATCACCAGAACAATGGCTAAAATTTAATTATATAACTATTGAAATACCTAAAACTATACTAGAATTACCTTAGTGATCCTTATGTATTAATTATTTACATAGGTCGCGGACTGTGAAAAAGTTTATATCTTTTTCTTTAGCAGTAGATCGAGGATTTGTCCATCATTGCATGAAAATATATTATTATGCTGGTGAGTTTAGACGCTAGCGGGTTAGTCTAGCTTTGTAAATAATTGAAATTCTGTTATTTATGGATATGACTTTCTGAAAAGATGAGTTTTGAGTTTAACTCTGAACTTTGTCGAGTCTTTTAATATTCTCAGATCACGTGGTAGTCTATTTCAGGCTTTAGGACCTACCACTCCTACAGCACGCTCTCCGAACTTAGTGTATAGCCGATGAGGTTGCCGATCTCAGGGTTAACTGTCGCGAATTGGAATCTTCAGGAATACACAGTTTCGATGAATAAGCCGGAGCCATTCCGTTAGTTGGTTTAAATACCACCCAGCAAAGTTTGAACTGGATTTTTTCGGGACATTTTCGAGATAGGCGCTCAGCAATATATCTACTCACTAACTTAAAATTAAAAAAAATAACATAACCATCAACAAGGTTGCCCAATCACTAAAATTACCAGAAAATATAACTAAAGCAACACGTCCATCTATAAAATAGTAAATAAAGTAAACATCTCATTGTTTTGAAACTACATATTAATCTTCTTAATAATGAATGACCCTTTTTTCAGCCCCCCACACTTTCCCCCACTACCCTAAAACTCCCCACATTTTTCATACAATTATAATCCTCCCCACTTACAATAATAATAACAGCCCTGACCTTCAGCTGATTTGAGAAATAGATCTAATTATTTTACACCCCAAGAAATTATTCAACTCCCCTCTGATATATATTCGTCCACCCTCGGAACACTTACCCTAAACTCCACCCACCGTCTAATAACTCCCTTCCATACGTTTTATTAATGTAGAAAAGCACCGCCAACCGAGCTTTTAAAAACCTCAAAAATTGGATACGTTTTTCGTTTTTTACTTAATGTCCAGAATGAAATGCAGGGAAAACTTCATAGATAATACTATGCAAGGGGACTTATGTCTGCAAAATGTCTTATACAAACAATTGTTTTTGAACAAATAAAAAGTTTTTAAATATAATAATAATAATATATTTTTTTCTTTTAAATCGTATTTTAAATTTAGAAAATAATATTTATTACAAAAAAATACTTTTTGACTATGTTCCTAGTAAAATTGAATGCGAGGGGAACTCCAAAAGAATCTGACAGTTTATAAATCCAGGATTTAGTGTGTTTAGCGACTTTCAAAGGGAAATATTCTAAATGCAGTGCGCCATAGTGTTTTGTAAAGAAAGAGATGCGTATGTTTTTATTTAATAAGAGTGGCGGGCTTGGTTCTTTGGGAGGGGGAACTTGTTTGAATTCTTCTTCTTCGTTTGGTGAGGGAGGGGTGGTGGAAGCCATAGTGGGATGATGAGGTTGTTCAGCCAGTCGACAGCATCAGGAGTCACTTGGTGCAGTGCAGATGTGCCTCTAGGAAACTGGTGAAGAGGAAATTCTTCTACAATGTGCTCTGTTATTTGTATTTGTCCACATTCACACAAATCAGATTACTTAACACTACGCTTATGCATAATGTAAGCATAGAGACTGTGACTTGGCACCGGATGTGCCTTAGTGAGGTTTACGTCTTCCAAAGATGAGATAACCCTGGCTGTTTAATAGTTGGGTCTACAACAAGGTTCTGTTTTTTTTTGCCTCCGAGGTCTGCCACTGAGTTCTCCACAACTTTTTAGGAGAGTGTTTCGACTGAAAAAGACTTTGACGGAAGTCCATAGCGGTTATCTTTATGTTAGGTGGTTGGCTGAGAGCTTTTCAAGGTCATCTCAAAGTAGAATATTGCTATTCTTGGACTTTTTCGTATTCCCTGAGGGTTTCATCTCTCATATTACTGTGGAATGTGCGATATTCGAGAGGACAGGAATATATTGCAATACAGTAGAGGGAAGTGTCCCGCTCAGCGTGCGCATAGCAATGTTAAGTTGCACGTCGATATTTTGTGTGCGTACACTTCTAGTCCACAATGGAGCACAATATTTAGCCACTGAGTAGACCAAAGTAATTGTAACGTAGGGTGTTTTTATCGCAACCCCAGATATTTTCTTATAAATATATATATATATATATATATATATATATATATATATATATATATATATATATATATATATATGTATATATATAATTCGAATCTTGGTCTTCTTGCTTACGTTTTACAGGTGGTAGCTACGAGTATATGCCAGGCTTTTGTCCAGGGCTACGCCAAGATACCGAGGTCTATTATCATGATTAATAGTACCTCCTCCAAACTATACATCAAACGTAGCACTTGCACATAGGTTTCTTAAGTGGGAGTCAGCTGTAACTATTTTTGTTGCGTTTGATTTTAATTCACAGTCAAAGAAGTATTTTTCCATAACAGGTCGACATTGATAATTTTCGGTGGAGTCAAAAGGTTTATATCGGACTGTTATAGAAATGTCATCTGCATAAATACAATTTCTCCCCTTGGTTTCCATAAGATCTGTTATGTGCAAATTAAACAAGGAGGGCCCAAGTACCGATCCTTGTGGTAATCTCTTTTATATTCTGTAAAAATCCGACTTTTTTGAGCTCATATGTGTTGGTACTTTCATAGTGCGATCTGTAATTAACGATTCGATAATTGGAACCATTTTAGCGTTTTTATATAAATTATAGTTTCCTTTAGAAATCTGTCTCTATATGGCTTTTAAGTACGAGTACTTGGTCAAAGCAGCTTCCTTCTAACCGCACCCCTACTTGCCTTACCTGCTTAAAGGGGATAACCTTTTCTAGTATTGGTGTGAGTCTATGCAATATTACTTTTTCTAAGAGTTTGTATCCCGTGCTGAGCAGAGATGTTGGTCTATAGCTTTTGGATCGTCTGGAAGTTTGTTGGGCTTATGGCTATGACTTTGGGTTTTTCTATATATTTTTTACTTTTTCCGCTGTCGAGAAGTGCAAGCCATTTTCTGGCTCGAGGTTCAGCATGCTTCAAAAAGTTGGGAAGAATGCCGTCAAAGCCAGCTGACTCCACAACCTTGGTTGAACAGAGCAAAAATTCTATTACTTCCAAAGATACTGGTTCCACGGTGCTTGCATGAGTCGGTTATTTTTTTACGAGCTTTATTTAAGCCCTTGTTTATCGAAGAAATTCTTCTGCTTTTTGCCTTTAAGCATTTGTTGGGCTACTTCGTGGTGGGTATATAGTTTCGACTGCGTTGACTTCTGTTATTTGAATTTGTATATTTAATGTAATAAGAAGGAATAAGTGCATCTCACTTTTTTTTAATCACCGCCAGTAACAAAAAACTGTTGAATGGTGAATTACCTATAAAAAATATAAAATATTCTCAGACAAAGTCAATTGGGCAATTCTGAAAATATCGATTCGCGAAAATCATTCAACGTCATCAATTATCGGAATTTTGAAGAAACCAAAGCGCGCACACACACACCTGCTAATAAACTATGGCGCGGTAAAATAACAGAATTCGGAGCGAAACTCATCTCTACAGAAAGATATTTGCATAAATAAATAATCAACTCTGAATTATACATTTGAGAGCTAGTCCGTCTTGCCGAAATTCTAATATTATAGAATAATGTAATATTTTCGTTTTGCGTTATTGTGGAAATTTGGATATTTTGCGTCCTTGTATTTTTTGTCTCTTCTTCATTTATCCCACAAGTTTGAATCATTCCACAGCTTGCGACATCTGTATATATTTACAAATCATATTTCCAAGTCTCATCTAATCTAAGTGAAGTATTTTTAAAAGTTTATTTATTTATGGTTTGAGGTATTTTTGCTTTGTATGTTGCCCACATTTTATGGTAGATTAGATACCATTTTTATACACGTACTTTATGGAAAAAAAAGAATTATCGCAAAAAGTTATTTACATTTTAAACATTAAATATCATGCCAAGTCACCTCCTAAAGATACTGGCCTTTACCTCCGGACACCTCGAATATCGTTTTTGATCTTATTTTATTTTTAAAATTTGAACAGAATCCGCAATTTCTTAATTTTAACCGTTTTTTTTCCTCACTTAAGGCGTTTGAAATACGTTCATTATTTAGTGTTCCTAAAAAAGACCAATAAAAACCTCAAAAATGAAAGGTAAAGTCATAATTCAGAGATAAATAACAGTCTATTTGTCTAAGAATTCAATATTATGACCGCAGACAGTATTTTGGTCCATTGTAAAACACGATATGGCCTCTAAGTATTCGGAGCACAATGCGCTCCCACAGATAAAGGAATGTTTAAATTCAGGCGCTTTGTATCTGAAGGAAAATTCAGGTATAAAGTTGTATATCTTCCTGAAATTCAGACCTTGTTTGGTTAACGAGACAATAAAAGATACCTTTACGTCGTTTACCGAAAAATTCTCGGATTTCTAACTGGAGGCTGGTTTAAAGTATACCATACGATGTTTATGCACGTGCTGAGTAATAATGTTATTATCTTTTTTCGTAAAGGTAGGGTTTTGCGGCACAGTAGCCGGTAATCGGTAGTCGGTAGTCGATAGTCGATAGTCGGTAGTCGGTAGTCGGTAGTCGGTAGTCGGTAGTCGGTAGTCGGTAGTCGGTAGTCGGTAGTCGGTAGTCGGTAGTCGGTAGTCGGTAGTCGGTAGTCGGTAGTCGGTAGTCGGTAGTCGGTAGTCGGTAGTCGGTAGTCGGTAGTCGGTAGTCGGTAGTCGGTAGTCGGTAGTCGGTAGTCGGTAGTCGGTAGTCGGTAGTCGGTAGTCGGTAGTCGTTAGTCGGTAGTCGGTAGTCGGTAGTCGGTAGTCGGTACTGAAGGTCAGGAAATAAATAACCATAAAATGAGAGTTCCGTTCTAATGCGACAAACTTGAAATTACATCGATGTCATAACGCACTAATGCGTGAAGTTCGACAAAAAATTCAATGTATCATTTTACTTAAGGTTTAATTTAAGGATTAAAGCATTATCAATATTATTAATATCGATTTAATTGTTAACGTATTAAAAAACATTGATTTACCTAATATTTAAATCTTGAAAGATGAGCGAAAAACTCGGTACTTGTATATTATGTAACTGTATGTAAGTAACATGAAAATGTAGTCAACTATCTATACCATCTATACGTCTATACTATCTGCCAGAAAAATATTATTTTCATATTTGTTAATATAATAAAGTCGCAAACGCGAGCAGTTACAAACCTAATCCTCAATAATGTTCGCCATGCTATCTCTGAAGGTACAATCAAATCTTCTTGCAAACTGTTAAAATTATCGCTCGGCACTTGGACACTATGGGGGATGTGCAAATCTGTTCTTCTGTTGTGATAATCTCCCTCGCAATTTCAAGTCGTATCTACGCGTAGGTTAGTAGAGGGAAATTTTCCTGAATTTCCTGGAAATGCAAAGGTGTTACACGTAGATTTAGAGTTTCATCTGATAGGAATCCAATTGTGTAGGAGCCTTTATTAGACGTTGTTGAATAAGGTAGCCGATTGGGATATCTGCCAGCCAGATCTACACTTCCCCGTGTAGTGTGTAGTGTGTGGTGTGTGGGACATTGTGTTTTACGTATCGCGAATAATACAATACAATAGATGCAGGTTTTTGCCGAAATAATTAACAGAATTGGATTTGCTTTTAATCTTAGGAAATGGATTTGGGTATTTTTAATAAAGCTTGTAATGGTGTTTTCAAATAAGTAATTTTCGGTTCGTTCGGTATTTAAGGAAAAGAATTGTTAATGAAAATCATTTATATATATTTTAGACACAGTGTCACGTAAGCATTTTATTAGCCTACACATATCGAATTTAATGTATAATTATAGTGTAACTATTCAAAGGATTATGTGTGCTCCAATGCTGAAGTAATTGGTGTTGGAGGTGTAATGATCGCTGGGCGATCGACAGAAAGTTCCTCGTGTCAGGCGAGCTTTTGTTCGGGGATGATAAATAAAATATAATCACTTTCTCTTGAATACTTTCTGTTGGAAGAATTTATATAATATTATAATTAAACCTTTAACTGAACATGGTTCACTACTACACGAGAGTGCGATGAGAATAGGAATGATGTAACATAATAAAATAAATATTGCATTACGTACCACTTAGCGTACTTAGGTATAGAAATAGATCGTCTCGGTCTAGAACAGCTCTCATAGCTAAACTTGACCGAACTAAATAAAGAAAGCGTCTGATAAATGAAGGCACGCGGAATGTTTGATATTTGCCTTATTTTATCACCTATTGTTGTCGTTTATGGAACTTTAGAATTCAGTCTTTACGAGACCGGGATCATTTGATGTTAGATTTGTTCATTTTTGAGACTTGAGAGCCTCGGTGAAGGAAAATTTATTTAAAATTAAATTGCATTTGGTTCATTCAACTTCATAGTTTAGTGGTCATTCTCTCGCCAACCGCTGAAGAGAGTGGACGCTTTCACACGGCTGTAAAAACTGACACATTCTGGTATCGTTTAGCACTGTATCAAAATATAACTAGCCGTTGAAAATAACAGCTAGATGCCACCAACGTCGAACACTATTGACGAAAATTTCGTCAACAGTTGGATACCAATAGTTACATACGAATATTATTCAACGAAACACAGACTCCATAGTATGTACTTATTGTTTTAGTTTCAGTGCCAAATAAACAAAAGTGTGTATACTCCGTGAACGATATTATGCGTAATTTGGAATGATCTTTTGATTGTATACCTCCCTAATAGACGTCTTTGTGAATTTTAAGCGCCTATCGTCAAGCGAGTCCGTTGGCAAGTAAAATATAGCTGTTGCGTTATAAAATAACACCCCCAATGGCGCCAACGACCCAACTGTTTCAACTGTCAAACAAGGAATTATTATTATCAAAATTAATATCGTCGCATCAACGTTGGCGTTATTTTTTTAGAGTATATAGAGTGGGTATCCATTAATATCATATATCGACATAATGTTTGTGTTTATTCGTATAACCACTTTTCACAGTATTATTATGAACAAAAATATAGAATTTAACCTAAAAAAACCGTTTAGTTGTGTCAAGTTTAGTGGCATAGTAAAAAATGTGGGCGGAGTCCCGCGGTGACCCAGGAGCCCAAGATTATTGTGACAGTACATAGAAGCGGTGTATTATATTTGCTGCCTCTTTCTCTCTCATGGTGTACGACGTAAAAACCCGGAGAAAGTGATTTATCGCAAGTTTGTATAGGTTGGGTAAAAAGAATTAGCTCTCTCTTCATACTCATCTCAGTTATATTCAACAGTTGACAATGGCAGTGGCGTTTTTTCGATTTGTAGTCAACGTCCAATACTATCGTTTATATAATCATTATTACTCGATGGTCCGAAAGCACAAAAAGAACAAATTTACCCAGGGCTGAAACATATTTTGTAAAGTAATGAACAATAAAATTGATAAAACTCTTTGCCGAGTATGCGAAATCCTGACATAGGTATTCCGGCTACTTCGCAATCCTTTTGTGCTCTATAAAAAATACGAAAGCGATTTAAAATATGATTGTTATCTCAAAGTGGGGACTTTTATTCAAAAGGCTGCCCATAAATCATGATATCACAAACAAAACGATCTTATCATGAAACCAAATGTCTTTCATGACATGCTTTGATAACATCTTAACTATAAAGCGGAAAATTCATTTCCTGAAGCAACATAAAATCTCGAGATTTACACAGGTTCTTCTCTAAGAATTTTTTTATTTAAAAGCAAATGTTTTCAATTCGTAACGTTATTTCCTGCATCAGCGACGAAGCTTTGAATTATCCATTTTACTACCAAAAAAATGTTACAAGTCAGCCATATTTCTTTACCTGCTTTACTCAGATAAAAAAAACTTAGAATGAGAAGAAGTCTGGCTGGTAAAGTAGAATTTTTAAATGCATAACCACAGTGCCACGTATTTAGCCTTTCCCTGGCTGGGAAACCTTTCTATCTTCGACCCCTGGTGACTCAAATCTATCTAGCCGTTTCTCTGCAGGTGTAGACAGAGATGATGGATCGCCATACAACTCTGTCTTGGCACACACTATTTGCTTCATTCACATTTATACATCGTATAGTGCATTCTCTTCTGTTATTCTTATAAGATTCACTCGATCATTCCCCATGTCTTTCTCCAACACCCCCGACTTCTTCTACCACTCAATTTCTTGTCATATATTCTCTTCACACTCATTTCTTCGGTCATCCGTTCTGCGTGTCTAAACCATCTATTCGCCCTAATGTCAGAACACCTGCGCTTATTTACACAGTGACGCATGTGACACAAGCATTTAGATTTATAATAGTTTTATTAAAAATAAAATACATCGTTTGTTTAGATGCAGTGGCGTAGAAACTTACCGGGAAGTTATGGTAGCTATGGCAACCGCCGCATCAATGTTTTTAAATGCATCTAAAAAAATCTGCCTCCGATTCAATTTTTTAAAGTCGATCTAACTAAATACATATTCACTGATGTTCTTTATCTCGACTTACAAACCTTTTTTTTACATGAACTCTCACAATCCAGTGATTTATTTGTCTCTGTTTTTTTGGTTTAAAAATAACTAGTTTAATTTTCTTGACTAGTTCGATTTATTCATACGCCAACAATAAATGTTTAAAATTTCAAAAGTTTGAGACAGTTAGAGTCTGACAAACGAAAGAATGCGGCTGGCGGCTGATGCGCGGAAATGCATTTTGTTAGAAGGCGGCGTCAGCCGGTAAAAACGCCAATCACCACTGTACAAATTTTCTACGACTACTTGCCGAATGGGTTCGGCAAAGCTGCGCAGTAAACGAAGGGCCACCCGCATTCTTTATTTTGTTGAGGCCTAACACTAGTTTTTACCTATTAAGAATAATTGCCGCAACATAAAGGGCAGATTTTTTTTACCATATCTTAACCAGGTGACACAGGTTACTATTATTAGAGATACAGTATCTAAGTTACTCTACCTTACCACCGTGTGAACAATAATAATATTTGGATAATTTATATTGCGCCGTTTTTGAGGAAAATCACCTCAAGGGCGCTGCAACAGTGACATTCTGTATTCATAATAGAGGGGTTGTGCTTAGTAAGCAGACTTGCCCCGGGGCTCTAGAGTTCTGTAGCCACGCCACTGTTTGAGTGCACGTTTTTTCAGAATGATTTTAATGTATTCTATTAGTTGATTAACAGCGTCGCGCAAAAATGTCAAAAGCAAAAAAAAACATGATTCAATACTTATGTAAACAAGAAAAAAAGGCGAGGTGAATTATTTACCGAATGGTCCATTAATCAACCCACTATTTTCTAAAGATTTCCAAAACCACAGCGTCGCAGCTTCAGGAGAAGTAGTACTAACATGGTTATCTATTTTGAAGTTATCAGGGTAACATAATATCTCTGGGAATAGCAGTAATATGTTAAGCAGTTTATTCATAGCGTAATACTATGTTGAGTTTATCTTCTGTCATCTCGCAGCTCTTGACTGGGTCACAGTCTCCTTATTTTATCTGAGCCGCAGATAAGAGAGAACAAATACTGTGTGCCTGTGTAACGTAGCGTTCCTTCGTAGTATCGTACTTCATCTGCTAGTTAGACTCCGAGTATCTCTCTTGTACAAACATATTAGTATCACATTTCATAGAAACAGTTATGTGGTCGTTAGCATAGCATATCAAAGGTGGGGATGTTGTAGCTTGCGGAGAGGATTTAATATCAAAACCACTCGAGTTATGAGCACTGTAATATTTGATTAAACTATTTGAACAACCGCCGAGGCTTAGGGATGAGAACTTCCACTATTGGTCGGTGTTATTGAGTTTGATTCACGTAGTAACGTAAATATTTCCCGTGAAAATACATTTTATTGGTTTTCAGAAATGTTTTTCGAATCTCAAACTCGATGCGCACAATTTAGATCCCCAAGACAAGTTTGGGTCAGAACCCAAAAATACACACTTTTTTCTTTTAATAAAAGAATTACTTCAAATAATTTGCGGGTAGTTAGGAAAATGTCTAAGATTTAAAGAAAGAGTAATCTTTTAATTTTTTTATGGAATGCAAACTGGAATTTTAGGTAAAACGTTCAAAAGTGCTTTCGCTGGTTTTAAAACTGCACCTTTTACTGATATTTTAGTATATTTTTTATAAAAGTTAAAAGATTACAGTATTTTTTTTAAATTTAACCTTAGACATTTTCCTAACTACCCATGGAAAATTTACAAATAAATAATTTGTAGCATTGCTTGTATTAGAGTGCTACAAAGTGACGTTTAGCTCCATTTTTGAGTGCGTAGGCTTAAGCAAACAATCCTTTTGTGACCATTTTCCATGACGTTTAAATTGTCCGCCTTCGATTTTTTTCGAATTCATTCTTCCATCCGTAATACTGGCAACGGTCAAACATCCCTTTGGGTAACAAAATGTGTCTCATTTTCGGATCCCCTCGTGATTAATTCGGTCAACCATACGCCTTAGGAATCTTATTTCTACAACACTCCTCCACTCTTGTCTTTCCTTTAATACTTTCTTCTGCCCTCTCCTATTTCCTTTTGCTTCAATTCTGTTTTATTACACGTGCCATAGTTCTTCCTGCCTTGCGTCTCCTCGTTCATAACATAGGAAGGTAAAACTTAAGTCGTTTACTTACAGAAATGAGTTACCTTACCGTACCAAAATATTGTGAAATAAATAAATAATAATAAATAAAGTTACATATAATTGTACAGCAAAAAATATTTATCCTATTCCAATCATGCAAAAAAAAGTAAGATTTAAGTTAGATATTCTTAAAAAATGAATCATAAACAGGAAAGAGATAAACATCAAAATTTAAAAGTGTGAACGAAGCTCTAATGGTATCAAATAATAAATATGAACCTCAAAGAGATGAAAAGTATTCGACCAAACTGTTCTACTAGTAAATATGCAAAGTCAAGAGAACGGAACATATGAACAAAAGAATATGAAAAAATAACAACAATAAAACATATTAAAAACAGGAGTTAGTTTAGGTTCAGTTAAACATAAGAAGATTGTGCAGGGTGAATACAGGAAACTCCATAAATGGAGGACTAAACGCTGTTGGCCCAAATAAGAAATTGTCCAAAGAAACGAAGCTAGCAGTCCACAATAGTGCTTATACCAACCCTGATGTATGGCAGTGAGGCATCGAACTGGCAGAGGAAGGATAAAAGTAGACTGAATGCTGTGGAAATGAGATTCCTGAGACGTGTGTGCGTTAAAACCATGTATGACCGTATTAATGTATTAATGTGGGTATCCAGAAAGAATGCAAAGCTGATGTGAGCGTTATGAATAGGATCAAGAAAGGGCCGCTTAGGTGGTTTGGGCATGTAGAGCGAATGGACGAAGAAAGGAGTGTGAAAAGAATATATGATGCGAAAGTGAATGGAAGAAGAAGTCGAGGACGCCCGAGGAAGACATGGCACGATGAAGTAAATCAAATGCTTGAGTCGGGTCATGTGAAGAGTCAGAATAACAGAAGAGTATTTATGAGACGATGTATGAATGTGAATGAAGCAAGGAGTGTGTGCCAAGACAGAGGTATATGGCGGCCCGTCCTCTCTGCCTACTCCTGTGGAGAAACGGCGTGATGGTTGGTTGGTTAGTTAGTTACATTCTGAGTATACATAATGTATGTAGCAAATATTCACCTATTGTTTGCGCACTCCTATTGATTTCATTTACTTATATTTTTTTTAAATCTTTTTTTATCGTATGGAGAACTGACAACAGGCAAGGTTCAATTCTGAATAGTGATCTGAAATAAATGAATGAGTTTCCCTTCAAACGGAGTAAGTAGCTACGCTGGCCAAATCCCATGGCCGATAAAGCTCACTGTTGTCGCACGAATTGGCAAAGTACGCAGTGTGTCATGTTGAGATATTGAATACAAAGGTCTTATATCCCGCGGTGGTCCATCGAGCTTGCTGCCACCTCCCACCTTCCACCCAATATATCCCCACCTATACCCGGGGGAAATTATCTTCCTCGTGTGACGTCATACGTCAACTAGGCCTAGTGCAGGACACAACTTTGGGGTTGCAGACAAACTACTTTCGTGGTGACAAATGATTATTTGTTGATTTTAAAACCCAAGTGAAAGTTTTTTTTCGGACGGTGAACTCTGGCGTTATTTTTTTATTTTTTATTTTGCATAAACAGTTTTATACCAATTACATTGCAAAAGCGATAAAAATAACACAAAAATGGTAATCATAATTACACAATTATAATAGTACATAATAAAGTTAAAACTGAATAGTTAGTTCTTGCTTAAACTTGTTGTAGGTCGTGTGAAAAATATCCGAATTTCCTGCGAGGCAGTTAATTAACCTAGTTATTCTTCCCAGGGGCATCACAATTGATAAGTTAGTTCTGCACCTGGGAATAAACAGAAGCCTGTATTGGCGGCCTCGCGTGAAATTATCAGGGCCATAAAATCCAATTTCCGCCAGGATGTCAGGTATTATTAAAACACCGAATTATGAAATTTATACAACCATTCTGTTTAGAATTTCTAAGCTAAAATAACTACTTGCAGGTCATCATTTCCATAATTGACTAAATTTTTCAATTGTTAATTAAGAAAAAAATGTTTGGGCTCAGGCAAAGTTGGGTAGTAGAGCCGAAAGTCAATAATTTTATTAACGGCATATTTTGTTGCCCTCGCTGGCATTTGATCCTGCGACCTCAAGGACGCTGTACATATCTTATTTTATATTATTACATATATTATTAATTCCTAGTTTAAATTAGAAAATATACAGGAACATACTTACCTGGTAGGTCCCATCTGATAGACACACTTATTAACTTAAAATTATGATTTTTATTTTTTATGTATTTATTTATTCATTTATATTTTATTTATTTTTTCCGATTAAGGGCATGGGAGCGAAATAAAAAAAATGGACTTTCTGAATTTGTCGTACAGTACAGGGTTTGGTCAAAATTTGTATATCTAAAGGTGATTCATCGATTATGTTGAGATTCTTTTAATGAATTTAAGGATATGAGAGTCTGAAAAGGTAAGTTTTCAGTTTGGACCGAAATTCTGTTGGGCGCGTTATACATCTTAGTTCCGGAAGGAGTTTATTCCAAGCCTTCGGCCCCGATACTCCGAAAGCGCGATCTGCAAACTTAGTATTTGGATTGCATTTGGGTTCTATCAGCTTTCCGATAGCCGATGACGTTGCTGATCTAAGAGTCGACTTCCCTAGAAGAATGTTTTCTGGAACGTATAGTTCGGTGATGTACAGTGGGGCCATAATAATAATTATAATAATGTGTTCTTGGATCCCCGCAAACGAGATGAATCTGGCCATGTAGGCACCTTTGTAACTAACTAACTATTACGCCGTTTCACCGCAGGGGTAGGCAGATAGGATGGACCACCATAAAACTCTCTCGTCTTGACACACTCCTTGCTTCATTCGCATTCGCATTCATACATCATCTCATACATACTCTTCTGTTATTTTGACTCTTGACATGGCTCAACTCAAGTATTTGATTAACTTGATCGTGCCATGTCTTCCTCGGGCGTCCCCGACTTCTTCTACTATTCACTTTCGTGTCATGTGTTCTTCTCACATTTGTGTTTCGTTTCATATTGGTGTTTTGTGTTCTGTTTCATATTTGTGTTTTAGAGTTATTTCCAATTTCAATAAAATGTTTGATTGGCATATTCAACCAACAGTTGAATATGCTTCATCTTCCCCGGGGCAGGGTTGGCGACCCCCGCCCGCCCGTGGCTAGGAAGGGATGGCCCGGAGCGGGACCCGAGCCGGGTCGTTAGGCCGCCGCGTTGCAGTAACTTTATGACAGGTCTCGGGGTCGTTAGAGAAAAATAAGCAGGAGATAATAGGGATGCTGCCCCCGCGGGCATACGACCGAAAACCCATCTCTCCCACATTGACTCTGCTCTACAATTTGAGCACGTGTAATTTAAATCTGGAACCTTGTTCCGTCTGGGGTTACCACGTGCTTATCGTATCCTAGTATTATTATACAAATCAGAGTTTAAATAATCAGGCGAAATTGAGGAGATGTTCTCACGGAGTTCGAATAGTATAATATCATAACAGTGGATTTATTACATATAGAACAGTTTTGAGATAGTTCACCTCAAGTGCGCTTCACACTAAATCACCTTACTTAATAGCATAACGAGAAAATAATATATTAATATTATTTATTTTTTATTATTTATTTCCCGAGTCAAGAGCATTATATATTATAGAAGTTAATTTAGCGATTGTATCCTGAGTGCTTAAAAAACCCATATATGTTAAAGTTTAGTTTTTTTTGTTCAACCGTTTTGGTGTTTTTATTTATATCGCTATTTTTTGGAGTAGTGATACAAGTCATAAGCATTTGGCGTTGAATAGGGAGGTCAAGAGTTCGATTTCCGCCTCTTTTAAATGATTTGGGTAACGATGAGTAGCCTTTTATTCATGGGTATTGGGAAGTAAATGATTGCATTTGATGTAACTTGAAAATAGCTCCACAGTTGTCATAAGGAAGAAGGATCAATAAGTCGAGTGATTCTCGTTCGTTAAAGAATTGCTAGAATAAAGAAACCACCTGAAATCCGTCCGCGATCCAAAGATTGAGAACCTCCCTAGCAAGTCATAAGGAGCTTTGCGCTTTTTATCTACGGTGTTTTCAAAAATAGGTATAAGCAGAAACCATCCAGATAATATATCTGTTCTAGCTCCAAGCCATAAAAGCCATTTAGCCCATGATGGCGCGAAAATGTCTCCATTAAATGCGACCGCCAAAGGACAATTTATTTGGATTCGGTTCTTAGTACTTTAGTACCCACTGGGTCAGGCTCGTTAGCATGCCTCCACTGCCTTTAGTAGTCCACATAAATCACCCTGCAAATTGTCATCAATTCGATATGGCAACAGATTGATGGATGAGGTTCGGAACTCGGGTCACATATGGCCGCTGGGCGCGTGTCAATAACTCGCTCGGCCGAAATGGTCAATTGTGATATTATTATTTATATAAATGGAAATAAATGGCGACTATTGGCATTTTTGGATGTGTTTCGGATATCATGTTATCAATCACATTGTTATTTGTTATTTCACTCTATTGTGAGGAACTCTATCAAATCTAAGCTATATCATTTACTTATTTTGTTGTATACGCCCAAGTAGGCTTTTACCCGTTTAAAGGTACATTTAACAGTGATACAAATTAAAACTATTCGCTAATTCGAAAAGTAAGAATGAATAGGAAAAATAATTATTCCATACATGGTATTTGTTTGATTACATTAAATTAGAGATATAATATGATACTCGAATCTACTTCTTGAATCTACATTCCGTGCCGTTAAATGCTCGTACATCAGCCACTTCTGCGTATGTATTACCAAACACTTGCAATCTAGGTACAAGCGAGTATCTAAATGACTCAGTCCCGATATTATTGTTACAACTAAATAGAATTTTGGGTCGAGTAGTTTTCGTTGGTATACGAAAGGTAATAAATAAGCTTCAGTAAATCTGGACTGTCTATACCATGGACAATTAAAAAAAAAAATCATGTCGAAAATTTTTCGATATGAAAGTTTTTAATAAGTTTGAACGGCGCTCTTGTTATTATAATTATACGGAAGTTAGTAACTAGATTAGTGGTCAGTTCTAAAACATGTTGTGTTTTAAGCTAATTATAAGTGTAAAATCTGTTAATCATAGGAACTAAGAATAATTATTATTAGTTATTAATTATTTTTTTTAGTCAGCAGTAATAGTGTGTTATAAGAACGGCCTTTGGGTTATTTTTCACAAAGATCGATCCCTCTACAAAATTAATCCTATTTAATTTATGCCTTTTTACATCGTTTTGATTTGAAATGTATACTTTTTAATATGACCCACAATACTTATCATACAAATAAAAATAATATTTAAATAGCTTTTTTAAAATGTGCCAGAAATATATTTAAAGAAAGCTCCTGTAAAATGTATATATCTTGGAAAACAGAAAGCGGTCGTATTTTCATGGAACTGTTTGCCATATAATCAAAGCCTATGAAGTAAAAAAATGCACAAATAGTACTTTACGTAGGGTTTATCAATTTGGTACAATATTGGTTACTTTTAAATTGAAAAGTTCATTCATATGATTTTATTATTGTCTAAGAAATAGAATTTCAGAAAAAAACATCCCCAACTGAGATTTGACCTTAAGAATTGTGAAGAAACGTATTTATAGTTTTTGTGTTAAATTTGTAGAGCTGCATTTTAATTATAAACAGTCAATAAAAATAAAAACCAAAACACAATGTGAATAAAATAAAATTTGATAAAATAAAATTGTAGAAAAGAAGGCCGTTAATATAATCAGTGAGTCAAGTTGTAGGTACCATTATTTTTCCTAAGTAGCAGCTTGTTCTTTTTAATATAAAAAACGACCCCTAAACGACATGAGAATGTATTTTAACAAAACAATAGGCTGTTGTTTATCGCATTCCACAGCCGAAACACGTAAAATCCGCCCACGTTGTAATAATTTGGTGGATTTGCCGCTGGTTTTATGGCGGAAAATATTTTGAAATTATTGCGCCCGCCGAAAGAGAAAAGGAAGATTAAAAAAAGTTGCGAAACAACGGATCAGTATTAATTTTTGTTTTCACTAAAAGCTTTGACGTGAAAGCTCTCTAATCCTTGCTACAACACCTAAAATATAAGTCCTTACAAACTCGTAAGTATAAAAGGAATTGCATTGGCACAAAGGATACTAGATGTAGCGTCTAATTGGTTATCTCCTGGAAATGAAGTAATAAGAAGAGGGGTGTTACGGGACCGCATAGAGAAAGGAATAAAGCACTGAGGAGGAAAACATGGTCTTCCGTTACAAAGGAAAGGAGATACTAATTTATAACAGAACAATTTTTCAGAATATTTATGACATCTGAATTTAAATGCACCGGTAGTAGTAACGAAAAGTGTTTTTATACAGTTTTTTTTTATTTAACTTTTCGTGATGACTCTATTAAATGTCGACAGTGTACAGGAGCTGTGCGCGCGTTTGCGGTATGCCTCGACTTTCTGTCTCTTTATTAAAATTGTTCTGAATCTGAAAATTATCTGATAATTCAGCGGTAAAAAAGACTCACTCTCACTTGCCATCAGTGTTCAAACGATCACAATTCGTACGTTGAAACATTGCGAAAATACATCGGGTTCAATTGGGAGTGCCATGGTCCCCCTGACTCCTGAGTGCTCTTGCGTAGTATACGCATTCAAATATTAATTACATTATCTTTTTAAAGATACTTTTCTTAACAATATTTTGAAGAATTTCATATTTTTTACTTTACCAGTAAAATAGTGTTTTGATACCGAGCGAAATGGAACAAAACTTGACCGAGCCACTTTTGATTATGGATTCGAAGTATCAGTAATGCTATAAGCAATTTAGCAGCACTTACCTGGACATTTATCTAGCCCAACAGCCAATCTAGTACTTTCTGAATCAGTAGAAACAGGAATAAACATCCAAAGTTTTCCTTCCCCATGTTATTTTATAGAAAGCTCGACTGCTATCGATTTGCAACACATGTACATGGACATGCATGCGCCCACACCACCGCGTACTGCACACACGCACACCACTTTCATGCACTGTTGCATTAATAATCCCTCCGTGCTATTGCAGTTTCCTTCGCATTATTCAACCGCCTGCTTCTTGCTGGGCCGCTGTTGGTTTCGTAACGTAAGCTTTACTGAAGAACTTACTTGAGCCGGCCGCAATAGATTTCACTCATTTGGAAAATGTAAAGGAGCTGCGTCAAACCGTGATCCGAATTATGTTTTGGTCAACAGAGAACTTATCGTTGGATTTGTATACTTATTGATTCTTTTTGTATTACATACGACACTAATTTGTATGGCACCGCTTTTGTATATTACCTCAAAGACGCTGTAAAAATCTTAATTCCTAGTCTCTGTCTTATTACTAACTACGAGTACATATAATTTTTTACATATTCATATTTATTTACATTATGTACAGAAGCATCAGTCACTTCAGATGAACAGAATTATTAAATTTATTTATAGTTTGGAGAAGATACAGTTTTACTCCGGGACAGTATTTATTTAAATTATTATTATTAGATTTTAGGGAAAGAAAACAAATTTCATAATTGGCTTTCTGAATTCGTAGTACGGTATAGGGATTTGATTAAAATGTATACATTTAAAGGCGATTCGTCGCTTAGTAAGAAACATGATATGGTGAAAAGCATTCACTGACATTGCCCATGGTCAGACTACTCACACTTTAAATTTCACCTGGTCAGCTTAGTGTAAATAAATGTTCTAGATAATAAATTTTAATAAGGTTATTTATCCAAGGAAAATAGGTGAAGAAAAGTATAATTAGAAAATCAGGTAACACAAGAATGGTGTCTTTATTGAATTTAAGAATATGAGAGAAATATAATATAATAAAATAACATGTCTACCTAATTATATTTTTCTATTTTAAATAGTTAAATCACCGTGATATTTCATTGCAATGTTATAATTAAAAACCGCGTAAATTTGTTCCGCTTGTTATTTATGGTTGGACCTGATTTAACTCAGTATAACTTTGATAGAAAGACGCCCGTGGTATAGTAATAAGTGTTTCGATATTTAAAAAAATATTCTAATAATAATAATGTTGTATTTGTTATTTTATATTAGCTTCAGGTATGCAGCATTTAGGGTCTCTGTAACTTTTTTTTAGATGGTTGCGTTATTTCTCCATATTTGATTGGTGTTTTTATTCCCTTATAGACAAGTTGACATTGCGTTCACATACCCACAACTGACTTCGTGAAATCAGACATTTGATCCGTGACTCTTTCCATCTTGCTGGGACTCACTTATGATACGTATTCAAAGTAATACACATATGTTAATAATACTTAATTTACAAAAACTTCCGCGGGACTTATTCGCTACCCGCCACAGACAGGTACTCGTGAACTCTCATCCAAAACTTAATATTCTTTGAACGCTTCTTACCATTGACCGCAAACGGTCACAGGAATGCAACACCTCCAAACCAATTTATGGTCTAATAACTGACTTCCTAGAGGCTGTACAATCTGTACATGTACATGCGAATGGGATTAATTAATGCATTAAGTAGCGCAGTGGCGCACGAACCGCGGAAGACTAGCCTATTTCATGCTGCTCGTGGCCGATTTCGTGGGGCCCAGCTTCAGAACAATAATTTAAATGTTTCACGTGAAATAACTGATAATTTATTCTCCTTCAACGGAAGTAATCTTCCCAACAAACCTTCCATTGAGATGCTTGGTGTAACATTAAGTGACCGGTTAAGGCACCGGGGCTCCATCGAAGCCAGAGTAAAGTTAGCTTCTCAGAAGTTGGGCGTGTTGTACAGGGCCCGCAGATACTTCAATAGTACACAACTGCTGACCTTGTACAAATCGCAAGTACGCCCCACTGTTGAATTTGGCAGCCACCTCTGGTCTGGAGCCCCTAAATACCTGAAAAAAACCCTTGACTCTGTGCAGAAACGGGCGGCCCGTTTGATAGATTCTCATATCTTAACAAACGGATTGCAAACTTTGGAGCACAGACGTCAGGTGGGAATGCTGTCCTTGTTCAACAGGTATTTCAATGGAAGATGCTCCGAGGAACTTGCGTCATTGATCCCTTCGGCACCGGTGCATAGTCGGGAAACTCGCCAAACGCGCGCCCAACATTTGTACACGGTTGACATTCAATACATGAGAACGGGTCGCTTTTACGACTCGTTCTTATGTTCAACAGCTCGGCTATGGAACGATTTGCCGGCCTCTGTGTTTCCTCCCTCCTTCAACATGGGCTTCAAGACCTCTTCAAGACCCAAGTTCACTCCTTCCTTTCCTCAAAAAAACCCTCCACACAGCATCCCCAAAGATGACATAGGCCCTGAGGGAAATTGTTTTCCTCAAGGCCTCCTGTGTGGAGTTATTGTAAAAAAAAAACTGAATTTCGGGAAGATTTTTTGCATTCAAATAAATAAATTATAGTAAATACCGCACAAGAGTCCCAATTGCTCCCAATTGTCCAGAGCAAGAGAGACTATGGCATCTCCAGTTGGAGTATGTTGTGAGGCTGAAGGTAGTAGGGGGAAGGATATGGGTAAAAGGAAGGTTGAAATGTTACTTGCTATTCAGATCTGGTCACAAAAACGGCTAAAGCCATTTAAATCATGCAACGTTTTGATTCTAAATGGTGATCTTTCGCCAGAGCGATGCTTAGAGTATCTGCCACCCTGGAACGTGCCGCAAATATGCTTTATATGAACTATGGTAAATGTGTTATTAATTAAATAAAAAGTTATTTGCGCACGCCGGGTTTGAACCCGCGACCTTTGGATTCGTAGTCGAGCGTCTTACTACTCGAACATGGAGGTTGTCGCTAAACTTTATGTGAAAAAGTGGTGGAGGTAGTGGCTATCTTTAGATTTTGTACCAAACACATGCGCAAATAGATAGTTCCAGAGAGTTTTTAAACAAAATTTTGTATTTCTCCGGCCACTATGCGACCCGCAAAGGTGTGATAAATAGTTAGTGCAGCCCTTCTCATAAAAAGGTTGTGCATCACTGGAGTAGCGGATACGCATAAAACACGGTATTTAATGCAATCTAATGCATAGTGTTTGGACAGTAATTACCGCAAGTGATTTCAATAATCGCCCACCTCCAGACTAACTCGTGACAAATAACTTCCTCAGGACTTGTTCCCTGGGCCCGGCCGCCATTGCTTGTTTTCGAATTAGAATACATCAGAGATATTAAAAGTTGTAAATTCGAACAGTAAAAACGTTAAACAAAACATATTAAAAAAATCTTTTCGCCCTGTTAGACCAAAGATTTGTAAATTACAGTATTTTTTCGTTTGACTGCCGTTTAAAATGCAACTGTTGTGATTATAAGCATAAATATCAACAGGCGATGGCAGAACTAAACTCCGTTAATTTATAACTTATCTGAAATCCTCCACAATCAGCACATACCTTAGTTCTGTATTTTTGAGTACACTAGAACCTTGGAGTAAGAATATATGGAGAGAGAGCTATTTTTTTTACCCAACCTATATAAATTTGCGATAAATCACTTTCTCTGAGTTTTTACGTCGAACACCATGAGAAAAAAAGAGACAACAAAAAAATCGCAAAATATCACACCGCTTTTACGTATTGTAAGGTTGTTTTCCGTCTCCCGCGCCTCCGGCGACTCCGCCCACTTCGTTTCATTTTTGACAGCGCGTTAGTATTATAAAATTACTAAGTATATAAATACATTAAATTAACTATAAACTTTCATAATTATTTAAGCAAACATTATGCTATTCGTTTTGTAAGATATTCTGAATCTATAAATCATTTAATAGTATTTTTGATATCGTTTTGTTATGCGAACCCTTTTTGAGGTTATGTTCTTTATTTGTTTGTTTGTAAATAAAGTGTGTCTATGAAAACCCTAGCCAAGCCTGTTCAGAGTAGTCGGGCAAAAGTGATTAAAACTGACTACACTGCCTTGGATAAGTAGGTCTCTATGTATATTAATACTCTAAGACTAGAACGCATGTTTTAAGACAGCTGCCGTCGATCGCGGATATTATTTCCGCCGTAGCTATTTTTTCGCCACACTCCGTATTGATGTAACTTGAAAAATGTTATTAATTCATAAGTTTGACTCAATAAAATCACTCTCTCTGTCTCATATTCAAGCCTCGGTACTGGGCCAAAAGTACTATTAAATTTGAAAAATAAATTGAATGGTAACGTTGTAATCTAAATAAAATTCTAACAGTCAGACCTAATTTTAAGACCCTGAGAGCAGGGCCGGTCCTGTCCAGGCGCAATTGGAGCAGCCCGCTCCAGGCAACGAATTGCCAAGGTTCTGATTTTTTTTAATACACGAATCATCATACTATTCTGCGAATTTTATAGAAGAACACGTTTACACTCAAACATGTAATTTGTTTGATCCGTTAGTTTACATTTAGTTATTTTCGGAGGGGAAACCTGCCAAAAACGAGTGGTTAAGACAGTGATGACTTTTTGGATAAAAGTTTATTTTTATTTTTTTATGGTGAATACCACACAAGAGTCCCAATTGCTCCCAACCGTCTCTAGCCAATGAGACTATGGCATCCCCAATTGGGGTATGTTGTGAGGCTGAACGTAGTGGGGAGGGGAAGGATATGGAAGAGAGGAAGGTTGGAAAGTACTTGGCTATTCAGATCTGGTCACCAAACACGGCTAAAGACATTTCAAGCAACGTTTCGATTCTGAATAATGGTCTTTCACCAGGGCGATACTAGTATCTGCCACTCTGGAACGTGCCGCAAATATACTTTTTATTATTTTTTATATGAATTAAATGTGTTATGGCACATATTAATTAAATAAAAGTTATTGACGCACGCAGGGTTTGAACCCGTGATCTTTGGATTCGTAGTTGAGCGTCTTACCTCTCGTCCATGGAGGCTTTTGTGATGCTTTTTGTATACAATACTCATTCGTCGACGTGGAATATAGCTAAGGTATATATTATTACAATTACACAATAAACTATTTTATTGGACGTATAAAAAAAAATATTTCGTTTTTTTGTGTTAATTTAGGTTTTGACAAAAATAAAAAATATATATGTTGAGAAAATGATATTAATAACACAACCTTCGAACATTGATCGACTAACCTGCTACATTTCACTGGAACTCATTCACGCTCTTTAAAAATACAGCTTTTTATTATCTTCTACAAGACGTTCGCCACAATCCCAAATCTCGAAACCGGCTGACTGAACTGTTCCACTAGATCTGGACTATAAGTCACGGACTCATTTGTATCCCAGAGATGCTTCTTATAAGATGCAAGACTCTGAGCAATGGACCATCGCTGGCTGCATGCACTTGGTGTTATCTTAATAAATGGCTACGCTGAAGAATTGATTACAACACTCAGTATGGTCATCACGCGCCGAGTGCAGGATACTCGGAGTGGGTCCACAGGGACTGCAAACATGGGAATGGAATATTTGTTTTATTTGAGGCTTTTAACAGCGCAGCTTCCTACAAACAGAACAGAGCGAAGGAAGGGCATTATTACATTCAGTATTCAGGAGAGACGGATGAAGATGTAGAAATACTAGAGATTTCCGTATTATTATAATTTTTTTACGATTACATTATTTTTTTTTTATGATTTATGATAACGATCATACCTAACCAACCATCACGCCGTTTTTCCGCAGGGTTAGGATAGCATGCATTGCCAAACAACTCCGTCTTGCCAAACACTCCTTGCTTCATTCACATTTATACATACTCTTCTGTTATTCAAACTCTTGACATGGCCCGACTCAAGTATTTAATAATAACAATAATATTTGGATAATTTGTATAGCGCCGTTTTTGTAAAAAATCACCTCAAGGGCGCTGTACAAATCTTAATTTCTACTTAATATCAATTCTTAGTTTATATAAATATACAGCAACATACTTACCTGGTAGGTCACTTCTGGCAGGACACAATCACTATATCATAACAACTTAAAATTTAGCTGAATTTTACATATTTGATACACTTTATCGTGCCATATCTTCCTCGGGCGTCCCCGACTTCTACCATTTACTTACATGTCATATATTCTTCTCACATTCCTTTCTTCGTTCATCTGCTCTACATTCTCAAACCATCTAAACGTCCCTTTATTAATCCTATTCATTACGCTTACATCAGCCTTGCAATTCATTCCGGATATTCATCACCATGCTCCTGATTTTAGATAGTTTTAATTTGCACACGTACCTGTCCTATATTATTTTCTGGTTATTATATTAGGTTAGGTAATATTGCAAAAATGCGCTATATAAATTCACTGTTAGTATTATTATAATTCGTCCTGTAATAGACACGATTGCACTCAAAGCTGTTTGACTTCAACTTTTTCTAATTTGGTGTTTAAAAAGAAACAAAAAATGGTTATTAATCTTCGAGCGACACTTTTAAACTTCCCTGCAAGTGATCCACTGTTTATGTGCGTTAAGTTTTTCAAGAATCATTGTCGCAATATAACAAACTAGTTTGTGCTTAAAACGTTTCAATAATTCCTCATAATATTACATTTTTTATATAGCATTATGTTGACAGGAATGCGTAATTTTTTAAACATGAATTGAAAACGATAATTGTTATTACAATTAAAAAAAAATTTTTTTAGTTATAACATTGCTAGAAAAAAAAAATCCACTATCAAAACTGAACCGGTGGACGATCGTTTCTTCGACGCTGTGAGCGCTAATTTCGTATTTTTGTTCAAAAGTCTCGAGGATTTAAAAAAATCGGAATTGAATTTTTTATTTTTTATTAATACCGCACAAGAGTCTCAACTGCTCCCAAACGTCTAGAGCCAGTGAGACTATGGCATCCCCAAATAGGGCATGTTGTGAGGCTGAAGGTAGTGGGGAGGGGAAGGAGATTGGGAATAGGAAGGTTGGGAAGTACTTGGCTATTCAGATCTGGTCACCAAACACGGCTAAAGCCATTTGAAGCAACGTTTCGATTCTGAATGGTGGTCTTTCACCAGGGCGATACTTAAAGTATCTACCACTCTGGAACGTGCCGCAAATATACTTTTTATTATTTTTATATGAATTAAATGAGTTATGACACATTAATTAAATAAAAGTTATTGGCGCACGCCGGGTTTGAACCCGCGACCTTTGGATTCGTAGTCGAGCGTCTTACCACTCGACCATGGAGGCCGTCATACCTTTTTCATTTATTTATTAAGTCAAAATACAAAGGTATGCACATTTCGCTCTTAACATGCTAACTAAAATTCTAACATATTAATGCCATATGAATGACGGATCAATTCAAACTGACAAACAGTGACGCGTTTTCTTGTGCCCTGTGGAGCGACTAAAAACCACATGGCTGCGTCTGTTTTAGGTCGGTTCAAAGCGAAGAGGCGGCATAACGCGCGTGGCGCGCTGTGCGCACACCGGTCACATGTCTGTCAACGCGCGACACGCGGTGTCAGCAATAAACGTGTTAGCCTACATAATATTTTAATATTGTGCACTTAGCTTGAGATTGAACAGCTTAAAAACAAATATTTATTTGATTCATCGGTTTCAGGCTACCGGGAAGGAAATTGTAAATCCTTCATGTCAAAACAATACCTCGTATCCTCTTTACATCTAAGATTATGCAATATGCTTGAGAAAGGGTAAAGAATATTATTTAATATACTCGTATGTTTGTTCACGTTCATATCAAACCGCCATGGTCAATGGAAAGTCCATTCCACACCATGTAACTATCAAATGTAAAATTTCAATAGACAGCTAAAAGATAGTAACCATACTCGCTTGATTGTCATTTAATTAGTGATGTTAGCATTAGGGCCGGCGGAGACCCCGGGGGTCGCAAGAGCGATGTCCACGGGCCCACCTTTGTAACCCCCGCCTTGAGGGAATAGATAATGCTTAATCACGTCCTCTCCTCTTCCCCCATCCTCGGCCCGGCGAGTGTGAGTGCAATTGAATTACTTCATCAATATTGCAGTACGGGTTATGTGGACATTTCGCACGTATTCCGTTTAATCCGTGTTATAAATTATATTTTACTGCATTCAGGTATTTACATATTACTTGCGTACTTGAAATGGGATAATGATTGGAGTAATTACGAACATGTTTCATGGTTTTACTCAGCTTGGTTTATCGTCTATCTGAATTTATGTGATAATTCATTTTATTATTATAATCTTGCAGCCACTGACAGATATTTTTATCTATTGGTACCTATAATATATGGATACCACAAAAATATATTTCCCTTAATCTCTTAATTTTCTTAAGAAATTTTCAAACATCATCAATGTATTTTTATTTATTTATTTAGTTAAAATAGTACATATATTATAATGGTTACAAATGTTTCAATATAAAATTTAAACATCAAATATTTCAACAAATAATTATAATAACATTCGTTTTATAAAGTTAAAAACTACACTTTACATATTTCCTCATTTCTCTCAAATTTAATAACATTATTCTCTTATTTTACATTGCTTGGTAATTCATGACACCGCTCTATATAGCAATGCAATTTTGAATTAATTCTAAATGGATGTCGTATTTATTTTTTTCTTCTTGTAGAGTGATTATGTGTGTGCTGGTGTTTCTTAACTTTTGGCATAAATTCGGTTTCCACAAAGTTTCCTCATCTACACACAAATATAGGTGCTGACTTATAGCACATATCATAGATCTTTCAGTTATAATATTAACTACACATCTTCTGACACAAATGGCTGCATGCATCTCTACTGATTAAGATCTTCAAATTACACTGATTTTCCACAAAATAATATACCTCTTACCCCTCTCAAACACAATGTTCTTTTCAAATGGTTTCCATCTTCCCTATCTCTTAAAATCTAAGCCTAAGTAAAGATAATTGCTTTGTTTGGGTTAAGTACACTTTTGAGAAGGCAGACAAATTGAATGGTATTAATGATGCTTATAATTACAAATAATATTAAATTTAAGACTTAATGTTTCATGATGACCATTCACTCCAGTTCGTCAATGTTATTAATTGAAAACAATCCTACCGAAAGGTTACGAGTTTTTCAAAGTACTCTCGCATGTTGAAGAGTTGTAAATAAATAGTAACGGAATTAAGAAAGTAATAAAATGATCACAGCATCCCACCTCCGGAGAATAAGTCAATAGCAATCAGAGATTTCAATCTCGAACACGATTGATCATTTCACCGTACACAATGATATTATTATTTATATTGATTTGATTCATTGGGCCGTAATTAAGACATAGGCAGTGATAAATCACTTTAAGGAACGTCTTAAGGCGGGCACTTTCAATAAAAAAATGTTCAGGCGCACTACTGAAAAGTAAAGTTTTATTATTATTGATGAGGGAATAATTTCCTGGTATTCGTAACTAGACACAGCAATTGGTATAGGATGAAACTGTTTTAACAAATGATGTGTTGATGATACGGAAATAATATTCTCGTACAAGAGAGTTTGATCGAACGGTGCGTGTAGATGCCCTGGGCTCAATTAAAAATGCCTCGAAATTATTTTTTTCGTAGCGATGTAACGATTATCGTAAATGCAGTCAAAGAGAGATTCATTAATACTATCTCGAGCTTTATATTTTATCAATTATCTTAAATACTTTCTTTTCAATAACCTCAATGATAGTAATAAATCATAATTGGTGGACTCTCAGTGATTCAAGCACGCCAAGGTTGCTTTATATTGTTTACTGTAAAAGGAAGCCATTTCTAAAAAAAAACGTATTTTTAATTGACGGTTAAAGTTTACGAAGCCAGTTTCTGACTAAACGAAAATCTTAACATTCAATCAGAAACACGTTAAAACGTTTTCAAAGGCGATATAATAATCAATAACGTTTGGAGGTTATAGATTTTGCAAGCAATGTACAATATTTCATTTGACAAACGAAAAAAAAACTCTTGGAAAAGGATTTAAAAACTCAAAATTGTGGGATCGTACAAACCGAAAACCATATTTAATAATTTAGTGCGGTTAGCATAGTTGTTTGCGGAGCAAGTCAATAATTAATTTAAAAAAAAAACAGCCGCTATTTTTTTAACCAATGCCCTGACATCCTTCGCGGTGGAGTGGCCTCTTGGCTCAGAAGTTGTTGGTTTAAACCTTTTTTTTTGTTCCAGAGTGGAATGTTCTCTCAATACACCCCTGTTAACGGACCCCTCTTCAAATTAAAACTTAGGCTTAATTAATTTATCTAAGTTCTATATTTATTCGGTGACAATATCTGAACAGCCGGGTACTTCTCCTCCCCCCCATTTTACTTCTGTCACACATTAAAAGAATTGTAATTTTCTATGTAAAAATGATAGAATATATTATGTTGGATCGTGTGAAGTAAACAAAAAATGGTTGGAGAATGATTTTAGGGAGGAATAATTATTTAGAATTGTACAGTTATATATTTAATATTGATTTTTTTTTAATACGGGAGAAAGCTAAAAAAATGCTGGCTTACTGCGCAAGTTCCATGTTTATACCGTCCATGCAAATAAGAATTACGCAAATAAAAATAATTTAGTTTCTGGCAAAACTTTAGAAAGTTGCTGGTGATGTTTTGGCTCTTACAGCATCGGCCTAAATGTGTTGCAATGGAGCTGCAACATAAAATTTGTATGAAATCTGGAACGAAATTACCTTAATGATTTAATAAAACAAATTTGTAACTTTATTCCACTTTTATTATTTTGACTGGACCGGTTTCAGCCTATGACGGCCATCTTCAGACTAGTCTTCATTAAAATGGAATTCCACCACGAATTAACAGTTTCAAAATTAGAAATAATGAAATTACCTTAATTCTCGGGGGTCAAATAAGTATGATGATGCTAGTGCAAATGGTTTTACTCGTGTCAGATGGTACTATTAATGTTAGGATTATCTCTGTTACACTATTTTAAATCCAGGGGAACTACATGCATGTATACCCTGTTGAACGACCTTTTAGGGCGGGTTAAGGAAGGAGCTGTTTGAAGGGATTTGTTAATTTGGTTTTGAAGATGAACGGATTTCAATAATAAAAACAAACAAACGTCGATATTTTACAATATTAATGTAAAATTCAATATTATCAAGATCCACATATAGGAATTCCAATGACTTCGAGAGTCGCGATTTGTTTTTAACAATTATATCATCACGTGATTCCCATTATGAGCACAGGACTTTAAAATATATATTTATAAAGAATATATTTATTATATATTTTCGTAGAAAGCGAATCACTTTGTGGTTTTACATATTAATGAAAATTAAATAATAACTTTGTATAAGACCACAGATTTTATTAAAAATTTTACTACCGACCGGTTTCGCTTAGACTAAGCATCATCAGGGTACTACATTAAACAAAAACAAAAAAAAAGCAAAGTTTGCGGTTTTTATATATATATATATATATATATATATATATATATATATATATATATATATATATATATATATATACATACAGAGGGAGAAACACAATATAAAATAAGAGAACAGTGAGAAAACTATAGAATAACATTTAAAATTATAACAAAGGAACAAATAGGAAGAAACAGACAATATGAAATGAAAGAGGCAAAACGTCAACTGAGAAGGTGATTAAAGAATAATGAGAAAGTTTATGAGTTTAGAGGAAATATATCTAATATTGGACTACCGGACAAATTTAACTGATTATTAAGAATATGACTATTAATTTTAATGGCTTTCTTTATTTCTAGTGCTTCTAAACTATTTAATCTGTCGCCATTACCATTTTTGTGAAGAATATGAGCACCGGTGCTTTTATTGAAGGTATGATCTTTTTCAGTAAGATGATTAACGAATTCTAGTTCTAATTCGAATAAAAATTAAAATAAAGTCTGTAGTCTTGCATAAAGTTATTATTTAATTTTTATTCATATTTATTATAATACGAGACGCCATATTTTTGCTGTCGACAAAGAAACATGATTCAGATAAAAAGTGTTAAAGCTTTGGGGTAGCCGTGTAGCGAGTACAGTTTTTGTATATCGGGCAACTTCACAGGATAAGAGGCAGGTGCCCAATTTAATATTCCTGTAAATATCACTTCACGCCACTGCGATTATAGATCTGGGTACCTATTTGAAGTTCAAGGAGCTTGGGTTAGAAATTTCTGGGCGGTATAAACCTTCGGTGAAATATTTATGAGCCGTAGTAAATTTAACAGGATCTAATGCATCCCGGATGATGGTCGATCAATCTCTGGTTTGTGGACTTCTGGAGGACGAGCGGCCGCTTGAATTATTTATTCTACCGAGGCAATGTTTCACTGCCGTGGCTTTCTTTGTTCTACTGGAGCTGAACTCGACGGGTAGCGGAGCTTTTATTGATTTGAATACTACTCGAACTAATTTTAATTTGTACAGGAAGACTTTGATTATATATTAATGAAATTATTACATTTATAAAGCGCCCTTAGTTAAATTAATGGTACTTGACTAATTTTTGATCAATATTACCTTGACAGCGCTTTAGAAATTATAAAATAACAGGTTTTAAAATAATATTTTTAATGCTTTACGAATTGGGTAAACATTGGTGTTTACGTTTCCACAGTTGCGGTTTGTGAAAACGTTTACACTTTTTGGGAAACTACTGTCAAAAATAAAAATAAAATTGTTTGACACTGAACGTTCATATTTGAGAATATGCCAAAAAGTATTGAAGTAGGTACGGCAGGCCAGTTCTGAAATATGGTTTAAATGTATTTCTGAATATATGGGTTTTGATGATTTTACTAATACCATTTTTTTTACTTTATTCCACAAGCTGACAACCATAGATATTATATAATTTAAAAAAAATGAAAAACCCACAAACGCATCTAACGCACCCCGTGTAAATCGTCTCCCAGAAAGTAATAAAACTACCCGAATGTATTTTCGAAGGTATGGTAAAGCCACCTCATCTTATCGAGATTGACAAAAACGGTGCTGTAGTAAAATGATGCAATTATTATTATTATTTATATTAACTTCCTTCAGGAGGCCTGAGTCATCTTGGGAATATTGTGTGGAGTTGAAGGAGTGTTGAAGATACCCATATTGTAGGAGGGAGAAATCAAATTAGCCAAAAAATCGTTCCACAGTAGAGAGTGTTTTGTGATTCAGAGTAATGTTTAATCAGTCTACTTTAGACATGCAAAATGCCACCGTTTAACCATCAGAGAGATAATAACCACTTACAATATTTGAAAAAACACTCCAGGAACAGTTATTTAATCAAAAGACAAACAGTGACAGCCGTAATTAATAAATGTCCGATCGAAACGTAGGCACACTTTTATCGCAAGGAAATGTAACAATACAATGCAGTTATGAATCACGTCAATGACCTTTAAAAGCTCGCCACTATCAAAAAGTTCATCAGACTTCCCTGCCATCTCCCCTTGGGCAAGAGCAGCCTTACTTTAGCCAAAGGGTATAATGCTTGTACCGTACCTTCCGAAATGAATGATTGTAAAGCCATTTTGTCTTATTGTAAGTGCTGGCAATATCGTGGCATGATTACAACTGGGAATCCGATTGTAGCGGAGATAGGATTGTTCTCGTCCCGGTCGATCGGGCGGGGAAGCGATGCATGCAAATGAACCGAACTTCTCTTATGAGAGGTGATCAACTCTTTCATCGGGACGTGGGGCATTCTTACGCTATCTGACTAACCGCTTCACCATTTGGCTGCGGGAGTGAGCAGATAGGTTGGAAAGCTACACCACTCTGTTCTGGCACACATACATACCTACCGACTATTCTGTGACTCTTGATGGTATCCTTTATTTATTTGTTATTCTTTAAATAATCATACGACTATTGACTACCGCTTAATAACCATAACACCATTTTTCCGTAGAGGTAGACAATATACAACATCGTCTTGGCGGTATTGACACTCACTTTCTTTATGCATTTTCCTCTATTATTGTTACATGGCGTTACCCGATTTAAGTATTTGATTCACCCAATTGTTTCATATCTTCCTGAAACGTCCCAGACACCGTTTCCCACCTACTTGTGAATAATATGTTTGCCATTATTTCATCGTTCATCTACTCTATGTGTCCAAACTACCCTTTGGTATCACACGTCTCTTGCATTATTTTCAGATCTCTTCATTCTCTTCGCCGCTCAAGATTCACAATTGCTTTCAAACGTCTGGAGCTAGTAGAACTATGGCATCCCCAATTGGGTTAAAGGCATTGGGGAAGGGAAGAAGATGGGGAAGAGGGAGGTTGGAAAGTACCTGGCTATTCCATTTCAAGTAACGTTTCGATTCTAAAAGATGGCTTGTCATCAGGTCGATACCCAGAGTATTTACAACATGTTTTATCGCACAGAATCTTCTCTCTCCTCTCAATAAGTCTACTTTCACCCTTTCTCTGGCAATTCCGTCTGTTAACATGCGTGCCAACATGCTGGTGTATCTGAGATACATGGTTCTACAGGATAATAACTTTTGGTCACCTCGCCTTTTGAACGAATCAGAACAATGTTAAATAAATCAACATCGGAATGCCCCCGGCCGCGCTGAGATGCGCGCCATTGCCGCGGTACCGTCTGCCGGCTGCTCGCATCCTCTCTGCCTCACCCGGAGGGAGTGACGGGGGTGTTGGCCGTCGAGACTGGCGTGGCATGACGGCCCCCTTCCCACGGCGATGACAACATGATCAATAGTTTAGCATACACTCTTCAGGGAGGTTTAGTCGCGGCTCTGTGACCCTTTTACCGACAAGTGCCATAGTTGTCACTTGTGACGGCCTCCGTAATGTTGCCCTCGCGTGTTGCTAGTTCGACTATTGTCGATTCGTGGCTCAGACTCCCCGGAGAGCAGTGAACTGCAATTATTGGATATTTGATTTGTTATATTTCCTTCGAATAGTGTTCTATTTGGACGTTTTCCGTGGTCGAATGGTTAAGACGCTCGCCTACGAATCTAACGGTCGCGGGTTTAAATCCCAGCGTGCGCTAAAAAAAAATATTCAATGAATTGTGTTATATCATATTTAATTCCATTCCTTTTTAACTGTAATTTATTATTTATAAGCTTAAGTGATAAGTTATAGGTTAGATAAATTAATTTGTAAGGCGCCCTTGAGGTGATTTTCCCACGAAAACGGCGCTATAAAAATTATCCATTAATTATTAATATTAATTCATATAAAATAAAATAAAATATATTTGTGATACGTTCCACAGTGGTAGACACTCTAGTATCGCCCGGTGAAAGACCGCAATCCAGAATCGAAACGTTGCTTGAAATGTCTTTAGCCGTGTTTGGTGTCCAAATATGAATAGTCAGGTAATTTCCAACCTTCCTTTTCCCCATCTACTTCTCCTCCCCACTTTCTTCAGCCTCACGACATATCACAATCTGGGATATCATAGTCCCACTAGCGCCAGACGAAGCTGAAACTGTGATGCGGTAATATATACTGATTAATAAGTCATTTTGTTTTGCGGCTGAAAATAGGGGAGGAGTCAAGAGATGTAGTAAGATAAAGTTTGTCATTATTACCGTTAAAATGGTAAATGGTGCCACTGATGAGTCCTTTTTCTTTTACGAATTTGATGCGTTTCGCATTGTGCCACATAAAGTAAATTGAACAATCATATAAAGACGAAAAGAAGCGAAGTTTTCAAGGTCCAACATATCCACGTGTTTATTTACTTTCAATTGCATAAAATCAATAAGAATTGCACTCAGACCTGACGCCTCCGTGTACACTCGAGTGAACAGTTTGCTTTAAACTTGAGCCGCTGGAAACAAACGAAAAGCTTTTAAGACGAGTACCGCATTGGAACTAAAGCCTCTCGGGTCTCCAGTCTCATTGCAACAACCTCCGCCCGCATTGGTCAACCACCCTCTCAAAGGAATTGCGCCCTTAACTGAATTCCTACCCGGGAAATCAACTTAAAAGTATAAAAGTGCTTGGCGCGTCTTTAAAAGCTTCTTCTGTGAGGTCTAAGTTTCTAAGGCTTTATTTTATTTTTAGTTTGCAGCTACACGTTATATTTTTAAAGCGTTATTTTCATTTTATTCATTCAGTTCATTCTCAGAGTGGTAGATACTCTGAGTGTCGCCCTGGTGAAAGACCTCCATTCACAATCGAAACGTTGCTTGAAATTACTTTAGCCATGTTTGGGGACCAGATCTGAATAGCCAGGTACTTCCCATCCTTCCTCTTCTGCATCCCCTTCCGCTCCCCACTACCTTCAGCCTCAAAAAATACCACAAGTTCGGATGCCATAGTTTCAATGGCTCTAGACGGTTGGGACTCGTGTGCGGTATTCACTATAAAACAATTTGAGGTAAAACTTTTCTTAAATAATTATTCTGACCATGTCTTAAGGATGGACTACCCCCTTTTTATAATATTAATTCGTCAGTAAAAAAAACACTACTGCTAGCCGTAGCTACAACAAAGATTACACAACACATTTTCCTGAAACTTTTATGTTCTGTGAGTTCGAATCTATCAGCTATGGAAAGACATTCTCGCAGCGCACAAATTAATGCTTATTCAAAGAAATCAATCATAATAATTATTTGAAAAGGTAACTTTTAACACCTGTGCTGAGTAGAATTATTCTTCTTAAAATGGGAATATAATAATATCTGGTGTTTGCACTTATTCACCTTGGATAGAAGTAATAATACAAGACCTGCTGTTGGAACCTTTTAACCTTTCTCTGACATTGACTGCTATGATGTCCCCATACATTCGACGGTTTCTTCCCTTTTCTTACAAATTTATGACAAGTGTACCTTTGTTCCCACTTTATTGCTCGGCGGTTTGTGAACATTTAATGTTTTAATATTCTGAGCGACAATGCCATTTCTTAACATTCAATTGCCAACTCTTGTGTGGTCTCCTCTATAAGGAAAGTTAACGACGCATCTGTCTACGTTTTATAATTCAGTTAACTTTCTCACGTCTCGGAAAGACCCGGAGCGAACCTTCAAATCGGGAATGACTGTCTTTGTTTTTCAGACCAGTTGGCATTTGAATATCATCAGAAATTAAGTTTTTAGTACAAAGCTGTCCAATTCAAATTGGCCATCTATGAAATCAGTGCACGGTTGACATTTGCCGCATAAGATCGGAATGGGATATCGTTTCACATGGTGTTTACGACTTCTTGGTTCTCAACAACTCGCCTCTGGAACGAGATGACAGGTTTTGTGTTTACTCCCTCTTTAAGACCCATGACCATTCCTTTCTCTCATTAAAAAAGGCCTCTTCAAAGCATCCCCAAAGGTAATCTCCTTCTCCCAGTTTTTTCAAGGCCTAGAGAAAAATATATGTTGTTTTTTTTAACGATTTTTTTGTAGTAGTGTTGGATTGTAATTCTACTTTTCCACGTCTCATTTTAGTAAAAGTGTTTTTCAATTAATCAAATAACCTTAAGATATTGATTAATTAAAATACAAACTATTTTATAACAACCAACAACGAAGCAAAATATGGTATTTAATCTACCAACTAAAATTATATTTTATCGTCGCTGGAAAGGTAAAGGGGCTTAAGCGACACTTTGGTAAAAATGAGTTAAGTATGCAGTTTTGATCCGTTTTTTTTCCGCATCGAATGCTTTGACTCTCGTTTGATTCTGAATACTTTTGTGACCCTTCAGCCATCTTAAAAAATATTAAAAATTTGGGAGAAGGCTTGAAATTAGTTTAGTATTTTGTCGCTTAGGGTAACTCAGTGAGACCATTGAGTTAACTTTTTTTTCAAAAACCAACCACCTACTGAAAACTTATGAATTTTATTGTGAATTAAAAAAAAACTTTAGTGTTTTGGTGAAAACTTCCGGCGACAATATTATGACTAGAACAAATCACCTAGTGGATCCACGAGTAGTTAGGTCAGCACTACAATCAAGCAATAAATAAATGAAAAATTATTTTTCTCTATAAATTAAAAAAAAAATATCAATTTTGTTGAATTGGGTCAAAATGAAAACCATTTTTTTCTAACCTTTTTTTAAAATTATGAGATAGTGACTGAAAACTGTTAACTTTGTTCAAATCAAAAAAAAAAAACAATTTATTCCAGTTCAAGAAAGCTTTCCGCTTACGAGCGTGTCGTTACAAGCTCCATCAAGATGTAAATCCATTGTAAATGAATTCCCATTTTAAGAAAAGCTCTTTTGCACTCATTTTCGGTAAAATATTCACTCTCCATTTATAAAAAAAACACGAAAAGCGTAATATTGTCTGAAACTCCTAGGATCCTATTCTGTAGTAACCATCGGAACTTTCCATTACTTATTTGAGGCCCACAAATTGAGGGGATAATGGATTGATTTGCTTTAAATCCAACCATTGGTCTCTTTGGTGTGACCGTCATCAAAATAGCGCTACAATCTTAGATCAATAATATACAAGAGGGATCGCTGCTGTAGTCAGTTTTGATGAGTTTTGCCGGGCGTGGCTAGATCTAGAGCTAGGATATTTATACATCCATTCATAGCACATGTCGACATAATGTTTTTGTTTATTCGTATGACCACTTTTTCACAGTATTGTTATAAACAAAAATATAGCGTATAACCTAAAAAAACCGTTGACTTATGTTCATTTATGTCGCATATCAAAACGTCTGGGCGGAGACAACGGAGACGCTAGACACAAAGAAAATTCTCACAGTAATTTAAAGTGGTGTGATAATTTGGGAAATTTTGCTGTCGTTTTCTTTCTCATGGTGTACGACGTGAAAACCCGGAGAAGTGATTTATCTCAAATTTGTATAGGTTGGGTAAAAATAATTAGCTCTCTCTCCATATATGGTTACTCCAACGCTACAACAATTATAACCCTCTAGAAAGCCTCTTTACTCCCGAAAGTCTCCTGCTATCTCCCTTCAGTTGCTTTTACGGAAAGTTGTTGTGTTGGCCATCACGCCATCTAGCCACTTAACTGTAAGTCTCCCAATAATCCTTCGTCCTGCAGACTGTCTATCAACGAGTGTTGCCCCTTTATCTGGCGTAACCTTACAGGGGCCATTATAAAAAAAACTGGAACCTCTGAGATCCTCCACCCTCGATGGTTTCTCAGACCAGCTTAAAATAGTTTGACGGCCTCCGTGGTCGAGTGGTTAATACGCTCGACTGTGACTCCAGCGGTCGCGAGTTCAAATCCCGGCGTGCAAAAATAAATTTGATTAAATCACTATGTGTTATTTCATATTTAATTAACATAAAATAATATATAGTAAATTTGCGGCGCGTTCCAGAGTAGTAGATACTCGTAAGTATCGCTCTGGTGAAATACCACCATTCAGAATCGAAACGTTGCTTGAAATAGCTTTAGCCGTATTTGGTGACTAGATCTGAATAACTGGGTACTTCCCAAACTTTTTTTTACCCATATTCTTTCCCTTTCCACTACCTTCACCCTCACAACATATACGCTATAGTCCCACTGGCTCCAGACTGTTGGGAGCAGTCGGGACTCTTGTGCAGTATTCACTTAATAGTTCCAGCGGCCCCTAACAGATCCTTTTCTTATGTTTCTTACCGAAAACAGCTGAATTCGAAATATCAGTGTTTCTTTTGTCTTCTTCTTCTTCTATTCCATGTGGCTACAAAGTGATGGTTAGGGAGGTAGGAACTTTGGAAAAACGACTTCAAGATTAAAACCTAACCCATTCTTATTTCTAAATCCGACAACCTGTACTTGTATGCCGTATCTCCGTGAACTGTTGCAACGTATCCCTCAGTTCATGCGCAGCTCTCTTGTTGAACAATGAATGAATAATTGCCAACAACTGGCGGGTCATTATAGGCGACTCCATGCATCATACAATATACATGCCCCGGCACACTGCGCACTCCTGCCCGGAAAGTAAAGCCAAGGACTGTGTGTGTACTTAACCCTTTACATCCCTAATGATGTCACGCTGTGATACGAGTATACCACGCCCAGTCGCACTACCGAAGCAGCGGCTGGCTTTATTAATAAACGCCCTTCGAGTCTAAGCTTTCAGCGCCGAAAAATGTGGATCGAACAAGATGGCAATTTATGATTCTAAAACTTATCGTTTAAGAATTTGATAAAACACTTTATTGTTGTTTTGTGATTTACATATTTGTTTTTTTTTTTTTTACAATAACTCCACACAGGAGGCCTTGAGGAAAACAATTTCCCTCAGGGCCTATGTCATCTTTGGGGATGCTGTGTGGAGGGTTTTTTTGAGGAAAGGAAGGAGTGAACTTGGGTCTTGAAGAGGCCCATGTTGAAGGAGGGAGGAAACACAGAGGCCGGCAAATCGTTCCATAGCCGAGCTGTTGAACATAAGAATGAGTCGTAAAAGCGACCCGTTCTCATGTATTGAATGTCAACCGTGTACAAATGTTGGGCGCGCGTTTGGCGAGTTTCCCGACTATGCACCGGTGCCGAAGGGATCAATGACGCAAGTTCCTCGGAGCATCTTCCATTGAAATACCTGTAGAACAAGGACAGCATTCCCACCTGACGTCTGTGCTCCAAAGTTTGCAATCCGTTTGTTAAGATAGGAGAATCTATCAAACGGGCCGCCCGTTTCTGCACAGAGTCAAGGGTTTTTTTCAGGTATTTAGGGGCTCCAGACCAGAGGTGGCTGCCAAATTCAACAGTGGGGCGTACTTGCGATTTGTACAAGGTCAGCAGTTGTGTACTATTGAAGTATCTGCGGGCCCTGTACAACACGCCCAACTTCTGAGAGGCTAACTTTACTCTGGCTTCGATGGAGCCCCGGTGCCTTAACTGGTCACTCAAGGTTACACCAAGAACATCTCAATGGAAGGTTTGTTGGGAAGATTACTTCCGTTGAAGGGGAGACTAAATTATCATTTGGATCCCTTTTAGTCGTAATCAGACATGATTGGGTCTTTGAAACATTAAATTCGACGAGATTATTCTTACCCCAAGAGGGCCATAGTTATTGTGTATAGAGTTGCCACAGTTGTTGTGTTACTTTAGTCCGCGGTTACAATGAACTGTTCGGCGGTGAACCTTGCCTTGCATGGGTATCGATTTACTTATCGTATTGAATGCAGTCTCGTATAGACAAATATTAAATTTATTCAAATGCTTAGTCAATTTGTCGAAGTCCGCCTTATTGTATAAATAGATTAATCATTTATAAAACGGTTTGTTTCTATTGTCTTACTGTAAGGAATAACTAGTTTATTAACTCAGTTTTTTCTGCTACTTAAATGTGTCCAGTTTTTCGGCTACTTAAATGTGTCCATTTTTTCCGATTGTGATCGTCTGGAGCCTGTGAGAATATGGCATCCCCAATTAAGGTATGTGAGGTTAAAGACAGTGGGAAACGGAAGGAGGTGGAGGAGATAATTTAAAAAATTATTTAAATAATTATTATGAAAAATAATTGTATTTTTAACAAACTAAACGTGATTCATTTTGTGCATTATTTTGATCTGCCGTGGATATCTAACTACAACTCTTGCTTTCAAAGTCAAATGCATAGACCACTATCTACTGAGAGTAACAGAGCTTACAAACCACAATTACAATGATCGTAGTCAGCAGCAACATTTGATTTTTCATATAATTCAATTGAGTTTAATTTAATATTATTATTATTGAGTTCTGCTATTTTAAGTACTCAATAATAATAATATTAAATTTAATTCAATTGAATCATATAAAAAAATAAAATGGAGTCTTACAAATTGAACACAAACTATAAAAAAGCAAAATTTTATGTTGTTTTATTGCCGCTGTAAATCTGGATTGCTTGGAAGAAATCATCACCTGGCAAAACCTTATCGTTGTGCCATCATGAAATTAGTATGTATTAAATAACGTGTTAAATAAGTAATCGTTTTTTTTACCAATTTTATGCATTTAAACAGTCACTTTTTATTTACCGGAAAGTCACAATAGGAAGCTTAATAAATAATCTCAACAAAATATAAACAGTAATTTCCATTCAAATATAAAAAATTTGACCCACTGTGAGAGCTTTGAATAAACAGCGGAGATAAAAGCTCGCATGCGGTGTCACCGATTTATTCCGTAATTCTCGTAAAAAGAATTCAATTCAGTTCACTAAAATATGTAAACAAATACGTTTGCACAAAATTCTCGAATTCGATTTGTATTGAAATTTACATTAATATATATTCTTTAAACAGGTCCATTGTTACGCGGACCACGCGCGATCCGATTTCTGTTTGCTTGCGAGAAAGGAATTTCTTTGCTTCGAGTTTAATGTTACTTTATGTTCGACAAAACATGCGAATGGGCGAGATTTGGAGTGTTCCGTTGTACCCTTTTTTGATTTATTTCCAAAGTTGACAAATATGTTTTTTTTTATCTTCGAGCTCTTTTGATTCAAACCTTAGAAAGCGATGTAAGATGTTACGACTGTACGTTTCTCGGAGTTCCCGGTTCGATGCATACTATTTATTAAAGTTATCGTTACTGATAAGTTCTAAAGTCAATGTGTCTGAATTTAATTTCATGAATACATAATGAGTTAATGACTAATCAATAATATATTTCCATATCCCCCCAGAATTGGGAATACTGTTAATCGTTGCTTATTTTAAGTTACTTCTTATTAAAATTATGAATTAATTTTGTAATACTAAAAGTAATAATTTTTAAGTACCAATTTAGTGATGTAGGTAGAGGCGGCCAAAACTTGTATTCCTTTTGTATTTCTTAATTACTTCCTTTAATGTCTTTCTGTCTCTTAAATTGTATTGTTAAGATCGATTTCTAAAATCCTTTTGAACATGCACTATCCCATAGACCACATGTTGGTTGGACTATGATCTTTAAGTTGACCATTACTACGACTCTCTATTCTACCCTCGACCTATTTCATCTCACCCCATTCCTATTCAGATTGCACTGCCGTGCGGTACTTAAATATCTTCAGTTAAAGGTTTAATTATTATACTTTATAAATTCTTCTATTAAATTATTTATTTTTTTGTTGTACGTACCAACCGGCCAACGAAAGTCGGGTCATTTCGAAACAACCAGAATTCTCCGCGGGGCAACAATAAAGTAAGTCGATAGAATTAATATTACGATCAGAATAACGAGCTAAGTCCGTTTCCCTGTCAGTACGACATATTACTACGAACATCCGCCGTGTTGCATGCTCGCCTGGTAGCTAATAATAATATCTGAGGTATGTGTAAACATTCCCGGACTCGGAGAGACTAGGATTGTTGCGTGCGGTTTTTATTTGGTTTATTTCAACGGTTATGCTAAGTGTTCTGGACTAAGAGCAGTGGCGTCACTAAAAATAAGCGTGTGAGCTCCTCGAGCATTTCGTACTCAAAGAGATACGTCTGCAGACAATGAGTTAACCGATAGTGATTTAAAAAAAAGATAACCCACGTGCCTCATAACTGCCCGGAGACGGGGAGATTGAGACACCCGTTAAACAATGGAATGTTGTGATTGTGTGGTAGGAGGAAAATGGGAACAGGAAGGAGAATGGGCGAGTATGAAGATCTCGGATCATTAAAATTTATTCCATTAGAAGGTACACTAGATATGGTCGATATCAGAATTGGGTGTACCTGCGGTTCTTGTTACCGGTGACCGGCGATTTTAACCGGTTATTTATCCAGTTCTTTTTGGAACCGGTTTCTGATGCCAGAAAAGTTCCACGAAGTACCATATCTGTGATACACCGTTCTTAAGTGCGGTCAAGCACTTTCTGATTTAGGACTTTTCTCCAGGGCGATACTGAAACTCTGACCCTTGAGATATTATTACAATTATTTTTATCCACAAGACAAAATAAATATTAAATCAAATGACTCTATTAGTACACCGAACTCTAAATCACAACTCTTCCAAAATAATAATAGTGAGTAGGTATCTCAATAATTTTACAAAATATTTTTTGTTGAATCTTGAATAAAAGATTGTATGATTGTTAATTTGTATGTTATGATTATTAATACCGTAAAACGTCTGTCATACCCACTGGATATGAAAGCATCCACGCGCTAGCAAACTTAAGTGCTGCCATCTTTAATATTCAATGATAACTATTATTTATTTTGAAATTAAAAATATCAAATTTGTTTAATTACCAGTATTTATTATTAATTGTTTCATACTTTGTAGTTAATTCAGTTTTTAGAGATCATTCACGAGCTAGTTTTGTAGGTTTGAAAAAATAAAGATTTACAATAGTATATCTATAAATCTAATAAACCTATACCTAGAGAAACAATTGATAACATAATGCACGCAGGAAATACTCCTTTCCTCGGAAGGACGTTATCGTCCAAGCAGTATAAATTCCCATAATATGCATAAATTTATGTCGAAAAAGAATCAGCATTAATGTAGTGCTGGGAAATGAGAAAATGGAAATAAGATGAGAAAATTCACATTTTCATGATATTTAAGTCATTTATGGGTGTCTTTAGGTGCGTTTGTCATTTTTATTGTTTGCTTCTGAACATTTAAGTTAGCTAGATAAATAATCATATTGAATATAGTATAATATATTATGCGATATCTCTTGTAAGTTGATTGAATTATAATACATTTTTGTTATAATATATGATTGTGATTCATGAGTTACGTGTTTTTGTATTAAAACAAGCTTCTACGCCTTCGTTTTATGTGGGACGATGTAAATAATAACATAAAATGTAAATACTCACAGGAAATGTGTGTACTAAGATTTTACACTCTTCTGGCTCGAAACACGATTGTAAATTGATTTTTTATTAAGTCGAGACACTCTTTTGTAAATGAAACGATGTTTTCATATCTTTTATTGGTTTTCATCATTTAGGAGTCACGTTATTTACCATGGGAATGTAGTTTGGTGCCTAACTTTTACTTCGGTGACCTATTTAATGAATTCAAAGTACTTTTACAGTGAAAGAAATATAAGTTTTTTGAAAATGTATGGAGTTGAATCATCATCATTTTTCTTCTGAAGTTTAGAGAATATCAGCACCAGCGCTTGGTATAAATCAGTTCAACCAGTAGCGTTGCAACAAAAGCGGCCGAAGGGGTCGTGCCAAGGCGTTCAAATGCATCAACAACAAAAAATGTGCTATCTAAAATGCAATTTTTTCGCCAGCGGTTACATTAATTTGCCTATGGCGCTATGTTTTATGCCGCCTCAATTGAGGTATGGATGTCAATATATTGACATTATTATGACCTAAATGGACTGGGACCCAGAAGATTTTTGGCACTCCACTGGATAAAACAAATTTCTATCAAATTAAATGTGAAGGCTTCCGGTTTGACATTTTATGTACATATTATAATAATTTTGAAGCAGTATTAATAATCATCAGATCATACATGCCTACCCATTAGGAAAACACAAAGAGAAAAGATTTTTGCGGCGACCGAGATTTGACCCTTAAGCCTTCGGCTATCCAGGCGACTAAAAATAATATTATTTGGATAATTTGTATAGCGCCGTTCTTGTGAAAAATCACCTCAAGGGCGCTGTACAAATCTTAATTTGTAGTTAATATTGATTCTTAGTTTATATGATTATATACAGCAACATACTTACCTGGCAGGACACAATCACTTCACGGAATACACGTCATATTTGTGATTTTTCACAAGATCAAAATGTTAATGTAAAAATCAGTCACGTATTTTTATTATTATTAACTTATATAACTGCATCATACAACTAATCGACATAATTTGATAAATATTTGCATGACACAAGTTTGCTCTTTCCACGGGGCGCACCTTCGAACGAAACCTTATCGTTTGCTTCTTGTCATCCTATTTTGTAAACATGCATCAATAGTGTACCACATCCATATAAACATCCGCTGTCGCAAGTAAATCTTTCAATTGAAAAATGTCTGCACGGAAAACGACAAGCGATTTGGAACTGTTCGACAAAAAGCATCCCTTCAGACGACTCCGACAGATCGGTGGCGCGTGTCGCGTTGACGCATCGAGTCATAAATCACACATCGCCTGCACCCTGCAGTCTGTACCGCAGTCTTCCCTTATCGTAGAAATAACCTCCTGCCACTTGCCGCACTGCATTCTCCCTTCTGATCTAGGTGGCGGATCAAGTGCTCACGGTAAACAGGAAGACCCTAAACACTTGAATACGTGTCTACTGTCTACCTCCGCAAACAGATATTTTTTATTAGGCGGAATCGTGCTTATGAGATAAGGTACAGGGTCAACATTATTGGTTACTGCGATTTTTTAAATAAAAAAGGAACAAGTGGTTTTACCGGGTTCTAATGCTTTACATTTCGGTAAAACTCAAGTAAGATGACAAATGCTCGTATTTTTTACCACATTATCATAAGTCAACATTTAACCCAAACCTCGTAAAACAATTTTATGTTATTAAAATACCATTTAAATCTTGAAAAAAATCATTCTGTTAAATAATCAGCAATCAGTTCTGCATTTACCCCTAAACGCAAAGACTATGAAATATGTCATTTCAAACTTCGCAGTTGTTTTTTAACAGTCTCAAAAGTTTTTGCAACTTTCCCCCTTGACAGTTCTTGTGTCTGCTTCCAGATCTTGATTTATTGCATAATCTTTTTAAATTACCAATGCACGTTTGCTTCGTAGATTTTTCGTCCTGTTGAGTTGGTACAGACATCTAATTTTAAATTGCCTTTAGATCAACTTAAGCCTTATTCAAGAAGGAGTAAAATATTCGGCAGCAAAACTATTTGGCGTGGAAGGTCCACAAGGTTTTTTTACTACGGGCAAGCTGTCTTTTTATTTATAAAATATTAATAGTACATCCAACCATAAATTTATTTTTTTACACAAACTCTACACAGGAGGTCTTTAAGGAAAACAATTTCCCTCGGGGTTTATGTCATCTTTCGGGATTCTCTTTGGAGGGTCTTTTATAGGGAATGAAGGAGTAAGCCTAGGTCCTGAAGGGGGCTGTGTTGTAGGAGGAGGGAAATACAGAGGCTGGAAAATAATTCTACAGCCGTTTCAAGTTGAACACAAGAACGAGTCGTAGAAGCGACCCGTTCTCATGTATCGAATGTCAACTGTCTACAAATGTTGGGCGCGAGTTCGGCGAGTTTCTCGGCTATGCACCGGTGCCGAAGAGATCAATGACGCAAGTTCCTCGGAGCATCTTCAATTAAAATACCAGTAGAACAAGACAGCATTCCCATCTGATGTCTGTGCTCCAAATATTGTAATCCGTTTGTTAAGATAGGAGAATCTATCAAACTGGGCGCCCGTTTCTGCGCCAAGGGTCTTTTTTACACACGTACATTCATTACATCCTACGTTTTGAGTACACGTGATGCTAACACTTTGATTTTCGGTTAGACTAAGGGTTGCAGGGATGAATGAGCTGTGTGAATTCCATACGTGATAATTTTTACTGTAATCCGTTTGATTGCAAATTATACCTGGGTTTTTAATACATATTTTAGTAATTATTCTCGATTTGAATGATTTAAAAAACGGTGATTTTATGACACGTTGGTTATCCTGTGCCCTGTATAAAGCTACCTACCTGCTTCGAGAAGTGTAGGTTTCACTTCTCGATACGAGTGTTTGGTTAAGGTTTAGCTGCTCCGTCAACACTCATGTCTCCCACTATCTACCATCTACCATCTAAACTCACGTATAGGTCCGTGACGTGTTGTTTTAGGTCAGCATAAACACCGCGATAGGACAATACGAGAACAAGCTTCCGACCACCATGCCCCATTCCCCATGCCCCATGCCCCATGCTGCATCAGCTCACTCGCTGCGCTGCATTAGACAAACTCATTTTTACACCACTTAACTTTCCTATGAGTGACTTTTGGAAATTGAAAAAATAATCTAAGACAATTTGACGGACGTTGTTTTTACTAAGTTCAGTTCAGAAGATAATAGGTTTTTGATTTGCTCCTGTAGCTAAGCATTTGCTGTTACAAGTATGAGTTATCTAAGTAATAAAATAAATCCCGTTTTTTTATTTGGAGCTCAAAGTTATATCATAATATCAACCCCAAGGGATATTCTACAAATTTACTGAAATTATTTCGACTGACATATTAAAGTTTTGTTTTTATTATTGTACAAATTTATGATGTTCTTATCTTATTATACGTTTTATTTTTGACAGTTTTTGCCCGAAATCCGAATGTTTTCGCAGCCCCCGCAGCATTTGTAAATGTGTAAATACCAGATGTCGTTTATTTTATGACTCCTCGCTTAAACTATGTGAAGTAGTTAGCTTTAGTTCTCGTGTATTTTCTAGCGTTGTAGAGTGTGCTTTGTGTGATCATGACAAATTATTGATGTTATAAAAAAAATAATATATATTAAAATAGTTTACAATTTGACATAAGAAATGTGGATTTAGTAAAATAAGTTTTTCACTCGGGGTGTGTTATTAAGTATTATAATTAATATGCGAGGAACTCTATCAAAATGCAAATTTTACGTGATTTATGAAACGTCAATTTGCAGGAGCTTAAAATAAATAATGTGACATTTCAAAAGCTCGCAAAATGTCAAATTGACACATCAGCGATTTGTAAAATATTATTATCTTGCCATGTCACGTGTGACGTGAAAGCTTCCTCAGAGCTTTCACGGAACAAGACGAGTGTAATTTTAAGTTGAAGCAGCCCGTCACGTGTAATAACATTACGCCTCTTTCCTCCCGACGTGGCCCGAGAAACTGCCTGCATTTAGAACGCTTTGTGCGCTGCTTTTGCTCCTCACTGCCTCGAGATGCTAGCTGTCTTTATCAGAGGAGCTTGATTGCCATAGCAAGCGGCCGCGTTAAATAAAGTTTAATTGGAAGCCCGAGGAAGGAGGCTGCTGATGGCGGGTAATTACCTGTACAGATACAGGTACAAGTACAGTGTACAGTACACTCCCTGCTAACGATACCTTTTAAAGGGTTAATTGTGTTGGAATTACACATCGCGGGTTGAAGGGTGGCGTGTCCTAATTACTGAGTGTTACGCCCTTCCAGTCTGGCTACCACTTTTGCATCCCACTGTCCGTTGTATCTGTTAGAGGTGGCATCTGAAGACTTCATTGAGAAGTGATGTACTATTACTTTCTTGTATAATAATATTGATTTTGATAAATGTCCGTGAATAACATACAAAAGATTTTCCCCATATAATCGAGAAACGTTTCACAGACCTAATCAAATGGCAATTGATTATTGTTTTAAGAAATTAAAAGTTCATTAACTAGCAATAGATACCTTGTATAAAAAGCAAGTCAGATTTTTTGGTTACGGTAATATTTAAATTGGAATTAACTGTGGAGCTTTATGCTTTTTATTTTGATATTCATTATTGAAATGATAACAATAATTTTCAACGAAATATGAAGTAGAAAAATACACAAAAACGCCACATATCACCTCCATTTCGTTTTCTAATAATAATAAAAATAAATGGATAACTTTTATAGTGCCGTTTTTGTGGGAAAATCACCTCAAGCTAAAATTTTGGAGTATGTACTAATGAATGTTGATTTGCTGTTAATTTTCCCAAAATAAATAAACAAAATAAAATAAAACGTGTGAAATGAATATATAATATTTTGAAACATATCTACACTACATTTTTTTACGTATATATGTAAATATTAACGCGGGTATATAAATCAAACGTAAAGTCATATTTACTCATTTCTGGATGTCGTCAGCAATGAAAGAATGCAGACTTGTGGAATAATCTGTTGACGACGAAAAAAACGAAATGGCCAAGAAGCTTTGAATTAATTAGGTTAAATACATTTGTGCCATAAAACAATACATTATGTAATAGAGGTACCTACTATACACCTCCTCTGAAGTTAGGATTTGACTTTACTATTGATTTATCGTTTTTATATGCTTTAACAGATGAAGTTTAGCTTTTGATTTTCTAGTTATTTTTTAATCTAAGTTATTTCCAAGTTACAGCTTACATCGTAGTTTAATGATAGGGAGTAGAGCCTGGAAGGCCTCAAACCTGCGGCTTGTTCACAGCCAGTGTTATTACGGTAGCAGTTTCTCTACCTCCCTCTCTTCCCCCACGCTGCAGCGCACAACGGCCAGGAGCACGTTGTTAGCTGTCACGATATGAAATGTGCATGACGGTACCCGAAGCTATTTACATCTGACTAGAAAATTTCAAAGCTTCGTTGAGCTTTCTCAGCGGATGACTTCATAGATATTATGCCAGCAATAATTCAAAACTAATCAATGTTTTGTGAAAATGTATTAGGTTTCAATACATTATTTTTATGGAGGCAACTGTTTTTTTTTAACAATCTCTACATCGCAAATAGGACTATGTTCGACGTAAAACATGCTCCAATGTTGATGAAGGACACGGTTATTTTGTGGATATCATTTAAATGTTGAAATATGCGTTTCCGTTATGTCAGCTGTTTCGCCATTTGAATGTGATGTTCGTTCTGTCAATGCTGATATCAACCAGTAAATCGGGTGACACGTGTATTAATGAATGTGCGAAATTGAAAATTAAGGAAATTACAAAACCCACCGAATAAATAAATAAACCGCTGAATATCAATGTCGCCGTTTCGTAAAACCATCGTTTCACATGATTAGTATAATATATTCAAATTAAAACTATCTCAGGGCTTAACGCCATCGAAGTAATAATCATGTATTGTTTCATAGTGCTTTCACACAAATGAAGTATTGAATTCCGTAAGTCTGAACTTAAACTTTAGGCGCACAGTTTACGCCCGCGCTGTGCAAGCGCGTTCCAGATCATCGGACCATCCAACAAAAACTATTTTTCAATGTGAATACCGCACAAGGGTCCCAACTCCCAACTGCAACCAATCGTCTGGAGCCAATCAGACTATGGCATCCCCAATTTAGTACCTGGCTAAAACCATTTCAACTAATGTTTCGATTATGAATGGTGTTCTTTCAGCAGGGCGATACTGAGAGTATCTACCACTCTGGAAAGTTCCGCAAATATGCCATAATACATGTTAAAGTGATTATGAAATAAGACAAATAAATAAATTGAATAAAATGTATTTGCGCACGCCGGGATTTGAAACCGCGACCTCTGAATTCGCTGCCGGGGATTTCAACCACTCGACCACGGAGGCTGTCAGATTTTTGTACTGGCATGTGTGTACCTAATCAGTTCATTTTTGTTCATTTTCATAATGTCTTTCGTTTCATCCGTCTTATAAGCTAATGACGCGCGTGGAATGGGCCGGAAGCTGCGATAATTTAGGCATTCTTCCCACCATGTGTCGGAGTGTTAATCATTCATTGCGCCTTCAATCGTCGAGCTGATGACACGAATATGGCAGATATTAATATGCGAGTACTTTATATTGGATAATATTATATTACGAGCTACATTAAAGCTAACATTAAAGCGTGTTTTTTACCCTCACATCGCCATCTTGTCGCCTCAGGGTTTGCACAGTGATTTTGTTGACGTTTTTTGCGTACATTATTGTTTATCCAACCAACTAACTAACCATCGAGAAAATGGACCGCCATACAACTCTGTCTTGCCGCACACTCCTTACTTAATTCACATTCATACATACTCTACTGTTATTCTGACTCTTGACGTGGTCCGACTCAAGTATTTGATTCATTTGCTCGTACCATGTCTTCCTCAGGGGTCCCTGACTTCCCCCTAGTCACTTTCGGGTTACATATTCTTCTAACACTCCCTTTTTCGTTCAACCGCTCTGCGTGCCCAAACCATCTTAGCGTCGCTTTCTTAATCCTATTCATTACCCTTACATCAGCCCTACATTCTTTTCGGATATTTGCATTGTTAACACGGTCGTACATTGTTTTATGCACATACGCCTCAGGGATCTCATTTATACAGCATTCAGTCTATTTTATCCTTCCTCTGCCAATTCCAAGCATCACTGCCATATTTCAGGGATGGTATGAGCACTCCATTGTGGACTGCTGGCTTCGCTTCTGCGGACATTTTTTTTTTGCGCCAACAGCGTTAATTCCCCCATTAATGGAGTTTCCTGCATTCATCCTTCTTTCAATATCCTTATCATACGTCTTATTGTCCACCTACGCGATTTTAGGTAATGAGTTCTCGATGTAATGATTTTGTATGATCTAACGCTAGAAAAATTAAATAATGACAAATTTGGAATTATAGGCATTAGAAAACCGTATTAGGATATTGCCGCCATCGGGAAATGAACACCGGGATCATTCGCGACCATGCAACTCCTTTGAACCTCTGAACTATATCGCGAACGCATAAATCAATTGTCTGAACGAACAATGCGGCCATTCGTACAAACGTACTTTTCCGAATTCGTTCGTTGGGACATTTATGAAAAAAATTTGAAATAAGTCGAAATATTTATGAAAAAAGTTTTCTAATTATTCACTATAAATAATCTCATTTGTGAGTACATACGTAAATACGCAAGAGTGTGGACTTTTCAAATTCCTACCTACCGAATAAAGCATCTACCTATAACGATTTTAGCAGAAATAAGAGATCAAAACATGCAAATAGTTTTTCTTAGCAAGGCAAGTTACATCCCGTGATTTTTCACGGGTAACAACTAGTTTTGATGTTAGAAATGATGTCATATTTTTGTATGGTTAGATCTGTACAAAGTACGAGTACATTATTCATACGTATCGTATAAAACAAATAAGTCTTTGAAATCCGTTCTACATTTCTTTAGAAGAATAAAATAATCTTTATTCAAACAAAAACACTATACCCACTGCAACCCTAAATTATAAAATAAACTTAAAGCGATATTAACAAATGCTATGAAATTATAGTGTACTGTGAAAATATGTCTTCAGATTTGTGGGGCAAAATGTCAAGAAAGAATGTCTCAATAAGATAGTGTCTAAATTTGCATAATTTATTAAACAGATTTGAATCAGATGACTGAGCGTAGATCTAGATTTTGATTCGACATATTGACATTTATGTACATAAAGGAAATTCTTCGTCATCCAACAATACAAAAACGCTACCGAGGACTTTTTGTAGTTCCTACTTGGTTTGTATAATTAAAGCATATGTATTGAATACGTAGAATCTTTTAACAGTTAAATAATGTAGTTTTAAAAGCTGTATTACTCATGATGGAAATGATGATGCGAGGTGAAAATAGTTTCGTTGGAAAATAGTTTCCATTTTTTTTTTTTATAGTGAATACCGCACAAAAGTCCTAACTGCTCCCAACCGTCTAGAGTCAGTGAGACGATGGCATCCCTAATCGGGGTATGTTGTGAGGCTGAAGGTAGTGGGGAGGGGAAGCAGATGGGTCACCAAACACGGCTAAAGCCATTTTTAGCAACGTTTTAATTCCGCATGGTGGTCCATCACCAGGGTGATACTTGGAGTATCTTCCCCTCTGGAACGTGGCGCAAATAAACTTTTTACATTACTCTATATGAATTAAATGTGTTATGATACATATTAATTAAATAAAAGTTATTGGCGCGCGCCGGGCTTAAACCCGCGACCCTTGGATTCGTAGTCGAGCGTCTTCTTATCAAGGTACACTTAGATATTCATATAGATTAAGCGTTTTCAAGCGCCCTTGAGGTGATAATCACAACAATAGCGTTGAATAAATTAGCTAATAAAATAAAGACTATTATTTTCTAAGTGTTCGAAAAATTTTCTGCTTTTATATTGTTACTTTTATATTGTGAAATCTCTGTAATTTTGTAAAGCAGAGAGAGAAAAGTGCTTTATTACGGGGATATGTGTTGGTGCTGGAATAATATGAGCATATTATGATTTGTGAAAGAGCTAGCCCCAGGTATTCTGTAAATTAAAGGTGTCAAGTAGATTTATCTCCAGCCATGAGGTTTGAAAGGCTTCATTATGCTCGTGACTCGCTCTGAATGCGATCTTTACGAAGTTTTCTCGAGTCTAGATTTCCACACTGTATCTCACAACAATGGTAATACTGGTAATAAAAACACATATTTAATTAAACACGGAGATAAAAATGATTTATCAGTGCGATACACTTTTGAAAATCTCAAATGGATCTTGTACGTAATCAGAAATGTCGTCTAGTTTATTGAACCCAAAAAAACCAGAAAGTGACTTTTTGATATTTTTTCCAGCTACGAAATACGAATGTATTATAATATAAGAGTATGTCAGTGTTTTTAGGCAATTAAACAATATATAACATTTTGGGCATGTAGAGCGAATGAACGAAGAAAGGAATGTGAAAAGAATATATGATGCGAAAGTGAATGGAAGAAGAAGTCGAGGACCCCCGAGAAAGACATGGCACGATCAAGTAAATCAAATACTTGAATCGGGTCATGTCAAGAGTCAGAATAACAGAAGAGTGTATATGAGACGATGTATGAATGTAAATGAAGCAAGGAGTGTGTGCCAAGACAGAGTTATATGGCGGTCCGTCCTCTCTGCCTACCCCTGCGGGGAAACGGCGTGATGGTTAGTTAGTTAGTTAGTTAGGTATAGACGAAAACGGTTTTCATATCCTGCGGACTTCGTACTAAGTGAATAAAATCGATTGTAACCTTCCGCTGCATTTCCTTCGTAATCATTTCCACAGTATATATATTTTTGTGAATACCGCACTAGCCAGGGAGACCATGGCATCCCCAATTGGGGTATTTAATTATGTTTATTTTTAAGACAAACACTCCCGGGCTACGAATAATTAGCTAACTAACCAGGACGTCGTTTCTCCGCAGGGGTAAGCAGAGGAGACGGACCGTCATACAACGCTGTCTTGGCATACATTCCTTGCTTCATTCACATTTATACATCGTATCATACATACTCATCTGTTATTCTGACTATTCACATGGCCTGATTCAAGTATTTGATTCACTCGGGCGTCCTCAACTTTTTCTTCCATTCACTTTCGCATCATATATTCTTTTCACACTCGTTTCTTCGTTTATTCGCTCTAGATTCGGTTACGAATAAGCAGACAATATTTGACAAACTCCTACTGCCATCATAATAAGCGGAAGATGTTGCTTGTGCAATGATGGAGGACTTAGCTAGCAGAGGAATTCGACGCGTTTGTGCACTCAGCTACTATCCGGTGGGGTATGGTGTTAAGCTGACGGGAGTGGGGAGTAGAAGGAGACGGGGAAGAATAAAGGAATGAAGATGTGCCTCCCACTTCTGATATTTGGCAGATTTTGATTTTGAGGAAGTGCCACCCCACGGGGGCTTACAAAGGTCGTTAATTAAAAAAATGTATCAATCAAAACAATTAAAAAATAAGTCAAAACAAAAACAACTTTTATATTATGTGTTTCGATAAAATTTTATGAAATTCATCAAAATTAATTCCTTTGTTTTTACTTTTTGGGTTTAGTTAGTAGAACTCTATTTAAATTTTTAAAATTTAATTAAATTATTCTAATATTATTATCATGAAGTTCTGCTAGTTTATTTTTAGTAGACAGCTGTTTCGGCATTTCAGTTTGATAATGGCCTTGAACGCAGAAAAATCTGTCACTTAAAATAGTTAGACCTAATGATAATAACATTAAATTTGATAAAATCAAATTATATTTTTTTTATTGAAAACGTATTTTTACTTCATAAACTGATGATGTAATTTGCATTCGGTCATTTCCACTGTATTTTATATGTGTATGACAAATTTGGAATGCAAAACCTCTTTAAGTCAACGACCTGCGTGGTCGAGTGGTAAGACTCTCGACTACGATTCCATAGGTCGCGGGTTCAAGCCCGGCGTGCCCAAATAACTTTTATGTAATCAGTATGTGTCATGACACATTTAATTCATTTAAAATAATATATTTGCGGCACGTTCTAAGTGGTAGATACTCAAGTATCGTTCTGGTGAAAGAGCACCATTCAGAATCGAAACATTAAATATATTAATAGCCAGGTACTTTCAAACCTTCCTATTCCCCTCCCCACCACCTTGAGCCTCACAACATTCCTCAAATTGGGATGCCATAGTTCTACTGGCTTCAGACGGCTGGGAGCAGTTGGGACTCTTGTGCGGTATTCACTATAAAAAAAAACAGAATAACAGAAAAGTCTGTATGCATGTATGTAGATGAAGTTAGAAGTATTTGCAAATATAGAGTTGTGTGAAGTTAGATGCACTCTGCGTACCCCAGGGGAGAAACGACGCGATAGTTAGTTGGTTAGCTCATTTCTAGCACTACCTACCGGGAGATCAGAAATAGATGAAGTGACTTATGCTTCGATCTTCGTATGCCACTTTTTAACTACCTTTTGATAGGCACGACCTCCCATACTAACAAAAAAAGAGTCGTGTACTCAAAGTTCGTGAGTAAAACTAATTAGACATAACTGTCGGCTGACACGAGTTATCACATGATTTACTGTTAGTGACTCCCATGCCCAGTTCATTAGTCAATTTCGCTCTCATTTCATGCATTCGTGATTTTAATATGCATATCAGGACACGCACGCGGACTAACATATTTTATTTTCAAAGAGATTTAAAAAAAATATTTGCCCCGTGCTGTTATTTATGAATATGTACTGGAAGAGGCGTGCACTTCATAAAGGCGGATAAACACTGCCTACCCTGCCGTACTCGCACAAAAAAAAATATCTACACTTTAAAAAATACGCCCGAATTCAACTAATCGCACCTCCGCGAGCGCCCCACAAAACGTTCTACTTTGACGTGTCAAAAGCAGTAAAAACACATGACCAAACGTCGTTAACGTCAGAGTAGATTATTATATGTTCACTAAACTACACAAAATATGTATGCATGTATGCTGTGAGCTGTGTGTGCGTTCAAGTGGCTCGTTTGTGTAAGAATATTTGTTTGTGTCTAGGCAGTGCTTTTACAGAAATAATGCAATAGCAATCGGTGACATCTGTTGGCATCTATCTCTACTATTAATAAATCCGCTATTTTTCCTACTGCCTACCCTGATAAAAAAAACTCTGTGCACGCCACTGTGTAATGATATGGCTGGTACCCCTACTATGCGATTGTTTCTGTGTAACGTTGTGATTAATTTGCTTTATTTTTAAAGTTAAGATAATTATTCCTTACGATCCAATTTAATATTTCATCCCAATTTTTCTCAACCTTGAAGGCGCTGTACCAAATTCTGAAAATGACTCAAATCATTTTTTTGAATAACCTTAAAGCATTTAGCTATTCACAAAAAATATTACCCACTTGGCTCGTACTGATCGGTGATAATGCAATGTGAACTTAACATATTATTACCTAATTGGACTGCCTCAGTAAAGACAATGCACTTTTATTTACCTTTTAGCAATTTTGTTCCATTTAATTTAATTTTTTTTTGCTTCTACGATTGGTTTGTGGCCGATTAGAAAAATGCGACAAACCCAGGCGTCCCAGGTTTAATCCTCTAACAACTAAGTCCTCCATCATTGTACACGCAACATTTCCCCCTTATAATGATGGACGCAGGAGGAATTGAACTATTGTCAGATTATTCGTGACCCGGGAATGTTTATCTTACTTTAAAAAAATATATATTAGTAAAAGTAATTTCACACAATTAAATTGTAGTCAATGACATTATAATGTCGTTGATGAATGATTATTGTATTGCGATTGGTAGTAGGGAAGGCAATTTTTTTCTAACAATTGCTAGGTTCGCAATACGCGTTCTGCTCGTGGCTTGCCATGCATTTGCGATATTGAATCAAATGCGTTCAATTGTATATCTGTTATAATTCTATAATGATCACTCTGGTCGGCTTTCTCTCGGCAACCTTTCGCCAAGCAAACGGACCAGGAGTTCAGAAGGAGGTAGGAGGTAGATGGAAGGGACAAGTTTGTAGGCAGAAGTAGGCGGAACAGTATATCCCGCAGTCCCTCGTGCAAGGCAAATGTCCGCGGGCGGTGGCATTACCTTCCTATTGACATTTGTTGTAATTCTTGTTCCCATTTCACTTCCTGTTTTACTGTTGAATTACGCTAAAAGTTTCACAAATAATACTCGTATAAACTTTTTTCGTCATCGTTACAAAGTTGACGTTAAGCAAGACTGCGTAATATGAATTTATGAGTAATAAGTAATACAGGTTTTTTAATCACAGTTTCATATTAATTTGGAATTTCACCACAAACTATCAGCGTTGCATCTGAAGCTGCGATGAAACACCGAATGTGTTTCCAGCTTCAGATGATTTTGGAAAATAGTTGACTGTAAACGGTAAACTATACTACTTGATGGAAATCTCTAATTATGGATGTGGAACGAATTTTGGTAAAACGGAGAACCATTCACTCACCGACGAAGTTGAAGTTCTTGACTCTTCTTATTCACAAAACACCACATTTATTTTATATTTTTAAGAGATCATCAAACCAATGAACTAGCGAAACGAACGAGCAACCATGTTTTTTCCCACAAAAACTCTTCTGCTCGATTGTCAATTGTTTCAAACACAGTGTTGTTGAATACGGAATTCGATACGGGGGAATAGTTTAGTAGGTAGAGACCTAACAAATTATCACTTGGAAATCAAACAATTAGTTTAAAAAATTTAAAATAATAAAAAACCTGTATAATGTAACCGTAGTTGTTTAATTTATATTTATATGTAAGAACTGACTCGTAATGGTCTAGCCCTAGCCAATTAATAATCTGAAACAAAGTTTTCTGTCGTAAGCAGCGCTTATTAATAATAGTTTTTAAGATTTGCAGTCTTTAGATTATTATAAGAAACGAAGTATACACGGTAATGGTAAAGTCCTGGTGGATGAAAGAGAGACTACCGAATATCCAGGCGTTTCAGAATCTCTCTTCACATCTTATCTTGTTAAATACTCGTTATTGAAGGTGTTCTGTAGATTAACGTTAATATCTTTAGGCACCGCGCACTTTGTTCGAGGTACGAAGTAACCAATTATTTAACACTCAAAAAATGATAAAGATAAAATGTATAAATTGATGGCTCTTTTACTTAAAAGTCGAGACGTAAACGGAGAGACCTTTCATACTATTAAAGTAATGGACTAGAAGATTCCGTGTTCGTTATTTCAGAGGGTTAATAATGGAGAATGCTAATGGCCACAGTAGAAGCGGAAATAATGGAATTAATGCTACGTGAAATTATAATGCTTTTAATATTAATTCTGTACACACGTGTCTCGTGTTAATACATTTTTCCGTGAATTCAGTTACGTATTCAAATTACCTCCGTTCCTCAATATACAGCGCCCCGCTTTCGAGCGCTACTCTAATACGGCTCTTTGAAATGTAGATAATTTAAAAAACATATTACATTATTCGCTTTGAGAGAATTTTCTTCGATGTTTAAAGAAGTTATATATTAAAGAAGCATGTTACAGAGACAACCTTTGCGAGAAATGAGTTAGTCAAAGTGGCAAATCTAAATACGGTAACATTTACATAAGTCCAACACAGATAATTGAGATTGTGAAGAGTCTTTGAAAATCATTATTATAACACCTCTCGTTCGTAATCGATTTTGGATTAAAACAATTGGTATTGTCCACTTCGATGCGGAGGTCTTATTTTTAATAAAGCACTTATTCCTGTATCTTTACTTATTATTTTAACGTGATGGTGAAGCAATCACAATATAGGGTGACAGTTTGAGTAACTTACACCCAAGAATGTGGTAAAAACAAACGAATTATTAAATTTTATCATATGTGTAAAAAAACTGGGTTTGAAAATCGTCACTTCAAGGTCCAGAAACAAGTAGCAACCACCCTGCCTCCTGGCAGTGATATGATTATACGAAGTGGAAATTTATTTTTACCTATTTTAAAAGTAATTATTTTAACAAATAATAGTGTGGGAACCACATTATAGAATTTTACTCTAATATGCATTGTACCTATATTTTCCTGTAATGCCCACTCTAATCGGAGGTTCGCTACCATCGGGGCAATCTTCACTCTGCATATTATTGATATAATATCAATAATTTTCAACGAACGATGAAACGAAAGAAGTCACGAAAAATAGAAATGATTAGGTTAGGTTAGGACCGAGACTCTGGCGAGTAACCCAGTACCTCTACTCTATACAAGAGTATCTCTGCCAATTGAGCTACTGAAACTTTTTTAGATACTGTCATTTTTATAAATACAATGTATTACTTTGGAAATTATTAATCACCAGAAGAATGTCTATGAAGTGTTCACAAAATACAAATACAAATTTACAGTTATTTATTCATACGCTAACTTTTCACTCGTTAGTTATTCTCATGAAAAACACAACCAATTACTTTGCAAAGTCAAGTTTGATGTGATTTTTTTAACCTACGATCATTAGTTATTCACCATCCAACGTCGAAGGGACTTTACTGGATAATGGAGAAAATATAATACAGATTTGAGACATGAGAGAAAGTTTTGAATAATTAAGCTTTGTCACTATTAGATTTGAATAATGTATCCTTGTCGCTAAGCTCCTGGCGTCTGGAGACAACACGGTCTAGACTCGAAGCGTCTTTATTTAGACGTGACAAAAACGTGTCACTGAAACGTTAACTCGCTCTCATCACTTTCCGCTTCAGAAAGTGCGAAAGCTTGTACTCGATTTAGGCGCAGAAAATTCACACTCTCGCTTCATTGGTCTTATCTTACGGTGATGTAACGCGTACCGACTGTTCTTCTTCTTTAATTATTTTGATTTATGTTCTAAACGAGCCAGGAAAACACTCAATAGGGATAGAAACTTAATAAGAGCTTCAGTAGGACTATTATATAAATGTATTACCTGGACACTGCCACCCTAGGGAAACGTAAGATGCTGGGAAGGAAAGCGCCAACAGCTGCAGGAAATGTGAGGAGAATGAAGAAATACCATTAATTCTTGGTTCCAATGATTAAATTTGATTGGAAAAACACTACCCGGGAAGTCATGTTGTAGATCCAGGACAAATCGTCTAGCACCCAATGTGACAATAATTACATGAATTAGGTGATACATGGGAGCACAATATTGGCCTATAGCCCGAGTGCTTAAGGGAATTTCGCGGACCGTCTACGAATCAATATAGTTTTTCTCGCTTTCTCCTTTTTGCAGATGACCTTAAAATATTTCTACAAATAAGAAGTATTAAGGATTGCCTGCTTCTTCAAGCTGACGTCGATAACATTTCTGAATGGAGTCGACAAAACCAGCTTCATTTCAATATCTCGAAATGTGTAGTCCTTTCTTTTACCAGAGCATTTAGTCTCACCTACCACAGGTACACTATGCTCGATCATAATCTCAAACGCGTTTCCACTATAAAGGATCTTGGGATTGTGTACGAAAGTAAGCTTGCATTTCGTGTTCATATCGAAGGGGTGTGCCAGTCGGCATTGAAAATGTTAGGGTTTGTTCTCAGAACCGTCAGAGTTTTTAGGGATACCCGAACTCTGAGAACACTCTACTTCTCTTTGGTCCGCAGTAGGCTGGAGAGTGGTTCAATTATTTGGAATCCTCATGAGGTGGGGTACTCCCTCATCTTGGAGAGGGTCCAGAAAAAGTTCCTGAGATTTTTATACATGAGGGAGTACGGCCACTACCCGTGGCTCTACCCAACGAACTTTCTCCTGGGCACGCTCGGACTTCACTCCTTACAGCTCAGGAGAGAGGGGTATGCCGCCACTCACTTCTTCAGACTGCTGCGGGGCTATATTGTAAACCCTGCTATCTTGGAGCGCGTAAGTCTCTATGTTCCTGATGACTATCTGAGGCAGCGTCTTCATAGATTATTCTATCTTCCTGCCTGTAAGACCAACCTGCCAATGGTTCTGCCGGTGGGGAGAAGTATTTTGCTCCCTGAACAAAATCTCTTTCGATATCGACTTATTTCATGTCAGTGAGGAGAGATTCAGAAGTGAAATCCTATTGATTCTTGAAAGAGTTTCTCCTCATTGACCTGATCATCACCACTGCCTGAAATTTTATTTTTTTTGAAATTTTATCTTTCTTGTGTATCCATATGGTACTATAATTTGTATTTATTTTGTAAAAAAAAAAGAATTATTTTCTTATATGCCTTAAATTAAAAAAGTTTGTCATGTATAAGAAAATTAATAAAAAATTATTATTATTATTATAATAAAAATAATGTAAAAATACCACGCAATATAATGCAGTATCTCCAAAAATAACAATCTTAAAAAACAAAAAAAATCCTTCCATTTGAAAAGATCTTCGAAAATAAATTGAATCTATATATTGTGTATTGAATCCACGTCCTCGGAAAAGCGTATATACTTGGTTATTCCACCGCGCTACGGAGAGAGGCACGCCAAAAACCCGGGACATTGAAATGATTAGATTTTTCATTTTTGAAATCATTGAAAGCAACACACCGACCGCCGCTATTGGCTATTTCCGGCGGAAATACTCGGAACCGGATGTTATGTTATCAAAGTAGGCAAAGCTCGGCTGATAGCCCTCTCTGAGAAGCTTTCATTCCTGGAGGATTTGTTTGCGCGGTCTGAACCAAGAACTAAGAGGGAGCTTACGGTGAACGGTCGTACAATTTATTGTTACGTCAACCCATATCGTAATAATTTCTTAACATATAACTCGAAAGAATTAAAATTTGTACAGCGCCCCTGAAGTGATTTTTCACAAAAAAACGACGCTTTAATAATTATCCAAATATTATTATTATTTAAAAAAATGTACCTACCTTTAATACGGGAAATATAATATAGTTGTAGCACAATCATTTTTTCACATCTGCGTAAAAATAAAAAGGCCCTAACTTTAATTCTCTGTAAATTAGCGGATAGCTAAATAAATTCCAAACATAACATAGGTATTTAAAATCTTTGACAACAATTTATGTTTGAAAAATTGTGACTCAAAAGTCAAATAATTGGATGTATGTAATTTTGAAAGGGTGGAACTCTATTTTAATGATTTTAATAATACCATTTTTTTTTAAACTTTATTCCACTATTTTTTATTTAAGACCTGACCGGTTTCACCTTATGACGGGCATCTTCAGACTGGTAAAAAAAGTATTATTAAAACCATTTCAATACACATTCAATCATCAACTGGTTGTAATTATTCAAGTTTTTTCACTCATTATTTTTTGTAAATGTTATAACTTACCACAAATTATTTACTGTAATTAATTGCGTATAGTATGAGCTTACTACCGCATTATATTTTCAAATTGTGTGTTATGCAATTTAATCCTAAAAACTCGCATCTCTTCAGAAAATAATATGTTTAAATGGATTGCAGAATTGCCCCAATAAGCACTGCTAGGCTAGGCCGTTAGTAGTTAAATTCACTTAGATAATATTCTTTCATTCACTGATCGGCATATTCTCGATCTACTGTTAAACAAAAAATCGGACACTTTTTTAAATACCTCAACATATCTATATAAATAATTAATGTGAAAATATCAATAATTGACAATTTGTTCTTTACTATATTTAAATCTAAGTAGCTTTTATAATGTAATTATAGCTATAGTTTTAGGTATTTCGAAATATTATGAAAATTTTAGCCATAGTTTTTTAGAAATAAAATAGATAAGTTTTGTTTATAACCACTTTTATTATTCAATATTATGTCGACCAGTTTGGGAACACTCTTCCATCATCAGGATAATATTAAAATTAACCTAACATACAAAATACTGAGATATATTACATATTTAGGAGTTGAAATGGGAAGTATTTTATTTATAAATATAGCAAGCCACAAAGTAAATACTTTTTACGAAAATAGTTTTTTAGCTTTAACATTAACCAAGTATAATTATTATAATTTCAAACTTATTATTGACAATGTAATACAAAGTATGATGCAGATTTGTCTAGTAAATAGATGAATAACTACATTCATCTTTCTATAACTGCGGGGTGTTCCAGGATATTACTATACTGTTGACAGGAATATCGTTTAACATTAGTGCACTGCAAGGATTGAAGATTTATCATAGCTTCCAACTAATTACGTACGACTTAAAAGCTGGTTCCGACTCTCAAATACGCCCAGACTAAAACATATTAACATAATTAGGTTACAGTTCTTACAATCTTAAAAACACGTACTTTTAAAAGCTTTCTGTAAAATTTAAAACAATTTCTCCAACAGGAAATAATGTGAGCTTAATTCAATGACCTAGCTAAGTAATTAACAAACACTGTGTTGGAGCTTTTCATTAATAATACTTCCCTTACTACGTCGCACAAAGTTTGGGTCCGGGAGTAGTTTTTGCTACACACGGCTTACGGGAACCCAGACTTCCAAAGTTCCAAATCCCTCAAAGGAAATATTATTTTTTACTCCTATTAAAATAATAATTGGCCATGACTTAATTACATATTAAGTTAACTTTATAACTGACGGTATCCGTTGCTTTATGATCTACCCCGGTGGTGCATAACCCTCGGCCAGCGAGCTTATTTCTAAAGGCCCACAGAGCTACACAAATTCTTGAAAAATCTGACTTAAAAATGTAAACTTATTTTTTTTTTAAATTCATACCCATATTCTACATTAAAAAATCTCGGATCGGCTTCTACCCGGTTCCCCAGCATAAAGAATCGATAGAAATTTTATCCACAATGTGGGTAATTTCTCATCGTGCATGAGCACGATTGTAGGTCACTAACGACAAACAACAACAGTTCACGTGAACTAAATTAAACACAATTAGTGGACGTGAACTTACTAAAATTTTCGATAAAACTTACGTCGATATTTTGTGCTAGGGGCCCAGAACATTGATAAATCCTAGAATTTTGCTGACACAGCCTTCCCCTCAACCCCTTTCAGGAAATGAAAAAAAATCTTCGCTAACAACCTTCCCAAGAAAATCAGTAAAAAAATCTCTTGCAGTTACTATGCGGCCCGCGAACGTTTTTTTAAATATTATTATTTTTTTCTAAAAAGGTGGTACATCACTGATTGAAACGTATTTAATGCGAACGGTTTAATTTTCGAGTTTAATTTCTGCAATCTGCAAATTTCTGCTGTAAAACATTTTTTTTTGTGAATACCTCACAAGTGTCCCAACTGCTCCCAACCGTCTAGTACCAGTGAGACTATGGCAACCCCAATCGGGTTATGTTGTGAGGCTGAAGATAGTAGAGAAAAGAAGGAGATGGGGAAGAGGAAGGTCGGGAAGTACCTGGCAAACACGGTTGAAACCATTTCAAGCAAAGTTTCGTTTCTGAATGGTGGTCTTTCACCAGGGCGATACTTAGAGTATCTACCACCCTGGAACGTGCCGAAAATATACTATATATTATTTTATATGAATTATGTGTGTTGTGCCACATATTAAATAAATTACATTTATTTGCGCACGTCGGGTTTAAACCCGCGACCTCTGGATTTGCAGAGGCCGTCAGACATCCCGGTGTATCTTTTTTTTACATTTACCTACAACAAAAGCAGCAATTTATTGTTTCTTGCCATAATAAAATTAAACGAAAAACGTTTTGTCTAAGCCACTAGATTATGTAAATTGTTTCGGAAGAACCCCTTTTGCACTATGTGGAGTCGAACAAACAAAGAAAAAAGGTTGAGATTTGAATTGTAATTTTTTTTTGTCTTTTTCGAGTTTCCTCGAATTGTGGAATTGTGTAAATGTTCGTCTTACAAAAAGTATTATTAAGCAACTCATTGTGAATTTAGTCCGGGTTTACCCGTCACGTGCTTCGGGTTGAACCGGTTAAATTGGGTTTCGACTTATGACAACCGAACCTTTCAGGGCTGTCAGTTGCTAGTCCGTTCACGTCGCGGCTGTTGGGCGAACCGGCTAAACGGGCGCAACTGTCAAAACCCTGAAATCCCGAGATCGTGAAATCCTGGAAATGGATATTCGAGCCGCCGATACTCGCCTCGTTTATCTAAGATATCGAAAGCACGTTCGCGGTTGATTCATTTTCCATGAGTCTCGAGGAATAATGAAACGAAACGGTGTTTTTCCGCACAATGTTTTCACTTTGTAAGCCTGAAAACTTTTTTTTCATCTTTTTGTTATTTCGATGATAGCGGATGAACAAAGAAAGGAGCGCGAGAAGAAAATAAATCACGTGACGTGGCACGATCAAGTGAATCAAATACTTGGTCGGGACATGTCAAAAGTCATAATAACAGAATGATGTGTATGAATGTGAATAAAGCAAGGAGTGTGTGCCATAAACACAGTTGTATGACGGTCCATGCTTTCTTCCTGAAAATGTGTTTGTATGTCCTACTAAAAACTTTTTACTGGTTAGAAAACGGATTTTTTATCAATCTCACTTGAAAATGATTAATATTATTTTCTCCAATTTCTACCGATCTAGGCAGCTATCTGTGTAATGTATTGATATTATTTTAATGATTAATATTTAAAAAAAGCATACAGTTTCAAAGTTCACTCTAATTCATAGAACGAAAGCAGTTAACTATAGGTAAAAATGATAACATTTTATATCCCCCAAGAAAACGGACGCTCCAGAAATGATGATTTTTTCTTTTCAAAAAAAATCATCAAAATCAATCTCACCCTGAAGAAACACGTAGTACAGTAAATATTAATAAGATAAACGATGCTGAAATATTGTAAAATGATCGTCAATCACTTTATTTCAGAATTAGATGGATAATAATAATAAGGTATATTCAATTTTTGACCCTTCGTCTCTCCTCGAGACGTCAGATCCTTCGACATCTCCCTTCACAACGTCTCTGTAAAACGATCCATCTAACGCCATAACCCCAATAACCCTACCTTACCAATCAGTGGTTTCATCCGATTTCCGCAAAAACAGGTTTCCAATAAACGTTGAAATTTACATATTTTCCAGTATATACGAGTATGCAATGTACTTTCAAAAACCACTTGCAATCATGCAATTATTCGAAGACTTTCAAATGGATTTTATAAATACGTTATATTGTAGATTTTAAAACGGCATAACAATTATTATCTGATAATTCCTGGAAAACTGATTTTCTTTACGAAAGATGTTCGATGGGTTCTTAGGCTCAGAGCAATAATAAACCAGAAGGGAGCGCTAGTGTAGTCAGTATTGATGATTCTCGGGCGTGGCTAGAACTAGGGCTAGGGTATTTATACATTCATTCATAGCATATGTCGACATAATATTTTTGTTTATTTGTATAATCACTTTTTCACAGTATTTTTATAAACAAAAATATAGGATATAACATAAAAAAAACCGTTGAGTTCTGTCCTGTTATGTCGCATAATAAAACGTAGTTGACGGAGTCGCCGGAGACGCGGGAGACGGAGAACATGCTTACATACCTAAAAGCGGAGCTATATTGTGTGAGAACTTGTCTTATCTCTTTCTCTCTCACGGCTTACGACGTAAAAGCCTGGAGAAAGTGATTTATCGTAAATTTGTATAGGTTGGGTAAAAATGTTTAGCTCTCTCTCCATATAATATTCTTGCTCTGAGTTCTTAGGTCTGATTGGGTCTGTATAAATCATAAAATATGTGAGCTCTTGCGTCATTAAATTATGCACTCTTTTCTGTTCGGCGTTTCTAAGTTCAAATTTTCATCATCAGCTAAATAAAGACTTGAAGTATTCAAGTAAACTGTAAAAAAAATAACAAAGCAACTCCAATGTTTTCAAATATTTAATAAGGAAATAGGTGTTTAGTGCCGTTTATTAAGGATTTATCTGTTGCATTTACGAATTTATATGAATGGCTATTTGATACTGTTAACTGCTTCAAGGTGGTAAACGAAGAAATGTATGGTCCAGATCCCCAAGAATAAATACACTTAAAAATATTACAAATTATTCTAAAACACTTTTTGTCAAGATATTTAACAGGTTTTCAGATATATTTTTTTCACGAAGGGTTTCCGGAAACCAGCTAGATGAAGGCACTACATCCAATACTGCCATCACGTCTGGTTTAACTTGAATAGGGGGGGTGAGAGGATAGGTGAGGTTCGGGTGTAAGATTTAGTGGAGGTGGGGTGGGATTTCCAACGGGTATTATTAATTATATTACCGGAGCGTCGGGTACGGGCAGGACGTCTTATTCACTTATAGTTGAGTTCTGGAACTTAGTTCGCTTTTGGCCCGTGTTATTCCGGGAAATGCAACCCTCTCGGCGAAGTCAAGACATCGTTATGAGCACAGATTGTTGACCGAAAGTACATTATCTTAATATATTGCCTACTGGGAAGTTCCCTTACTTCGGAAAACAGGGAGACATTATTTATGAAAATCTCAAGATCGGTTTTAGTGTCGTTATTCCTCGTTCTCCTGAGTCCATTACGTCGTCATTTTTGTATTTTACATAAAAATATATACATAACAGAATAAATAGCTACGAACTTTTTAAAATTTAACCCGAACTCTGTTGCTAAGGTTAAAAGCTTTTTGTTATAAACAGTGAATTAATAATTACTTGGTGTTCATTTAAAAATGAAGTGGTATCATTAACTCTTTAACCCGTTTTTTTTATGCGCAAAACTTTTAAAAATTCTCTTTTTTATGGACTTTAAAATACGACCATCATTGCTTTTATATCATAGTAAAAGAATAATGTACTTTTTTATATAAAATATTTTACATACTTTCAGTCAGGTTTAACTTTTGATATTTTTAATTCATATCATTCTCACTGGAGCCATTATTTACGCAAATATTGATTTTTATTATTTTGCAGCAATAATTCGCAGCCCAACTTACTTACCGCTTACATACATGCATGGGAAACGAATTCACCTTTAACAAAAAGTCATTATGATTCAGTCATCAATAAAGTCAAGTTCACCACTCACCATTTCTATTATTAAGCCAAATCATTTCAGTGGTTAAAATAACGGATTAGTTTTTTTTAAATGATAATAATTTTTGAAATTCTTGAGGAAAAGTTCAAACACTATCAGCGCTAAATGTCATAGCTTAGTCTTAAATTAGACCGTTTCGTAGAAAAATGAACAGTTATTGACTAGCCGCACCTGTTGGAACCATCTATAAACATAACTTATTTGTAGAAAACGATTCTTGTTCGCACGTCTTTCCACTCCTCCTTTTCTGATGCTGCACAGATAAATCTGAGCTGCCGGGAGCTGATTCTCTCTTGAAGCCTTCTTCCTCTTTCCAAGATACCATCATCTCTCATCCAGCCTCCGAGATCCGCTTTCTGATACCACACCGAGAAAATAAACAACGGCGAATTAAATAACGTATGGAGAGTATCTGACAGATCTCGCCGGTAATTATTGGTTTAAACTTTAAACAGTGTCCGGGATTGAGCTCAGAGTTGGAGGCATAGCAACACTTGTTGTATGAATAGCAGCTATCGAATTGTGTAGATTGTGAGTGATCGACTGTATTTATGGTTTGATATGTGTGTACACAAAAAAACTAGAGGCGTCCACGGGGAACGAACGTCTCATGGTTTAATGAAATGCCTGGTACCAACATCAATAATATTTTGAAGTTTCAGCAAATTGCGCTGCAGTCACTGCCGGACTAATGAATTATTTTATCGTTTAAATGATCGTAATCAATCGATTTGAATCATAATGACTATAAGAATAATACCTCTTTGTCTGTTACTACTGCTATTACAGAAGTCTTAAGACGTCATATGAAGGCATGATAGAAGCAAGTGAATCCTGCCTTCAAACGGACAAGCATAAACAAATATTGTACCTTGCGGTAATGACCGCCCTCCCTTTTCAGCCGTACTTTGTATATATGGAGCAAGAAGTGTAAAGGAATTCTAGCTGGCTAGGTCTTCGGGAAAACGGCGTTATGGTGAGTTAGTTAGTTCTTACCTTTAAAGGTAGTCCGTTCCATCAGGCCAGGGAACAAGTTAATTAGCTCGGGCAGGTCCGATGCCTCGATTTTCTTCCATCTTCCGGTTCTCGTGAAATTTCCTCCAGACACTTAACGACTCGTACGTGTTGCCTAACTATCGCCCCCCCCCCGGGAGTTAAGTTCTCCCGGCGCAACACCTAACGGAACCGTTAAACGCCCGTTAACGATCCCTAACGACCAGTTAACTTCGGAAATAACACAAATGAACTATTTGGAACCAGCATCTTCAAAACACTGGATCATCGCGAGATTTGTACTGCGTGCTTCGGTGATTTTCAGTTGACTTTATAACGCCGGGGAACATTTAGGATCGTCGAAAAGATTAACTAAGATGGACCACCATCAGTGAGATCCTTTTATCTAGGTTCGTTATTTGTCTTCTCGGAAAACTGGGGATTTTTGTTACACGGCGAGTACGTTCTTCATTTTTTAAAGAGAAATCAATGAAGTAAAAGATTTTTTTTTCCCAAACGTGTAGGATTTCCATGAATATATTTTTGCTAGTGTTTACCATGGGGAATATTTCGATAAATTTTATTGTTTCACTCTTAAAAACAAAACATTTACTCAGCCTGATATTTTCGAGTGAATTTGACATTTAATCCCACAAATCTAAACCTTTTCAAACCCTCGTCATATTTAACTAAATGTTCTTGTAAATACTTAGTTTGCCTAATTTTGTAAAGCTTTCTTTAATCTATGTTTTTTTATTGTAAAAAAACTAAATCTTTTAGTTATTTTCTTATTTTGCGAAGCACCCCGAGGCTATAATTCACAAAAAAAACTTTTAAACAATATTCTACCATGATTTATATCAAGTAGGTATCTGGAAACCTGTTTTTGTATTCAATATATTAACATCATTTGATTATGATCCAAGGATTTGCAGTAATTTTTCGAGGTTGAAAAAATATGGTTGAGTACCGAGAAAAAGCTTTAATTTATGTATTTCAAAGGCGCCGCTTTTTAGATAAAATATGAACATTCGGTGCGACCCACATGTTGGTAGAATTTACATAAATTAACCCAACTTCTTACTTCTTACCGCGATGTTGAAACCAAACCAGGCTATAGAATTTGATCCTTTCCGCGATTATTTGTATCGAGCTTAAAATCATAATTTGTAAGAATCCAATTTGTCTTTCCGGAGTTTCTCTGACAGAATGTTGAGAGGAATTCCTATGGTTGTAAAAGGGGCTATTTTGGTACCTATTACATAAGAACAAGGTGTTTTAAAACCAGAGATAAATGTGTGAATAGATCAACAGGGAAACATGATTAATCACACAAACAATGTAAATTACTAACATGACAACAATTTTACAGCACAGCAAATAAAGAAAAAGACGCCATATAAACATTTTGTGAATTTTCACTATTTTATAAATCTCCTTTATAGATACATTTTGAAAAGCGTCGGTTTCGCTTCCTACAGGGATTTTAGATCATATTCATATTTACCTACTAAAAATACCTACTAATTCATGTTTAAAATTTACCGGCCAGACGATGCTCGCAACAGGAGAAACCGGTTCGGAAAAGAAGAGCGAGTCCAGTGCCTTGTGGAAATAACGCTGTTATCATAACACGAAGGGATATAAAAAAATGCAGTTCATTTTATAAAATGTGACATTTTGTCTCGTATTTCTCGTCGATACTCATATATGCAGTTTTATGGCGGTGACAATGGCAAGACTGTCAATAACGCTGTTAACGACTCAATATGAAACCAGATTACTCAGTGTAAGATTCATAACTTTGCGGTTTAACTATCGCGATGTCATTTTTTTAACATCACACTGTACCTAGGTGTTTTATTTCATTTCCCTAAAAGCTAGTCGCCGTGTTTAGACTCAGTTGCATTACGAAGTGCTGAGATCTCAATCTACCTTGAAAAATGACGTCCCGTTTATTCGTCCCATTAATGCATGGACCTAGCAGACATTTAGGATTTAAATAGAACAGGATATAAAAGTAATTTATTATGTGGATTTTTATTTAATATGACGTGCGACTTGGAAAATACATAAAACCGATTATTCAGCGACCCGTCATTGCGATTTTAATGGAGATTACTTTTAAATTAATGAACTGGAGCTGACACGTCAAACAATTCAGTTTTTTGTTGTTTTTTTTAACACTTATATCCGTCGCTAAGTCGCCTCTAAGTACGAAATACTAATTCGAGATCGGCTGTCCGAAAATATCCCGAAGCCTACTTCCAGAATGTCGAAGTTAGAATTAAAATTAAAATTTCCGAGTACTGTTTAAAATGTATTTATGTATGTGTTCGGTATATCAAAATTAATCAGTCACTAAACAACTCTCAAATGAGGTGTAAAATCGATAAAATCGTTAATTTAGTAAAAATTCCAGCTATTTTTATGTTGCCAATAAATTTATCGATACTTCTTTTTTTTTACATTTGCGATTTTCACTATCAGAAACTTCATTTTCGGTTGTGAGTCATTCAGGATTTCGACTTTTGGGAACTTGGGTTTTGGAAGTCGAGTCGTGATTTCAGATATCGTAAATTCCGGATTTCGGAAAGTTTACGTACGGGATTATGACCCTCAACCCTTTGGAAAGATATCATTTCGAACTTTGCTTTTTAAATATAGAGTTCTAGCTGCATAATAAAGGCTTAAGGTTAAAATGTATTTTGATGATGAAGCCTTAAAAAATCATACCCGCGTGACCCACGTAAACCACGTCAGTCCTTTCTGTTTGAATTCTTTAGTGCATATTATAGTTTTTTAATAGTCGGTTTATTCTTTATTTTTTATTTTTTTTTTTCTCTTCATAAAAAAAGAGAAAAGAGAGAAATAACAACTAAAACATTGGAAAACTTAATATTAACAAAATACCTGAATCGTGTGGTTGACACAAATATACCTATTATATTTGCACGACGTTCCACAGTGAGAAATACTCACAGATCATATTGGCGAGATACTACCATTCATAATCAAAACGTCACGTTGCTTGAATTGACTTTAATTATGTTTGGTGACCGGATTTGAATAGCCAGGAACATCCCAAGCATTCCTTTTTTCAACACTTTTTTCAATACTTATCTAGCTAAGTTCAACTGGCCCCAGGCAGTTGGGAATCTTGTGGGTATCTAACAAAAAAAGATATAATAGTTTGCATTGTGCAATGATAAAAAATGCATTTCATTGAGTTACATTATTTATACTGTTGTCAAATAAGGTATTGACTCACGAGCTCAAGACGTTATCTCGTCTGTCTATCGGAGAGATCAAATAAATATTGATATACCAATTGTGAATAAAGATAGCGTCTCTAATATAAGCGGTCATTTGCATCCGTTTCAGATAAAATCTATTCAAATGCAGTCACTCGGTTCCACTTCCAATTACCATACATTGATAATTAAAACACGATTCTTTGAATGCTTTGCCTGTGTTATAATGCAATCAATTAAACTTAAAAAAAAACTGTTTTATTTTTATTTAACCACCATGATTTATGTTTTGTCTAGTTTTATTTTCGCAAACGTTCGTATTACGAGTCAAACAAATCACATTAAATATGTCATATTTTTTTATTGATATTTTTACGATCGCTGTGATAAACAGATTATATTTTGTCACCAAAAATGCTTTGAAAGTATTCTTATCGTTTTCTAAGAAAACTTGATTATTTTGTGATGTTAAATTCCTCCGCATGCTTTCAATTTGACACATACCGTGGCTTTTTGATTAATTCATTAATTTTTGTTTTTAAACGCGATGGCTTCTGTAATAAAATAAAACTTTATGTAGATAAAATTATTTTCTGTAAAAATATTTTCAGATATTATCTACGAAATGAAAGTTGTTTTCGACTGATTAGTAGTCGCGTCGGATTCCCACCCGAGTGTCGTTCCTTTTCTAGCTAAATCCTCCATCATTAAACAAGCAACCCATTCCGCTAATTATGATTGTAGTAGGAGTTTTTCAAATATTGTCAGGTTATTTGTAACCCGAGAATGTTTGTCATTGTTAAAAAAAACTAACTTTTAGTCTAATTTTGTGACTATTCATTCATTTATGTACTAGGAGGGAGCTTTACAAAGCTAGACAATTACTTAAAACAACAAGTGAGCCAATATATATAACTATATCAATATATATTATACTATACACTATACAGGTAGGTACATTTACTGAGATAATGTATTCAGGGGCGTTCTTCTTACATATAATTACTTCGATAGCCTTATCTGCATAATTATGATATCGACAGCTATGTAATTAAATATTAATAGAAATCAAACCATGCAACATGTATTTGTGTTTTAAGATACGTCAAGCATTAACTACCGGTTTCATCGAACAAACGGAGCGATGGCTGAGTTAAAATTTAACTCAAATCTCGATATTGCTGATGTGGTGAGTGTATTTTGAGCTCAGCGGTACGCTGTAGATGTTTTTGTTTTTAGTGTTATTTGCTACACAATTTTGGAGTGTAACATATTTTCACCCGCCGCGCCCGCCTGCTGTTTAGTTAAAACCCTATAAGTGAAAGAAAAATCATTAATTTTATTTTATTTTTTTTAAATATAGCTTAATATATTCCAGGATGTGAAATAACCGCGTGTTTAAGTAGGTACACACAACGATATTGTATTTGAGTTAATTATTTATGCCCATTGACATTGAGTGAACGCTCAGTAAAAAAATGGTGAAACGGAATTGAGTCATCCTTCGATTAGTTTTTTTGTTATTGAACGCGGCTGTAAGGGGGGGCCACATTTACGACTAAAAGGTGAGTATATTTGGTTATTAACCAAAATAAAGTAAAAAGCGAATTAAAATTTAGTGAATATCGCACAAGGGTCCCAACTGCTCCCAACCGTTTGGAGCCAGTCGGACTATGGCATCTCCAATTGGGATACCTATACAGTGAGGCTAAATGTAGTGGGGAGGAGATGGAGAAGAGAATGGTTGGGAAGTACGTGGCTACTCAGATTTGGTCACCAAACACGGCTAAAGTCATTTCAAGCAACGTTTCTCGATTCTGAATGGTGGTCTTTCACCAAGATACTTACGCGTATCTACCACTCTTAAACGTGTCGCAAATATACTATATATTATTTTATATTTATTTATTTATTATGTTAATTATATGTGAAATGATAGTAATTAAATACAATTTATTCACACACACCACGAGATTTGAACCCGTGTCTTCTGAATTCTTAGTCGAGCGTATTAACCACTCGACCACGGAGGTCGTTAGTCACTAGAAAACAGCATTCGATTTTTTAATATGAATCTCCACTAAATTGTGAACTCGAGTATTGAATGATATGTTTCATAAACTAATTTGAAAGAATTGAGTTTCAACACCAAACAATCCACCCGACTGACCTCTTTAATGAAACAAGATACCAACAACATCAACGATGAATTCAAGTCAACATCGTTGATTGATCTCCCCTCATACACAGCATCCCGCCATCTCAGCTTGCATCTCCGCTGTGACTATCTCCGCTGCATATCTACTGTAGCTCCCAGCAAAGACTAAACAATATCTCGCTAGAACTAATACTATTGGGTGTTTCTTCACAAAGCTAAGTACAGGGGTCAAATGCTCAACAAATCTCACTGAAACCAGTGGGTACTTTGTATTTCTTCACACATATGAGGTAATTTTCTTTCACGAAAACGGCGCTATAAAAAATAGCCAAATAATAACAAACATAACAACATATCTAAAGCCTAAAAACTCATAAATATATTAGCTGAAAATCTGATTTTCATAGCTAGTCGGTGGAATTTAATTACAATAATATTTTTCCCGCAGTATGCAAATTGAATCTACAGTTTTCTTAACATTTTATTTATTTATGTAAACTCCGCGCAAGAGTTACAACTGCCCGAAGGTAGTGGGACTATGGCATCTCTATTTTAGAAGCACCCAACTATTCAGATCTGTTCACCAAACACGGTTAGTACTTATTAGTTAGTAATTATTTTACATTATATAAAACATTACAAATATTTGTTTTGTTTAAATTTTACTGGGATTTGAACCTACGACCAATTGATCTGCAGCCGAGAATCTTTACCGCTCAGCCACGGAGTTCGTCAGTGTCTTTTTTTGTCTTGTCAGAATCATTTCACAGCCCGCGAAATCTGGCAATAGCAAATATTTTTTACGGCATTAAAATTAATATATTCATCGTAGTTCAGCACTCAAAATGGAGCTAAACGTTACTTTTTGGTATTCTAATACAAGCATTACTACAAACTATTTATTTTAAAATTGTCCATGGGTAGTTATAAAAATGTTTACAGTTTCCGTTGAATATATTTTTTATGTGATTTAAAAAAACAAAAATTAAACCCACACTGGGCTCCGAGGGAAATAATTTCCGTCAGTATCATATTTGCCTATGTCATATTTAGGGATGCTGTGTGAAGGGTCTTTTTGAAGAAAGGAAGGAGTGAAGCTGGGTTTTGAAGAGGCCCATGTTGTAGAAGGGAGGAAATACAGAGGCCGGTAAAACACTCCATAGTTGAGCCGTTGAACACAAGAAGTCGTAAAAGCGACCCGTTCTAATGTGTCGAATGTCAACCTACTCCAAATGTTGGACGCACCTTTGACGAGTTCCCCGATAATGCACCTGTGCCGAAGGGATCAATAACGCAATTCCTCGGAGCGCCTTTCATTGAAATACCAGTAGAACGAGAACAGCATTCCCGCCTGAGGTCTTGAAAAGATTCTTCCAAAGATTGTGATCTTTGAAAATCTAAAAAAATATACTTAAATGTCTGTAAGAGACGCAGTTTGAAAACCAGCGAAAGCATTTTCGAACGTTTTATCTAAAATTCCAGTACGCATTTCATATTTGATTTAAAAGATTAAAAAAAAATCACTGGAAACCTCAGACATTTTCCTAACTGCCCGTGTAGAATTTACAGATGAACCGTTTGTTATATTGCTTGTATTAGAAAGCCAAAAAGTGTGGGTATTTTGGGTGCTGACCAAGTAACTATAAATAGTTTGTAAGCTTTGTAAGCATTTTTCTACCTTTGTAGAGAACCGCTTTAGTGGAATATCACTAAAGTGGCGGTATAAATACCAGACAAGTATAGATATTATTATTATAGACCAAGCGGCCAAAGACTTGCTAGAACCAATAATACTTGGAATTTCTTCACTCAGCTAGGTACAGCGTGCAGCATGCAGCGTGCACGTAGTGTACAGTGTACAGCATCCTTCGCCTTATCTGGCCTCCGCTAGTCTGCCGTGAACGTGGTGCATCTGTCATAACTATCACCCGATCCGTTCTCAATACTGGTTTAGGCGCAGAGCGTTCTACGCTGTATCCACTAGTCCACTGGCGCAGGGAACGTGAGTCGCCTTCACTGTTAAACCATTGCAAACAATTCAATACTTTATTATTGAAATAATATCAATAATTTTCAAGGAAAAAAATAACGAAATTGAATATGAAAATATAGACGGAAAGAAGTTCCGAGTTTGAGACTCGGTTGCAACCTATTCTTTTATTTTATTTGTCTTCTGTTTCGTATTTTCCTTGAAAATTATTGAAATTATCCATAATATTGGTATTAAAATAAAGCACAAAGCCTTAATAAATGCAATTTAAAAAAATATATATCTGAAGACCCCACGGCAAGAACCTGTTAACTAACTGTCGAGTAATTCTGAAATATTCAGTCTTTTGCGTTTTCTTAAAAAATAGTGTGTACCATCACAAATCCACACTACTATTTTTCATGAATGTTATAGCTAACATACTAAATTTAATATATAATTTAGCATTTTAATGCATTTCTGCAATACAATGTTTATTATTGTAGATAAAATCTTCTTACCATTAAAAAATATTTCAGTTAACATGTTTAACTCTTTGGTTTTCGATGTTCGTGCCATTTTCATGATCTGAATATTTTCATGTTCAATGGATAGAGCGTACCAGAATTAGTTTAGTGAGAATACTAACTCATTTTTGTAAAAAAATTGTTAGTTAACAGGTTCTTGCCGTGGGGTATTCATTTGTTAGCAGATTTTTATTTATTTTTAAAGCCAATACGCATAAGAGTCCCGACCGTCTAGAGCTAATGGGACTATGTCATCCCCAATCGGGGTATGTTGTGAGGCTAAGGTAGTGGAGAGGGGAAGGGATTGAAGAAGAGGAAGGTTGATACGTACCGGCTACTAAGACCTGGTCACCAAACACAGCTTAAACCATTTCAAGTAACGTTTCGATTCAGAATGGTGTTACTTGGTATCTACCTCTTAGATTTGAACCCGAGACCTCTGTATTCGTAGTCGAGCGCCGTCATTATTATTCCCAAGGGCCAGTCGGTGAATTTCATCAGCCACGCAGTGGCAGCGGTTAGTTTGAAGCGCTAGGAATATCTGTATTGACACACACTCCTTACGTCAGGCACATTCATGCACACTGTTCTATTAATGTGAAACTTGACGTGACTATGTTGACACATTTAAAAAAAATTCTATTCCTTTTTGAGACGTTCTCAACGTCTTTTTCCATTCACTTTCGCGTTATATTTCTTTCGTTTACCCTCGTACCCCTCTCTACCTCCTTTTGTTCGCTCACTTTGCTTACATCGACCTTGCATCCTTCTTTTAGAATCTACTAATTCGTCTCACAGTCGTACATGATTTTACCACAAACTCCTCAAAGCTAAATTTTTACCATTTGACCAAATATAATGCTGATAAATATACCTCAAGTATAGCATGTATCTATTACAACGTGCTTGCATTTCTGTTTTATGGTTGGCTTTGGTTGCAATCTGCATACTATATTTAACCAATTTCTTCAGGCTCCAAGGGCGACAAATCGATATCGCTGAAAGTTTTATAGTTGCTGGCGCCATTGGGCGACTAGGCGACTGGGCTAGAGCTAAAGGAGCAATAATGCTGCACTCAGGTATTCCCAGTAAACAGGAACTATTGCCACATAAAAGATGACCCAATAACTTATCTGACTAGTCGTAATGTGTCGAACTTAGAAGTTAACTTCCTGCAATCATTTTACTATTTATCCTGTAGGTGGGATTTTATTACAGTTATCATTTTAATGCAGTATTTCTAGTTAGCACCCTTGAGGTGGTATTTCACAAAAATGGACCTCTATAAATTATGCAACTATTATTATTATTCTCATACAAACTCTGTTATTTTATGCTAATTCCAAAATGATAAAAAATATAATTTTTATAGTAGCGCTAGCTAAATTTCCTTAAAACTTAAAAGTAATTGTGCCATTTTGCAAATTCTAATTCGTATCATTAGAAAACTCTGAGCTTTATGCGTCGCAACATGTCAAAGTAATAGTGTTGTATTTAATTATTATACTGAAGATATAAGTGCAACCTTACAGAGGCGTTGGTGATATTTTTTCCAGCGTCTTTGAAGTGATTTTTAGAATAACCACGCTGTACAAACTTTACAAATATTATTGTTTATACTTATTAAAATTAATGCCAGCTTCTGAGACATTTCAAACTAAAGCGTGCGGTATTTCCGTACTTCTAATAGGACATTTAAACTGTAGCGTGCGGTCTACCGGGACATTTCGAGTAAAGCGTACGGTCTTTCCGTACATTTTATCTGAAGCGTGCGGTCTACCAGGACATTTTGACTAAAACGTGCGGTCTTTCCGTACATTTTATCTGAAGCGTGCGATCTACCAGGACATTTCGATTAAAGCGTGCGGTCTTTCCGCACATTTTATCTGAAGCGTGCGATCTACCAGGGCATTTCGACTAAAGCGTGCGGTCTTTCCGTACATTTTATCCGAAGCGTGTGATCTACCTAGGGATTTTGACTAAAGCGTGCGGTCTTTCCGTTCATTTTATCTGAAGCATGCGGTCTACCGGGATATTTCTATGATATACGGATATACCCACAAAAATGGTACATACCAAACCTTAGTCAAGTCAGCATTATATCGGACGACCATTGTCAATATAATGTTGTGTGCATAAGAAATTTAGTGGAAGGTATATTGAATTACCACAGACCAAAATTAGATCGTGTGGCTAACCGCATGCGGCAGGACCGCGCGCTGAAATATCGACCTTTAAAAATACCATCATGAACTAAACCAAAATACTAGTAACAAGTAATCAATGTTTTGTTGAATCTACAATGCGGTATTTAACATATTCTAGGTTAGTTTAAAACCCCGGACAAGTCTCGTTTTTCAGAACGCCGCGGCGGAGGCAGTCGAGTGCCCCGGCTATTGGCAAGTCATTGCGCCAAATTACTTTTGCATAGGTTGATGGAGATTTCCACCGCCGAGTGGTTAATTTTAATTGCTGGTTTTCAAACACTCCATTCATTCAACCTCACTTTTAGTATTAAAGGCGGTTAACCTTTTTCTGCCAGGCGCTTGAAATTAGTTTGTTTGCGTGTCATCGGAGCTATTGTGAATACGTTTCAATCGAATGATTATTCATTACGTCTGCGAAGACAATAGACAAAAAATATTGATTAACTTGACTCTCGAATGGTACTGGGAAGCTGTGGCGGCTCACTTTTGAGCATGCTAGAGTGCTTACATTGAAACATACGAAGTTATTGAAGTTGTTGTAGCCAAAGATGACTGAAAAAATGTATGAAGATTTTCGTGATTTTTTTCAGTTTGGTGGCCCTCTAACATACTAAAAAGTCGCGACTCACGAGCCACCACTGTTGGAAAGGTTAAGTGGGGTAATGATTATTGACACATGGAAAAAACACATTCTAAAGTTATTTTTTAACCGCGGTTATAATATTTTTGCTTTAGATGATAAGGATATTGATAAGGGTGAATGCAGGAAACTCCATTAATGGAGGACTGAACGCCGTTGGTGCTAATAAGAAATTGTCCAAAGGAGCGAAGCTAGCAGTCCACAATGGAGTGCTTATACCAACCCTGATGTATGACAGTGAGGCATGGAACTGGCAGAGGAAGGATGAAAGTAGAATGCTGTCGAAATGAGATCCCTGAGACGTATGTGCGTTAAAACCATGTATGACCGTGTTAAGAATGTAGATATCCGGAAATAATTCAAGGCTGATGTGAGCGTAATGAATAGGATCAAGAAAGGGACGCTTAGATGGTTTGGGCAGGTAGAGCGAAGGAAGGAATAAAGGAGTGTGAAAATAATATATGATGCAAAAGTGAATGTAAGAAGAAGTCGGGGACGCCCGAGGAAGACACGGCCCTATCAAGTGCATCAAATACTTAAATCGGGCCACGTGAAGAGTCAGAATAACAGAAGAGTATGTATGAGATGATGTATGAATGTGAACGAAGCAAGGAGTGTGTGCCAAGACAGAGTTGTATGGCGGTCCATCCTCTCTGCCTACCCCTGCGGGGATGATGAACCCTGATGGTTAGTTAGTTAGATATTTCAATGGGATCAATTTCCATAAGAATTTTCTCCCCGAAGCGAATCTGAAAAATCCAATATCGTTCTACAACCGTTACGGTCGCAGCTGTAAGCTGACTTGCCCTGGCCCGAAGGACACGGGTTCAAACCTCGGCGTGAACATATTCATAAAAGGCTTGGTTTGCGTGGCGTTCCCTCGTAAATAGTGAACAAGAAGTGTGATGTATACCGATTTAAAATAAAACTGGTCAATTTACATAAGACCTTTCGACCCCTAAGCCACAGATAGGACATCGAAAATATTTATCGTTTCGAGAAAAAAATTTAAACCATTTTATCAATTTCACCATGGGGAACAATTGACCTCACTTCGGGCACAAAGACACGCTCACAATACACTTCTATCGGTGCATTTCTTGAGTGTATATCTGCAGTATATTTGCTCCTCGTTCCAGAGTTGAAGATGCACTCAGTAGCTCTCTGGTAAGAGATATTTATTAAGAATCCAAACGGTGCTTGAAATGTCTTTGGCTTTATTCAGTGACCAGATTTGAATATCTTTAGTCTTCCCCTTTTACTTTCTCACTTCCTTTATCCTCACAACATTCCCTAAAACACGAGCACTACTGCCCCACTGGCTTGAGGCGAGGTTGGGACTTTTGTGCAATATCACATTCCGAAAAAAATTCTATTGATACATATCTACCAATATTTGCACTTCGCCGGGTTTCGTGCTCGCGAAATTTGCATCCAGAGCAAAACTCTTACGTAACGACCCGCCACGAATTTCGCGTCAGTACCTACCTATCTCAATAAAGCTACTTTTCAATAATAAATGTTGACATTACCGTTGGCTGTCTTGCGTCTCGCCATCATATAATTCTGCCGTCAGTACCTGGACAGTAGGATTAATGATGACACGGCATGCAACGGGTACGTCATACTCAACGTCACGTTGCAACAATTCTGAGTAATTACGAGTACATTCCCTCAATCACTGTAGGTAGTCTGTTATCTTATCTGGGAAACTTTCTTTAAATGTTGTCAAGACGCAAATTTGAACTTCTCTGTGGAGACTGAAATGATTTAGCAAATTTCATACAAATTATCGTTTTTTTTTTTTTAATTACATATAATTTATTCTTTTCGAATAGAATATAAAATAACTTACTTGTTTAATACAGTGCAGTATAAAGAACACATATAGGAATTCCACACCATTAAGAAATAAGGTTCTTGTGTTTGGTGAGGGAATTACGCTCAAATAATAAAATATTCCTTAGTTATTACAATACAGCAGAGAAAAATACGAATTAGCAGTATAAAATTTGTAATAGTCATAAATATTAGTATTTCTAATTTTGAAACTGTTAATTCGTGGTGGAATTCCATTTTAATGATTGAATAAAACAAATATATAACTTTATTCCACTTTTATTTTATGACTGGACCGGTTTCAGCCTATGACGGCCATCTTCAGACTACAACATGTTCTAGTCTGAAGATGGCCGTCATAGGCTGAAACCGGTCCAGTCATAAAATAAAAGTGGAATAAAGTTATATATTTGTTTTATTCAATCAATAAATATTAGTAAATAATGACAGTATAACTTATAACGGTTTGTAGAATATGAAACAAATATAATAACGATAAAGGACTGTCAAAGTTGTTGGATGTGATATTTCAATTTAAGCTGAAATTCGTTAGTACGACTACTTTATTGTTTTAGTAAGTTATTAGTATTTTGTGATTTTGGGGATAGATTAAATTAGAAGTTATTTGACTGTTTTCATTTGAAAACTTGTATTATTACTTATATTTTTGTACATTTTGTCTAAAATTAACTTGATTTTTTTAGATTAACTTAATTATCAGTCTTTGAATTAATTTTGTTATGTGTACGTAATGCATGGTCGTTTTACTAATTAACTAAATGAGTTAATGAATTACCCTCCGACTAATGATTGATAATAAAACATTTTAAACTTCTGACTACACAAGTCAATCATTTCGAATATTTTTAAAATGCTTTTTACTGACCCAAGTATTACCCTATTTGATCCTATTTGAGTTTCCACTATATTGCAAATAAAATAATGTCAGGAGAATATATGACGCACAAGAGAATGGATAAAGAAATCGGGGAACTCCTGGAAGTAACTAAGTTCAAATACTTGAATAGCAGAAGACTCAGTGTGTATGAAGGAAAGTGTTTGTGTCTATACAAAGTTGTGTGGCGGACCAACTTTGTACCCCTACGGAGGATTGGCGTGATGGTTATTTAGTTAGTTAGTGATGGAACAAACCGAATGAAGCGACAACTGACTTGTAGATGTATTTTTATAACAAGATCTTAGCAAGAAATCAACACTGGTCTTAGCAAGAAATCAAATCGTTTCCCAAACGAAAAATGGAAAACGTTTCTCGATATCGGCGCATTTGATTAAAGTTATTGCTCGTACAGCGCTGCACGGGAGTGTATGCAATGGCCGAAGAGCGTTGATATTAAGATTCTGTAAATAAGTTTGATATTTTACGAGGGCAGAAAGATTGTAAAATGTTAAGTAGTCCATTGCCCACGGGGCATCGGCAAAGCAGGACCAGAATTCTATTTCTAGTTTTCTTCGCCACACCTTTTATAACTGACTTCAGGTAGCTAATACCCTGATTTATCCGAGATTAACACTATTTAAAACAAATCCTGTTGAACAATAAAAAAATATGGAACATTAAATTAATGTTGTCAATATTAGATCTCAAATCTTGACATCTAATATTTTCCCCAAATAAATATTTCAGTGCTCCATCGGTCATCATGCATATTACGTTACAAAATCGAATTAATTGTATAACCTAAATTCCATGCAAATACTTATTTTTTATATTAAATTAAATTTAATGTTATTATTATTTTTTGTGACAGCTGTTTTTTTGCGTTCAAGGTCATTATCAAACTGTGGTTAGGTCACATGTCATGTAAACGACTTATTAATATGATTTTAGTTAATAAAAATAAATGAGAGATACAGAAGCAAAGGCAGCAATCTTTTTCATCCTAAATTATTTCTTGAAAAGTTGGTAAAGGGTTTAATACACTTTTTTTTCGTGATTTTTTTGAGAAATTTAGTGATTTTTGTTTCAAATTGTTCCTAGTTTAATGTACAAAAACATTTTGACACACAAAATTCTGTTTCTTCATAATAATCATTCAAAAGTTGTCAATGCCACAAAACCGTTTTTGTAGATCGCTACCTTTGCTTCTAAGCCACTCAAATAATAATATTATTAAATTAAATTTAATTAAAATGGAGTTCTACCAATTAACACACTAACATAAGCTGTACAAATTTCATGACACCAGAGTTCCCCGTTCGATGCGATTTCGATGATTATTATTATTAAAGATCTCCTTGGCGCCTTAAGGCTGATTCGCACCAACGTCCGGATCCGCTCAGTGCCGATATTGTTCCGCATGAGAGCTTATTGATATGGTATGAATATCGATCGAGGAGTATGTGCCAAGACAAAGTTGTGTGGCAGTATATCCTTCTGCCCACCCTTGTGATATTTAACTACTTAGTTAGTTAAATAATTATTTTGAATTGTAAAAATACTAACATCGCAGATTTTTTTTTATTTAAAAACCATTTTTTTATCACTAAATAATCTTTTTACTAATTACTAATTATTAATTAATAAAAATATTATTCAGTGATAAAAAAATGGTTTAAAAAAAAAAAATCTGCGTTGTAAGTATTTTCACACTTCAAAATAATTATTTAACTAAATAAGTAGTTAAATATCACAAGGGTGGACAGAAGGATATTCTGCCATACAACTTTGTCTTGGCACATACTCCTTGATTGATATTCATACCATATCAATAAGCTCTTTTGCGGAACAATATCGGCACTGAGCGGATCCGGACGTTGGTGTGAATCAGCCTTTACCCATCGTGATTTCATTCACATCGTAACGGAAAGTAAGCAGTACCAAATGCCTACTGTGAACGAATGAAATATCTTTACTATTCATAATATTTCTTCTTTCGCAGCCTGTTCTTTTTCCCAACCGTTGTAATATGTAGGTACCATAAATAATTAACTGCACACGGAATATCACAAAATGCTTTCGTGTTATTATTTTACGGGTATATCTCCGAGAAGAGACAATGCACAGTTAATTCTTTTTTAAAGCCATTGAAATAACAGTCTCCTGCTAATTGTCCACTGAGAGTAGACAGTATGAAAAAAACATGTTTTCCTAGTTTGTAAACCTTGCCTCTCACAACAAAAGCTTTATCGAAAACAGCACTCAACAAAGTGAAGATATCACTTTTACGAGTTCAATTTTCAGACGTTTTGTGGCCCCACGATGTCGTCGCTACAAAACAATCAGGAGATAAGTTCGTCTGTTTACAGTTTGTCTACAGAGTTTATGGCCACCCTGCTCCCGGGTGCTGTGTGCACTGGGACCACCTCCCTTCCTGGGCGCCTGCTATTGGGAGCGGATTGTGTTGACCGTTCCACTTGCCACGGGCTAATAAATTCCTCCCGATCTGTCCCAACCGGGAATACTTTACTTTTAAGGAATTATTCACACAGTAAAAAGGGTCAAACACGTCATTAATATTAATAATATTGCGCGTATTCTCGATTCAGCGTTTTGTCTCGGAGCTTTCAAATTGAGCTTTCAAGTTTTTCCTTTAAATTCCTGTAAGAACAAAAAAATACCTCCTCTTGAATATGTGCTCCCGGTAGCTTTTCTAATTGCTTTGTCAGATCCATCTAAATTTCAAGCCACGATCACGATAGGCACTCGAGTCAAAAGTAATCAACAAAACACTCAGCCAAAGTTTTATTCCCCGTTATTCAAAGACCTCCTTTCTATTTATTGGATGATTCTAGTTTTTCTGCTCGGTGTGGTTGGTTCAATGAATTGGCGGCTTCGACAAACAAGGGTTTTGTTTTTTTCTGCTCTGAGAAGAGCCGTCAATGTTTGACGTGCTCTGCCGCGCTGGGAGTAATGTCGGCTGGTTTTTGGGTTCGTATCCTGCTCGATCGCGTGGAGGCGATTTTAATGATCCGTGAATAAATCGTGCCCGAGAATCTGATACTGTTTTATTTAAATAGAGCATGTCTTTTTTGTGAGATGTCCAGTCATCATGTCAGGTGAATTATAGAGGTAGACAGAGAGTAGTTTTATTTAAATTCGGTTCAAAGGGGATCCTGAGTTGGTCTGGATGAACGGATGAAATAAGATCCGACAAAAAGTAGACTCGTTTAGGATGAATACTTTTTGTACGATATAAACCGTTTCATTGTAATAAAATTTGGTTAAGCTACACATAATATTTACCCGCCAGAGTTTATCGGTGATAATTTTTCATCAGACAACAATTCTAAAGATTCAGTTCATTTCAAACGATAACTTTTGATTTTGAGTTAAAAAAATAAATTTTATGGAAGAGTATAAAAACGAATATAAACATTGATTTGTGAACTTTTAAAATATAAGATTTCATAGTGTAACACAACGGAAGTCTCAAGTTCCCATATCCAGTCGAACTATGACATCCCCGATGACGATCGTCGTGGGCCAAATGAAGTGCGATAGGAAAGGGGAAGATAAAGTGTTTCATGTACCGGGCTATTCAACTCTGGTCAATAACAGAAGTCTTATTTTACTCCGCTCTATTTTGAATGATGATTTCTAACTGGGGTAATATTAAGAGTACGCTGAGAATATCCACATCGCAGTAGTACACAGCGTCCTTGAGGTGATTTTTCACAAAAACGGCGCTATACAAATCATCCAAATATTATTACTATTATCCACTCATATTATTATACGGCCTGCATGGTCGAGTGGTAAGACGCTCGACCACGAATCCAGAGGTCGCGGATTCCAACCCGGCGTGCGCAAATAAAATTTATTTGACTAATATGTGTCGTAACATATTTAATTGATATAAAATAATATATAGTGTATTTGCGGCACGTTCCAGAGTGGTAGATACTCTAAGTATCACCCTGGTGAATGACCACCATTCAGAATTGAAAAATTGCTTGAAATGGCTTTAGCCGTGTTCGGTGACCAGATCTGAATAGCCAGGTACTCTCCAACCTTCCCCTTACTCATCTCCGTCCCCTTCCCGCTACCTTCAGCCTCACAACATACCCCAATTGGGGATGCCGTAGTCCAACTGGCTCTAGACGGTTGAGAGCAGTTGGAGACTTTTGTGCGGTACTCACAATAAAAAAATATAATTTAATAATTAAAACATTGCTGTATGTCGAGTTGTTAAACTACGCAAACGTCACTGTAGGAGTCATCTTAAGTAAGAAAATCACTCCTGAATATATTTGATTAATTGAAGCGTATTGTTGTATTGTTATCAAGTTTAGCTATCTATAGTAAAACATTATTAAGATGGAATGTCATAAAAAATATCTGTGCAAATATTTGTTATAATTACGCACCCTGGAACGGGATTTGAATGTATATATATATATTATATAAAATCTCAAAATGTGAATAGCCAATTTTTTTTTTTTAATTTGTCCTCGCCCGATTTAGAACCCGCAACCTCTTTGTTTAGAACCAAGAACCTGACCAAAAATCCTAATAAAACAGGCACATGTATATTTGTACCAGTACTTAGAATCAATCTTAGTTCAGGCTAGTCGGTCCTCCGAGAACACTTCTTCGCTCTGCTTAAATTAGCCCATGCGGAAAACAGCACTCTCGCTGTGGTACATCTGTAGTCGCTTGGATCGCTGCGCTGGTGCTTATTTAGTTACAGTATTATCTCCTCTCTCCCAGCATCAGTGATCTCCTCAAAGGACCCGGCAGCGGCATCTAACGAGGTGATTCACTGTGCCGAAAGGGAATTACATTACAAACAATTGATTTAAGTGGCGCTCTTGAGTCTGACACGACTCCTCGACATTTTATATTATTTCTTCTGTCAATGGTTGCACTGAGATTTGACAACAAGGTACTAATGACTGGGTTCTAGTGAAAACTGAAATTGTAATTTATATTTCGTTCATTGAATCACTTAAGAAACTCGGACAACGAATCATTTAGCAATATATTAAAGGAAATTTCATCTATATACACCTAATGCAGTAAGTGTATTGAATCGTCGCCGAAAAGATAAAAGGGCTGAAGCGCCATTTTGGGAAGTTTACACCAGAGCACTTTATAGTTTTTTTGGTTTTACAATAAAATTCAAAAGTCTTCAGTACCTGGTTGGATTTTGAAAAAAAAGTTAACTCAATGCTTTCACTGAGTTACCTGAAGCGACAAAAAACTAAAAAAGTCCCAAACTTGTGTCGCATGAGTCAAGCCTTCTCCCAATTGGTAAATATATTTTAGATGGCTTAAGGGCCACAACAGTCTTCAGAATCAAACGGGAGTCAGAGCATTTGATTCAACAAACAATAAACTCACTTTTGACAAAAGTTTCGCTTAAGTTCCTTTGCCTTTCCAGCGACGAAATTATTATTTTTATTACTTAGATAATTTAAATAGCGCCATTTTTGTGAAATGTCACCCCGATGACGCTTATACAGATTGTGGCCTTATTATGTTTGCTATTTACAATTTTCATCTTCACTAATCTCTCACGTGGGAGGTTTTAATAAGAATCTAATCAGTACGTATTGTAAACAAAATCCTTTTTCCAATATTGCTTTTGAAGTTTTTATATGAAACGCTTCTCCAAGAATTTCTATCGACGTTTTTGCTGATAATTTTCTTCAAACTCCTCGCGTAAATTTACGTGATAAATGATTGAGCCAGTGAATTTTGCTATAAAATCCTCTTTTTCCCCGAACGTGTAATCGTTTTATTTACAAATTATTCTATTTCAATTATCGCCATCATCAAACCGAGCGAATTGCTAATTGAAACGCTTTCATGTAAAGAACATCAAAGATGGAATATATTTTTGAAATTTTGAGTGTTATTATAAACCTAGTCCTACCGGTTATTGAGAAAAGCGCGTAATAAATCGTAAGTACTTTGGTTTTTGGCTATTTATTTATTCAAATAAAAAATCGGCCAATCAGTTCCATGATTTAGTGGAAACATCAAAGAAGATTCTACGCTCAATATATTGATGGATCTCTGAGGTGAGATTGACCAATCTGCGCCGAGTTTATGGCGGTAACTACTACCTACTCAGAAACAAAGTGGAAATAAAAATAAACATTTCGGTGAACGTAAAACTTCAATCAGTCGAATTGAATCATCGGTTTTTTATTGGCGAGGGCGTCCTGCTCGTATCTGTGAATCTCATTTATCTGATCTGAATAAAATTGTTGAGCTTACCATATTGCAGAGGTGTAAATAAACTCAACTAGGTATGTACTATCGATGGATTGATGCAAAGTTTTTTAGTGGTTTTGGTTTCTAAGGCAACATTGCTTTGGACTAATTTCAATAACAACTCATTGTTTAATTGAATGTAATACATCTTAAACTATAAACTGTTCCGCTTTCTATCCAACAATATCCGAGGAATCTCAGAGATGGGTGTTTTGATTATTCCTGATGAAATATTTCGTCATGTTACAGGTATGTACACAATTTATTATACGGCCTTTATATTATTTTTACATCGAGAAGGTAATTCATAATTGAGTCAGATATATACAGATATATTTAGTAGTAGGAAATTAATAGCCCAGTATTTCGAAGACATTCCTTTTCCCTTTTCCTTCCCATATATACATACACTACAATTCGTGTATTGAGGTTTCATATTGACTGCGGGCATAGTGACTAGTCGATATAAAATATTTTTACTTATAATCAACGGAAAGTTCGAGTATTGGGTGGTTTATTTAAAAGAGCTTTTCTCAAAGCCCAAGGTCTATATTGTGATTCCTCTTTTACGTGAATTAGAGTCCTAACTGCCCGAGCTAGTGGGACTATGGCATCCGCAAATATGGTATGTTGTGGGGCTGAAGGAGTGGGTAGGGGGAAAAATGGGGATGAGAAGGGAAAGGAGTATTCATAGTCCCTATTTCATCATCTATGAATTATATAATTACTTTACTCTCCTATCCAATCGCGGTGTAACATTGGTCAATATTCATATATTATATCGCCCGTGGGTAGTGCTTTGATACTACATTTATCAGTAATGAGTAGACTTATTTCGTAATATATCAATAAAACGCCTTTGTTTATTTGGGGGGCATGTTATTATACAATAAACCAGTTAACATAATGTTAACAATCGTCATTGCTCTTGTCATTAAATCACAACTTTTGGTGTTATTTTAGTTGTGTGCATTAGTCGTAAGCGCAATGGGTAAGCGGTGAATACGTACGGACTTCTAATGCCGTATTTGGCATTGCCTTTTTACCTTTACTCAAGTGAATGTTTTGAAAATACTTAATTGCTTCATTAAAAAATCATTTTCTTCAATAGATACTAACTAACTAAACATCACGCCTTTTCCCCGCAGGGGTAGGCAGAGAGGACGGACCGCCATACAACGCTGTCTTGGCACACACTCCTTGCTTCATTCACATTCATACATCATCTTATACATGCTCTTCTGTTATTCTGACTCTTCACATGACCCGATTCAAGTATTTGATGCACTTGATCGTGCCATGTCTTCCTCGGGCGTCTTCGACTTCTTCCATTCACTTTCGCATCATATATTCTTTTCACACTCCTTTCTTCGTTCATTCGCTCTACATGCCCAAACCATCTAAGCGTCCCTTTCTTGATCCTATTCATTACACTTTCATGAGCCTTGCATTCTTTTCGGATATCCACATTTTTAGCACGTCAAATATGGTTTTACCGCACATACGTCCAAGAGATCTCATTTCTACAGCATTCAGTCTACTTTCATCCTTCCTCTGCCAGTTCCATGCCTCACTGCTATACATCAGGGTTGGTATAAGCACTCCATTGTGGACTGCTAGCTTCGCGTCTTTGGACAATTTCTTATTTGCGCAATATTTCTTCAATAGATACAAATCGGGATAAAAATACCCATGTCTGCTAATGTAGTTATCTTAAAATATGAATATACCACCTCTCCAAAAATACTATGAAGTAGTAGTCGCAATAAAAATTCACGTCTATTCGCGATTCTACGAATCTTATTTGCAAGCATCAATGAAATGAGTTCTACCATTAATTAATAAAAGGCATCAACACCTGGCCGCCGTAAAATAAAAGCCCACTCCTTTTAACGACCAGGTGACCGTCAAAGCCGCCACTAACTAAAGTATTTAATTAAATAAGTGCCGCTAATCATGTCGTAAAAGAAATACCCCTCCATAATCTTTATTTCCCTTAATTGAGTTCCGATTGAAAAAGATTCAATCAAATTGAAAATCTCAGCGGGATTCCGTCGAATATTCAATTAGAGATTACTCTAATTTGATTGGTATTTTTAATGAGCCGAATAGTCGAGTTGTATAATTAAGAGCGATGTTAAAAAGCTCCGAACGAGATGATAAAACAATATTTTTATAGCGCTGTTGTAATAATTATAATTGATATTAGTTTGTGAAGTATAATTAAGATAATAAAAGGTATACGATACCAAATGAACGAGGATATAAAAAAAACGTATTCAGAGCATAGTAAAAATGATCCGGATAAGATTATTTTTATTACAATTTAATAATTTGGACTTGATGATTTTAAATTTATTTTTTTTAAATTTAATATTTTTTTAATAAATTTTACAGGAGGCCCCGAGGGAAATAAATTCCCTCAGGGCCTATGTCATATTCGAGGATGCTGTATGAAAAGTTTTTTTGAGAAAAGTAAGAAGTGTACCTGGGTCTTAAAGAGACCTATGTTTTAGGAGGGGGGAAACACAAAGGCCGGCAAATCATTCCATAGTCGAGCTATCGAACCCAAGAACGAGTCGTAGAAGCGACCCGTTATCATGTGTCGAATGTCAACTGTGTACAAATGTTGGGCGCGCGTTTGGCGAGTTTGCCGACTATGCACTGGTGCCGAAGGGATCAATGACGCCAGTTCCTCGGAGCATCTTCCATTGAAATACCGGTAGAACAAGGACAGCATTCCCACCTAACGTCTGTGCTCCAAAGATTGCAATCCGTTTGTTAAGATATAAGAACCTATCAAGTGGACCGCCCGTTTTTGCACAGAGTCTAGTATTTTTATAAATGACGACGAACGAATACGAGATTTGTTTGATTTGATATTGGAAGAAGTACGACAAGGTGACTACAGACGCAGTCACGATACAAAAAATACACATTCATCCGGTAATTAACGGTGGAATGGGATTTGCAATTTCAATGGATATTTGAACAATTCTTCGAAACACGTTGGCGACCAACCTGTCAAACTTATCCCTGTCCTCAGCCAACGAAAAGCTTCTTCACGCCTTGAGCACGTGTTGAACGGAGAATATTTCTGCATTAAGGAATCCCACCACGTCCTACACTCCTTTGGTCTTGCACTCATCTTTCCATCACCGATTTGGATACACAGTACTCCTACCCGAAGTACCTACGTAATAATTCATTTCCTTCATATTTCAGGAGCTCGAAGTAATAGAACTCGTTGATTTGCGATTCGTGTTGTCCATTTCAGAATGTTGACCTATTCTTAAATCCAATCTAAATATATCAGGGAATAACTGTTTTTAGCGGCTACCCTGATTTAAGTCTTCAAATTATTTATTCGTAATCCGGGAATATTTGTCTTTCTTTTAAAAAATAAGAAGGTTTGACCCTTGTACTGTTGCAAGTTGGCACCCACTCAACAATACAATTATTCATCTTAGCATTCCCTTTATGCTCGAAGTATTTAAGAGGGAAAGTAGGTTCATGCCTGTCTTCAGTCTTGACTTGATAATGACAGTCTTGGGAATTGAGAATTATTCTGAATCGTTAGTTTTATTTGTAAGTCACATGGTAGAGTAGAATCAGCAGAGGTCCATAATCTTTAGGGAAATATCCATCAATTCTAACATGCTCACGAACCACTCAATAAAGAGTAGGTAGGTTATAATGCGTCTAGCAGTCTTCAGTGCTTAAACCATCTTAACACCAGAAGCTTTTCTGTCTTTTTGTCGATCTACAAAAATCATATGACCGAGTTAATATTAAAAACAACTTTGGAAGGTATTATATTATGGATTATATTATAGTATGGAGTTAACACGAATCTTATACAGACAATTGCGTCTCTGTACGCGCTTGAGTGAACGGCGATTTTACGAAGTGGTTTGATATCACAAAAGGTGTTAAGCAAGGCTGTGTAATGTCACCGTTTTTATGTAATCTGTACGTGGATAATTGTATGCCAGAATGGAAGGTGTGGGCTTGGTAGCAAAAATGAACAATCTGAATGTATGTGGCTTGTTAGTTGTATGCTGATGATGCGATTATTATTTCTAACAGAATGGGTTTACTGTCTCATGTCTAGAATGGACGGAGTATGTATGCAGAATGAGTTATGATAAGTATAAGTAAGTCAAAAGTCATAGTATTTGAAAGAGAGAGTGAGGAAACACTTTGCAATATAGTTGTAAACGATGAATACTTGGAGCAAGTAAATGAGTTTGTGTATTTAGGAAGTATACTCTAGAGAAACGGAAATGCTGATAATAATATTAAATGTAAATAATGGAAGGTAAATAAATAATGGGTCAATGCAGAACTGAATGCGGTAGTCGCTAACAAAAACATGCCAAAAGAAGCGAAGCTCGCAGTCTACAAAGGTGTGCTAATAACAACCCAGATGTACGGCAGTGAGGCATGGAACTGGCAGATGGAGGATGAAAGTAGACTGAATGCTGTAGAAATGAGATTCCTGAGGCGTACATTTGATAAAGCCACGTATGACCAAGTTACAAATGTGGAAATCTGGAAAGATAAAATAACTTTTTTTCATATTTTTTATAAGCCCACTAACTTCCTTTAATATCATTATTAATTAAAATTCTATAATTAAGTGACATATCACTAATACAAACAAAACACCAATAACAACCATATAAACCACCCTCAAGATGATGTATTACTAAGCCAAACTTATTTACTTGTGACAGTTGTATCGCCTTCGACAACTTTCACAAATAAAAATACCTTTACGAAGTATCAATTATATAAATTATTGACTTTCAGAAAAGTTCATGAACTCTATGACTGATAAATCCTTTGCAAAAAGTTTGCGAACCGCTGTATTATAATAGTTTGTAGGCTTTTCTATTTTGATGGCAAAAGTTGACTGTCTGACACGGCTCCACCGCCCACGGAGCATGGATGTGGAAGCGTGTGACTACGTCCACCTTCCACCTACCACCTTCCTCATCTCTCTTTCCTCTTCCTGCTATCTTCTCAATGGAGCCACAATGAGGCTATAAATATAACTAGGTGATAAACGTTTCACTATAACGCATATCTTTAGAGTTGAATCATTAATTTGTCCCAAACGAGAACGTTTGGGCTTATAATTAGAAGAAAAATGGTCGTAATTAGATTTTTATCATATCGTTGTATGTAAATTTGAACCAAGTTTCTTTATATTCATAGTCGAGAGAGTCAATATGATTTATTTTTATGGTACTAAGATATTCGAGCGCTAATTGAAACCTTTCAAAAGTTGGAAATAAAATACAAGGTCTCTTGAAACAATTACCTTAAAATACTTGAGACCTTACATTTTGTTTTGTTAGTTCCACTATCCCTAGAAAAGGTAAATAGATGAATAATATTCCAAATCTACAGGTGATTATAGTATATTTGTGGTAGAACATAACACGAATAAAAATTTGTTTATATTTTTTTTTCTTTCCTCTTTTTTTTAGTATAAAAAGCAGTATGACTGTATAACTTGAGATGATTTTTCACAAAAACGGCGCTATACAAAATATCCAAATATTATAACGAAAGTTCGAAACCAGTTAGCTGTAATTTCAAACAAAGACTATTTTAAGTTTTTTTTCATTGTATCTTAATTAATGTTTTTTTTTTTTAAATAAGCTTTAAAGCCCAAGATTTAAATACAAAGACATTTTCACAAAGATTAACAACTTTTTTACCGACAGAGGAGATGCTGGGAGTTTCAAACTTAATCTATTCGATGCTAATCTTGTGTCTTACCTACCGGGGTATGGGTTACTTAAAATAAGTATTCAAATTTACACGAATACATACTTACTCCCTGGGAAGAATTATGAAAACTTTCTAGATCTAAGATCACAATGCACTACCACATTGCAGGTAATCTATTCAAGGAGTTAAATAACTACGTATTTAAAGTAAATCTACCCGTTAAATGTTCAGAGTTTAGAAGATGTTTTTTAATGGTTTTCCAAATGAATTTCGAAAGTTCCTCCGTTTACACTATCGTAGTTTCCAAACCGCGTGAAAGAAAAACAACTCCCATCGTGCGATCAGTAATTTTATTATCCAACATCTGTTCCTTACGTTCTACTTTATAGCCGTTTTATTCACATTTTGTGTTGGTTCAGTTTGCATCAATACTCTAAAAATAAACGGTTTCTGCTCAAGTGTATTATTATCTGTCTTAATGACTTGGTTTTCCATCAAATTTAAGCACTTTTGGTTGCCGGCAAATCAACTGAGGGATACGAACATAACTTACCATATTATGTTGAGTAGCTTCTAAGATTAATGATTTTTTCCCGATTTCATGCACTGGACGATGATTAGTTTTACGAGTATACTCAACTGATATGACACTTTTACGGAATGCATTCAAACTTGATCGATATTGACCTATTACTAAAGTCGATGACCGACCTATACTCGTATTTCGACAAAACATATTTTTTTTACTTTCCGATTCGATTTATTTCGAAAGAATTTTTTCTTTAGTACATTATAATTCGTATAAGAAACGACATCTTCTTAATAAGCATTCACGAATTTCAATACGTTGATAGATTTTAAAGTCAAAAGCCTCATTTCAGTAATTTCGAACCAAAATTTCATTTCAAATCTTCAATAATAATATGATCTTTATTGTTTGTTGTACCTGTTGTGCAAACTTCGAAATTCTTTTATTTTAATTTGGTTTGTTCTTCTTAGTTTATTCCAGAAATGCTTTAACTTAGCGGCGACACAGGAAAAATAAATCACCAGGTTTAATGTGTTCAATATGCTCATGGGAAAAGCTAAATATTTTAGGGTATTGTTTCAAAGTTAAAAATTAATTTATAAATTTATAAAACGCACTGAAGGTGATATTAAATGTATTGTTTATAAGAATATTTACATTTTCGAACGGCCATTGGATTGGATAATAATTACCATCCAGAAATAGCGGGTTCATTGGAAATAATTTAGTTAGGTGGGTACCGTTAAGGTAGAGTTAAAGCGCCCTTGAGGTGATATTTCTGTCACCAAAACGGCGCTATATAAATTAGTCAATTATCTTTTATCTTTTTGGCAAAGTTTGTTGAACTTTTAAATAACAGCTTATTTTGATCATTATTTATTATTGTTTACACTATTAGTTGAACAATGAGATACACTTTTTTTATATATTGCCACGTCTTGCATAAGAGTGAGTGCATGCATTTGATGCATTGATGGTGCATTCACGCTTTTAGAAAGTTTTTTTATCTTCTTCCCACCGGTAGGTAATGTATGTGAGGTTTACAGCGGAGTGATTATATATTATTGTGCTGTAAGCACTAGTGCGAAATTCAAGTCGCGTTGTTAAATCGTTTAGTTATTCATATGATCTCCTGACCGCAGAGAAGTTTAACTCATGGGTCCTGCAGACCCCGATCTCATCTTTTCCAAGGAACACTCAATAATAATCGTTTGGCGTTATATTCTCTCTGCCTATCCACGAAGTGAAATGGTGTTACGGTTGATTAGTTAGTCATTTATAGTGAAGACAAATATATAAATCTACATAAATCTTCTTTAAAAATGCATTATTCACTTCCCTGCATTGTTTCCCAGCCTCTGATAGACGTTAATGGTCCATCTTGATAGCTTCAATTAAATTTATGGATATGACTTTGGAAGTCTTAAATATTTGTGTTTGTAATGGATATACCGTTGAATCGTTTTATTTATTTTACGATTAGAATGATTAATGCCCTGAGGGGGTTCGAACCATAAATTAAACAAATATGTCTCGACTGCTACTAATTTGAAGATAAAACCACACTCAACGTCGATCGCTGTGAAGTCTACCGGACGAGCGAAACCCCGCTGCAAGGTTTCGGGTGTAAAATGTTTATTACTTGAACTTGCCGTATTATTAATTTCCTTATTTAATAAAAGGAGTAAGTGTCTATACACGTTAACCTCTGTGGGAAAGCGGGTCTATGTAGACGGACTTCCGATCTGAGGGTGCATTTAATATAATTATATGAATTATGAATAAAATTGAACCTCACTAAAATGATGCTTGGTAAATATGGACATCGTCATATAATCTAATTAACTAACCATCCCGCCGTATCTTCGCAGGGGTAGGCAGAGAGTATTTGCCATTCAACCCTGTCTCGGCACACACTCCTTGATTCATTCACATTCATGCATCGTCTAATACATACTCTTCTGTTATTCTGACTCTTGACATGGCCCGAATCAAGCATTTCATTCATCTGATCATTGTAATCGATGTCTTTTCTCGTGAACCCCGACTTATTCTAGCATTCAATTTCGAGTCATATATTTTTCTCGCCCTTTTTTCTTCGTTCATCCGCTCTAGATGTCCAAACTATCTAAGCGTCCCTTTCTTAATCCTTTTCATTACGCTTACACCAGCCTTGTATTCTTTCCGGATATCCACATTTTTAACACAGTCATAGATACATGGTTTTACCGCACATACGTTTCTGAGATCTCATTTCTACAGTATTCAGTCAACTTTAATCCTTTGTCTGCCAGTTTCATGCCCCACTGCCATATATCTGGGTTGGTATAAGCACTCCATTGTGGACTGCTAGCGTCGCTTCCATGGACTTTTTTTTTATTTTATTTTTTTATTTTCGTCAACAGCGCTCAGTCCTCAATTAATGGAGTTTCCTGTATTCACCCTTCTTTCAATATCGTTATCATCTTTGTCATATCTCGTAGATATACTTCCCAAATACACAAACTCCTCCACTTGCTCCAAGTATTCATCATTCATAACTATATTACACGCTGTTTTCGTACTCTCTCTTTCAAACCCCATGACTTTAGACATGAACTCATATAAATATAATTATTAAGCCCTGCTAGTTAGCTCTAGCGTTGCTTGTTGCGTGTCAGGCCTGTTTCGACCTTCAAACCCATCAAACTGAACGGCAGCTTTATTTTTAATAAAAGTCTTTGTTGGTTGGCTGTTTTTAATTCTTTCTGTATGCCTTGCACGGTGGAGTCGACTTAATTTTATAAACCTTCTCATTGAAGGCTCTTCTAACAGTCGCTATAAGCTCACGGTTGTTATTTGCCCAACCACACTATTTCGCTAGCGATCAAATTCACCACGAGGATCGTTCACTCAAGAATATATTTACATATATATATTTGTATTTTAGATTTTTCGTCTCAATTTGGAGTATTTGTAGACCGTAGCAACAATTGTTGGCCATGGTGATTCTTTCGTTAATTCTTAATATCGATTCTTCAAGAATATAATTTTTTGTCAGTGTCTCATGTACAAATTAGAAGAATTAAAAAAGCTTGTATTAGTGTGAATAATAATAATAATAATTGGCTGATTTATATAGCACCGTTTTCGTAACAAAAATATCACCTCAAGGACTCTTTACAGCATAATTAACATAATATTAAAACTAAGACTTAATATTAAATTATGCCTAATACTTATAACTAGTGACTTACAACTGACATATATATATAATGGTTGTTGCCCGTGCTGTCGGACCAAGGGTAGAAAAAAATGGAGTAAGCAATAGTAAACAGTATAGCACTCGGACTGAGAGATCGAAACTCCAGTGAAGCAAATTGACTTTATTGTGGGTGATGTGATGATAATTGAAGTAACAACCTTGGTTTTGTTTTCTGAATAATCTAAAAAATCAGAAAAATATCAAGGCCTGGCCCTGGTTTTCATTATATGGTAGCTTTGTCGGTTTGCCTTGAAGGTAACGAATTTACCTTTCGCACGTTTTTGCACCATTTCTCCGTGTAACTGTTATGTACATATTTCGCCCCACGAAAATGCAATAACTAACGATTTGCTCAGTTTCTAAAGACTCGCTGTAACCGTAAACATCTCCCCTTTCGGGCGCGTGTCAGGTGATTTAGGAACCTACCGACATGTATTATTGTTTGGGGAAAACAACCCGTACAACCTACTCCAAACAGCGTTCGGCAACCAACCCTCCTCCCCCTTTTGCCACGAATTAGCGCTCCGGCGAAGAAATTCAAAATAAATGCAGTTTCAGACTAAAGTATACTCAAAGAGAAGCAAAAAGTGTGATTAGGATGAAATTTCCTTTTGAAAGAGGCGCGGCGTTTGACACCAGCTAATAATTGCTTGAAACATACGAGCACATTCTTTAGTTTTAAAGCACCTCTGTGCACCAGAATATTACAAACTTACCCTTCGTAATTAAAATCTTCTAGTAAGAAAGACGTAATTTTTATGTTATAAAATCGCTTATCTTGCTAAGACTATTCTGACAAAAAGAAATAAAGCGTGAATGAATAACTGAAATATGTACCTTTTTATTCGTGGATTATTTTGTAGTTATTAATATGATGGAGCCTAGAAATTAAGAATTGTACAGCACACTTGAGGTGTTTTTTTTCACAAAAACGGCGCCATGTAAATTATCCAAATATTATTTTTAATATTATTTATTTCATATGAAAAACGTAACATTTTTTATGTAGTGTTATTATAGTATACAGATGTTTATATTATATTGATTGTTTTATTATGATTTATTTACCTTTCAAATGGAGTAAAAACCATATATTTCAAAACAATGGAAATTAAATTAAATTACACTTTACTCTTACGTATGGTCAAATGTTTGAGTGTTCCCCTTTTCTTTTCTTTTGTCTTCCTATTAGAATTTATTTAGACACTTTATTTGCATCGAGCTCAATAAACTTGAAATATTTGCTCCATCTAGTTATGTCACTTCTAAATTTCATACACAGGCCAATATTCAATTCATTTGAACTTTATTACTAAAAAAAAATTATAAACCATTAAATGAGCCAAACGCTGAAACAGCGGTCACTAAACATAGCGGAACTTTAATAAATTAATTTTAAAAAAAGCTCTACTAATTAAACACAAAAACTATATATAAAAATTTAACCTTTCCGTACCTGAAAGTAAAAAATCAAACGTACGATTCGAAGGAGGTGACGTAGTTGCCCCATTTGACTTTGCTTATTAAAGCGTTTTCATGACATAATCTTAATGTTAAGTAAACTGTTTTTGGTAATACTTAGAGAGAAGTATATTCATAATATTTCAGTAATCTTTATCTAAGATTATTGCACGAAGCTCTTGTTTGGGTGACGTTAGAACCCCCTATGGAAGAAGAGTGTTAATGAGCATTTGATGTTTTTTTAAGGTTGTCACACTTCTTAAAATGTGTAGTTGTGCACCCCTGCCCTAACCACCACCGCCTCGGCATTACAGGAGTTCAGGGGTGGTGAGCTTACGGGGTGGTGGGTGACGGGGTGGAGAGGTTGTTCGACTGTGAGCAAGAACAATACCATGTCATATGGCTTAGTGGTTGTCGAACACGCTCTTATCTCAAATCTCATCTTAGACAGGAGATCTTATCCGTTTCTCGTTAATATTCCTGACAAATGGCTCTAGTAATTACGTTTTAATCTGCTACCTCCGGGTTCCCTTGTGAAATGGTTTTAGTTCCTGCATATACCACGGCTTATATTGACGGCCTCCGTGGTCGAGTAGTTCAAACGCTCGAATACGAATTCAGAAGTCGCGGGTTCAAATCCCGGCGTGCGCGAATACATTTAATTCAATTAAATTTAAAAAGAGTCTCAACCGTCTGGAGCCAATGGGACTGTGGCGTCCTCAATCGGGGTATGTTGTGAGGCTGAAGGTAGTAGGGAGGGAAAGACATGGGGAAGAGGAACACGGCTAAAGCCATTACAAGCAACGTTTCGATGCTGAATGGTCGTTTTTCACCACAGCAATACTTAGAGTATCTACCTCTCTGAAATATGCCGCGAATATACTATATATTATTTTATATGAATTTAATGTGAAATTAAACATAATAATTAAAAAATATATATTTGCGCACGTCGGGATTTCAACTCACAGCCTCTAGATTTGTAATCAAGCGTCTTAACCACTCGATCGCGGAGGCCGAGTCAACCCCTGTGGCAGAGCAGTAGACGCCTTGGCTCTGGACCCAGCGGGTTCAAAACAGGTTTGAGCAAATAGACGATAATTATCGAATAAGTTATTTCTTTCTGCGTTAGTATTATTTAAAAAAAAAAACGTAATCAAACCTCCGAACTTTGAATAAACGTTGTTAGCCAGACATTACACCCAGATTTGTGCTTGTTTTGAAACCTTCTAAATATGTAATGGCCCACTAAATGTTTTGACTTTCACATCTTCCAGCTTTCTGCATTACCAAATCTTTTTCACATTTTCGCATTATTATTTTTTTACCTCACATCTGGCTGCGTTTGGCTGCCTGTTGGTAATAAACACGAAGGTTTCTTTCCTTACAAACGCCTCGTAAGGTGTGTTAGCAAATTTTATTACTTTATTTAATAAAATTTATGACTTTTGTATACGAGATACGCATATTGCGGTAGCAATAACATGTTTTTTAAAGTAAAACTTTAAAAAGAAACGCGATTTGTAAGTAAATGGGTCATTATTGTATTTACCATTTTGTGTACGTAGGCTTACTGTCTTATTTATGTAGGAAAATTTGTTTATATTATTTATAAGCAGATAAGTCTTTAATTTATATTGAAAACCCAATTACTTCATTTACATAGCCTTCCAGTGTATATGTATTTATACTTTTTTATAGTTTTTTTTTATTTGTTAACTTTTTGTTTTTTACATTATTTTTTTACATTATATACCTCACTAGGCCATAATAACCTGTTCTGAGGTAAGTGACAGTGAGTACATGAAGAATAATTAAAAAAAATGATGATATTTTTTACACAATATTCTAGTTTTAATACTGCACAAGAGTCCCAACTGCTCCCAATCTTCTAGAGCCAGTGAGACTATGCCATCCCCAATCGGGGTATGTTGTGAAGCTGAATGTAGTGGGGAGGGGAGGGAGATGGGAAAAAGGAAGGTTGGGAAGTACCTGGCTATTCAGATCTGGTCACAAGCGGCTAAAACCATTTCAATCAAGCAACGTTTCGATTCTGAATGGTGGTTTTTCACCTGGGCGATACTTATAGAGTATCTACTACTCTGGAACGTGCTGCAAATATACTTCATATTGCGCACGCCGGGTTTGAACCCGCGACCTTTGGACTCGTAGTCGAGGGTCTTACCACTTGACTATGCAGGCCTGATTTATATGTTAATCTTTATTTATATTGAAAACCCAATTACTTCATTTACATAGAATTTTCGTGTTTTTTAATTTGATAAAAACATTATTTTTTACGTATATACTAGTTTCAACACTACCCGTGTTATCATCGAGGCACAGAGTATAAAATAATAGTAAATCTTGAATATAAAAAAATGGAATTCGCCACATTTCTTTCATTTTTTGTATTATTTCACTGAACACAACATCGGTAACATATATTTCGAATCACGCTCAGTATTTACAAATCATTTCTCATAACTCTTTATTTATTTTCCGCAACCCTCTAATAAAATATTACCCACGTTTTGCGAGAAGTTCAATCAGGTCTTTAGTTTGTTTAATAATGTGTTCTGTGAAATATCGGGCTTTGATATATTACCCGGGGATAAGTTCCTTATTCATACGTCATTTGATAGGAAATGTTTCCAAATACACTTTTAGAAAAAGAAACATGGGGGAAGATTAAAAATAGATTTACAGAGTGCGATCAGTGGCAGGGGTTTGCTTAGAATATGTAGGCGTCATATTGTCTTACCAACTTTTCTAGCCGTTATATTATTGAAAAAAAACATTATAATATTCTAATTACGTACCTTCTGACAAATATTTTGCTTTCGTTCTTCCTGTGCCAGTTCCATTCTTTATAATCATTCATCAGGGTTGGAATCAGCACTCCATTGCAGACTGGTTCTCTGTAGACTACGCTTGTTTTTGTAAGCGATTACTGCATCTAGTCCTTCATTCATTGAATTTGCAGCAACCACCGTGACAATATCCTTATTATCTTTCTAGTCCCTCTCGAGCATTTGTCCAAAGTGCACGACTCATCCAATTCTCTCTAGGATTTACCTATGATATTATAATATAACTAGTTAACAGTTTAGTCTTTACACACACGCCGAAAGGGACAAAGTGAGTAAATCGTAAAGAATGAATCGTAAGCGTAATCAGAATAAAATTTCAGATTTTTTTAACGTATGAGTGAAAATTAGCATTTGTAATTTTTCGAAGCATATACAGAAGACGGCTTAGCGTATTAATACTATAGATATGGCAAGAAGGTTTAAAATAAATACAAAAAATATGCGATAGTTTGCAAATGCATTTCTTGATTATGCCATCACAAATTCAAACTGTAACACCGGTATAAAAATCAGCTGCATCGGTATTGTAACTATACAAGTTTTATGATCTAAAGTAAATAAGATATGCACACTCCGTATGTTACACTTTTTATCTTTTACGGAATAACTCGCCGTATGTTTATGGATTATAGTCGTTTCAAGTACGTGCAGCATTCCAGATCCAATAATAGTCCGAGTCCCCACATTCGTGAAATAACCCACTGACAGCTCCTTTAGTGGGCAGAGAAACCTGCAGCCTTTACATTGTCTTAGGTTTAAGTTCAGGCTTAGGGCATCCAACTAGGGCACGAAACCTTCGACGATTATCTCCGAGAGCTTTCATCACCCGGTGTATTATGTGGTTTATCGCCGCAGGCTTTGCCCGCTCTTTTAGAATGTTAGGTGTTTTTTAAAGCGTGGAATTAGAGCTATTATAATGAGTTTATTTTGTAACGTATGTTGCCCATTACGTTACGAAAGCGCCCTTGGTTAAATGGGAGATGTTATGAGATCAATATGATATAATACCGCAATAATGCGGTCGCTTCAATCTAGCGTCGTTTAGTAGTGGAAACACCTCTAGGGCGTTTAAAATAATCGTCTACTTTTATAAACATACAATGGAAGAAGGGCCTCTTGAAACAAAAACTCTTTTATTTGGCAATTTATTCCGACTTTACGGACTAAAAGTTTAACGCTCTTAACTTTGCCGCTTTCGTTTTTTTATAGGCTTTTCTGTATTTGCTTTTATGGCATAGTGTATCTATGTAGAGCTGATTGTCGGATAAAGGAGCGTCAGAAGAATATGCGACGCGCAAAGCCGGGTACTTGCTAGCGAGCTGTAGCTGTAACCGTAACGCGTTACTGTTACCACAAATCATAGTGTGGAAGTGGGTCGCGAGCATGTCGCGTGCGACTCGTGTTGCGCTCGTAGCGAGCCAATGCGTCGCGACGCCCGTCGGTTTTTGCCGCGAAGGGCGCTCGCTGGCCGCTCGTGGGCGCAAACAGGAGTGCCGTGGCACGTGGCACAAGTTACGTTTTTTCCGTCTTTAATTCGTGTGCGCCATCAAAAATAATCATAATGAGTAATTGGAAGGATGACAAGTACCCGCTGTTAATAGATGCATACAAAGAAAACCAAGTTTTATAGAACCCCGAGGACAAAAATTATTTAAATGATGATGCTTGTGCAAAAATTGGTGTTGACATTAACAAAAGCAGTGCGGTCTGCAAAAGAAAGTGATTAACATATTGGCGTCGTCTAAAAGGGCGGACGAAAGTTTAAAAATCTACCGCTAGTCCGACATGCTAAAGCTCGAAACGAACTGTGTCTGTAACAGTAACAGCTACAGCTCGCTAGTGAGTACCTGGCTCGAGTGAAAGCAGGAATAAGCCGGGTACGCCTCAGGAAGGTACGACACGATCAAACGAAGGAGGCTAATGTCTGAAACTAGACACCAGAAGTCTCACGAAGAGAAACAAGTAGTTTGATACATTTCCCCCACTTTTTGCAATGATAGTAGCATCTCTTTTGTCAATGGTATCAAATTCTTTCGAAATGAAAGAAACTAGATAATCTTATAATAAACTAAAATAAAAACTAATTTTCCTCGATGAATGTAGAAACATGAGATCTCCCAGCTGTATCTTATCCTTTAGGTTCCCGACCGCCCCGGCTACTTGGCGCTAGTTCCCGGTTCCCGGCCTACCTGTAAGACAATCCCATTGAGCAGAACCCTCTCGTGTATCTATTCGAGTGCCATTGCAATTCCTCTTCAGCGGGGGCTGAGGGGTGCAGATAGCGAATCTTTTAAGATCATCCCTTCCCGTCTCCCGTGGAGGAATAATGTGTCAAGATAACTGACCCACTTGCTAAAGGGATGAAAAAAAAATGTTTTGGTAAAATTTAAAAAACTTTAAATGTAATTTTTAAAAAAATTAACTGTTTTTTATCCTACACTCATGCTAACGGAATCGAAAACTTCATAATACTTATATTTATTTTGATTTTACATCATTTAATTCGTTTTTTTTTTTAAACATTATACCTACATGATTATTGATTAACTACAAAGTAACACACTTGATACTAGTTTATATAACCAATTTTTCAAGGAGACAAGCCTACAACATTTTGAATTTGTAAACAATGATAAGTTAAATAAAATAAGATTTCTTAAATCTCTGCTCATCATAGACAGTTTTTTTGCCTTCCGATGCCATGTTAAAATTGTTCCTCAGCTTGAGTAATAGGTTTTATTTAAAAAAATCTAGATTATTATTTAATGATTATTCTTTTCTTTGTATCCCGACTCTTCTACTCCGATCCATCATATTCTCCGCTCAGCAATACTTCTTCTTTCAATTTATCTGAGATCAGATAGGGGGCGCGCGCCACTTTGGTATCTTTTGATATCCAAGTCGCGGACAAGGGCTGCGAAATAGAAATGGGAAAAGAGCGGGGGAAGGAGAAGGGGAGGGAAGCACTTGAGTGCACTCCTGTACCTGCACCTCGGAGTGCCTCTGAAGCCTGCAAAGCCCTCGAGATTACCAGGAAGAATTTTTGAGCCGTATCGGGTTTGTTTTTCTCTTTGATTGATTTGTTTTTCCGGTAAAAATATGCATCCGACGACGGAACTCGTTTTTTGATACGTATAATAAATTGGTAAAAACTCCCGAAAACGATGTAGCTTAACGTAAAATCATTTTTAATGGCAAAATTGCAAGACTACGTTTTTAAATTTATAATTATTTTATGATATATCCCGTACGGCACTTTATAAAGCTAGAGGAAACTAGTAAGGGTTATTTTACCATCTCTGAGTAATCTATTGAGTAACTACTAACCAAGTTAATTTAATCATAGGGTTAACATGGCATTAAAACAGGCATTTACTTGACGGGTAGCTTAACTTAGCGGTGTTGAACCAGATAATGTATGCCACTCGACGAGTATCGGTAATCGGCAGTTTCATCAGGTGGTGAAATACCCACTTAGTGAATTATTTACCTTCAAAATATTTCTGAATATTATAGCCTTTATATTTAGTTTAAACAAGGCTATACGATACAAATGAAACATGGTGTTATAGATGTCAAAAACAACAATTCTTGTAAACATTTAATTAAAAATTGTATACAATTTTATAATAACCCTTTCGAACCCTTCCGCGTTCCCTTCAACCGAAAAAATGTAAATAGGTTCCCGAGATTCAACGATTATACCGAATTTCGCGCAACGCTTTTCGGGTTTCTTGCTTTTAACGTGCGAATTATGCACTTAAACATCGTAAAACTTAACAAAATGGCAGTTGTCCGCGTGCGAAGCTCGCCGCCATGTTGGAGGTTGCTGGAGGTTGCAGATTATCGCGGAATCAGGAGCGGCCGGAGGTTTCGGTTGCGGCCGGACCCTTATCGTGTTGGGCTCGTGGCTCGTGGCCCATGCTTTCCACTCGGCGCTTTTGGATGGCAAACCAGTTAATACAAACTATTAAAACTAACAAAAATAATACTTTCTTTATGCGGGCAGTCGTGGAAATTCAAACACGTTTTCATATTTTTTCCCGGATTTAGTATTTTATGTGATAAAATATATTAAAAACTAGGAAATAATATGAACTAGAAATTAAGATTTGTACAGCGCCCTTGAAGGGATTTTTCAAAAAAACGGCGCTATAAAAATGATCTAAGTATAATTATTATTAAAGATTATTTTACGTTGCCAGAAATTTAAAAAAAGATTACTTAGCTTCTTGAAAAATACATTTATTTAATATTACGTATTGTGTTGTACAAATGCAGGTATTTTTATTTATTTTATCAATTACGTTTTGTGATGAAAATAATGAAAGAATAGTCAATCTTCTGGATAGTTGCTTAATGTAAATAAAAAATCGTTCGTAAATTTATTACATAATTTTTTTATCTTTCGATTATATAAAACGTATCTAGTTGTTGTTTTTGATGGAAACTTCAAAGATCATAAGTCTAGAGGAATAGGACTCAGCGTCCCTAGGCAGCCCGCAAAATTAATGACGACCCTATTTTGTCGTAATAGCGTGAAAAATGTATAAAACTAATTCAATTTTTTATGTATATTTTTAAGAAATATATTATATAACTAACTACCCATCACGCCTTTTCCGCGCAGGGGTAGGCAGAGAGGACGGACCGCCATACAACTCTGTCTTGGCACACACTCCATGCTTCGTTCACATTCATACATCGTCTCATACATAATCTTCTGTTATTCTGACTCTTCACGTGGCCCGATTCAAGCATTTGATTCACTTAATCGTGCCATGTCTATCTCGGGCGTCCCCGACTTCTTCTTCCATTCACTTTTCATTCACACCTTCCATTCGCACTTGAAAAAAGTTCATAAGTGTCCAATATTAGAGAGAATTTAACAAATAAATATATTTGTAAAATTTATAATACAAATTTTGAAAAAAAAAAAAAATAATTAGATGAACCAGCAAAAATAGTTTTCAGAGATAAAAAAGTGCTTAAGCTGTATAAAAATGAAATAAATAAGTCGTATTTACATTTGTATGATGTATGTTTATAGCAATTGTAAATAAATTCATTTTGCCGTTTTTTTGTAAAATGTCCAGTCAAATGTGGACAACTCCTTTCTAGGTATTCTAAGAATGTAAAACAAGGTTCCGGTCTCCTGGCTACACTGACTGGAATATTCTAGTACATATGTTTTAGGTCAATTACAGCAGATAATGTGGGACACATCCTACCATTTAAAGCGGAGAGCTATTTGCTGTTTTAATTTTCTCCATTATTACCCGCTGTGTATTATTCTATCCCGAGATTTTTGGGGAGCTATTTGGGGAACGTTAAAATGAAATTCCTGTATTGTCATCAAGATGTTTTCTTTTTCAATTAGTCCGACGTAAACAAAGGGTATTTTGATATTCCGTTACAGAAGCTCGCTTTTATATGTAAATAAAATCAGGTGTGTACCTACTCATATCTCATATTTTGAACCCTTACGTAAACATATGACTTCATCATAAACTAGGTTATAATTTACGTTAGGATAGTTAATGTTAGCATAAAATGTTTCCCTTTGCTAGCTGTTAGTGATATTGAACCGCAAAGTGAGTAATTTTATTCCTGTTTCCGAGGAAATTCATAGTTTATTTCATAGCAATGTAGGTAAGTTTGCTTTTACAATTCATTGATTGTCTAAAACCTTATTTTTAAAACTCCATCAAAATTTCAAAGTTTTATTTTATTTTTAACACGTTGTGTTTGCATGAAAAAACGTTATTATATTTTTAATTTAGAACCCAAAGGTTGATTCACATGTCAAATGAAATTGACTTGTATGGTTTCAGATTATTTTTGTCTATAAAGAACGCGCCATAAAGCCGGGCGTACTCAAATACTCAATTAAAATTATTTGTTATCGTGTACACAACTGAGATTGACTCGCGTGGAATAAACAAAACCCATTCCACTGAAAATAAATTGGCAGTAAAATAGAAAGAGAGGAAGAATACTTCAATGTGAAATTTTACGGGCGGCTCTTGTGAATATTTTGATTAAAATATCATAAAACCCTCGCGTATCGTAAAAACACAAGTTAAACAATACGCCGTAAAGCGGGCACAAAAGCCAATTTGATCTGCGACATTATACAGAATGTAGGAGCTGTACAGAGCCAGCAAGCTCGATACTGGGAGTTACCGCCTTCTTCTCTTGCGTCATGGAGAACTGAATGGCGGACAGGATAGTAGGGAACTGTCGTTCAGATCTGCACCTTAATTAATGTAGAGAAGACATTGTTCAATATTTCTTTGTATCAACTCCACACAGGTCATCTTTGGGGATGCTGTATAGAGCTTGAAGATGCTGTAAGGAGGTATAGCTAATACTTTTACCCAACCTATACAAATTTGCGATAAATCACTTTATCCTGATTTTTTACGTCATATACCATGAGAGAGACAGAGACAGGAAAAGTCGTCATCATCGAGTCACATAACTTACGTCAACGGATTTTGAGGTTATTTCCTATATTTGTGTTGATTGAATAACTTGCAGTGGTTATACAAATAAATCAAACATCATGGTGATATGTACTATGCGTGAATGTTCAAATAAGACCAAACAAAGATTATGAAACATCACTTTTCAGAGGTATTTCAACAGTTTTAAATATTTTTGACCGAACCTTAGAATTTTCACATTCTTAATGATATAAAGACATAAAATCTACAAAAACTTCCATCATTATTCAGGCAAACTTTCTATTATTTGTGTTTGTGTGATATTTTGACATTATAAATCAGTTTAAGGGTGTATTGATATTGTTTTGTATAATGTGTTCAAATATGTTTATTAAAAATGTCCGAATTCCATGTGGGCGGTAACTAATAGGCTATTCAACATCCTTTAACATAGCTTTGTCTCTTTCTATCGAGTCAGTATAAAGTCAACCGTCCTGACTACACAGTTTCGCAAAGGTCCCTCTCCATGTCCTCCAAGGTATGGAGTCATGTAACACAGTTAAAGCCAGAATTTGTATGTTTTCTTTGATATTTTTTTAAGGCTTTACATTAAAAAGGTTAGACTGAATCAACATGACCATGCATTAATACAAATTACATCCTTACAAAACACGCCTATGTAAATTAAGGCTTCGACAGAATCGAACCTATTCGTACATTTGTATCTGAAGTTTGCGCCCAGTTGCGGGAATGGTACAAAAGCAAGTATTTTTATATGTTTTTACAAAATATAAATATTTATCCGGCCTATAGTATTATTTCGGTTTTTAGGAAGGTGTTGGTCAAACTTGCATCGCCCATCTTTTCTGGTGATAGACGAAACACGGAGGTTTTCATTGTGCAAAGAACATGCAAGTATTTTATCTCCACCTCACGCCCATAAAATCAGCAATTACAATCACAATCTCAGGGTAGTGGCACAGCGGACTATAAGATTTGCAACATAATATACGTTTGTCGCGAATATATTAACTGATTCTCCGACGGCGACACCGCGATAAAAAAATGGTAATTTACGATCTGTCGCGATTGTGTCCTGCCACATTATTTTGGCGTTAGTCGATGGCCGAAAGAATGACTAAGTGGTATCCATACAAAGATGTTCTGAAGGAATCAGGTCCGCATTGAGATTTATAAGCATACTAATTTACGAAATCGGCTACCCGACTCCACCGAAGATTTTAACACTATTTTTTCGACATCTTTTACCTATTACAGATTATTGAAAAAATATGGAACTAACAACTGCGTCTTGTCTTTTAGACAGTCAAATGGACATTTCACACTCCACGCAGTAAAAGTTTTACAATTTTCATGACGCCAGAACTTATAATTTGAGAGTTTGCATTATATGAGAGTGTCGAGTTTTCCTAAAATAAGAAAAGAGTATTAAATTATTTTTTCTGTTCATTATTTATTATATTACATTTAAGACTACCTTACAGTGTCTGTTTTAATATTATGAATGCTCACCAAAACACTTGCACACATCTAATAAAAAAGTAAATGAAAGACTGAAAAACAATATTATGTTATTGGATTCTTATTCAAACTTCACATCTCAATAAAGTGTTTTAATATTTGATTAACGTTTATTCTCTTACCGTGCATTTTACATAGTTTTGTACAAACAGAGATTCAAATAATTCCTTAGGATTGTGAGAATTAATTTACTCTCTTTAATCTTCTCCGACAACATCTCCTTTCGTGTCAACCTTGTGGAATCTCATCAGAAGATGTATTTTTTTAAATGTTTATTTGATGTATAAATAAATCAGTTAAACCATGTTTAAAACCACTTTTATTTTTAATATTTTGTCGACCGGTATCGGAAGCACCATTCTATCTTCAGGACAATATTAAAATTAAAATCGTAATTTTAATTTTGTCCTGAAGATGGAAGGGTGCGTCCGAAACCGGTTGATTAAATATTGAAAATAAAAGTGGTTTTCAACAAAGTTTTTCTGTTTTATTTATAAATATGGCAAGCCACAAAGTTAATGCTTTTTTACTAATATTTATTTAATTTATTTATCGACTCTTTTAACACCTGTCAACCCATCGTTGTAGGTTCCATCAAACTCAATAATAAACCCCACAATATCCAGGCTGGCAGCTCTCACAATATATATTATGAAGTGAAATAAAATGTGTGTCAATATAATTCTCCCTTGCGGCGGTCCTACCTTATTGATACCGTAACCTCTCGGCTTAAAGTCAAATGCTTGCTACAAACTTAAAAACATTACGCAATAGATACTTTACATACAGTCCTTGCGCGGTGGGATATTACTTCACTTATTTTCTAAACTATTTAATTAAAAATCTTCAATATTAATCACAAATAAAGATATAATCTGCACAAAAGCATAAGCGTCCTTGACTCAACAATATTTTAGGCGCCCCGTGAAAAAAATGACATTTTTACTTTTTTAAATCAGCTGCACACGGGAGCCTTTGAATGAAATCTCATGTCCTATATCATATTTGGGGATGCTGTGTGGAGTGTACTGCTTTACGAAAGGAAGAGTGAAATGGGTCTGAGTGATGATACCCACATATATGTAAGAGGAAGTGAACACAAAAGCTCACAAGTATTTTAATTACTGAGCAAAAAAACGAATCGAATGAACGACCTGTTTTCATTCGGATACCTTCAACCGATACGAAATGAATGTACCACCCCAGCCTGGAGCACTCCTGTCCCGGTGTGACCGGTACACTAGGGGCCACCGATTTGTTAGGACTTGGGACAATAGCTCTGAGGATGTGAAGGAGGTTGGAGTTTAATTAATCGGTATACAGGTACATAGCACCCTTTAAACTAACACTAATACCTGTTTTCTTTTCTTCTTCTTCTTAACTTCTTTCCTTTTTTGGAATGCGTTTGGCGTGTCTCCGACTATTCGCCGGTGCCGAAATTTTTATTTTTCAAAGAACCGGTCAAATAAATACGGAATTCCCTCCTGACCACCTCACATATATGTTTTAAAGATTATCCTTTCGGCATTCAAAGGCATTTATCAGAAAGATTTCCCGTTTCTGCACGTAGTAATAGATGTTTCAGGGACACGCGGTCAGCGACTTTTGTACGTAATTGGTTCCTAAATGTTTACGAAACTTCGAATGTACGAAAGAAGAGCAATATAAAAAAACATGGAAAAGTGTTTTTTTTTTAATATTTATTTTAGAATGAGGCGCATTAGAATATGAGTAAGTAACATTTTATTAATTATCTTCTGGTGTTTTCATTATAAATGTATCAAGAGTTAGTTGAAGAGAACTTTTCATTTTCATTTCTTGATAAAGAGTTCTGTAACACGCTGTGTCTTATTCTATTGCCCTTCGTACAAGAGATATACACTCTCCATTAGTACCACATTCCTCTCCACGATGATAAAAAAAAATTGTCAAGATGCATTAAGCCTTCGTTCATATTCTCGGTTGTCAAAGTTTTAGCAGTGAGTTCGTTATCAGCTGCTTCGTTTTCTTCTCCTTCATTTCGTAGTTCATTTATCTTTTGTATATTAATCAAATCTTCATTTGACAAAGATTCTGGGTGAGATAAATCATTAACCCTCTCGTTCCGAGGGGGGTTCTAATGTCAGCCCGGGCAAGATTTTTGTGCGATATTTTAGAAAAATATTACCGAAATATTATCAATAAACTTCTCCCCAAGTATTACCAAAACAAGTTACTTAAGATTATTATTAATATCTTAGTTGTTGACCTTGAAGTTAAATTCACGCATTATTTCAACTATTTCAGTTGTTATAGTTTCAGGAGCTTTTTCAAAAAGTTGGAAGTCGATAGCAAATCAAACAAATGAGCGGTCGGTAGCTGCGTTCAATTCCTCTGCTGGCTAAGTCCCCCATCGTTGCACAAGCAACATTTTCCGCTTATTATGATGGCAGTATGATTAATAAAGTCAAGAGTGAGAAATATTGTCTAGTTATTCGTAACCCGGGAATGCTTATCTTTCTTTTAAAAAAAAGATAAACGAGTATACATCTAAATATGTATGAAACAGCGAATTGCCTGTATCTAGTTGCCCCAGACCAGAGGTAGGACGCACCTGCGCCAGGTCTCGCCTCCACCTTCCCTCGATCTGTCCCTGCGCCCCGCGCCCCGCGCCCGGCGCCCCGCCCGGGCTACTGGCGAGGAGAGACTGCCCACTCGACGTGAACATAAATGAATTAGACAGCGAAGAATCTCGCGCCGCTCTCCGCCCCGCGATTGCGGCGGCCAAATTGCGAGCGGCGCCTCTCGCGCTTCAGACGCTCTTTTCATCTCCCCCCCACCCTTCGTCTACCTGTTTGTTGAATGAATTAATAGCCGCGTTAATATAAATATCTTAATACGTTCAAGTCTAGACATAACAAAAAAATTGCGCTAAACATGCTGTTAAAAATATAAAAGAACAGCTGATATGTAGTGGGTACCTACTGAGTTTATAGTAAAATTGGTACGATTTTAATAACACCATTTTTTAACTTTATTCCACTATTTTATTTTATTTAAGACTTGACCGGTTTCACGTTATGACTGGCATCTTCAGACTGGTGAAAAAATAGTGGAATAAAGTTTAAAATTTGGTATTATTAAAATCATTGAAATAGAGTTCCATCACGAATTAACAGTTTCAAAATTAGAAATAATAAAATTGGTAAATTTTTAATCTGAATTTGAATTTTCCGTTACCTCGACTCAATGTTAATTAATTGTATGTTATTGAATTTATTTTTAATGCCCTTTTATTTTTCTCTAACTTAAAATATATTTTCGTTTATTATAATATTTGAATAATAGGTAGGTTTCTATAATATGATAATACTACCTTTATAATAAAGACAATTTTATTTAAGAAGGTATGCAGGTATAGTGCAATGCAATACATTTCATAATTAAAAATAACACAAAAAAATCTTATAACAATACACAAAACAAAAGGAGCAATTGTTATGTACGAGTGTATGCAAAATATAAGGAAAAAAACATGAAAATAAAATAAAATAAATAAAAATGAAACAAGATAATAAAAAATAATTTTAATCGAGCGTGCTTCGAGGTGATCGTCGCATCATCTGCATCCATCGCTCGCCCAGAGGAGAGCTGAGCCACTTTAGATGCAGCCGCGACAATGACGTTGGTTGAGTTCCGTGTCCTGCCGTTCAACGAATTGGCCTACAATTCAATGAAACTGTTTTAGTGGCTTATGACCCATTAAAAAATATATATATTTAATCGTTTGTCGGCGTTGTCGGCGTTCGGTAAATGTATTTTCTCACAATCGAGAATTTTGCCCAAATATTTGCATCCATAAGTTTATTGTATTCTGACATGAATGCTCGCTACTCGCCAGGTTTAGTTTTTATCTCGTATACGACAGCTGAATCAATGCCATTTCGCGAAAGGAAATCCCATCTTTACAAGTTGTACTTTTCTTCAGTCTTGTGACAAGAGCATATTTATTTTACGGAAAACCTTTAATATCAGCAGTTTCGTTCCTGCCCAAGAAATTTGTAATTTTTTGTGTGCAGCTTGTAATTTCTTATTTTTATTTATAGAAATCCACCCTAGTTCATTATTTTTCTCATTATTTCCTGAAAAAATGTCACTAACGACATCTGCAAAGGATTTTGAGCAATGAATATGTTTTTCGGTAGTGGGTGATCTAGTTTTGGTTTCGGTCCACATAGATGGCGTTACAATATCTACCTTTAACGTAGGAGTGGCCTTGATATCTGGTTTCGGATGAACGTTCATAGATGGTATTGCACTACCAACATGAAGGATTTTGTTTGTTTTTGTTATATCATTGACAGTAGATTTGAGACATTTTATCTCGGAAGTTAACAATTCAATTCGCATGTTGACCGCCGAGTTCTTATGACGGCCGGATTCATCCTTGTGTTTTTGAATGTCGCTCTTAACAATAATAAGACCTCTGAGAAATGCAGTTGCGTCAATGTAATCGAAAGTGACCGGCGGTAGTTTACTAATGTTCAAAACCGCAAATTAAGGAATATTGTTGGGGTCAGTATCTTTCAGAATCTTTATAATATCAGTGATAAAACGTTTTTCTTACCTTCACTAACTTTCCTGGCAAAAGTATTTCCTGGAACACATTTGGACAAAACACTTGTTGGATTGGATGTCCTCATCATTGAACGTTTTGTCCACAAATTATTTGCATCGTTGTTCGTCCATCACGTCAACGCGAGAATCTCTGATGACTACTATCCCGCACGGCAGTCTCCTCACAAGACATCCTCGGTAATTTGCCGTTTTATCATAATTTTATTTTGTTTTAGTTCGCGGAATGTTGTTGTCGCGACGCCTTGCGAAATGCCACTGTCAAATTTATGATTTTTTATTGTTTATGTGTTGGTAGTTGAAATTTGTAGGTTACAAGTATTTATTTATACGTTTTTTGTTAAAAAGGCCAACGGTTTTGCTGAGTAGTTTATTGAAAATAATTTCAGAGAAATATATTAAGTTTCTTTTGGTTAATTTGTAGATCTCCATTTTAATTTTAATTTTTATATTTAAATTTCATCAAATTTAATATTTTCATTTTTAAGTTCTGCCCTTTTTTGTGACAGCTGTTTCGGAATCAGTTCGGTAATGACCTTAAACGCCAAAACAACTGTCATTAATAATAAAAATAAAAATAGCAGAAAATAATATTGAATTTGATAAAGTAAAATTATAGAAAATCTGAATAATCATTTCTTTTATAAAACAAGCTACCGGTATTCGTTGTTCTTCCCTCGTTTAACTAGGGATCTTTTTGAGACCCGCAACAACAAATCCTTTTCAGCAGCTTCTTTTATTTGTGTAACAAACCGTTATCAAATTTATGTTCCATGTTTTTTTCCGTTTCGACACAAGCGCCAATTAAGGTCTAAATCTTTCGTCTAAGCACATAAAGTTTTATCGATAAGTAGTATAGCTGATAAATAAATACAGTTGATAAATTACCATTGAAATAACCGTTCCAGCTGTGTGTGGAAAAATTGCCGAGTTACAAGAAAATCGTGAGCTTTGTTCGTCAAAATTCCATGATATATAATAGAAGAATTATTTAACATATATTTCAAATGAATTTAAGTTTGTTTATGCATTCATTATCATATCGATGTTTTAATATGAATTACGTTATGTTGATTGGTGTTTTTTTTGTTTCAGGTAAGGAGGACAACTCAGTTATATTCCTATTTGAAGGTCACATTTTCATGTAAGTAGGAAACATTATTATTGTTCTACAATACTTGGTTAGTTAAAAAAAAAAATATAGCGTCATTTTTGTGAAATATCACATCAAAGGATCACCTACGTATTCGATACAATTTTTTTACTCCACAATATTTAATTTATCAATCGAATAGATCGGTACGAAATCGATAGGTACAAAATAATGTCTATATTTTCAAGTTTGATATTACGCTTAAAGAATGTTGGATATTTAACACTAAAAAATGTTTACCTCCTTATCTACAGTTGTTACTAAAAACACATCGCTTCTTAATGGCTTCACCACAGATCAACGATGTCCTTGGAAGGTAAAACAGCTTTAAACGTACAAATAAATATACTTAGCAGAACTAATATTAGCGATAAAAAACTTATTACTTAACTCTTTAGTTTTATTTGTGAATAAAGGCCTGAGTGTGACTTGTATTTTTGTAACAAAAAAGCAAATAACATTTTTCATTTAAAAAGAATTTGATCTTTTAAAATAGCTAAATTCAAAACTCTTTTTTACCAGTTTCAACTGATGGTAAGAGTTTTTAATAATGATATAACATTAAGTTAACATTACCGTATGAACTAACCGTATCAATTATCTAAATGTTTTGATCCAAAACAACACTTTTTCGTCAATATAATTTAAAATTTGTTCATTTAGAAACGAATGTCTCGTGATCCTCGAGTCATACTCAACGACCATTTAAATATGCAGTTAAATTCGAACCACGTGCGTGTAATTTGTACGATTCGCACCGATACATAGTAAACGCCATTGCTGTATGTCTCATTGCATCTATTAGTATAATGTCACAGCGGGCGTGACAAGTGATGGCTGTTTTCTTGCTCCACCCAGTCTCCATTAATTTCATCTCAAGTCCGCGGAACGCGCCTTGATTTTCTGCCAAGTTTTTTGACTTAATATAAAAATAACACTTGTAGCCATTTGTTTTAAATGTAAAGCGACTTCAGCCAATTGCTGTTCCACGGAAATACCAGTCGTTATCGTGACTTGTGATTAAGTTATTTCGATGAGTTAATAATCCCTCTACTAACAATATATTAAAGCCGTATTCTAGAATCGTAATTTATTAGTATGACGTAGACTTGTGCAGGTAAATCTAATGGCGATGTATTTTAACACATAAGTGCAGTTTTTCAATCTAGGCTCAATAATAATAGAAATAATATTTGGATAATAAACTAATTTAATTAAAATCATCTCAAGGGCGCTGTACAAATCTTAATTCCTAGTTTGTATTAATATTTACTTAAACCATGATAAATCCCTGAGACGTATGTGCGGTAAAACCATGTATGACCGTATTAAAAATGTGGATATCTGGAAAGAATGCAAGGCTGATGTGAATGAGCGTAATGAATAGGATCAAGAATCGCTTAGATGGTTTGGGCATGTAGAGCGAATGAACGAAGAAAGGAGTGGGAAAAGAATATATGATGCGAAAGTGAATGAAAGAAGAAGTCGAGGACGCCCGAGAAAGACATGGCACGATCAAGTAAATCAAATAATTGAATCGGGTCATGTGAAGAATCAGAATAACAGAAGAGTATGTATGAATGTAAATGAAGCAAGGAGTGTGTGCCAAGACAGAGTTATATGGCGGTCCGTCCTCTCTGCCTACCCCTGCGGAGAAACGGCGTGATGGTTAGTTAGTTAGTTAGTTAGACAATATACATAATGATGCTTACCTGGGAGATCACACCAGATAAATAAAAACACTCCATTTACTAGTAGTTACTCAACAGTTTACTCAGAGGTGGTAAAATACCCCCGAAGTCCCCATGATAGTACCAACTTACGCGTTTAAATAACAACTACTCATTCTAAATGCCTCGCGATTCTCAGCCAACTAAAAACAACTTAACAATAGAAGTCTATAACGGTCTGTAGGGGGTTGTGTATGACTAGCAAGTGGCAAGACTGAAATTTTACGAGAGCCATAACTTGTTGGGAGTCTGCCCAGAATATACCGAGACTGTTACCGATCCCTGGAGATGGCGAAAGCTTAATTTATGATTCTCGGAATGCGCAACGTCATTTCTTGCTCGTTCCGTTTCCTCAGCGTCTATCCAATTGGCGTTTATCACCCATTTGCGGTAAGACTTACGAATCACTTTTCTTTAATTAATAAATTAAATATCTGTAATGTGGTTTCTTAAGTATCGTAACCGCAAATCGGGAGAGTTTCCATTTCTGTTTTCGTTTTGCCATAGATTCTTAGTTAGGATTACGATTATTGAATGAATTCAATGATTCCATCATAATTCGTACGCGAGAGCAAATGACGGTTCTTTCGCGGGTGGCTAAGGAGTGTTTATTTATTTTAATTTTGAATATATAGTTAAACTTGGTTATAACGATAGCGAAGGGACCAACCTTAGAGTATACAAGAGGTAGCCCAAGCCAAAGCCAGTGAAGTCAGTTTTGGACTTGTTTTTGATGATTTTAACATGACTCGGCGCAAATGGGCGTGGCTAAGACTAAGGCTACGGTATTTATACATCCATTCATATCACATATCGACATAATGTTTTTGTGTATTCGTATAGCCACTTTTTCACAGTATTTTTATCAACAAAAATATAGCATCTAACCTAAAAACCGTTTAGTTGTGTTTGTGGCGGAGTCCCGCCGTTAACCAGCGAAAATAACCAGCTTAAGAACATTACGACAGTATATAGAAGCCGTCCAAGAAATTTGTTGTCTCTTTCTCTCTCATGGTGTACGATGTAAAAACACAGAAACAGTGATTTATTACAATTTCGGATGGGTTGGGTAAAACAAATTAGCTATCCCTCCATATATTGTTCCTTCAAGGGACCAACCAAATTTGCTCCTTATAGCCATTACTCGTTATAAACATAGGTAGATAAAAAAAAATACCTACCTACTAATATCGATATTTACACCAAGGTATGATAGCTTGCATATTATAAAGCAACACACTTTTTTATTATGAAAATCATGCTTAACTAACTATGAAATGATTTAATTTATGATTACACTAATAAGAATAATAAACTGTTCCCACAGTATTGGATAGAAGTGTTTCTTAGAGCGACTACTATCAGGGATTATAAACCCTCCTTAACGTGATTTGCGGAAAGTCCGCCGCCGTGCCAGATGAGCTTTCTTTGTCTTGTTTATGACATTATTCGACTGTTTCGAGAATTGGGTTTTTTTCTCATACCCAGGTGCATTTAGTTGTCAATATTATTTGGACGCTATATCAGTGAAGCAACCTCGTTATAACCCCACACGATTGTATTAAAATAAGCCCAAACCAACATATCAAAAGTAATTGCTCATTATAGCAGTGACCTCGCTATTACCGCGATCGTTATAACCGAGTTTGAATGTATCGGTGTTTGCGGGTCATTGAAACGGTTTATCGAAAGAAGAGAAGCTTGCTTTCTAGAGATTTTGTGTATTTCAAATTTATTTGAAGGGGTGAGACGTCATTTATTTATCTCCAGGGAGTAAACAAAAAATGAATATGTTGTTGTATTCGTAATGTAGGGAATTTCTGGGAATATTTTATTTTTACCCCTAGGGATAAAACAGTTTGAAGAAGAGAGCAAAAACAACACACAAAAATGCAAATCGCAGCAATTCAATCTGACGAATGTTGTTTTCTTTCAGTATGTATTTTAAACCATGTAAATAATAAAACCCGCAAATAATTTTTAATGAATTTAAATGTTCGCGTTTCGGTGTGGTCTTGGGTTTAATAATAGTAATAATTTATTTAAATAATTTCTTACGCATTTGTGACGTCCTTTCCGTTTTTTCTTCAGCAACTGTCGCATTATTAACAAATGTGTTTGTAAAGTGTACTCGTGGTAAAAGATTAAAGGAATATATACATCAACAGATACTATAAATGCGGCTCTTCCCATTAGATACTTCTGACATCAAGTAATCCAAGTAGCTACTGACAAAAGGCTGTCGTAAATCTATCGAACTTTGAAATGAAAAGCATCCAATAACATCTTAAATCCTCAGTGAACTCATCTCTCCAAAGAGAATGGTCCAATAACACTGGTGGTATTTTATCAGAGTATAAAAATAAATCTTTGTACATCGGGGTTTCCAACTGAAGTACAAGTATAGTGTTGTACACGTTTAGTGCAATAAATGGCTAAGAATGCTTTTCCAGTAACTGCACGCGGCGCCTGATGAATCGTGTATATTCAGTTTGATCCGCCCATATAAAATGCAAGTAATCCGAACTTGCATTGTTCAAGAGATTCATCTCATCTCCCTCCGGAAAAATGAATGGCTCGGATGATGAAACTGTAGAGCGTGTGATAAATCTTTTGAATTTTCTCAATGTTAGGTATCAGGTTAACTTTAGTGAGACCTTCAAGAAAACATGTTATTTTTCATCATGCTAGTGAAATCTTAAAAAAATAAATTACATACCAAAAATGTGTTGTTTATTCAAAAAAATTAAACCCTTTCTCATTTGAAACAATATTATTAATCGCTGTTCCAATTATTTTACTAAAAATCTTGTAATTCTGAAAATAACCTCTTCTTTCGCAGTGTAGGATTTGGCCTGCTTCGCAAAAGTTGACCGCCATTTCCGCCTCGTAGTCAACTCGCCTTTTTCTTTGCCTGTCTTTTTTAGATTTCACTGGGACAACTTTGCAGTTGCCTCATTGATCTTTCCATATGGTCCGCCGGTCGTCTTTGGGACATAAGGACTCTTACAATTGTTTGCTCTCATACCATGCTCAGCAGCCCCTACCCGAACCATCAACCGAGTCAGCTACACATCCCTCAGCTCTTTCGCGACGGTGACACAGCGGGAATCGGCTTAAAGTGCGCCTCGAGTTATTTCGGCCAAAGTAATTACGCGGATTACTTGCGCCCGGCCGACGGAGCGTGAAGTTCGCGATTCTCTGGCGCATTCCTCCTACCACTCCTCCATTGGTCCATTGAGACGGGACCGGAGGGATGCTGCGAGCCGCGGTGACGACGGCCGCTGCTGATTTATCCCCGCTTGATTCAGAATTACGGCCGCATCCATCATCGCTAAGGGCTTCCCGTGTTCGCTACTCGCTCGAGCTTTTGTCGGCCGATTTATTTGCGTGTCTGCTCTTATTATAAAACTTTACCGATTATGGGAAGATGCTTTTGAACAACGTCTTTACTTTTTGGATTAGAATACTAAACGTAAATTTTATTTACGCGTAACTTCTGAAAAATATTTTTAAACAGTTTCTTCCGAGAAACCCTTTTCATGGAAATCAATATGGAAAAACTTGTTTGATTTAGCCCAATGGTATCATTATGTTATTACACATGAAACAATCGATTGAAGTTTGTTTGGCCCATTGCTAGCTATTTCTCTCTCAAAATAATAATAAAGGATCTTTTTAAAAATCACGTTTTTTTTATTTTAACTTGCGTCGTAATCCTGAAAAACGCACTATTTATAACGACACGAAAAACATGTTTAATCTGACAGGAAAATACATCAAAATAAATTCGCATCATGCTGCAAATCAAAACGAATTGTCTGAATTCCTCGGATAAACTAGCGAGGGGAGCCACGGCCATTTATAATCATTAAACGTTTTTATTTTCATCTTTAAATATGGCGGAATGGACTTACATACAAACTTGCCGACTTTCATTGATCACTCGGACACTTCAACCGACTTTGCGAAATGGTCAACGGATCTGTAGACAAAGATAAGTCGCGTTGTAATGGATGACCAATCCGGCATATACTGTTCATTTTCTTACACCTGGGATATCGCTCTCAATTTACTAGGGAAACGGTTCCATGAAGATTTTAAAAATAAACTTCGTTTTGATTCATGGCTCAGCTCTTTGAGACAGTGGACTATAACAATTGTAGAACAGACATAGTGAGAGACTTACTTCAATTGCTTTAAATTATGTCCGATGTATTAGGAAAATAAACTTCCAAGTTTTCACTTGATATTGCTGCTAACTTTGGCTGGACCCACACGGTTAGAAGAAATGCCGTGGATTCGGTCTCCGGTCGTGCGTTAAAACGTCTCTTACCTACTCGATCACGATACGAGTAAAGTATTTGATTCGCTTGGTCGTGCCATGTCTTTCTAAAACGTATCCAACTTCTCATGACACCATTGCTTACATCGGCCTTGCTTTCTTACCAGATTTCGTAAATCGTTATTCGGTCATACATGGTCTTACAACATACAGTAGGTAGCGCTGTTTGAGAGTGTTCCTAGTATCTGAATAGTCTTGTCATGACCTCTACATTAAAACCTCGTACTGTCCAAGAAATTCAGATGTCTTCTTTATCCACGCTAATGTTTGGTATCACTGGAAGTCTCCAGTCGATGGTATAATAACACGGGGCATATGCGACACACTCCATAACGAAGAGTATCAGCCTTCACGTAATGGTGGTCTCCTCTCACAGTCATGAGTTATTAAGAAGTTAGCATAAAGAGTATAAAGTTTCCACCTGAATTATTTAAATCAGTCTTTCATATTTTATTTATTTGTGCTGTCAGAATCAGCGGCTTATATTATTTGCATCTCGTTTTAGCGACGCGACGGGTTTCGCTTGAAATGCGGAAATATTGCGCTACCTGGCGGAATTAATTGAGAATCAATGTAAAATGCAGTAAAGTTTTGGCTTGTTGAGTTGAAGCGTGCAGTCCATACAAAATGTATATGCACCGAAGAAGAGAAGAAGGAAAATATATTTTTTTTGTTTAATAAGTTTTATTTGTTTGAAAAAATAAAAAAATGTGGCACGTCAAAATTTACTGTTTTGACATAGGTTAAATCAGTGATGCACAAGCCGGGGCCCGTGAATTCATTTCGTGTGACCCGCGGGCTTATTTCGTCCGACCCACTTGGCTCGGTAAAAAAAAAAAATATATTTCTGGCTTGGTGACCCTATCAAAGAAAATTTAGTCAAGTTTTTTTTGCTGTCCTAAATAAATAACCGAATAGAATTAATAGAGGTAGTGCTTATTTTTAGGTTTCCATTAAACGAGTGGATAAATAAAAGGTTATATGGAACAATCCTCAGTTGTTATGCGGCTCGCGAACATTTGAAAATTAGTGGCGGTTTAATGGTAATTACAGGTTAATTTGGTTAGACGCATAACCGTTTACGATTCGATGAATTATTATCAATCTACATGCCTGGACAGATATTTCGGTTTACAGAAAAAATACCATATAAATTGAATATTACCTCATTTTATTGAGTTAATATTTTGCTTAGCGAGTGTTGAAACGTCTATCTTTTATCTAATCGAACATATCACTTTATTTAAGTTTCTATTCAATTGGTTTATTTAAATCGTGCCTTATTGTGGCAGTAAAACTAAGTTTTTTAAATTTATTATTATGTATTTTTATTTGGAAAAAATCTCAATGTCATATTTTAACCAAAGTAGAAGAGTAAAGTTAGAAGTGAAGCTTTGCATTGACTTTTAACCGCAATAGATGAATACATTGTAAAATAGTATTAAAATAAAGAGAACTTAAGAGTGAAATAAAAATATTTAGCGCTGTATAAATATTAATTTTATAACTATGTGCGATACGTTAACGACACACGTTTAGAACGTAAACAAGACCTTAACACATAAAAAGTTCCACGATTATTTACGGTTCTTCGTTTCACTGGAATAAGTACACCGCGCATACTTCGTCGAAGGCACTTCTTCAATGGAAAATTAGTTTTACTGTCTCGAACCCGTAGTTCAAAGTAACGAGTCAATTTCCCCCGTGCCACCTTTCATGAAGTCATTAAAGTAATGCTCCATAATTCATGGAGCGATGTAGCGCCATATTTCACCTCGCACCGCGGGCAATCAGGGCCGATGGGCACTGGACAGTATGGACACTGGATATCCGAAAGCTTTACAATGAGTCAGGCCGGAGGCAATTTGTGCATTCGTAGCTCGCCGGGAAGTAGCGGTTTGAAAGACCGGTTAGTAGCTGAGTGGGCAAACGTGCGGATTCCCACCTGGGCGTCGTGGTTTCAATTTATTTCCTAGCTAAGTCCTCCATCATTGCACAAGCAACACTTTCCGTTTATTATGATGGTAGTAGGGGTTTTTCAAATATTTTCAGGCTATTCGTAATCCGGGAATTAAAAAAAAGAAAATATAAAAAAGGGCCAGGCTGTACGCTAGGGCCGGCCAGCCTGAACTAAACCTTAGAGTAACAATTACTCTAAGAACTAAACCTAACACCGGGTAGAGCGTAGACTAATGTTTAGGGGCCGGACCGATAACCATTTCGTCGTAAACCCACTAATAAACTCGAAAATTTGCATTATAAAATGCGTGGTTCAATAAAAAAACATGGTATTTATAAAATTACAACGTTTCTTTGTTAACACAAACTGACCCAGTGAAATTTAAAGTGCGAGTGGTTCGACCATAGGTAATGTCAGTGACACCTTTTCACTAAGTTTCTAAAACCCTGTACTGTACTGTAAATACGGAAAGTTCAATGTGAAATTTTCTCTCATGCCATAAAATCGAACAATAAAAGCTTAATAATTTAAATAAATACCAACTACCATTTTACCAATATCATGTCCACTGAGTGAGAAACTGTATCATTCAAGTTTCTAAACTAAAATAAAATAAAAATTGTGTTTATCTGAAGTGACCTGCCAGGTTTATCTGTTTCCGTATACTCTATCTGTACATGCTATACATGTACATACATTTTATTATGCCATAGATTATGTGTAGTTATTAATAAGATAGAGCCTAGGAATTAAGATTTGTACAGCGCTCTTCACTCGCATTACAAATTATCCGAATATTATTATTATTGATTGGGGTTTAATGGTGTTTTTTTGACAACGGCCTTCATATCGTAGTCGTCTACGTATTTGTCTTTGAGCTTTGGTAATACATCATTAAAAAAAAAACGCGCCATTACTTGGGTAAACAGGACTAATTTCTTCGACTACAGGACCACTTAATTGGCCCATTACGCATGGCCATCCGCTAACTTCCATCTGCGGTCTGCGCAAGTCACCCGCAAGTCTCTCTTCCACATAACACAATTGTTTACATGGATTTTTCATGTCATATAATATTATGGGCTCTTCCAGTTCTATCGGTTTTGATGTTGATTGTTTTGTTTGATGAAACTTACGCAGATGGCTCTAAGGTTAGTTGATTTGAAAAACGCTTGATATTCAATTCACTCTTCGAAGGAATTATTCAAGTATTGACCATAACATACAAACGGCTTGTGTTGTGTGGGATACAATAGGAATTCAGGTTTTGATTACCAACATAAGGCTATACTATGATGTGTCGTATAATGATGCCAAAGTTTGGCTTTGGACCCGTCGACCCGCTACTGTAGGGCTCGACCTGGCCGGCCCTTGCAAAGTTTCGGGATATATAACAACTTAACATAATGATGGCGAGTGACTGAAGTTGAGATGGACTTTATTCTGATTTGTGTAATTGCCTTGGCCTTTCAGACTCACTTCCTTGTGCTGGCAGTTCCATTTGGCGACTCAATAACATCAACTGCGTACATTGTACGATGTACTGCTTCGAAAGTTATATTGCTTTCAAGATTACGTTATAGAAACTAAAATACCTCTTTAACTAACTAACTAACCATCACGCCGTTTCTCCGCAGGGGTAGGTAGAGACGACGGACCGCCATACAACTCTGTCTTCGCACACACTCCTTGCTTCGTTCACATTCATACATCGTCTCATACATACTCTGCTGTTATTCTGACTCTTCACGTGGCCCGATTCAAGTATTTGATTCACTTGATTGTGCCATGTCACCCTCAGGCGTCCCCGACTTCTTCTTCCATTCAATTTCGCACTTCTTTCTTCGTTCATTCGCTTTACATGCCCATCTAAGCAACCCTTTCTTGATCCTATTCATTGCGCTTACATCAGCCTTGCATTATTTTCGTATATCCACATTCTTAACACGGTCATAGATGATTTTACCGCACATACGTCTCAGGGATCTCATTTCCACAGCATTCAGTCGACTTTCATCTTTCCTATAAGCACTCCATTGTGGACTGCTAGTTTCGCTTCCTTGGACAATTTCTTATTAGCGTTAACAGCGTTCAGTTCCACATTAATGGAGTTTCCTGCATTCACCCTTCTTTCAATATCCTTATCGGCCTTTCCATCTCTCGTAAACACACTTCCTAAATACACAAACTCATCCACCTGCTCCAAGTATTCATCATTCCCAACTACATTGCACGCTGTTCTCGTACTCTCTTTCAAACACCATGACTTTGGACTTTTCAGTTTTCATAATTTGACCAAAAAGTAAATTCAACATATGTTTACAATTGTTGATTTATTATCACGAGATCAAAAAAGGACTTGAAACATAAAGTATTATCACAATTTCACATCGGATCAAGTATAACAACTTGAAAATAAGATGTCATAAAAACATGTTATAATTTATTAGATCTAGTGATCGTAATCTGCCGTTTAATAATAATTTATAATGTTTTTGTCTGTGGTTTACTTTTCCATAAAAGATCCGTGGAAGGTCCGAATGCGGAGCGGAAAAGATTTATCTCACTATCCTAATAAAGAGAAAATAATTGTCTGAGAAAACAGGCCGGATTATTGCACGCCAGTGACGCGAGGCGCGGAAAGAGAGCGCACTAGGTTGGTCATTCAATCTCGTGGTGGAAAGGTTGGGTGACTTGCACACAGTTCTTGCTTCATTCATATTCATATACTGTCTCATACGTGCTCCCATTTTCCTCGGCCAGGAAATCTCGCTTATCACGTTCGACACAACGAAACCGAAATCATTTTTCTTATTTGTCTTCTGATGCCTCCCCTTTTTAATGTATTTTTCATAGTGAATACCGCACAAGAGTTCCAACCGCCTAGAGCCACTAAGACTATCTGTGTGGCATTACCAATTGAGGTATGTTGTGAGGCTGAAGGTAGTGGGGGGGGGCTGGCTATTCAGATCAGGTCACTAAACACGGCTAAAATCACTTCAAGCAATGTTTCGATTATTAATGGTGGTCTTTCACCAGAGCGATACTTAGAATATCTACCACTCTGGAACGTGCTGCAAATATACCATATATAATTTTATGTGAATTTAATGTGTTACGACACATATTAATTAAATGTAAGTTATTTGCGCACGCCGGGTTTCAACCCGCGACCTCTGGAATCGTAGTTGAGCGACTTACCACTCGACTGCGGGGGCCGTCGAGTCTCCTGTCGGAGGTTGGCTATCATTAGAGCAACATTCACACTACATGCTGCAGCCCGGTTCAACTCAGCGGCACCAGTTACGTAGGTTTCGAAATCACGAGGTGCAGCGTTTCCCGCTATTACATGTTTGTATCAATCTCCTGGATTTATTAATTACATGATCTTGCATTTATTGTTCCTTGTAAACTGACCAAGATGTTGGGACTTTTTTTTATATCTGGTGCGAATTGATAATTTTTGGCCAAGAACTTCTAAATGAGTTACCGTATTTGTCCAGGGTGTTTAGTGGATCCGCCTATAATTATGTCCTCATTTTATATAATCATACATATTATGTGTGAGGTTATTGATGGAGGGCTCATCTAACAACGTTTTGATCAATGATGCTTGTGGATATTATTTATCTCTATGACTATGTCGGACCAACCGCACTCGGGTTGTTGATCGCCACGATTTTTAGATATCATGATCTGCAAGATTGCCATCGGATGTCTATCTATGGGTAAAAAACATATCTGCGATGTTTCATACTTACGATGGTATGTTTAGTAATACTAACACAGCTATTATTTGTGAAATATCACCCCATGAGCGCTTTACAAGGCAAGGTAGTATGTAACTTTAAACTAAAATTTAAATTAGGTATACTTAGCCATTCTACTTAGATTGATTGAGGCTCTATGAATTCGGAAATAATAGGTATTTAAATAATAACAGATGTGTCGGGCTGTGAAATTTTTCTAAACTTTTGGTTTAAATTGATTGGTTAGTAACTGAGTGGATAAACGCGTCGGATTCTCACTCGGGCGTCGTGGGTTTAATTCTTCTTCTAGCTAATTCCTCCATCATTTCACAAGCGACATTTTCCGTTTATTATGATGAGTAAAATTAATTTTTCAAATATTGTCACGTTATTCGTAACTTGGGAATGTTAATGTTTGTTTTTATAATTTGAAGAGAATTATTATACAAATATATCGTTAGATACACAGCTGATCTATTTTCACTGTGTTAAATTCATAATAATAACAAGGAACTCTACCGCAAAACTAAGAGATATGATTCGCTTTCATATATATATTTTAAAGAAATATATATATATTCGGGACAGGTTTAAAAATAATGTTGTGTTGGCAATTATATTTAGCAATACAATCCCAATATACATAAATTGATTTTCTAATAGGTACAGTCGTTTTTCTGTTATTATTTTCCTTGTCCCTCGGGTAGTGTGTATTTTATGCCATGTATTAGCACCGTATTGTAATCTACAGGTTTCGTGTCATATTTTGTCGAGACTACGAGAGTTATGTGTTTTTTAACCCGTCGACTGTTATGCTGGTATGATATCAAAACCAATTTATGGTCACTTCACGGCCAGCCATGTATGTATAACGCTGTGGTCAAGCGAAAGTACTCGTCTGTACCTGAATAGAACCTATCCGATATCCCAGTGAGACGTCATTAAAGTTGGAGAGGTGATCTTTGGTTTCCCCGTTTGGTACGGAGGAGCTCGCATCACCGCGGATGAGCTGCCACTTCCAATAATAATACGAGTTTCGATTTGCCGACAATTCGATGACATTTGGTTGGCGCTGCCGGCAACTACATTGCAGGTACCTCGGTTGACTCAATCCCGCGTGTTTATTCCACGTGAGAAATCGATTATTCTTTCATTCTTAACATTCTGTACCACTTATCTGAAGCTTTACAATAGTTCTGTGCGTGGAGCTCTTTTCGTGTTCAAAATCTCAAAAGAAATTCATTTTGATCAGCCTACAGTGTAAAAAGGGATTGCATGGAGTTTGTGTGGGAAAACATTTGTGTCAAGTAAAATGTTCTATTTTGTTTCCCTTTTTTCTTAGATTTTCGTTTTTAATATACTATTGTGTAATATTTTTATGTTTTACTATCATAATTTGAAGCTTGGTGAAATCATGACAGCGGAATTTTATTTGACACTCAGTAAAATATATTTTTTTAAATATACGGTTTTAAACAAGTTATTTTGTATTATCAAGATCCCCCCCACCCCCGCCTGGCGATGAATGAAACTTAAATAATTTCTCTCCCCCCGGCGACGACAGACTTTTTTGTAGTGTCTCCTAAAAAAAGCAAACGATATTCTTCTCCCGGAGGTGCCTCGTTTCCTGAAGTGAAGTTTAGTGACGCGTTAAGAGCAATTTGCTTTGAAAGTTTCGCTTTGTCCTCCGATTGACGTGTTTTGTCAGCAAATCTGATCAGCGAAAACATCTGTTTCTTCTGTCTAACAAGATGCTCACAATAACATGCCAACGTACGCCATGTATTTGGAAAATGTGCTAGTTTCAAGGTCAAGCCTGATTTTTAAACACTATTTTACGTTTCTCAAACGTGTTGGCCAAAGTGAGAAAATCAAAAAAATGATCGTCACGACTTTGTACGTAATTATAAGGTTTGTAAATTTGAAACAATTAATTGAAAATAATGCCAACAGTATGATTAAAATAAGCTATACCAACAAAGATAACATCAATCTTTAAATCATAACCACATTCCAAGCGTCTTTGAATTATTTTCATCGTGATATTGATTTATGTTAATGTTTGGTTTGCTTCATCCATATTCATATGCTTTCTGACAGGTTTTCTTAATTTATTAAGCCGCGTGATGTATTCACACCCAACGCGTTTGCAAAAACAGATTAAAATCATTTACGTCTCGGGACATAAAATTTAACGGTTTACTAAACTAATCTATTTTTTAAAAGTTGAAACAACACTAAACGGCCGTAGTAGTTTGAGTATTATGATTAAAATCACTTCATAACTCATTTCCACTTACAACCTACAAAAAAGTACAAAAATACGAAACTCAGTAAAATAGCCAAAACCATGTCTGTGACGAAAGCTTTTTTGATTTTCAAGTTTTTTGAACGTAAGTTTTTTTGAGTGACACCATAAAAGTTCCAATGCCTAAGGCTTCCGAGGCTATGGCAGGCTAAATTGGGGAATACTGAGAGGGGGATTCCTTTTTTTCCCTTTTTCATATTTTTCCTTTCAAAAGGAAATATATTTATGAATGGGACTGTATCACATGCAATTGAATTACTTATAGCATTAATCATTATTTAATTAATGGGATTTCTCGATTTTCAACCAGCTAATCGTTAAATTTTTGATTAGGTCCCTATCTGACGGCCTCCATGATCGAGTGGTAAGACTCGACTGGAAATCCAAATGTCGCGGGTTCAAACCCGGCGTGCGCCAATAACTTTTATTTAATTAATATGTGTCATAAGACATTTAATTCATATAAAATAATAATAAATATGTTTGCGGCACGTTCCAGAGTGGTAGATACTTTAAGTATCGCAAATAAATGTTATTTAATTAATATGTATCATCACACTTTGAGTTCATGTAATAATAATAAATAGTCTTTTCGTAGATACTTTAAATATCGTCCTGTATCGGTGAAAGATCACCATTCAGAATCGAAACGTTGCTTAGAATGGCTGTAGCCGTGTTTGGTAACCAGATCTGAATAGCCAGGTACTTCCTAACGCTCCTCTTCCCCATCTCCTTTCCCTCCCCCCTACCATCAGCCTCACAACATACCCCAATTGGGGATGCCATGGTCCCACTGGCTCTAGACGATTGGGAGCAGTTGAAACTCTTGTGCGGTATTCACTTTAAAAATATATCTTTATCTATTTATTATTTCGGTATTTGCTGTTAGTTTAGTGATTCGAATTTATTTTTGACGAATTACTGGTTTTATCGAAAATTCTCGACAGTTATTACCATTATTTCGCCCGAATTAAAAATCTCATTATGTATCAATATAGCATTAACAATATTAACTTAAAAAGAGTTGACCAAATAAAGGATCTGGGTATAATTTTTGACAGTAAATTAACTTTTGTTCCTCATATAAATGAAATTACTAATAAGGCCATGAAATGCTTGGGTTTTATTTTGAGGACGGTAAAAGACTTTAAATTATTGAATTCATTTAAATTACTTTATACTGCGTTGGTTAGATCTAATCTAGAGTACAATTCTACAATCTGGGCTCCATTTTATAATATTCACCAACTTAAAATAGAAAGAGTGCAGCATAAGTTTCTCAGATTTATTAATTATAAGTTATGTATCCCAATTGTTGACCTTGATTACGTATATTTAATGAACTTGCTTAACCTCACTGATTTATCATCAAGACGCACAGTGAGCGATTTAATATGTCTCTTTAAAATAGCGAATGGCAGATTGGACGCCCCGGATCTAACGAGCCTTATTACCTTGCGAGTACCTACCCGTGATACACGGCAGGCGGCTCTATATTATGTTTCTCCGTCTACAAACAATTATTTTGATAATTCTCCCATTCAAAGACTGCATAGACTTGGTAATAAATATGGTTCAATAGATGTTTACCGTTACAACACTGTTTCCAAATTAAAATCTAGCTTACTTGAATGTTTTCAATAGAACACAAAGGTTATTGTTATTATATGTATAAACCTACGCTATATTTATATACTTGCAGTTAAATACTAACTTTTCTCTTAATGTTATATTCTACCCATCTATTGTACTCCTTTATTTAAAAATGTATTTATGTAAAAGCCTTAAAGGCGTTAATAAAATAAAATAAATAAAATAAATAAAATTATGTAAAAAATCTATTATTCCCCAGCATGCTTGACGAGCTGCATTTAGTTACTACGTAAAGTCGATCGTCGTTTTTAATTATTTGATAATATCGCAATTAATAATGTACACCGCACTACAATTAGTATTTCAAACAGTCTGAGTGATGTGCATAGAATGTAAAGGCCGTATTGTGGAACGGTTTGATCGCATTTTCGATCTCACGGCTCCCTTACGATTTTTATTATTCTCGACCCCATTCCCGGACTCTTGAATATGCTACGAAGTAGATAGTAGATAGTAACTTCGACATATTTTGATTGACATATTTACACACGCTATAAAGCCTCTTTGATGCGCGCCACTTACAATTTATTAGAAGGCTTCAGAAATGAGTTTAACAAACTTCTTAAATTTATCAGTTGAAATGTTATGTAAGTCAATCGATATAACTATTCGTGTTTTTTTATAGAAAGAAAACAATATGTGGTTTGATTTTATAAATGAAATAAAGTTACTTTGATAGAGTTATAGAGTTCCTTTCACCTAAATTTCATTGGAATTGTTATAGTAATAACCATAATGTCATATTTGATTGATTGTTGAAACAATATAAAACACTTTATCGGTGGGCAATTGTGTTCAGTTGGAGCTTTGTACACCAATGCAATAATTGCTGCCTACATCGGAAGACATTGGGGAAAACATAATATAGTTATTTTATCGAAGGACGCAATCACTTTGTAGCTTGACATTATAATTTAAATAAAAAATATTTTAGTTTTAAGCCACTTTATTTATACATATACATACAATTCGACACGTATATATATAAACTTATTTATATATACGTTCCTGAAGAAGGTTAAGTTTAACCGAAACCGGTCGGATTGTTATATGTGTATAAATAAAGTGGCTTAAAACTAAAAATATTTTTATTTAAATTATAATATAGTTAGTTTTCAAAGAAATATGGGATTGATGAAAATGACGGTATCTAATATGGTTTCGGTAGCCCAATTAGCAGGGACGTTACTCCCGAATAAAGTTGAGGTTCCGATTTTAAGTCGTTTATGCAACTTAATCTTTATTTCATTTATTAATTTCATTTATAAAATGCGTCTTTTTCTGTTTCATATTTCAAAGATTTTGTTTGATATTATTTCAATAATTGATATTAAAATAAAACACGAAGCCAATAAGTTAATTTCAATTTGAATAAAAAATCATATTTTATGCATAAAATAGTTACGCAATGTTTGTAAGTGAGAAAATCTTATAATTAATACATTGTTTGCTTGATTTTAATTGACTTCTAATGAATATGCACGTTTTTCGACAATTTTCGATTAGTCTTTTAATAATTTTCACATTAAATTCTTACATCGTTTCTCATAATTTACAGTAAATCAAGTACCCACAGATATGCGTATGTACAAAGTCATGTTATTAATTTTAACCCCCTGGATTCCGAGCTTTTTAGCTGGTGTACGCCAGAAATGCCAATATTTACTAAGCTATCGCTGCCTAATGTTAAAAGGGTTGTATTATTTCTACACCGGTACCAGCTGAAGGCTCTTAGAAATATAGCACCTGAATTCAACTGCGAAGAATAGTAGATACGTTGATATAGTCGCGGCTAGAAGGTAATTTAAAAAAAATATTTGGTAGGAATTTGCACATCATTAAAAACATTTGGAATGTAGTCTAAAAGTGAATAATCCTTCTGATTTAATTAGGTACTCTAGTTAATGTATAGATTTCAGGTATTAATCAAAAGTGAATATATTGATAGGTACCAAACTCATTGTATTTAATTTTATTACATTTAATGACATTCCCAGCGATAAATATTATCATATTTAAAGAAATCACTTAAAGCGCCTATCAAAAAAGTTAAAGTTTCCGTAAATAATTGATATCTATATTTTCTACAGAGTTTTTACTGAAACCAAATTTGGCATGTTTAGAACGTAATACAAGTTCTAACTATTCAAAATATAGTCGAAACGACGAACGTTGTTGTAATGTAAGATGCGTGTAACTTGCGTCATTGATCCCTTTGGCACTGGTGCATAGCCGGAAAACTCGCCAATCAACATTCGTAAACGGTTGACGTTCGATAAATGAGAACGGGCCGCTTCAACGACTCGTTCTTGTGTTCAACAGCTCGGCTGTGTAACGATTTACCGGCCTCTGTGATTCCTCCCTTCTTCAACATGGGCCTCTTTAAGGCCCAGGTTCACTCCTTTCTTTCCTTAAAAAGACCCTCCACATAGCATCACCAAAGACGACATAGGCCCCGAAGGTAATTATTTCCTTCCGGGCTTCCTGTGTGGAGAAAATATTAAAAAAAAATTACATATATATAAATACGAGTATACTCGTGTATATATTTTTTTTAAATCCCAAGAACAACGATTAATGGTTGACTGGCACCCGGAGGGTTAACGTACAAAAACAACTTAAATTGTTTAACGTAACATCCTAAAGCACTACTGCCTCCGTAATCTGTTAAGTTAATGAGGTACCTTCGTAAATAGCTGGATTAAGTCAGGCTGTACTCAGCTAATCCCTCCCAGTACCAGCCACCGTGTAGTGTACTCGTATGCTGTACGCGGAATTATTCGCAGGGAGCGTACTCGTGTCGCCAGTTTGGACCCCACAGAAAAAAAGATGAATTGAAGAATGTTGCAAAAATTCCAAAATGGTGCCGATAGGCAAGCTTTGAATGTTATTTTATTAAACATACAATATTACAGACCTCTTTATTTGGAAATTACGACCCCCAGACTGGGCGATTTTCCGTATTGTGGCGTTCGAATTTGATTCAATTTTTTACAAATATTAATCATTTGAACTCTTATGATACATAAACTTGTGAATATTGACAAACTCCGTTGTAGTGCGATAAGCTCTCTTGATCCGGCCCATAGATAACGGGCTCGAAACCGGTGGAGACAAATATCACCCGGGCGTCGTGAGTTCAATCCCTCTGCTGGCTTAGCCCTGTATCATTGCACAAGCTACATTTTCTGCTTATTATGATGTTAATAGGAGTTTTTAGAATTTTAACAGGTTATTTGTAACCCTAAAATTTTTGTCTTTCTTCAAAAATAAATAGTAATAATAATAATAATGAATCAAATTACACATAATTTTAATATTAAATTAAATATGCACCTTCGTCCAGAGTGAATATTACTCTCAGCATTGTCCTCGTCAGAGACCACCAATCATAATAGAAATGTTCGCTTTAGCTATCTGATCAGATCTGAATAACTAGGTGCTTTCCAACTTTCATTTTACCCTTTTACTTACTATTTAATTACTCATTAAATTCTTCAAAACGATGATGCCATTGTTCCACTGTCTTCTAACATTTGTTTAAAATTTTATGTGATATCAATTAAGTAACTTTGAAGAAAACACTTTTCCCCTAATTGGTTATAAATTTAATATGCTTGCTTTCGTCTTACTTTACAAGCTTTGTTTAAGATTGTTTGAAACGGTAAGTAGAACATCTACCGTTTGGTATCTGAGTGGACAAACGCGTCGGACCTCCTACCCGGGCGCGTAGGTTCAATTCCTCTGATAGCTAAGTCCATCATTGCACAAGAAACATTTTTCGTTTATTATGATGGTAGTAGGAGTTTTTCAAATATTTTCAGCTAATTGGTAACCCGGAAATTTTCTCTTTCTTAAAAAAAATGATAAATTAATTTATGAAACCGTTTAATGCGTTTTTTTATTATTTTGGGGAGAGCCAGTTATGCGCGGGGCCTACTTTTTTGAATCCAGAGAGGCCACCTCTAAATCCGCCCCTGGCTATTCCATATTCACAGCCCGGCCGCCGGCAACTGGCTGCTTGAGCAGCCCAAGTTACACATTTGGTAATAACAGGAATTATCGGGGAGTGGATTTTCAGTAAATGCAGCCCTAAATGGGAGGCTAATTCCAAATATAATCGGATTAGTTTATCTATAGGTACTACAATGTTTATTGGGTTCCAAACTATATTTCGCGCAGTTTAGAGAAGAGGGCAAAAGCTACAGCCGTTGGTTTATACTGTTTATGATTTTCCTCTTCATTCAATAAGCCTTCTGGCGTTCAGATTTCGACATAGACCTCCCTTCGCCAGTTCTTCTTTGGTGTACAGCCCATTTCATCTTTGGGCGACCTCTGTATATTTTTCCCTACCACGACGTCGTTCGATGTTTTAAATTTTCATAATTTGAACATACATTTTTTTTTGTACATAATTTTATTTTTGTGGTGCTACCTGCCCAGTATAGTCTTACTTGAGTGTGGAGATTATATGCATACACCAGCTGGAATATTAGAGGTTAATAACAACTTGCAATAAACTTCTCTTAGTGCAATAAGCTTTAATATTATTATTTTTAAGTAAATCCTTGTTAACCTGGCATATAATGTCGTTCAGTTCTTTGAAAAGCCCCAAAGCAGGGTTTCAAAAGGAATTCGCGCATCATTTATATTGATGTCTCAATGTCTCCGTGATGTCCAATGATCCCTAAGGATTAAACGAAAAAAGAGCCTTTGCAACAAAATATCGCACACCATTAAATATCTTAAAAATAACTTAAGCCTCTCTTATTTGAGTTCTATTCGAATCACTTACCATTCCTGATTTAGGTTTTGTCCTTTGATGTTCAAAGCATTCACTTGGCTTGCTGAGAATAAAATCATCGCACTAATTGGGTTAGCTATTTATGTTTATTTATTCGTCGCTATTGTAAACTACCCTACAATCCAAGCCATCCCTAATTCCACAGCCTACCAACTACGGTCTTTACTGTATGCTGTACTTAAAACTGAGATCCCCAAAGTGGCCCCACAGCCGCTAAGGGACGATAAGTCGGAGCGGTGGAAGATGTGCGGAACGCTGACTGGCCACAGTAGAAATTGACCACTATAGAGCCTACCTATAGTGTTTCTAATTTAAATAGTCACATAAATTGTTATTTAACCTTTCTGTACCTGAAAGTAAAAATCAAACGAACGATCCGAAGGGGGAGACATTTGTTACCCCATTCGAGGATTAAGAAAGGGACGCTTAAATGGTTTGGGCATGTAGAGCGGATGAACGAAGAAAGGAGTGTCAAAAGAATATACGATGCGAAGGAAGCAAGGAGTGTGTGCCAAGACAGAGTTATATGGCGGTCCTTCCTCTCTGCCTACCTCTGCGGGGAAACGGCCTGATGGTTAGTTAGTTAGTTTCGATCTTGCTTAGTAAAGTATTTTCATTTCATAATCTTGAGTCATTTGCTTTTGGTAATACTTAGATAGAAGGTAATTTATATTATTTCAGAAATTTTTATCTAATATATCGCATAAAACTTTCGTTCGGGGTCACATTAGAACCCCGCTTCAGAACGGGAGTGTTAAATAAAAAATGTTGAACTTTTTGCATGGCCCCGTTTTTCTTAAAAATCACCCCAAAGGCGCTGTATATTAGACAATGCTGAAAATTGCTTTAAAACTGTAGTGGAAAAACATAACTTGTACTTGGGTTTTTCCCTACATTAAATGAAATTGATTAAAATAATAACAAAAAGGCATTTGCGTATGAATATTATATTTGTGGAATGAAGAAGAAAATACAAAAATAAAGTTTTCAATATTATTAGTTATTTACGATTATGGGAGTTTTTAATTCTTCTTTCATTGTGTTATGTGCGAGTATGGTATATACCAATCTTAGGCCCAATTTAGGCTCCGATACTCTGAAATCGTGTAAGTTGGATGTTTAAATAGTCTATATATTTTAATCTTATATTAGTTGCTACCCGTCAAAAAGCACGGGGTGTTGCGTAACTTGCCGAAAATGTAGTAAAATTATAGGTTGATATTTTATTAGGTAGGCAGAGATAAGAAGAGTTTTTTTTTTAAATTTGATAATTTTCTGAACACATCCGTCAGTTCAATTTTGAAAAGTATGGTCGTACTCATAAAGGAATCATTTTTTTCTGGCTAGCAGCCAGTTTGATAGTAATTTGTTGATTCTGACTAAGGGTTAATTTGACTTTACTTCGTCGTTTAGAACTAGTTCATAATAACACCATTAGTGAGTAGTACACAATGAATCCGAGGCTCTGGAGACTACCACGAGAATCTAGGACTGGGCGGAAGTGTAGGAAAGTTTGTGAAACACTTTAGTATCATATAGGGTAGAGGGTAGGTTTGTTTGCTACAGTTTAACTAATTCTGTGATGCATCGGGCTGGCGGGTGGTTTGGACGGGGGAGGGTCAAAAGATTTGCTCAGGGTTTAACAACCAACCCTTTGGGCAAATTGATATTCTGCATGCGGGGAACTAGGGTGGGGGATCATTTTATGCGCGTCGTTAGTATTTAATATTAGTCGTAATCTTTCATTAAAAGTGATAAATATGTTAGTTAAAGTAGTCCAAAATGAAGTTCTGATACCAACACTATCGTATGTTATTATATCATGGATGACAAAATGCAGCCGAAATGTGGCAAGATCAAATCAGAGTTAATGTTTATTTCTAGTTTAAAATGTTCTAAAATAAAAGGTGATTAGAAAGTAATTAAGTTGATGGCTTCCGTGGTCAAGTGTTAAGACGCTCGTCTACGAACCCAGAGGTCGCGAGTTCAAAGTCGGCATGCGTAAATAAATTTTATTTAATTAATATGCATCATCACGCTTTGAGTTCGTGTAATAATAATAAATAGTATATTTGCGGTACGTTCCGAGTGGTAGATACTTTAAGTATCACCCTGGTGAAAGACCACCATTCAGAATTGAAACGTTGCTTGAAATGGCTTTAGCCGTGTTTGGTGACCAGATCTGAATAGCCATGTACTTCCCAACTTTCCTCTTCCTCATCTCCTTCACAACATATCTCAATTGGGGATGCCATAGTTCCACAGGCTCTAAGACGATTGTGAGCAGTTAGGACTCTGATGTTTTGTAGAGATGCCCTTGTGCTGATATTTAAACAAATGGCACTTTAAAAATTAGCCCTATTACACAATATTGCTGTTTACAATCGTACTACTATTTTCATTATTATTGGAGCAGGTACACGGTGTATTATCGAATCACTTAATATTCACTGCGAAATATTAATTTGGAAATACCGAAAGGGTCAACGCTAATTTATATTTTAACGGCTTATTTGTTCGGGAGGCAAAAGGGTTTATCAATTTAAGCACACCGAGAGATATAAGGGAATTAGTTGAATTAGTTTCCGAATGGAATTACGTTCAGGTCCGGGCGCAGTTATTAAATCGGACACCGGATTATCAAAATACTTCTGGAAACAGAACACCGGCGCTATTAATAGGATTTTAACTCCAGGTTCAACTGTTACGTAAGCACTGAATTGAGAAATATTTCGATTTCCATCACATGGAATGTAGATGGCGGTCTATTCTACGTATTCATTTAATTGAATACGCTCTAGTGGGGGTCTCACATGTAAAAGTACATTTTACAGTGATATATACGAAAAGTATTTGCTTATACCAAAAGTAAGAATGAGTAATAAACATAGGTTTTCCATACATTATATTTGTTTGATTACATTAAGTCAATATTGATTGAAGATACATGGTATTATAGCCTTTTTATATCTATATATTTCGTGCAGTGAAATATATCAGCCACATCTGCGTGCGTATTACCGACTGCATGGGATCTAGGTACAAGCCTCCATAGTCGAGTGGTAAGACGTCGACTACGAATCTAAAGGTCGCGGGTTCCAACCCGGCGTGCGCCAATAACTGTTATTTAATTAATATGTGTCCTAACACATTTAATTCATATAAAAAATAAAAGTATATTTGCGACACGTTCCAGAGTGGTAGAAACTCGAAATATCGCCCGATTTTATTAGAATTCAAAGGACTTGGTAGATATTCCAAGTATCGCTCCGGTTAAAGACCACCATTCAGAATCAAAACGTTGCTTGAAATGGCTTTAGCCGTGTTTGTGACCAGATCTGAAGGTACTTCTCAACCTTCCTCTTATCGTTCTCCTCCTCACTACGTTCAGCCTCACAACATACCCCAATTGGGGGTGTCATAGTGTCACTGGCTCTAGACGGTTGGAAGCAGTTGAGACTCTTGTGTGGTATTCACTATATATATATATTTATTTATTTTAAAGCGAGTATCTGAAAGGCTCAGTCCTATTATCATTGTTACAACTAAATAGAATTTTGGATCGCGTATTTCTCGTTGGTATTTAAAAGGCATCAGTGGAGCCAGTGGAACTAGGGCATTCCAGTTGAGGTATGTTGTGAGGTAAGGAAGGTAGTGGGAATGGGAAGGAGATGGAGGAGCGGAAGGTTGGGAGGTATCTGGCTATTCAGATCTGGTCACCAAACACGGATATCTATTAAAAAACTACCTTTTATTGATAGTCACTTCAGTGTAGAGGTAAGCAGTGAACAACCATTTACAAGATTGTCTAAAATAAATAAAATATATAAATTTTAATGCTAAGCGCTTCGTAGAAACCTAAATTCAATGTTTTCATAAAATTTCTGAGATATTCAGACAACGTAGGTAACCATAAAAAATTATAGCAGTGTTTATTTGAATTCTAAATATTTTTGGGTATTCATTAAATTAAATCGTCACGAAGAAAGCTTATCAATCACAATGATTGACTACTGGTTTTTAGCGGTAAGGAGAAATGAGGCATAAAATGATGTTTTATGACTTTCGCGTTGATTAAAAATCGCTTATGACTATGATGACGAGTTTTTTTAACGTTTTCGTATTTCTTGTAGGTAAATAAATCAACTGTTTTCAAAAATTCTTCAATTAGCATGAAAAATACACGCTTTTACGAGCACAAAAAATGTTAATAAAAAATAACATTTTCTTTTACTGATTTTAATTAACATTTTCTTATGTCAAACTTCATTACCATATTATATTTTATACTGTTGAAGCATAACATTGTTTTAGGCAATGGTATTGTAAAAAAGGTTATAAATGACGACCTTTATATCCGAGCGGTTAAAATCCTAGGCTACGAATCCAGAAGTCGCGGGTTCGAATCCCGGAGTAAGCAAAAAAATAGTGTATATTTGAGGTATGTAATAATTTATATTCGAACAGATTGAAAATCGAAATGGCCAGGTACTTCCTCAACTTCCTCTTCCCCATCTCCTTCTCCTACCTACCCCTTTCAGCCTCACAACATACCCCAATTAGGGATGCCATAGTCCCACTGGCTCCGGATAGTTAGGAAACTTATGCGGTATAACATATTATTTTGGTAAAAGCTCCTGCAATTATCTTTACATTGAACAAAAATGTAATCCGTATTTGAACCTATGTTGGGATATTATTTATTTATTGGTTCTCGGAACAAGTACCTACCTTTGAACACATAAAAGAAATCAGTCAAAAATGACAATACAATTTATAAATGATACTAGATGTTATCCGTGAAAAATTACGGAATCTTGAATTGCCAAGAAAAATATAAGTTGCTTAAATCCACCCATTTTAAATATAAATATATCTACTAAAATACATTATTGGTAGGCACTTTAATAGGTATGTGGGATTAGAATAGATTCTTTTCAAAATGTCGTTATTTGTATTAATTAATTCAACATTAATTTTGAAAATTTCATTTCTAATTTTGAAACTGTTAATTCGTGGTGGAACTCCATTTTAATGATTGTAATAATACCAAATTTTTAACGTTTTTCGACTATTTTTCTTATTTAACTGTTTTTACTGCAAGTTTTTTAATCAACACAAACATAGGAACTAACCTCAAAATCCATCGACGTATGTTATGCAGTTCGATGATGTGAAGTTAACGCAGACGGAGAACATTTGCAATATTATGTGACGACTTTTCTTGTCTCTTTCTCTCTCATGGTATACGACGTAAAAACCTGGAGAAAGTTATTTATTGCAAATTTGTATAGGTTGGGTAAAAATATTTAGCTCTCTCAATAAACATTCTAACTGAGATTGTATTAGTTATTAATGGTTAAAGCTGCTTTAGTTTTCCTTTAATGCAACCAATTATATCTTCCGGTTGAAATCAAATACTTGAATCGGGTCACGTGAAGAGTCAGAATAACAGAAGAGTATGTATGAGACGATGTATGAATGTGAATGTAGCAAGGAGTGTGTGCCAATACAGAGTAATATGGCGGTCCGTCCTCTGCCTACCCCAGCGGGGAAACGGCGTGATGGTTAGTTAGTTAGTTAGGTTGAAATTAAACTCAACAAGTAAACATACAACATCTACGAAAGGCATAGTATAGTAAAGTATGTTAGTAACATACATAGTATTGGTGTTTGAATGAGATCATGCTGACATGACATGACAGTATTATTACGTATGTAAATGGTTCACGATGACAGGAATAACTGCCACATTATGTCTCGGCTGTAGAACTAAGTGTTGGGAAAATAAACATAATTGTTGCAGTCAAATGGGATGCGTGTTCGCAGGAACATCTGCTTCGCATCATGTCTTTGTTTTGCTTCTTGGCAGTTGATTTGTATTGTTTTATTTAGTGGCTAAATGTGTGAAAATGACAAATTAAGCACATGCTGATAATTGAAAGATTCCGCTGCTGCTGGCGTTTTACGTGCTTGCAAAAAAACATGCTCGTGCCCTTGACATTTGTGAAATTGTTCAAATCTAAAACAAATGCGCTTGTAGTTAATTTACCTCAAAATGCTAAATAATGCTATCTAACTAACTAAATAACTAACCATCACGCCGTTTCCCCTCAGGAGTAGGCAGAGAGGATGGACCGCCATACACCTCTGTCTTTGTACACACTCCTTGTTTCATTCATATTCGTACATCGTCTTATACATACTCTTCTATTGACTCAAGTGTTTGATTCACTTGATCGTGTCATGTCTTTCTCAGGCGTCCCCGGATTCTTCTACCGTTCACCTTCGCGTCATATATTATTCTCCTATTTATTTCTTAGTTCATCCGCTCTACACGCCCACACCACCTAAGCGTCACTTTCTTAATCCTATTCATTAAGCTTACATCAGTCCTGCATTCTCTCCGGATATCAGCATTTTCAATACGCTTGTACATGGTTTTACCGCACGTACGTCTCAGGGGATCTCATTTCTACAACGATTTAGACGATTCTTTTGTGTGATCAACAAACGGATATGCGAATCAAGGGGGGTTTCTATATAAATAGAAAAAAAATTGCTTCCTTTTGAAAAAAACTTATGGATCAGCACCCAAAACTACACACTTTTTGATTATTGAGGAGCAATATTACAATAATGATTTATCTGTTAATTCTATACGGGTAATTACGAAAATGTCTAAAGTTTCCAATGAATACAATTCTTAAATAGTAATCTTTTGAATCCTCTATGAAATGAATACTAGAATTTTTAGGTAAAACATTCAAAAATGTGTTTGCTGGTTTTCAAACTTTATTTTGCTGACATTTTAGTATGTTTTTCATAGAATTTAAAAGATTACAATTTAAAAATATGATTCACTGGAAACCTTCAACATTTTCTTAACAGCCCATACAAAATTTACAGATAAATCATTTGTAGTATTGCTTGTATTAGAATTCTACAAAGTGACGTTTGAGTACTAAGGCTTAGTGAGAATACGTAAGAAAGTGCAATGTGCATTTGGAACAGTTCAGTGAGCCTGTATTATTGAAAAGTTTTGCTGAGAGTTTCCTCCAGTCATCTTTCATTAGGATAGAGCCACAAAGTGTTCAATTAGCGGTGTAATTGCTCACTTAACGCCGACGTGATACGCCGGGCTGGACATGGGTATAAATACGCCGATCGCTTGTCACATACGTAGTAAAATGATTATCATTTATCATCACGCAGTGTGGTGATTGTTTTCATAAATTTGCGAAACAGCTGAAAGCATTGTTAGATACTAACATTCCCGGAAAATGTTACTTTGTATTTCATGTGCTATTCCGGTATATCTATCACCAGTGTCGCCGCAATGAATCAATTCAAGACACGTATTTAGAATATAAACAAAACTGCACATATCTTAAAGTTCGTGACTAAAAAATAAGTAACTTATGACTGCTAACTTGCTGCTAACTAACAGTTAATTAACTGACGTGGTAAGAGAGCTTTGGAAATCTGCTTTCTGAGAGATTAGCGTACATAAATTACATAAACCGTATCTTTTCCAGTTGCCCTTACAATGGCCCATTCAAGTCGAAGGAAGTCCCAAGGAAGTCGCAAAGCTTCCGTCTTATTTTTATACCCAATTGGGAGAAGATGAAGAGGGAGGTTTCGAATTATTCGGCTATTCACTTCTGCTCACTTACGATATAAAATATCATTCAAAGCATCTTCTCGGTTCTGAATGCTAGTCTCTCACCACTGTAATACTGAGAGTATGAAAATTCAATTAAAAATTATATAAGCTATAAGCTGACTTAAATTGGGAGACATAGATACACAGGTATCATAAAATAGTTTATTCCATGTTGATGACAAAAATTATAAATAAAATATCGCGCATCACTTATTTATAACACATTGTTCGGTACTTCAACCGATTTAATTTATATTCTTGTAATTTTTATTTGCTTATGTGGATGCATACTTATACAATAGATAATTTGCTTTATTATTTTATTTTTTCTAGTTGAGTTAATTTGCTGTCTATGAACAAACTGTCAAACTTTATATACAAATAGAATCACTCCTTTCATTCTCTTTCGTCAAAGAACCTTCAGAGCTACGATATTTACCTTCAACATACCGAATCAACGTGCCAGAGTTGAGTTTAAAGCCTTAAAACTTTGAATATTACAATAGCAAAATAAAAGTGAAGCACGAGTGTTTTTATCTATTCTCGAACAACAGTAATCCATATGAGGAAAATCTTTGACAAATACAAATAACCAAAAACTCCATGATTTAAGACCTCGGATAGGTCGAGGACTTCCCGCACACATTGGTCCTTCGAGTCGGATTTTGGTAGAAATCTGAAACCAACGCCGTCACTTCCAAGTCCGCGATTCACAACCATGGACGAGAATCATCCTACTCACAATTTGATATATTTAACTTTGCACCTCATTAGTTAAAGTCTCAAGGCGATCTTTAGAACCATTGTAACTTTTATCAAGTACTCGTTACCACTATTCTACTACCTTACTATTTTCTCAATTTTGCTTAACATATTTATTGCACTTCAACTAGATCACTCTTCCTCTCAACTTCATCCCATTGTAACTTTCACTTTATTTTCTTTCTTAATTTTCACCTTTTAGCGAAGAGGAAGCCCATAATAGGTCGAATTTCTGTTATTCTTTAAAGGCACTTAATATAATTTTATAACTATTGGTCTTCCAAACAGTTGAAACATATAATTCATCTACCTATCCATACAAATCAACGGCATTAAAAGATCACAATACAATTGTACTTTTAGACCACCCAAATAAATCAATTCCAAAACCTCACTAAACAAGTCAAATATCAGTTTTAATCGTAGTTTACGATTGTTATTTTTCCTGTACAGTTTATGCCTCAGTAATTGCCTCAGTATGGTGAGGCGTGTAATTTTGCCAATTAAGCTTTTAGAAAAAAGTTGTCTGTCATTTTCCAATTAGCAAGTGGAGTGATAAAGCGTTTTGTGATTCAAACATTTAATTACAACCACTTTATAGAGAGCCTGCAGCTTGTTCATTCATTTTTTTTTGCTGCATGAACAATATTGTAAACAAACTCGGTGTGTTATCAATATATATATATATATATATATATATATATATATATATATATATATATATATATATATATATATATATATATATATATATAAATATATATGTGTGTGTGTGTGTGTGTGTTATTATATGCTAAAATAATATTTATCGTAACATACGTATTGTTAATGAATAATGATACTCTCAAAATACTTTAGCGATTAAGATTATGATGACGATTGCATAAAAATAAACTCTTGTACATATTTTAATTTCGACATATTGTATGTTTTTTTTACAGATGTAGAACGTGCATCTTTAAATCCAAACAAAATAATGTTTTTTTGTTGCTTTGTAGTATATAGTGCTTTAGAATAAATAGTTGCCTAGTTAATTCCCAGTATATACCATACAAGCCATAGAACCACTGTAGGTATTCAACTTTATCAAGTACAAAAAAATGTATATATACAGGGTGTCCCAGAAGTCGACGTCAAGCCGGAAGCGGGTGATAGGCCAAGTTATAATAGTTATCAGACAAATATTTAAAAAAAATCTTATTTGTGCATTTTAAAAATTATAGGCATTTCAAAAAATGAGAAAATCTACACCCTGTGATCGTGTTTTAACTCCCGTTTTACAAATCTATATTTTTTTCATTTTTTTTTTTAAATTTTATCCTGAATAATACTTCTGTAAATCGTTGCCTAAAATTTTAAGCCAACTACCTCAGCTTGGAAGAAAATGTCACTTTTTGCCCAACTAAGTATTCAAAATTAATACTTCGCCCAATTTTAACTGCCTGTAATGAAACAAAAATGTACTACGCTAGTTTGGCAAGTAACTTTAAAAGTTGGCGCATTTAATAAGAATTCCAAAATTGTATAACAATTGCTAGTGATCTAGCAAGTTTCTTGGATATATTTTTTGTTGTTGTAAAGAAACCCAGTTTTGAACAAATTTTTCTTGCTTACTTAAAATGATTCTAGTGTACCCGAGGCTTTCCTTAAGGCCGTAACCCTAAGATTTTAGTTGAATGAAACGGAGAGAGACGGAGAAAGTAACTCTATGAAGTGTGAGCGATACAGATAGGGGCACCACTTTTATTAACGTGTGAGATTGATAGATATTACACCATTCGACTAGTGCGAGCGAGACAATAGTCGCTATTGTCCAATGCAATTGTTATTATTAAGCAATGTTTCGATTCTGAATGGTGGTTTTTCACCAAGGTGATACTAGAGTGTCTACCACTCTGAAACGTGTCGCAAATATTATTTTATATGAATTAAATGTGTTGTGACACATATTAATTGAATAAAAGTTATTGGCGCATGTCGGGTTTGAACCCGCGACCTTTGGATTCGTAGTCGAGCGTCTTACCACTCGACCGTGGAGGCAAAAAACCATTATATTTTCTACTGCCAGATAACTTCATGTATTGGAAAATCGTTGATAACTTCACAGCAACCTCCCCCTCTCTTTTATAAACGACTTACGTAATAGATAGAAAGGTTACAACGGAACTTTCAGTGGCCGGTCCATAACAATCGTACAGATGGTCAACGATTACGATGGCCTTAAGGATTTTTATATACTGCGGTTACGATTCGTCGGTATTATTTATCACTAATAAAAAATATATTCCGTATGGTAACAAACATTTTCCAATTTTTTTCCAGTGTAAGAAAAGCAATTTGAATTTCTCATCCCCGTTCTGCGTGGGGTTGCATTAAAGCGATCAACCCCATAAAAATATTACGAGCTATAAAACGCGGCCGAGGCGAGACATGCCGAGTATCTTTTAGGATTTACCCTTCAAACTTTACGACTTACCTTTACAGATATTGCACTTTGCCCAAACTATGGTTGAGTCAATTTCAGATTAATATATAGAAAAAGTTTCCAAACACAATTTAATCAAAACCAAAATAAAATATGAATTCGTTTATTGCTTCCTTCGCTTGATGAAAGAACTTGCGTGCTTAAATTACACTTCGAAGATGTTATAGCTATGTCTTACCGGTCATCTGATGCTGCTCTAATAGCTCGCAAACTCCATTCCTGGTCTGTCTTTTGCAAAACCAACAGTGTCAAATTTAATTATTTTTTTCTCGAAAAATAAATATTATATTATTATTTCTTTGTTCCATTTTTTTTTTTTTTTTTTTTTAGTTTTACAACAATAGTGATTTTTTCTTTTAAAGTTCTGCAGCCTAATTATTATTATTTTTAGGCGCGACTGTTTCGCCATCCGAAGGCATTGCCGTTGAGAAGTCACGTACAGACGAATATTATTAATGATTATTAGCGTGGAAAGATTCCCTACCTAACATATTTGGAACTTCCTGTAACCAACAATTCTTACACTTATAAATTATTTTAACTAACCACTTCATATTTTTTCAATTGTTTTACTGTTCACAAATACACAATATTTGTTTAGTTAGAAATGTAGACCCGTGGTTGATACGTTGTTTCAAATTACCCGCACATAGCACCTACCTGTTGTGGCCTTCTGCAGCTTCCAAGAGTTTAGTGGCATTTTTGAGTGCTAACCCTTAAGGTGAACTATCACAAAACTGCGCCATACAAATTCACATTGCCATATCATTCAATTGATATTCACTTTGCAAAGTAATATTGCATTGTCTGCAGATACTAGTAGGTACCCACTCGAAAGTATTACTAAAGTTTTGTGGTTAGACTAATGTGACAACCTTGAAGGGTAAAATACAAAAATAATAATTAAAATGGACCCGTCAAATGTTTCTCCGCGCTTGTCATTTTCTTTGAATAAAAATAAAAATGTTACCTTTTTTCAATTAACTTAACACTGTGATGTTGATTCCCAATAAGTGAGGGGATACAACAGCTCAGATCTAGTCAATATGTAAATACTAACGGCCCGATGATTGATGAGCTTTAAAACTGCCTGAAAAAGATGACACTCGCAGTTGACGCGGCACCGTAATAGCTGAACTGCCCTTCAACAAGCAATAAATCCTCCTGTTTATTAAACACACCGAATTGGAGACTTTAGTTATGACGACATTAATATTCTCGTCTCCCACGTGACGGATACTCACCAGTGGTGGCTGGTGGCTTATTTCCAACTGAAGATCGAAGGTTCATATAATTTCTACTATAGCAATTATGAATACATTTGATATGTAAAACAACACGTGGAACATAATTGTCTTTCAATGCATTAACATTAAATCTAATTTACAACTGTTTATTGTGTAAAACAAATAAAACCTTTATGTAATCTTCAAACACACCTTTCTCAACCAACGTTTTTTTTTAACAAACTTTTCGTCACCACCAAATAAGATTTACTTAAATGCATTGTTGTACATCTGGTAGATTAAAAATAAGGTATCGTTTGCTATGAATCGCTTTCCTTTCTCAATGTATCTATCAATAATTATGATTTTTTTAGCCGAAAAATATGTGCCATTGATATCACAATTCTAGGAACACGGAAATCGGGATTGGTTCGATGGTCTGTAATAATATTAACATTACAAAAGTGGCTATTCAAGAATTCGGTTTTCTGTCTATCTCACCACAGTCCTAATCTCCTTCTCTTTCATCATTAGATGTTCATATTTTCTGCATATTTATCTATCCCAGTCTCTAAGGAATCTCTTTTAATAAGAACGTCGCTCTTAAAAATTGACTCAATGACTTCTTCACCTTTATATTACAGAAAACCTTTTATGACCGGTTAGTAGCTGAGTAGACAGACGCGTCGGATTCCTACCCTACAATTCTTCTGCTAGCCAAGTCCTTCATCATTACACAAGCAACACTTTTCGCTTATTATGATGGTAGTAGAAGTTTTTCAAATATTGTTGGGTTATTCTTAACCCGAGAATGTTTATCTTTAAAAAAAATATTCGTATATAAAATATTTTCACATAACATCTTTTTTAACATCAATAGAAACACTTTTAGCGCGTTGGGAACCGATTGTAAACAATCCCGGAGAACATGTTAATGATCGGTTGAAGCATTTTTTTGTAAATAATTAAAGTATTTCACTAAAAGCTTTGAGGTTTCTAATCACTGTCTTGTATTTTAGTAAGGCCGTGTGAAGTGAATTCCCCGTCACCCGTCGCCCTTAGCTCTCGGTTCTTATCGTTTTCAATTTGGTTAGTTTGGCGAGGAAGCCCCGCCCAACGCCTTGTAATTGGGGCGCTCTATCTCCGAGTGTCGAATGATAAATCAACCTCCGTACAAACAACCGGAGCGGCGCGTTGGCGGCAGCGTCATCCTTCTACCTCTTTTATGGATATTAATATGGAATTAATTATATTGTATGGCAGACCTAACTAACCAACTAACCGTCACGCCGTTTCACCGCGGGGTTAGGCAAAGAAGATAGAACGCCGCACAATGCACATGCCCTGAATCAAGAATTTGATTCACTCAATCTTAATATCACCAAGTCGCCGGGTTTTCATGGCCGTGCCCTGTCTTTCTCGGGCGTCTTCAACTTATTCTACCATTCTCTTTCACGTCATATATTCTTCTCACAATTCTTTCTTCGTCAATCCGTTTTAAATGTCCAAACTATCTAAGCGCGTCGCTTTTTAATCCTATCCATTAAGCCTACATCAGCCTTGCATTTTTTCTAGATATCCACATTTTTAGCACCTCATACATGGGTTTACCGCACATACGCCTCAGGAATTTCATTTCTACGGCAATAAATCTACTTTCATCCTTACTTGACCAGTTTCACGCCTCACTGCGATACTTCAGGGTTTGTATAAGTTCTCCGTTGTGGACTGCTAGCTTCGCTTTTTTGGCATTTTTTATTTGCACCAACAGCGTTTAGTCCTCCATTGTAGTTTCCTGCATTCAACCTTCTTTAAATATCCTTATCAGCCTTTCCATCTCTCGTAAACATTCTTCCAAAATACACAAACTCATCCACTTACTCCAAATATTTTTATTTATTGTGTAAAGGGACTTTCTCAGACCCAATTTTCGAATGTGTAATTAATATCCCCTGGAAGGAGGTTGGATTTATACCTACTAATTTTCAAGGTTTGTTTTTAACATTTGTAAACGTTTCGATTATTTAACCTTTATGTGACTGAAAGGGTACCCGGGTACCCTTTTCGGTTTTCAAAATAGATTTTTTTAATGTTCCAGTAAGTCTAACCGGCCGAAACTTCCTGACTTCTCCACAATATTGAAAATGAACGATTAAACATAAACGTTGGATATGTTTAATTGTTCATCTTAGCGGAAAATGGATAAGTATACTTTACAACTTCTAATGACTGAAAGAGTACCCTGGTATCATGTGTTTTATATGGAATTTGAAGCTTTTTCGTATTTAGTAATCATTTTATCTTATTTTAAATAGTAAAAAATATGTACTGTTGTGTTCAAAGTACATCACCTGTACCCTAATACTATTTTTAATCACCTATTTAATTAAAAACCCCAAGAAAAGATGGTACTGGGTGAAATTCCTATCCACTTCCTCAAGTATTAAACTGAGTCGAAATATTATATATTTCGTAATAAAAGTGGTCCAGGAAACTTCAGCAAATGATATACTGTCAATGAAACCTTCATATCAATTTTAAAAAGGTGCAGTTTTCTTCAGTCACATAAGGGTTACATAACCGGTCCTTTTGAAATGGACACCACTAACTCATTTACATTGGAAAACATAAGCAAATACACTCTTCTCATACATATATTACGATACATCCACACGGCTTTTAATCGGTCATTACAAAATTAAGATAAGCGAATAGTGTGTTACCAGCAAAATATTATTTCACAGAGACGTGTCAAAATGTCAAGTTAATCCGGAAGAATGGCGGAGGCTTATCTCGCATGCGCGGTGTCGCGGTGTGGGTCTGAAAGACTTATTCAAATATTTCGTGGGTTCCCAGCTCCGATGGCCGCAGCTCGCAGCTCGCAGCTCGCAGCTCGCAGGCGGCAAAGCTGATTTAAAGGCACATCAAATAGAGGTTTAGTTTTTGTTAGCTCGGAGCGTTTTGTTTTTGTTCTTGTGCGATATATCACGAAAATTTTTTACGCCAGATTGAAGCCATTCGGCGTTTAGTTGATGATTTTTATGAAGCAGACTTTCGTACGTAACTGGTTCCTGAAATAAATATGATAAAGTTGAAATGTACGAAAGTAGAGCGATGTAAAAAACATGGAAAAGTGTTTTTTAAACGTTTATTTTAGAATCAATAAGTAAGTAACACTGTGTAGTATCTGGTGTTTTCTTTATACATTTATTTATATACTTGGATACTTTTATTTTTCATTTATTGATAAATAGTTATTTACACGCTGCGTCTATTGCCTGTTTTTCTATTGCCCTTCGTACATGAGATTTACCCTCTCCATTAGGATCATATTCCTACATGATAGTCGAAAAATTGACAATATGCTGAAGGCTTCGTTCATATTCTTGGTTGTCAACGTCCTAACAGTGAGTTCGTTATCTGCTTCTTCTTTATTTTCTTAACCTTCATTTTGTAGTACATTTATCTTTTGTATATTAATCAAATCCTCATTTGACAAAGGTTCTGAGCGAGATTCCATTGACTTATTAATGCGTTGTTGACATTGAAGTTAAATTATTTCACTATATTGGCTATTTTATTTTTAGTCCACAAAATCATTTATCATTTGTGGACACGTTTTTTTCCAGCAACCTTTTATTGTCGAGTCTTTTAGTTTAGCCTAAAGGTTTTTAATAATATATATTGCATTTCATGTATTATAATTCTTCCAGAAATCTCTTGGTGTAAGCCGTCTTTCCTTGTCAATTTTCTTTATTGCTTGATTAATTATTCTTCTCATATAATACCGCTTAAAAGTAGCGCGTGAGTTCGGGCGAAATTGACAAAAAATACTTTAAAAAAATAAGTACGAAACAGCGAATTGTACGAAAGTTGAGGACCGCCTGTATCATGTATTATAGGCACCGTGTATTTTCTTTTTACCATTTTTAACTCGTTGCAAATACGAGTATGAGCGGCCGGCATCAACTAAGTTCCGATTCGTTTTTAATCATATTGGGGACTACTATTACTATATCGACTCATGGCTTGAACGTATCTTATTTTAAAATGAGAGAAAAAAAATGCAATCGAAATGTATTAAAATTGAAATGAAAATGAACATAACGTTATGTTAATTATTATCAATACAAATATCACATCACGTACCGTAGGGGTTATTTCAATAATTTTCCACTTTTTATTTATTACAGATGACCGATAGATCGGCCTCTAGGAGTATTCGCATATACCAGTGAGGTCTATGGATCAACGGAGTGAGATCAATAGATACTCGTCTTCGTTATTATTTCTTGAGAGGATTGGATCGAAAAATAAAATCAATTTTTTCTAGCACTGTATACCAGTACTATCAATCCTGTTTACCGGGGGATTTAACATATTTACCAAGAGTACAAGACGTTTGTCTCTCAAATGTGCCTTTGGTTTTTATAACGTATGTTTCCACAAATAGTTGGATGGTGTCACACCGCGAGGGATATTTTGTCCTAATTCTGTTAGTCCAACTCACTCACCGGGGCTACTCGTTACTCTGTGATTTCTGCTAATAACGCGGATTCAAACTTCGCGAACTGCACCTACTGCAATACTGTTGCCTCCATACGTGATGCAGTGTGTTTTGTGTGAAAAAGGCGGCCGGAGAAGCGCGGTAATTAGGCGGTGAGTTTACGTGGAATGATGCCAGCATCATAATTCTTTTAACCATCGTGTTTAATGTTAAATGTAACTGGTTTCAACGTTTTATCTGCATTGGCAGTGCTTCGGGAAACGTCTGATCGTTAAATCTTCAAAATGGCTGTATATTCAAATCGTTATGTTCACGACTGAAGCTTTGATTTAAACGATTTTTAACGCGAAGGAAAAAAACTGTAAATGCTGCAAAAAAGTTAAAGACCGAGTAGGTACCGGAATATTACATAAAGGCATCTGATAATCTGTGATTTCTGCATTTGAAAAAGTATTTGAATGGAAATTCGATTTGTCAATTTGATTGCTCGTCTCGACATGTTTATGGCAACACATGTATATCTAAGGAATCCCTGGATTTTTCTAGAAATTCTTGGTACAAATTTTCCTTATCTCACTCTCATCATTTTTGGTGAAATATTAATTGTTTATCTAAAATTTTATTAAAGATTTGTCGGGGTGAAATGATATGAAGTTGATTCTCCAATGAATAATTGTTGAACTCAATTTCATTGTTGAATCTCGTTTGATTAAAAAAGAAAGAGAATGACCTGTGGCGGTTACTTTGTGGTATTTAGAAATATTGAAGATTTATGAAAGATATTTGCGAAATTCAAAATTCGATGGTCGATCTATGATGATTTTTTTTTCTAATTCCCTTTCCATCATCTAACATTCCCTAGTTCATCAATAAGAGCTGTGTAATCTCGTTGTACCCCTTTGTTCTTCGGGAGTTACCAGTTAATCCCCATCGCCTTGTCAGATGAAATTAGTGAATTATTCCCGGAGAACAGGATACTGCGTAGCTATTGAATGTGTAAGCCATTTAGCCGTCATACCGCGGATGATTGGTTGAGACGTGAAGGGGGTCGCTTGGCGGGGATCCAGCAAAGCCTTAAAGACCTACTTGTAGAATTGAAACATAATAATACGACGGACACAAGATACTAGTGTTACAAGTTACCACGTACTCTTACGCTGAAGCGGGTGTACGACTATGGTTTTTTGTGGTAGGTCGTTTTCTCATCCGATATTATAATTGTGTACCTGTGTCTTCAGATATTTTATTTTATCGTTTTGTTACACGCCGAGTAGGGTTTTCACATAGATTATAACTAAGTAGAAAATAATCAAAAAGATTATACAAAAAGTATTTGAAGCATAATTTCGCTCGTGCAATGCAAAAGAACCACGTGTGGAAAAAACGTAAAATATCCGGGAATTCACCTACTTTGTTGTGTGAAAAGACCACATCTTTTATTTATCTCAATTCGCAGTTATTGTTAGACATGTTTCTTTGCAACTGTAACAAATATAATATATTATGTTTAATGTAAAACCAACGTATCTATCAATACGGTCATTTCGAATCATCAAAAAACCCACTCGTTTATACTGATTACAGAAAAAAACATCAGTAAATTGCAGTTGTTTGATTTTTGACAAATGTTTTTAAATTCCTCAAAACTTCAAACACCATTTTCTCAAAATCACGATTCTCGCACATGTGCTTCTTTTCCATCACACGAGCGATATGTCGAACAAAATTTACCAAACCATCAATGTAAATATACCTTCTACAAAATACATTAACCAAACAGAAACGGGAAAATTAAACAGTAAATTAAAAAATAGCTAACTGTTAAAAATAAAACTGACAACTATAGATATTATATAATTTTAAAAAAAACCACAAACGCATCTAACGCATCTAATCTTAAAATTGTACCGGTCTGAAGATGCCCATCATAAGGTGAAACCGGTCAGGTCTTAAATAAAAAATATTGGAATAAAGTTAAACATTTGGTATTATTAAAATAATTTAAAATAAATGTAGGTAGCAGTAACATAAAATAAATAAACTTAAACTATATTTAAACACAAAATACTGGAACTACCTGTACAGTACTTACTCTAAAATGATTTTTTAGGATTCTGCAAAGTGCTTGTGTAGATTACGCTTCATTCCATGAATGGAGTCATTAAATATATCAACAATACCCCAAAATTGTTTCCCAGATCATGCATCCTATTAGTTAGCGAGTGGGACTGGTTGCTTGTGAACTTGTTGCAGAAAAAGTAACATTTTGTCTTGCGTTCCTCGTCGATGCATGACATTTTAAAATTGGCTACGAAAAAAAAAAATTCTGAGTCTTAACCTTTTGATAGCCTGCTCATAGTTTATTTCGTGAATTCTTATTTAATCTGAACAGAAAGACGAAATGTTTTTAAGGTAACTTTGAGTATAAACTTAATCGTTCTTATTTCATTTATAGCTTTGTTTTGTTCCTTAAGCGTCCACGGTGTGATTACACGAACATGGTTCTATAAATGAATATTAGCCAGGTATTATTTTTTTTTCTAGTGATATTATCTTATCTATTATTATATTAATATAGATGTCTGATGCTGATTGGTTTTCTTTTTGGTTTCAGGTAAGGACAACCGAGCACCTAATGTTTCAATGTCGCAATTTGTGGTAAGTAGAGAACCTCAGCTTTTCTTTGTCACCCATTAAAATTGAAACAGAATACTTTAATTAAATTGAATTGTTATCTTTTATCCCGTTTCTATGAAAATAACCCCCTAGGCACTTCCAAAGAATATTTTCAAAAAGAAACCTTTTTAAGTTATAATTTATTTCGACCTCTTTATTAATCGAATAAAGATATGTAAAGTTTTTTAATGAGGGTTTTTTCAAAAGAGGTTGTTTTATATGCGTACTAAAATGCGTGATTTCACTTTAAATGCGTAAATGTTTTTAGAGACGCAATTTCTCAATACAGTAAGTTAGTTACCTACATGAATTATATATATTTTTTGCGATTAAAAAAATGACGAAAGTTGAAAAAAGTTGTCATGTGTCCCAATAATATCATGCATTCTCACCGTAAACGGAGATTTTAAAAAAATCTAACTTTTACATTAAATAAATCTGATAATGCATCGTTACATCATTTTTGTACTTCGCCTACAGTATTTATTTCAGTACTGTTTCCTATTTACCACCCGTCCGATACTATTGGGCGGGCATCGTTTATCCGAAGTATTACCATAATATTCAAATGTGGTTTTTATGACTGCCCACGGGAGTATTCTGGCAGGCGATACATACTCAGTGTGCGTTTTTATTTATTTATTTACTTTGACGAGACTAGCCTTCGCTGCACCGGGGCTGCTAGTTTTGAATTATTCATTTCATTTCAACGAAGGGAAAGGGAAAATACGTGAAAGGGAAAGTGAAGAGCCAAAATAACCTCTTTACAAGGGTTTTTAATTAAATTCATTTTTCCTTTTTTTCCGTGACTAGCTTTAGGTACTGAGCTCGTTGACATTTCAATATAAATTCAATGTTTTTTCGAATCTCGTCAAACGATTTAGCGTTGTCTTCGCATTTGACTTGAGCCGTGATGTTCATGGTGCGTTTCCCGTATATCACGATATATATTTAGTCGTTTTTTTCTTCATTTTATGTTTTATGGAACATATGTTGGCATTTGATGAACCTTAAATTTATTGTTATTTCCATACAAATAATTTCATATTAATATGCCTGCGTATGTTCAATTTATCTGGCAATATTAGTCTAAGGTTCTATCGTCCAAACAAAAAAAATGCTGACTTGTAGAATGTGTAGTCAGGAAAAAAAAAATCATCAATGATTGACTCAATGTAATCGAGTTGAAAAAAAAAATAGATGAAAACATCATTTTAGGTTAATTAGTTGTACTTTGTACTAACTACGTAATTGTATGTTTGAAAAACTTACAATTACTAAAATACTGAAAAAAGGGTTTTGATATGAAAACCAATCACCTGCAAAAAAAATCAAATAATATACACCCTTAAAATACCACTTCTAATAAAGGTATCTATTTCGATTCTCCCTTCTCTCTTTAAAAGTAACCCCTTAGCCCGATACGGTTATAATATACTTAGAGATAACAATTAAATATGGGATATGTCATAATAACCGCAATCAATTATTATTATTATTATTGTGTTGGATGGAGGGTTAAAAATGTGTGCGCCGTTATTCAATCACCCCATGTCAAATTGAATTTTTCAGCCGCGGCGTGAAGGGTAACATAGGGGTAATTATTTAACCCTTTAATGAATATTAATCTCACTTTTTAACGCTTTCATACGGGTTGCTATCTCAAAAGAGGTGTAAATTCACGTCTGCGATTACTAATTATGAAATATTGTTATCTGCTAGAAGATAAACGCATGTAAGTCTAATTAACACAAAGACCTTTTATATTACTCAGTACTTTTGTAACTCAGGACTCTCTATTAACTATTTTGGGGAGGATGTCTTTGCTATCCACTAATGGGATTCAGAGATATATATTATTTTTTATTGTTGTCTTACAAGGTACCTATACGTAGTGTCTTAGAGCTATTTGTTTCTTTTGTGGTACCTTTAGCTAAAGTAATGGTGATTCTATAAGTTTGCCAAAACGAGTCGTTTAATCGACAGTTATTTCCGCCTTTACTGCTTTATTCACATTTTAAAATTATGATGTTTACGTGCATCTTATTATCTGTTACATGTTTATGTGTTATATTTGAGCAATATTTAACCTAAATTTTACATTTACGTTGCATAATTTGATTAGTATTAATGTTTTGCTGTATGATTATTTGTAACTTAATTTTATCATTTAAATAAGGAGCACTGTGGGAGTAATTTGAAAAACACAACCCCAGAATGGGGAGAGAGCGCACTTGAGGTGACATGTTACAAAACCGTGCTGTATAAATGCAATGTTATTTTAATAGTTTTAGGCATGTCACTTAAAAGTCAGAACCGAGGTTAAAATATCTAAATCTCCTAATTAGACCATTCTAATGTTTACAATTGAATAACACATTAGGCTTTGACATCTTTGCTGAATTACCTTGAATTTTAATTAATAACGTGGTTACTGATGAAACAACCAGCTCTTAAGAGATGACACATTGATTAACGTTGGTTTGTGGGAGGATCTAATGATTTAAGAATAAAGAAATAATAAATCAACCGACGCGGTTTTTTAGTAAAACATTAACATGTTTTCTATATAGCTATGGCCGATGTAATAGTTGAATGACTTATGAGAGCGTTAAAATGTGAGGCTTTATTGAAATTTGCATCGAAAATCATAATACGAGTATATGTCATCAAAAAGCTGGAAAAACTCCTCACTTTAATCACCTGTTCACTGACGAATGTTTTATTCTCGTTTTCTCCCCCAAAAACACCTCCTTTCATCATCCATGTTGATGTTCAACTTCGTAGCATAATTATGTCGAAGTTCAATTTCTATTTCCTGTACACTTTCTCCAGCTCCCTCTCTTCGATGAATTCCCTTACCGCCATTATTCGTTGGCTACCCATACTGCTTACAATCTCCTGATGATTTTGCTGTAATTGTGTTAAAGCTCGCTGTTTTACTTTTAATGTCCAAGTCTCGGATGATTCAAACACATTTTTCAATAAAACTTTTGCGAACGTTTCGATCGAGCCTTTAACCAAATGCTACTAACTCCATTATTTTTAGATTTAGACTGCATTGTTAGGTGATTTCATGGACTGAAGGTTAGGAAAACCCTATAAAATTCCACGCGGCAGGCATTAGTCTCCAGACAAACTCTCCCTCTATTTTGCGTCAATTTCCCGATCCGAACTCATTTTAAATTATTCCCTTCCGATTATTTCGCTCAATTTACCATTTACTTTTACGACTTTTCTATCTGCCGAAGTCGCGGGGAGCGAAAGCCTCAATTTGTCAATCAATTCCGATTTACGCTTCCGTTCTCTACGGGAAATACTCTTAAATTCGCCGTGAAACCTACGTGATACCAAGCTATTCTATGTCTGGTTCCTTAAATCTTTGAACCTACCGAAAGCTACACAAATATCCGATGCGGGTAATAAAGACGTGACATCTGAACTCTTCGCAAAAGGCTTTATGAAACGAGGCTTTAATTCCACACGCGGTCTAACCGGGAAAGCCAAAACTTTGGAATAAATTATTCAAAGGAATGAATTGTGGTTTAAAATTTTCCCTGCCTTTTCAAAGACACCCGCACTTTTTCGGTTTCGGAAAATTTGTTTTGAAATATAAATGTGTTTTTTGAACCAACAAAAACTGTTAAATGGCGAGGTCTGATGTGTCGAAATTTGTATACGTTTTTCGATCTGAAACTTCTGAGTAAACTGTTTCCAGCTTGTAACGAATTTTTTTTTAAATTTTGAACTCTCTGTCAAATATAATAAGACACTATCTTATTTGTTACAATTTTATCAACTTTTAAAAATTGGAAATTGGGTGTTGAAATACGAGTGAAACCGGGTAGTATATTCTAATGAATCATAAATGTATTAATTGTCATTAGGGCAGTATAGCAATAAACAAGTTAACACTCGAGAACACGACTTCGACTTGTACTTGGATTGTTAAAATTCACGCGAGACTGGGTAGCATGTAGCAACTATCGGTTACCGATTTTAAACATTTCTTAGGCATTGTAAACTTATTAACATAAAAAAATTCTTCTCACTTATTTTGCGATGAAATCGTCGTAGAATAAAAATGCTGTTTTTTTCTTACGTGTGCAGAAAGCTAATCGTCAAGTCATTGCTTGTCATAAATTTAAGCTTAAAACGATTAATCTTGATGACAGTGCGACAGCTTTTCTCTTCCACTCGCAATAATTGATATTCTTTATGTGTCGAGATTCGATTATAAGAATTACACATTCAGAAGGTTAGCCGAGGTATTTTGAAATTGAATGGTAATAATTCACACCCGAACGGAATATAAATATTCAAAGCCATTATATTTAATCGTTTGGAATAATCGGGAGATCATTGAATAATCAATAATACTTGAATCACTAATGCGGGGTTTTATTTGTTTTATAATACCTTACATATTTGTAACTAACTCAACATCACGCCGTTTGCTTGTAAGAGTAGGCAGATATAATGACTCGCCGTACACCTCTCTATCAGACACACGAGTTGATTCATCGACGTTCACACAGCTTCTCGTGTACTTTATTTTATTAGTTTGACTGTCGTCATGAGCCGGTTCAAGTATTTTTTCTCCGTCCAAACAATCAAAGGGTCTTATTCTTTTTGCTTTTCAATTACGCTCTCTCGGTTTTACATTATTTCTGAATCTCGGGCAGCTTTTAGCCGTGCGTGGTTTTTCCACACACACGACTTGAGTATCTCATATGTACTGCTTTCGCCCTAACCTCGACCATTTCCACGCCTTACCGCTGTATATCGAAAGCTTCTCCTTTACTTTACGTTACTTTTGTCAGTGTTCCTGAATATGATTGATCACTTGGCCATTCGCACTTTTAATATCCCTTCAAGTCCAAATCTTTGTTCTTAGCGAATGTTAAACGTATTAACCCCTATCGATCCATTTTTCAAATCCATTATTTTGGATAGACTAAATGCCATTTATTTTATACATTAACAACTTTGTACTAACAGGCAGCGTGTATCTAAAAGTAGGTACATACTATCAAAATCGACAAGTATCTAAATATCATAGTACCTCAATATAAATAGTGGCCGAGTGGCTCATAGCGTCGGGTTCCCAACCAAGCGTCGCGGGTTCAATCCTCTGCTAGCTATGTCTTCCGTAGAGAGAAATTAATTATTGTCAGGTCACCCGTAACCCGGAAATGTATTTTTTTCTTTAAACACAGAAAAATATAGCGAAACGACGACCCCCGTAGCGTAATGGTCAAAAGCGTACATTTATCAAAGTTCCTAAACATGGCTGGGAAAAAAGTTTTTATGTGTAATTACCATGTCCTTTGAATATAATAAAATTGAATTTAATAAGTAAGCTTGCACCGAACATATCTCTGTAGTTCAGTAGGGGGAATCGGGGCAAATTAGATCACAGGCAACACGGGCCGAAGTTTATGCGTGATGGACTTGTCACATTCAATAGGGATTACAATTTATATAGGGATCAATTTAATAGGCGACTTGCCTGGATAAAGCCAGGACCAAGGACGACTATTGTTGGGATAACAAACACCGGGGATCGAGTGTAAATCTACCCCCGTTCTCCCCGCCTTAGAATAATATAGGATATAGGGCAGTGGTACTCAAACTTTTTCTTGGAAACTCTTTGCTACTTATGCAAAAAATAAAAACGATTAAAAAAGAACGATTCTATTAATTAGACAACTGCCATTTTGTTAAAAGGTTTAGATTTGTGTGATAAAATTTCAGGAATGAAAAGGGGACAAACACTGTTTATGTTGTTCAAATCAGAGTTTGTTTCTGTTTTCTGGAATGCGCGGTGGTCGTCGAATCATTGTGTTTGACATTTAAACATTTAATATTTTATTTGCTGTAAAGTGCCTCTGATATGATGATTCACAAATCAGCGCGTTATAAAGCTGTATAGGCAGTCGACTCTTAGATCAGCAACGTCATCGGCTATCGGAAGGCTGATAGAACCCAAACGCAATCCACATACTAAGTTTGGAGATCGCGCTGCAGGAGTATCGCGGCCGAAGGCTTGGAATAAACTCCCTCCGGAACTAAGATGTATAACGAGCCCAACAAAATTTCGGTCCAAACTGAAAACTTACCTTTTCAGGCTCATATATCCTTAAATTCATTAAAAGAATCTTAACATAATCTGTCTATCGACGAATCACCTTTAGATATACAAATTTTAACCAAATCCTGTACTGTACGACAAATTCAGAAAGTCAGTTTTTTTGATTTCGCTTCCATGCCATAAATCGGAAAAAAAACATAATTATAGAATAACGTTCGCGACCGTTATTCTTTTTAGTTTCTAGCTTTTTCTGTTTCATATTTACGTTGGAGATTATTGGTGTTATTTCAATAATTAATATTATAATTTATTTGCTCGCGTTCCAAACGTATTGTACCCCTTCACGAGTAACTCCGCACGAATACTATGAAAGACATGTGTTGTTGGAATGAATAGCGTTAAATTGGGGGGTAGGTTTCGTCGGTAGGTCTGCTTGGTGTTGCCATTTTACAAACGGTAATGTTTTGTATCGCTTTGTACTGTTATTATTGTTAAAATGCGGCGAGGGTTTGCGCTGCATGGCAATAAATCATTCATACCCGCACCTTTGTGTTATACGTTTTATTTTTCTAACAGAGAAACGTGTGGTTCGTACCTAAGCAATATTGTAATGCCGTCCATATTACTTACAATAGTTTATCTGTTGGGTCTAGACTCAGCAACGACAAAGTCCAGGAAGACGTCCCGTCAGTGGCACCAGATAAAACTGGAGGAAACAAATTCAGAAACGGTTCGAGAAGAAACTTGACGAATGGACTGCTCTTTGTAACACCAAATATATTTAATTTCTAGTGCTGTATAATAGCACATAGTCTGCATCAGAAAATGGCAAAATATCTTCGTATTCAATAATATATTTTTTTTTATAAATTCACTTATAGTTACCAATTTGGTATTATCAAATCATTAAAGTGGAATTCCACCACGAATAAACAGTTTAAAATTATAAATAATATTTCCATGGAACTGTTTTTGTAAAAAAAACTCCCAAAATGATCGAACGAAAGTATCTAATCAACCGCAAACTATAAAAAATGTCAACTTATAATTTGTAAGCTAAGCTTACCTAAAGCTAACCTTACCTAAAGCTAACCTAACCTGGTCGAAAAAATGAGTTCTCCACCCCGCTCATTCAATAATATGATACAGTTATTTAGACTAATACGTGGCCTGTTCAAAAGAAAACGTAACCATTTTTTTCAAAAGTAAAAAATCGAAGAACACACAAAAACCCTTTCCAGTTGTCAAAAAAAAACCACTAATCCAAAATGGCTGATAATGCTAACATATGATAAACATATGTGTACCAACATAACAACAAAAAAACGATAATCGAATGTACACAGCCCGCGAAAATTCAAAATTCACCTTTTCTTTTGAACAGGCCTCGTACTTGTGAAATAGACTTAAATAAGATGTAATTTTCTGTGAGTCTATGCGAATCTGCTAGAGAGGTTTGCGGAATAAGCACGCAAGGTAGGAAGAAAGGTGACGCATGGTGGGATGACGAGATTAAAGCACTGGTCTCAGAGAAGAAGAAAGCATGGTTATGTCTGATAGCGACTGGCAGTGCTTCTAGCGCGGAGAGGGATCGAGCGAAAGAAGTATACAAGGAATGCAAGAAAAGAGTAAGTGTTGGAGTGAAAGAACGAAAGAAACGCCTGGAAGAAGAAGAGGGAATAAAAATGACAAATCACTTCCAAGAAAACATTAAATTGTTTTGGAAGGAGGTCAAGAGGTCCCGAAACGGCCCAGAAAGCGGATGCGTGAAAGTTGTAAAATCGAAAGATGGAAAAATGTTGACAAATGAGGAAGAAATAAAAAAAAGATGGATGAAATATTTCGAAGAGGTTTTTGAAAGCACCCCAAGCGACAGTGTTCCCAGTGTCGAATCAGGTATGAATGATGATGAAGTGAATGTTGTCGAAATCAGCATGGATGAAATAAAAAGATCGATTAAATGCATGAAGAATGGTAAAGCTGTTGGATTCGACAATCTCGCTGCTGAATACTTTAAAGGAGGTAGCCGTGTAGTTCTCACATGGCTGTGCAAACTTTTTAACCAGTGTTTAGAGGAGGGTTACACGCCATTAGATTGGAGAAGGACTGTGATCATGCCTCTGTACAAAGGTAAAGGGTCACGCATGGAATGTGGGAACCATAGGGCTATACGCTTACTAAGTTCAGTTGGCAAGCTGTATGGTAGAATATTGATTGAAAGGGTAAGAATGAAAACAAAAGACAAAATTTGGGACATTTAAGGTGCTTTCATGAGTGGAAGGGGGTGCATGGATCAAATTTTCTCATTGCGGATGCTTACAGAGAAGTTTTTGGCAAAAAACCAGAAACTTTTCTGTGCTTTTGTCGATTTGCAAAAGGCGTATGATCGAGTTGATAGGGACAAATTGTGGAAGGTATTATCCATGTATGGAGTTAACACAAATCTTATACAGGCAATCGCGTCCTTGTACGAGGGAAGCGTTGCATGTGTTAGAGTGAACGGTGATTTTACGAAGTGGTTTAACATCACAAAAGGTGTAAAACAAGGCTGCGTAATGTCACCGTGGTTGTTCAATTTGTACATGGATAATTGTATGCAAGAATTGAAAGGTGTGGGCTTGGGCGCGAAAATGAACAATGTGAAAGTATGTTGCCTATTGTATGCGGATGATGCGGTGCTGATTGCTGACAGTATGGAAGATCTACAGTTTCTCGTGTCTAGGATGAACCAAGTATGTATGCAAAATGAGTTGATGATGAATGTAAGTAAGTCCAAAGTGATGGTGTTTGAAAGAGAGAGTACGAGAACAGCGTGCAATATAGTTGTGAATGATGAATACTTGGAGCAAGTGGATGAGTTCGTGTATTTAGGAAGTATGTTTACAAGAGACGGAAAGGCTGATAAGGATATTGAAAGAAGGGTGAATGCAGGAAACTCCATTAATGGAGGACTGAACGCTGTTGGGGCAAATAAGAAATTGTCCAAAGAAGCGAAGCTAGCAGTCCACAATGGAGTGCTTATACCAACCCTGATGTATGGCAGTGAGGCATGGAACTGGCAGAGGAAGGATGAAAGTAGACTGAATGCTGTGGAAATGAGATCTTTGAGACGGATGTGCGGTAAAACCATGTATGACCGTATTACAAATGTGGATATCCGGAAAGAATGCAAGGCTGATGTGAGCGTAATGGATAGGATTAAGAAAGGGACGCTTAGATGGTTTGGGCATGTAGAGCGAATGAACGAAGAAAGGAGTGTGAAAAGAATATATGATGCGAAAGTGAATGGAAGAAGAAGTCGAGGACGCCCGAGAAAGACATGGCACGATCAAGTAAATCAAATACTTGAATCGGGTCGTGTGAAGAGTCAGAATAACAGAAGAGTATGTATGAGACGATGTATGAATGTAAATGAAGCAAGAAGTGTGTGCCAAGACAGAGTTGTATGGCGGTCCGTCCTCTCTGCCTACCCTTGCGGGGAAACGGCGTGATGGTTAGTTAGTTAGTTTAAGATGTAATTTTTAAAATCTTACATTTGTATTCGTCACTTGGCACTGCCCAGACACTCTTAAATATTTTCACTTCAACGAGTATTGCAGACCTGTATTTCAAGGCACTCTATTTTTACCATGAAAGTTTTATCAAGTTGACCTCTCCTTTTTTGTCACCAAAATCTTGGTTTGGTAAGGTTTTTTGTTAATGTACTCTTAACAAAGTAAGTGTACATAATGATTTAAACACCGTGGCTGAGCGGTAAGCTCTGGTGGCTAGGTTAGCTATTGCTATTGTTAGTAAGAAGATTTGAATATCTACATACCCCGTCACCTTCTATCCCCACTTTTTAAGCTTCGTCAGATTCTCCTAGGATGGATGGTATATAATAATGGTATTTGGATAATTTGTATAGCGCCGTTTCTGTGAAAAATCACCCCAGGGGCGCTGTACAAATCTTAATTTCTAGTCAATATTCTGTAATATTATATGATAATATACTTTAATAACTTTAAATTTTAGCTTATTTACATATTTATTTGTTTTTTTTTATTTTTTTATTTTTATTTTTATTTTTATTTTTTATTTTTATTTTTATTTTTTATTTTTATTTTTATTTTTATTTTTATTTTTATTTTTATTTTTATTTTTATTTTTATTTTTATTTTTATTTTTATTTTTTATTTTTATTTTTATTTTTATTTTTATTTTTATTTTTATTTTTATTTTTTATTTTTTTTTATTTTTATTTTTATTTTTATTTTTATTTTTATTTTTATTTTTATTTTTATTTTTATTTTATTTCTGTTTTTATTTTATTTTATTTTTTATTTATTTTTAAGGCACGAGAGTAAATTTAAATTATAGTATATTAAATAACTTTTTAAAATGTTCGTGGTAAGGAACAGATAATGATAAAAATCTTCTAATGAATTTAATGAATGAGAGTCTGAAAAGTTTTTTCTTGGTTTGGACAGAAATTCTATTGGGCTTGTTACACGTCTTCATTGTGGATATGATTTTATGAAAAAATGGGTTTTGAGTTTGGCTCTGAACTCTATCGAGTCTTTTATTACTCTCAGATCATGTGGTAGTCTATTCCAGACATTTAATATGCCATTGTCCTACTCGTTTCGGGCAGTTAATATTCTTATGAATATTACTAAAAAAAAACAAATAAATCACAATTTTTACAAAATCTTGTTGCAGTTTTGTAGCCTGCATTTAATGACGTGCTCATTTCTATGATGATTTACTTAATCCCTGTCGATATTCGTGATTCGCTATAAAAAGCTATGATTTTCCCATAAACGCATCTGACCATAGCATCTGCCCATTAGTTGTCCATACTAATATGCTGCCGTTTTCCCCCAATCTGGGTAATTTATGAGATTTGAATAGTGCTGGCAGTAAACACGCGCTACTTTATGTACGCTGCGTCACAACAATGCCAAAACGCAGCGCAGGATGCTCCGGCGGAGCTGCGCGAGAAGGGAAAGTGCGGGGAAAGGGGAAGCTCTGCAAAAGGGGAAGTTGGTTTTCGCGGAATAGGGGAGATGAGAGATGCGTGACGTAATAGGGATATACGCGGTGCAAAAAAAAAATGTTTGCTAGTCGCCGGGGTTGTCATGGCGGTGCCATGTCTTTCTCGGGCGTCTCCGAATTCTTATACCATTCTCTTTCGCGTCATATATTCTCTTTACACTTCTTTCTTCGTTTCTCCGCTCTGCATGCCCAAGTCATCAAAGTGGTCCTCTCTTAATTCTATTCATTACGTATAAATCAGCCTTGCATTCTTTCCGAATACCACACATGTGCCCCGGGGATCTCATTTCTACAGCATTCAGTCTACTTTTATCCTTTCTCAGCCAGTTTCATGCCTCACTGCCATACATCAGGGTAGGTATAAGCACTCTATTGTGAACTGCTAGCTTCGCTTCTTTGAATATTTTTTATTTGCGCCAACAGCGGTTAGTCTTTCTTCAATTGAGTTTCCTGCATTCCTACATTTGTGGATTTCCTGCATTCGTGGATTAATTGCTAGGCCAATTCAAATAAAACTTAAACCAATCTCTCAATCATCAATCAATACCTCTAGGTTTAACGTACGGAGGCTTTCTGAGGCGTCTCAGACTTCTACTTTCATCCACCTGCGCATCATATATTCCCTCTTCACCGAACTTAAAAAGACCCTCCACGTGGACACCATTTTCGCAAATTTAATTCTGCAAAGCGTCCATCTTCCAATTGCCTTAAAAAATAGAATCGAATCACTTTAAAAATCCGAAATCGTTTATTGTAATCGTGGTTTTGATTGGTATTGCCATTCGAATATGAAAACAAAAGCAAATCCAAACGTCGATTGTTATTGGAGCGTGTGAAGATGTTATAAATTGACTCACGTATTTCTTACAATATAATAATATATTATTATTATTTTGTACTCGAACTCCGAAAGTATTTAGATTAGAAGCGGGTATATTCGGAACATTTACCAGTGTACAAGCACCATTCTACATACATAATAATAGAGGATACGAAATGTAAAAAAAATGATAATATGGCACGTGTTCCCCGAGTCGAAAGGGTTTTTTAATGTCTTTTCGATCCACACAACCGATTACGTTTTTTTGTATGAAAAGGTATCGAGACACCATTTATTCAATGTCTCTATTCATTCGATCGGAAACATCCGAGAACTCGAGGAACGTTATTTCATTTTTACTAGTAAGTTGGTAGCCAATATTGAAAATATGTTTCAAAAGCACATTTGATACCTTTGCTAAAGAATACTTCTGATGCGAATATTCATTCTGTGAAAAGATATTTTTTGGTTGCTGGGTTACTTTCAAGGTAAACAACATAAACAACGTAAACCCACAAACAATAATTGTTGAAAAATAAATTATTGGATATTTTTGGTTCTTTAATATAAACACATACATGCACATATGCTTGATAGTAGCAACCTCAGAGCAATAATATACCAGGAGGGAGCGCTAGTGTAGTCAGGATTGATGACTTTTCCTGACTCGGGCGTGGCTAGGGTATTTATACATCAATTCATACCACATTTCGACATAATGTTTTTGTTTATTTGTATAACCACTTTTTCACAGTATTGTTATACAAAAATATAGGATATAACCTAAAAAACCGTTGAGTTATGACCTGTTATGTCGCATAACAAAACGTAGTGGGCAGAGTCGCCGGAGACGAGGAGGACGGAAAACATGCTTACATACCGAATGATGGTGCTATATTATGTGAGAATTTGTCTTGTCTCTTTCTCTCTCACGGTTTACGACGTAAAAACTCGGAGATAGTGATTTATCGTAAATTTGTATAGGTTGTGTAAAAATATTTATCTCTCTCTCCATATTTCTTGCTCTGAGGTAGTAACTATGTTACAACATAGGTTTTTAAAAATCCATAAAATACCTAAAAAATATTTTGTTTGTTAAAGTGAACAGAACTTTTAACATTGAAATAAATTATATTCAATTTTTAAAAACAGTTACATAATTTTCTATGAAAATAATTATTGAACTATTTTTGGTACTTTTACTGAGAAACTAGCTACGAGGCAATATAAGGTAAAATAGACATCCTTAGATCCTAGATATGTGATTAAACTCTTTCAAGTTCAGAGCAAGATACACACGTGTAGTTTCAATCTTAATGACATAATTACTGAACCTAGCTTGACCCTTGTGTTAAACATATTTTATTTTATTTCACGGTTTAAACTATTCTCATAGTTTCTTTTTATGTTAATGTAATCACTCGGCAATCAAGATTACTGGAGATCATCTCTCAATCCTCGGTTCCTCTCAAAGTATACAAACAGCGCATTTATGCAAAACGTATACTTAAAATAGGAGTCCCAGGAAGTTGCAATATCACTTTTTGAAGTACGTGTCTGCCAGCGCGACGCGGCGCAGGTAACAAAACTCTAGCACACACCTTGGAAGCAGCGGTACCAGAATGAGCACTCGCGTCCTTGTGTAGCGCAATATTCCGTGGTATCTACGTTTGTAAAGTGCCTACTAGAACATATCTACTGACTATTTATTGGGGGGAATACTTTCAGACCAGTTTTTTTGTGTGGCTCATTTAACTAAACGGATAAAATCAATTCCGTCTAAGATACCTTAAACAATTGTGTGTTCTTATCTCCCATCTCATCTCCCGGACATAATAGATATAGATGAAGAATGTTCCTGAAGGAGCGCTTATGGACAGGGATATTAAATGCTTTTGTTCTATCAAACACAGAATGAATATATTTTGTAAATAAACTCTTTGCAATTATTGTCACTGCCAAGTAATTTTAATGATATTTCTGTTTGGATGTATGATGTCGATTACGAGTCTCGATCCAGATTTATTATAAGTGTCATATTATTATTCGTTAACTGTAAACTGCAATTTCGATTGAACTGAAAAAAATAAAATATTTTAGTAATAATATTTCTTCATTTTTTTGCTTATTAAGTAATAAAGAGAGGGTTTAAAAAAGATAAACCTAAAGAAAACTATTAATTACAACCATTATGTGCATTTCGTTGACTTGTTATTGAGAGTTTTTTTTATTACAAAGATCTTATTTTAGTACATTTTTTATCGATAAATTTAAATATTTTGTAATCAAAACAATTAGATAATTTTACTCTGCCGTTTTTTTGTGAAAGAAAACTACCTCAAAGGCGTTTTACAAATTAATTAATATTACCTACAACTTATCACTAAGACTAATTACTTAGTGCTTATAAATAATAATAATTTATAACTATTGACTTACAACTAAGACTTAAAACTAGTAAATTACAATTTAGGCTTTTAACTGTGCCTTTTAGCTAAGACTTGTAGCTAGCGATTTCCAGCTAAGATCCATTATTAGTGACTTATAAGTAATAACGTTAAAGTAGGTAACCAACAGTTACGTTTCATTGGAATGATAATCGTTCAATCACAATGATGGGAATTAATTGTGTCGAGCTACCTGTAGAGGGCAGGTAACAATATTACATAAACTCTTCTCAGCATCTCTGACCCAAAGTTGGTTCCCTCTTCCAGACCACCTCCCCGCGGCAAGGCGCAGGCGGCAGGAATCTAAATAATGACTAGACTCGATTATTTGATGTGATTCCCCCAACCCTTTAGCATTATACCCTCCCTCCCCTTCCTCAGCCCTTATCCTGATTCATGGCAGTCTCCCCCACACCCCCCACCCTCGCCCCGACCCACTCACCCTCACACCTACGTGTTGCCCCTTTTCACTTTTTTACAAGGATTAATTGTTTTTTAAACATTCCAAGGGTTTTTTATTAACAGTTTGAATTATTTTCTTCTTTAATTCTTCTTTTGTGTCAGATATTTAATTAAACGAAAGTCTGCTGCTGAAATAGGGATACCTAGTTGATGATTCTAAAATATATACAAAAATAATAATACTCTTGTAAATGCTAATTTTCAAAATAATATTGCGTAAATATTTAAAAAAAACAATTGTTGTTTTTGATACCCACCCCTTGCTGTTTTTTTGATTTTCAACTTTTTCAAAAATATTTTTACTGTTACATCCGTTGACGAAAATCATTTTAACAAAATTATTGTTGTCCTTGAAATATTGATACCTAGCACTTTTGATTATTTTTTATTTACTTTAAATGTGGCTACAGTCACTACAGATCTGCAAGATACGGTAGAGTGGTAGATACTCCAAGTATCGCCCTGGTGAAAGACCACCATTTAGAATCGAAACGTTGCTTGAAATGGCTTTAGCCGTGTTTGGTGACCAGATCTGAATAGCTAGGTATTTCCCAACCTTTCTCTTGCCAATCTCCTTCCCCTCCCCACAACCTTCATCCTCAAAAATACCCTATTTGGGGATGCCATAGTCTCACTGGCTCTAGACGGTTGGAAGCAGTTGAGACTCTTGTGCGGTATTCATATAAAATAGACAGAATGAAAGAACAATTTTTGATTTCCATATAATGTTTTGTATCCCCAATATCTACTATAACGATTCTCCCGACTGCATATACAAATATTATGTCAATGTGTAATATAGTTTAAAAAAAAAAACTGTAAATATATTACAGAGCGCTGAAGTAGGTAGGCATAAAATGATTTTTGATATTTTTCTGCAGTGTTTACCTAACTGGATCAAACTTTAATTTACTTATATCTTATTACTGTGTTTTTTTTTGTTTAGTGCTTAAAATACTTTATTGTTATACATTGTTCACCCAATGTTTAAGAGACCCCAAAAGCGCTTTATAAGGTCAGATAATTATTACCTACCTAATATACATTTTATTTCACGGTAAAATACAGTTTATTTTTATATTCTTCAGCGGTACAAAACTTAAGTAATTACAGTAGTAATTGCAATAGAAAGCGCAGTTTTGTGCGCTTCACATTTAATTAACCTAACCTCATATAACAACGAGAAAATAATGTAATTTTAACAGATATGTTTGCAAATTAAAACATTTAATACCGTAATAGCTATCATAAATCTCGTAAAAAATGTTCAGATATGGGTAAAGCAGTAAATGTGTACAATCAACACATTAAAAAAAAAAATACTAGAAGCTAAGGGTGTAAAAAATCCAAATGATAAGTATATTCGAGTATGTATTAAATTATCAAACACTACAAAGATAAACAACAAAATGAACATATACTAATTCAATATAGAAGGTGTTAGTACCTATCAAAAGTTATCATAATAAATTTGTTTTAAAAATGACTTTGTATAACACCACAGATTGTAGTGTTATATTTGTAGGCAAACGGTTTCATTCAACGGTCAACCACAAACCGCCTTCATGATTATAATCTATCTTCATTTTGTTTCTAAGTACTGCTGACCCTAGTTGACGAGGTCTCTATTATTTTTACGACGCGTCAGAAACATTGTTTCATTAAAATAATTCCTTTGGGTGTTATCTCAAACTCTGGCCGTGTCCCCCAAAAGCAGAGCCAGCCACGTCACCTGGATTCTCCTAATTTCAATTTCACACCTTAATTTGGGAACGGCCGTGGAATTGTTAATTTTGATTGTATTTTATAACCGTAGGATTAAAAAATGCAAGACGGTCATGACGGTATAAAAAGATGACTGGCCAACATGTTTGTTGTACGACCTTTGTAAAATAGTGGTTATGACGGTTGATTCCAGTAGCGGGAAGTGATGTTTTTTTCTTCCATTTTCCCACCCAGTATTTTTATACTCTCTATGTAATAATTTTACAACATCACATTTTAAAGCCCACAAGAATTCCTTTCAGTTTAATTCGTAAGAAAAATTTAAAATTGATTAAAAATATCGGTCGTAACCATCAAGGTATAAATTACGTCAACAATAATTTTTTAAATTAGTTTTTGCGATTTGTACAAGGTCAGCAGTTGAATACTATTAAATTAGTTGCGGGCCCTGTACAGTACGCCCAGCTTTTCAAAAGCAAACTTAACTCTGGCTTAGATGGAGCCCCCGAGCCTTAGCTGGCCGCTTAAGGTTACACCGAGTATTTCAATTGATGGCTTGTTGGGAAGATTGCTTCCGTTATTAACGCTATTAGATCGATGTACATCGAAAAATCATCATCAAATTTCCACAATGAGTTATTTATTTGTTTCGTTTTTATATTTTACAAAATTATTAATAGGTGACAGATCATAAATATATATCACGACCCCCCCCCCCCCAAACTAAAGGAATAATCCCGTATTATTAGCTTCTAATATCCACTTAACCTTCATAACACAACACAAGAAGCTGTGTTGTGCAATAAGAAGAATATTAGACAAAATAAATTGCCCAGCGAAGCCGGGTATTGAATCTTATCAAATAGTAACTTTAAAAAAAAATGTACGACCGAGAATTTCGTTTAAAAACATTTTTTAAATAATTTCGTCTTGGCTGTGAGCTCTCCTAGTTCACTCAATACCAATGTGTTTACCCCTCAACATCTTGATAACCCGTTGTCTCAGACCCTCGAAGGGTCTGAATATATTATGTATTAAAATAAAATAAAACAGTTTTTTTAAACATTTGTTCTTCGGGTCTTTGTCTAAGCACACCGTGCTATTTCTTTATTTGTTAATTTAAATGTTCAAAGACCCTAATTTCTCAGGTTTTGGGTTTTGTTACTCATTTTTTCTCTTATTATTATTACTATCTGTTATAAATATATACTCGTGTTTATTTATAACAGATATATTTATAATACACTATTGTATTACGCTATCTTTTTTGAGAATTTTGAAAGAAACCGATTGAAGTGAAGAATCTGTTTGTGTGTATCTGGTCACAGGTCGTAGAACTTCCTATTAGAAGTAGTCATCATAGAAGTAATTCATTTTAATAAAATGATATTATAAATTCTTTTAGCTCTTCTGTTACTCAAATATATGAGTGTTAAACAAAATACACACACCTTTATATTTATTCCATTACCAGTATCTAATTTGGACGTAGTTATGCAGAAAGCGTCCAACCCACAATTAGCCAAAATCGAGTTTTACATGTTTTCTTATAGACAAATACAAGATTTCTATCTGCTGAAAACATTCAAGCTCTAAATTCAATAGATTTTTGGTAGTTTATTTTTTTTACCAACGCACATTGCAGATATTTGATGATACAAATTAAATTTTAAAAACATTAAAATGTATGGTAACATAGGAAATACAAATATATATTTTTAATAAATACATTAATAGATTATAAATGACCTATTTATAATAATTCTCGTAACGAAGAAAACACTAATATTCACTTTAACAATTCCGATTACGCATATTAATGCGTTTGTATCGTCATATTTTCATACGCCTTTTTCTCGGTTTCATCTTTTTGGGGTTGGATGCTTTCTGCGTGACTGTAGATAGTAGAAATGCATAATAGTAGAAATTAAGATTTGTACAGCGCCCTTGAGGTGATTTTTCACAAAAACGGCGCTGTACAAATTATCCAAACATTATTATTACGTCCAATTAAAGTTAGATGTCTGTGATGGCTTTTAATGGGGGTCATATTTAACGTCACAAATATATATTATTATTACTGCAGAGGGCTAGATGAGATGGTTACTTTGGATTGAGTGTTTTGCAATTCATATTCCCATTAACCTTTTGAACTTTAATTTCAAACGACTTCATTTGATATCTGTCTGAATTTACTGTTGCCTCGCCAACATAATGTTTATCCACTTTCGAAGTAATAAAGTCTACCAGCGACCTTTTTGAAAGGTAACAAAGTTTTAATATTTAGTGCTAGTAAAATTAATGTCGGTTCTAATAGGTACATTAAATACACAGGTAAAATTGTTAATAATAATGAACTATTTTAAGAAAAAAGAAATGTCACAATTTAAAATAGCTTTATCAGTTAACTAACTAAACATCACACCGTTTCTCCGCAGGGGTAGGCAGAGAGGACGGACCGCCATATAACTCTGTCATGGCACACACTCCTTGCTTCATTCACATTCATACATTGTCTCATACATACTCTTCTGTTATTCTGACTCTTCACATGATCCGATTCAAGTATTTGATTTGGTTGATCGTGCCATATCTTTCTCGGGCGTCCTCGACTTCTTCTTCCATTTACTTTCGCATCATATATTCTTTTCTCACTCTTTCTTCGTTCATTGCGATAATAAATTTCTACGAGTACGTAAAAATTTATTTCTAGGTCATATTAATAATTGAAATAATATCAAAAATCCCCAACATAATTATAATAATTAATAGGTAGTCAATAGTAATACTTGACTTATTTATACAGGGCTATTTTTGCCAAATATCACTTCAAATGCGCTGTTTAGTTGGTTTTTAATTGATATCAATGTTTAATTGCTATTAAGCTATTTTAAGTAGCTTATCAAAAAGACTAACGTGTAGATAACGAGATATTAGTATCTACTCGTGAAAGCAGGTACAAGAAAAATGGCGTCAATTTAAGAAATGATGCATAATAACGTTAATATTGTAAAAAATGTTTTCTTTACAGTAGAATTTAATGTCACGGTTTTATCCGATAAGCTCTGAGTAGCCGTCAAATACTTTCCTACTGAATAAAATCTGTTGAAAAAACACGCGTACGAGAATATCACTGCACTACCTTACGAGCAAATTATACAAACATATAATAACGCACAAGATTCCCAACGTCTAGAGTCAGCAGTGAGACTATGGCATCCCCAATTGAGGTATGTTGTGGGGTTGAAGGTAGTGGGGAAGGGAAGGAGATGGGGAAGAGGAAGGTTGGAAAGTATCTGTCTATTCAGATCTGGCCACCAAACACGGCTAAAGCTATTTCAAGCAAACGTTTAGATCCTAAATGGTGGCCTTTCACCAGGGCGATACTTAGAGTATCTACCACTGTGGATATGTAATAATTATACTATTGTTATTATTCTCCTTTGAACCAGTGTTCTTTCCTTGCGCCGACAAAAGAATCGTATTATAATTCTTAGAAAAACCCGAAATACTTTACGCAGTCTGTGTATTGCCTAAAAAACACATCTGTTTTTGATCGAGGCTTAAAATATTTTTAATTAAATAATAAGTTCAGCGTAATACCAGAAAGTTTGTTTTATTTCCGTGCTCTGAATTAAAAACAGTGTTTTTGGTTCTATTTTTAAACGAACGATTATATTGCTTTTCAAATATAAATCTTTGTTGCTAGAGGAAGTTTGGCTTGTTTCAAAATTACTTGACATCGTCAAAGTTTAATAAAATTAGCGCCATTTTGGTTTTTTGACATTTGAACGGTCTCCGTTAACCGCCGGTTGTCGGTCTATTTCAGCTTTCGAACACATAGTGATCAGCTGAAGAGCATAACGGTCATGTTGTTATTTTGGGTTTATTTATGTTTAAAGTGAATATCGCACAAGAGTGATACTGAATATCGCTGTCTGGAGTCAGTGGAAATATGAGATTCGCGATTGGGTAGGAGATGGTGAAGAGGACGGTTGAGAAGAATCTGCATATTCAGATCTGGTTATCAAACACGGCTAAAGGCATTTAAAGCAACGTTTCGATTCTGAATAATAGTCTTTCATCAATTTTTTCAAAAGTAAAAAATCGAAGAACACACAAAAATGTGACTAACCTTTCCAGTTGTCAAAAACAAACCACTAATCCAAAATGGCTGATAATGCCAACATATGATAAACATATGTGTACCAACATAACAAAATTAAAAAAAATCGATAATCGAATGTACACAGCCCGCGAAAATTCAAAATTCACCTTTTCTTTTGAACAGGCCATGTACATGTTGTTATTTTGCGTTTTTTTATATTTATAGTGAATATCGCACAAGAGTGATACTGAAAATCGCTGTCTGGAGTCAGTAGAAATATGGGATTCGCGATTAGGTAGGAGATGGTGAAGAGGATGGTCGAGAAGAATCTGCATATTCAGATCTGATTATCAAACGCGGGTAAAGGCATTTAAAGTAACGTTTCAATTCTGAATAATGGTCTTTCATAAGGGTTATACTTAGAGTATCTACCCCTCTAGAACGTGCCGCAAATGTACTATGTATTACTCGTATTTAATGTGAATTTATTTTAAATAACACATATTAAGTAAATTCAACTTATTTTCGCACACCGGGATTATAAAGCGTCTCAACCACTCGACCACTCGACCACGGAAGCCTTCGAATGGTTATGCTTGTCAGCTGATGGCAATTTGTTAAAAAAATATGAAAGGGACCAATAATCGACGTTGAACGGGAACCATTAAAATGTTTAAAAAAAACATAATGCGCTAACTTTGAATTGTAACGATGTAAATGTGGTGAAATTTCAAAACACCTCAACCTAAGTATAACGTGTTAATTAATTTTATTATTGATGCAGATATTATTTCATTGACGATTACAATTAGTTTACTATTATTCAATAATTGTACGTTCACCACTTCTATCACGGGTACCTTTTTTAAATTTTTATATGAATACCGCACAAGAGTCTCAACTGCTCCCAACCGTCTAGAGTCAGTGAGACTATGGCATCCCCAAATAGGGTATGTTGTGAGGCTGAAGATAGTGGGGAGAGGAAGGAGATTGGGAAGAGGAAGGTTGGGATGTACCTGGCTATTCAGATCCGGTCACCAAACACGGCTAAAGCCATTTCAAGCAACGTCTCGATTCTGAATGGTGGTCTTTCACCAGGGCGATACTTATCTACCACTTGGAACGCGCCGCACATATACATTTTATTATTTTTATATGAATCAAATGGGTTATGACACATATTAATTAAATAAAAGTTATTGGCGCACGCCGGGTTTAAACCCGTGACCTTTGGATTCGTAGTCGAGCGTCTTACCACTCGACCATGGAGGCCGTCACACACCTAAAAAAAATACGTTGAAAATAAGGAATGGGTTCTGTTAGTAAAAAAATTAAATTGTTACAACACAAGCAGTTGAAATTATTAATTATTAATGTCTTCATCAGAAAAGCACAGGAAAGACTTGGATTTAATTTTCATTTACAAAATAATTAATTTTTTTATTGACTCACCTTCTCTGTTTCAACTTATCCAGTTCAACATTCCTTGCCGCAGACTCAGAAACAATGAATTGCTGTTCCTCAATCATCACAATACTAATTATGGGTATAATTCTTTAATGTCCAGAATGTCAAGACTTGTTAACTAAAGCCATGGTCTTGAAATGTTTGGTAGCAGTCTAAATGGTTTTTGTCATTCTTTACGACTCAACCAAAACTTTGACTAGACGATGGCTTGAATTTTCTCTCTTATGTTTATTTTACCTTATTTTTGTCATCGCTTTATTTATTTTTATGTATATGCTATCCCTTCTCTGTTGCTTTTTTTACAATTTAGTGTTTAATATGAATTTTTTGTAATTGGACTTTAGTCCGTTAATTTAAAAAATAAATAATGTAGAAATAAGAATGCTCTGTCGTCGCGAAACTTGCACAGCTGTTTTTGTCAGAAACCATTAGGACAACATTTTTTAGTACAGCATTATGTAGTATACACAGCATTATGAACCACGAAGTTTTAATTTCACCGATTTCACCTAAAAAGTCATTGACGACATCTTATTAATTTTCAACGTTGGGAGAATTCCTTTGCTTTAGTTGTATTTCTATTCATACTCTTCTTAATTCACTCATGCTCAACTTTTGTTGGGAAATGTATTTATCTGACGCAGTGCGCGGTAAGAGCAAAACTGCGGCCCCAGGCGACTGCCCAACCTGCCCAATCGTTTGCTACGCCCCAGCTCGCAACACTCAATTCTCCAACGCATGCAACACTATAAAATATGATATTTTAATTGCTGAGATATTGAGCGATTGCGAGCTAATTAAAAAATCTCCATTTACCAGCGTGGATAAATATGTTCGAAACCACTGAAGAGATAGACCGATAGAAGCGTGTTGTGGGCGTATCTGTGTGCCCGAAGTAAGGTCGATTTTTTTCTTACTTCATTTTAAGTGGATCAAAAATTTTATAAAATATCGTTTTTTTTTCTTGTATGATCACATTCACTGGCTTGTCTGGGGCCTAGAAGAAGAAAGGCCTTTGTAAATTGGCCACACACTTCTAGAGATTTTCAGTTCAGGGTTTGAAACAAATCGGCAAAGGTTTGCTCTACAAAGGCTTGGTTTATAGCTTCCTTTATAGAAGCTAATGAGGCTCGGACCACGGCAGGGATTGGATTGACCTCGTAATTAAGGTTCTACAAAGCCTTAATAATAAACGCCAGCGAAGAAGTAAGGCGGGCGATGCAGGATTATGGTTAACTAGTATTTATGGGATCTAGCTAAGCCAATAAAATGCACGATTATTGCCAAAGGCCTTTGTGTTGAGTTTATTTCCAAAGCTATTTTAAATTTATTTATATATGTTTGCAGCCCATGGAAGGTTTTCTGCAGCGCCTTGGCTCTGTATCCAAAGGTCGAGGGTTAAAGAAACTAAAGTAAAGAAAAACATACTTTTAGTGAATACCGGGCAAGAGTCCTAACTGCTTCCAACCGTCTAGAGCCAGTGAGACTAGAGCATCCCCAATCAGGGTATGTTGTAAGGCTGAAGGTAATGAGGAGTGTAAATAGATGAGGAAGATGAAGGTTAGGAAGTTCCTGGCTATTCAGATCTGGTAAAAAAAAAACAGTTAAAGCCATTTCAAGCAACGTTTCGATTTTGAATGGTGGTCTTTCACCAGGGCATTACTTAAAGTATCTACTACTCTTGAACGTGCCGCAAATATACTATATATAATTTTATTTGAATTTCATGTGTTATGACACATATTAATTAAATAAAAATATATTTTCGCACGCCGGGTGACCTGTGACCTCTGGATTCGTAGTCGAGCGTTTTTACCACTCGATGATGGAGGCCTTATATATATTATAACAATCAAATAATTTCTTTCTTGCCAATCAGAAAATATACTCTCAGTATCTTTCTGCTCATTGAAATTGCTAGAAATCGTGATTAACAAGTAGAAAAGTTAGTGTAGATTTCGGAGCTATTATTATAATAAATAAACATCACTTTAAATAGAAATCCCCTACCGATTTAATTATCACAAAGTGATTGATTTCTACAAACAGATGAACAAATTAAGTAAGATCTTTTTCGAACGAGTAAGAAAATTACCCAAGTAAGAATTTCAAATAGTAAAAGAATTAGTATGCCACTAGGTTTTCTATTGTTTTCATGTAGTTATGTCAAAGTAAGGAAATTTAGGAGTTAAATTATTTTTAATTTCAACAAATTATTTACTTCAACACTATATTTTTGATCTAAAACATAGTTTATGGACTTTCATCACCTGGATCACTGAGATAAATTGAAAACTTTCAAAACAGGCACAAGACTCCATGAGACGAGGAATAGAAACCAAATAAAATTGTCTGTCAGAAAAAAAGTCACCAAGTCGAAACTCATTGGTGTACAGAGCTATTAAGATATTTGACAAAGGACTAAATGATATTAAATTACAAGAAAATTTAAAAATTTAGTTGAGAAAATATGTTATGAATTTATGGTAAATAATTTTAATTTAAAGGTTGTATTAGAATATACTCGTATGTGGAGGGCACGTGAGAAAAACAAAGTTTATCACATGAACGAATTTCGTTCCGAATTTACCTTTTCAGACTCTCATATTCTTAAATTCATTAAAAGAATCTCAACATAATCTGTCTCTCGATGAATCACCATTAGATATACAAATTTTAACCAATTCTTGTACTGTACGACAAATTCAGAAAGTCAATTTTTTTTATTTCGCTCTCATGCCCTAAATCTGAAAATAAAATAAAAATAATAATAACAAAAAAATTAAAATCATAATTATAATTTTAAGTTAATAAGTGTGTCTATCTGATAGGACCTACCAGGTAAGTATGTTCCTGTATATTATCTTATTTAAACTAGGAATTAATATGTAATAATAGAAAATAAGATCTGCACAGCGCCCTTGAGGTGATTTTTCACAAAAACGGCACTATGCAAATCATCCAAATATTATGATTTATTATTAACGATTCTTCAGAAAATTACTGTTTTACTTTGATTCATTTTTTTAAAATATGATGGTAATAAAAGATAAAAAGCGTTAACAGCTGCAATTTATCCATGTTGTTAAAAGGATTCCCTATTCTTCCCATGTATTAGAACACATGCCCTGTTTTTAACATGTACCCTGAGAAATTTACTTCTAATCAACCAGGCCGCATATTTTCAAATGACTGTAGTTGTGTGATTATGATATTCAAATTTTAGTACTTTTTATGGTAGTATCCCATGTCGTTCATACTTTGATTTCACAAAAGTTTGGACAAAGCCTGTTTTTCCCATGTACCTTTCATGTACTATTAATTATGTATGTACTATTTAAAAATAAATGAAATCTTAATGATGAACTCAACAATGAAGAAATGCAACCAAAATTCATATTATATACCCAAGATTTTGTTTAATACCATTCCAAAAATCTAACATGACAGACAATCTGAGAACTCCGCTACTAAATTTAATGATGAATGCATTCTCCTCCTCTGCACATCTTTTATTTCCAATGCAATCAACCGCTCCGTAGCTTTCCCGTTGTGTTTGTCTTATTTGTTGTGAGCTTTTGTTCTAAGTTTGTAGGTACACAAGGCGTACTTTACAGTAGGATGTTGCCTCACGAGACGGTGTTTCTCTGGTCTGCAGTGGTAACAATTCCCAAGCTATTATGTGGATCTTGAGAGGATAATAATATATTCTCTTTTGTAAAATTCTTTAGTGGGCGAACTGCCTACACATCCGAGTTTCAATTGAAGAGCTGGATGCTTTAAAGGAGAATAATTGTTTAGATAATGTACGCATGCTCGAGCTCTATTAGGAGTATAATAAGCAAACAATGTTCCCACTTATTTTCTCTTAGTAAGGCGTGAAAAATATTAACATACTGATTGAGCGTTGTTCTGAAGCCGAGCTCAACCAACTAAATTAAATAAAAACGCGTTTAATTCGTACTATTAAGGGTCAGCCTCCGAAAATACACACTTTTTGAATTTCTAATACAAGCAATACTACAAATAATGTATCTGTTAATTCTATGAGGTAGTTAGGGAAATGTCTAAGGTTTCTAGTGAATAACATTTTTTCTATGTTATCTTTTAAATTATATATAAAATTCATACTGGAACGCTAGGTATAACGTTTAAAAATGGTAGTGGTTTTCAAACATTTAAGTATGTTTTTCGTTGAATTTAAAATATTACAGATTTTTTTTTATTCACTGGAAACCTTAAACATTTTCAAACTGCCCATGTAGAATTTATGGTAAAGATAAATCATGTGCAATATTTCTTGTAATAATAATAATAATATTTGGATGTTTTGTATAGCGCCGTTTTTGTGAAAAATAACCTCAAGGGCGCTGTACAGTTCTTATTTTCTATTATTACATATTAATTCCTAGTTTAAATAGGAAAATATACAGGAACATACTTACCTGGCAGGTCCCATCAGATGGACACTTATTAACTAAAAATTATAATTATGGTTTTTTTTTCCGAATTAGGGCATGAGAGCGAAATTAAAAAATGGACTTTCTGAATTTGTCGTACAATACAGGATTTGGTTAAAACTTGAATATCTAAAGTTGATTCGTCTAGATACAGCTTATGTTGAGATTCTTTTAATAAATTTAAGGATATGAGAGTCTGGAAAGGCAAGTTTTCAGTTTGGACCAAAGAATGCTACAAAGTGACGTTTGGCGCCATTTTGGGTGCTGAGCCTTAACGATTCATTTAATAGTGCACACAAATACTTTGCCTACTGCAGAATACTATACAATGAAGATGTTTGCGTAGACGTAGTGATATGTGTGGCACTCGGATGTGCCGAGTTATAGTGATTCGTGAAATAAGTATACATTCATTTAAAATTAGATCTCTGCGGCGTATATGTGGTAAAACCGCGTTTGACCGTGTTGTGGATATCCGAAAAAAAATCAAGACTGATGTTAGCGTAATGGACAGGATTCAGGAAGGTACGCTTAGATGGTTTGTGAATGTAGAGCGGATGGAAGAAGAAAGGAGTATAAGGGGAATATACGAAGAAGCCAGGAATGCCTGAGGAAGACATGGCACGGTCAAATTAATAGAATGTAAATAAAAAAAAATTAAAAAAAATTTGTAAGAAGCAATCACATGGTGGTTGGACATTATATCAAATAAAAGAATACTTTGTTTTAAAACCACAGAATTTATTATGATGAAAGCCTTCATCATAATAAATTCTGTGGTTTTAAAACAAAGTGTTCTTTTATTTAGCATTTAATTTAATTTGGCCATGTCAAAAGTCAGAATGAAAGAAGTATATATATGAGACGGTGTATGAATGTGTTTGCCAAGATAGAGTTGTATGGCGGTCCATCCTCTCTGCCTTCCACGTGGTAATGTGGAGGGGAAGGATATAGAGTAGAAGAAGGTCGGGGAGTACCTGGCTATTCAAATCTGGTCACCAAACATGAATAAAGCTATTTCAAGCATATTTTCGATTCTGAATGATGATCTTTTACGAGGGCCGTCCACCATCTTCCACTCTGAACCGTGCCGCAAATATAGTGTATTCTATGATTTTTCGTTAATTACATGTGAAATAACACATGTTCATTGAATAAAGTTTCTTTGCGCACGCCGGGATTTGAACCCGCGACCTCTGGAGTCGTAGTCGAACGTCTCAACCGCTTGATCACGGAGGTTCGTTAGATCTTCAATAATAAACAGATTCGAAGGATTCGCAATGATTATAGTGACATACCCATCGATGCATCAAGTCGTTATACCCATATGAAAATATCCTCACCTTTGCAAATAATCTTGTCACATAAATATCATTATTTGTGTAGATAAGACACTTGTTGTTTATAGTTATGGTTTTGGGTAGGTATTAGAATGTGAAAAGGTGAAATGTGGGTGGTGGCGGGGGATAAACAACAAATAAGGTAGGCACCCAAATCAAATTCGCATCATTTTTTTAAACACCTCAAAGCACCCACGCGAACACACGTGGTGGGATCAAGACCGTTATCACACGTGTCATGTGAGGTACAATACAATACTGACAGTAACTCAGCCGACGACCTCCGTAGTCGAGCGGTTAAGATCCTTAGCTCCGAAGGTCGTAGATTTGTAACTCAACGTCAGCAAATAAATAAAATTAAATTTTCAATTGTTATTTCACATTTTATTGAAGTAACATAATACGTAGTACGATTTCGGCTCGTCCCAGAGAAGTATACTCTCAGTATCGCCCTGGTGAAAGACCAACATTCGGAATCGAAACGTTGCTTGAAATGGCTTTAGCCCTGTTAGGTGACCAGATCTGAACAGCCAGGTACTTCCCAAACTTCCTCTTCCCTACATCATTCCCATCCCCGCCACCTTCAGTCTCACGATATAGCCTAATTGGAAATGCCATAGTCTCACTGGCTCTAGACGGTTGGGAGCAGTTGGGACTCTTGTGCGGTATTCACTTTTTAAAAAATGTACACACATACATATGAATTGTTGTGAGGCTAAAGCCATTTCAAGCAAAGTTTCGATTCTGAATGGTGGTCATCACCGAGGCGATACTTAGAGTATGCACCACTCCCGATAAAAATCCCGGTCTGAATAAACTTTGCAAATTTTATGACGCAAGAGCTGTTGTTAGCGATATTTTTCCTAGGCAAAGAAACTAATTTTATACATCACTTCTTATAGTTAATATAATATATTTATAAATAGAACATATATACTTTGTTTTTAACCACTTTTTTATTTAATATTTTGTCTACCGGTTTCGGAAGTACCCTTCCATCATCAGGACAATATTAAATTAATCTTTAGATAATAACTTCATCTCTTCTGGAAGAAACATATGTGGAGATAAATTCTGTACACGATCAAAAAATGTATGTTTTGAAGTATCTGGAGAATGTATATTAGTATTCATTTTACAAAATATAATATATTTTTAGTTATGGCGTATCAATTACGTCGGTAAGATTATTTCTGTATTGATGATTGTCGATTCTCTTTGCCCAGATTTGTTCAGTCGTCCGTAGAATAATGGATGAACACGACATACGTAAGTGGCGTGCATTAATTGAATGAACATTGTTTTCAATTTATTTGAAATATTCGTTGAATTCTGATTTGTCAGCCCCGTGGCCCCGCTGGCCGGAATATTGATCTAAAAAGTTAAAATACACTTCCCGGTTGTGGTTGTTTTCCAAATAATTTCCCTGAAAACAGATGCAAAGTGTTTCTGATTTTTCGACGAATTTCGGAGAATCGAGACGGGCGCTTGTGTTTTCAAGTAATTCAGAGAAATCCGGGAAATGCTGCAAACATACTAACAAACCATCGTGCCGTTTCTCCGCAGAGGTAGATATATAAAAGACTAAAAGCCACACTGCTTAGTTCATCCACATCCATGTATTTTTTCTTTATTTCAGCTCATTACGAAACTAGCCTTAACTCTTTGATAGCCGCCCTCCATAATAAAATGGTTCACGAATTCGACTTTAAGTCAGGAGCGTGGGTTTGATTCCCACAGCAGCGATATATATTATATTATATTAAACGTAATGATTGGCGTCAGTCTATTATTTATAATGTTGAATGGATGTACACCAAATCGGTTTTACAACTTTCAATTAAGTAAGTATTTGATCTTGTCATATGCATCTACTTCCACTATCGACCTCTGTGGCCGAGCGATTAAGATACTTGGCTACATATTCAAAGGTGCGCAATTACAAACATGTGTGTTATTAGACATAAATAAAAATAAGATGATAAATATGTATTTGTGGCACGTTCCAGAGTCGTAAATACTCCCATTATCGTTCTGGTGAAAGATCACCATTCATAATCGAAACGTTGCTTGAAATTGGGTTAGCCTTGTTTAGTAAACAGATCTTAAAAATCAGATACTTCGCAATCTTTGTTTTCCTTATCTCCTTCTCCTCCCAACTCCCTTCTGTTTTACACCATCCCACAAATAGGAGTGCCATAGTCCCGCTGGCTCCGGGCATTCTCTTGTGGCTGAATCTTGTGCAGTATTCACATTAAAAAAAATCTGTTCTCTGCCTGATTCTTTTTTCTCGGTCCATCCGGTCTTCGAACCATCTAACTTCCTTTTCTCAATATTATCAATAACACAATACGTTAGACTAGCCTCTCTTCCTTTTAAAGACAAGCAAATGTGTAGTTTCAAACTACAGTTGGAGTTGTTTCACAAGTCACTGCACATTTAGGCTTGTCAATATAATTGTTTTGATGGATCCAATATCAATTTGGGCTATTCAAAGATTAATTCAACCATTCCCTGGAAGACGAACTAGATGAGCCATCCTTTATATGAACAGTTAAATGAAATGTAGTTTTTTTTATTATTACTTTCAAATGATACATTCGTCCAACACCTTTAACCAATGTATTGGATGCAACGACGTTACAATTATATGTAACGTCATTGATTGGAGTTATGAGTTTCGGTATTTCAAAGCGAATCGATTCATTTTCAAATAAATTCATTCGTTCGTTTCAAATCACGATTCAAGTGTTTTACAGATCGTTAAAAGTTACCATTTTTCTAAGTCTGCCGTCATTAAGCCCCTTTTTATTGAATAACTGCTTTATTAACTCTACTACCCAGCTGCTTCTGGGGTTTGGATAGAAAAGCGTGGACTAAAAAGAATATGGTATCGCATTTTCTTGAAATTTTAATCGATAATATTGTTTTGAAGTTCTCTGCCTCTTGATAAATATGATGTTGCGAGCTGAAGAAAGTCGAAATTGAATACAAAAAAATCCGTGTTAAAATTTCATGACGCCAGAACTTACCGTAAGGGAGTATATGCTACTTCAGACATACTGATTTTCCGCTTTACAGCTAAGAATATAACATTTTTACCTAGTTATTTTTGTTTGTTTATGTAGTTATCAGAGTACCCTATCTAGCATTATTTATACCACAGTTACTGTATCCATGAGTGTAACGAGTCGCGACCCACATTTATTATTGAATAAATCAATTAATATTTATATAGTCGACATTGGGAGCCCCCGAGACCACACAGAGGACGAAGTAGGATTGTTGTGGCGAAACGCGCCCTTAACCTTAATCGAGATCAATCGATCATGTCGATTATTCGGTGACGTTTGGTAATTGATACTTCAGCCTAATAACTTTATCATTGAATTGTGACACTTTGGCGTTTTTAAATTGGGATCTACTTGACGTCAATCTAACTCGACATTGACAAGTATTTGGCAATAAGGAAACTACCAGTTTTGTCGTAAGTGTCTGTGATTTTATATGTGCGGGCATGTCTAATACACAGCCTCTAAAAAAATTAACTAGATAAATAAATGTGTTCTTATTTTTTAAAGTTTTTTTTACGATTTGTATAATTTACAAGAATTTTTGACGATATAAAAATTACTTGGGTTCGAACATGATACTTAGTCCTAGCAGATATTTCAAAATTTAACACTTATCGAATTTTAGATCGTGGGTTGTTGGGAAAATATTTAACAAAAAATAAATAATTGCGATTTTGTTGAATTTTTTAGTTTCGTAATGTGTTTTGTATTAATATAAATCTGAAAAAAAAAATACTCGGAAAAAGGTACGCGTGTTTCTAAAATCTTTTTAAAAATTTTAATATTGGAAACGTGCGATCTACTGCCCAATTAAAATATGATTTATGGGGTCCACGGTGCCAAACAAGTTGAAATTATAAATGTCTTTTTTGTAGTAAAAAGTGTTAAAGTGTTTGTTCGAAGGTGTTATTCTGGATTGAGTGTAAAAATAAACTTAAGTTCAGCTTCAGAATTGTTAGATCCTTGGATCTATACAACATTCAAAATTTCAGGGTTCAAACCCGGCGTGCGCCAATAACTTTTATTTAATTAATATGTGTCATAACACATTTAATTCATATAAAAATAATAACAAGTATATTTGCGGCACGTTCCAGAGTGGTAGATACTCTAAGTACCGCCCTGGTGAAAGACCACCATTCAGAATCGAAACGTTGCTTGAAATGGCTTAAGCCGTGTTTGGTGACCAGATCTGAATAGCCAGGTACTTCCCAACCTTCCTCTTACCGATCTCCTTCCCTCCCCCACTACCTTCAGCCTCACAACATACCCAATTTGGGGATGCCATAGTCTCACTGGCTCTAGACGGTTGGGAGCAGTTGAGACTCTTGTGCGGTATTCATGTAAAAAAAAATAAAAAAAAAATTCAATGAACCATATTCAAAACAGGCTAAATTATGGAATCCCAAAGTGGGCACTAGTATTATAACATATTTTTGTACACCCCATAAACGTTTTTCTAAATATCTTTGAAAACGCCTTGAAATTATATTTTGTAATGTTTTTAAAATGAATAAAAAATTGAATAAAAAATATCTGAGGGGGCGTCTAGAGACTTGAGACATGGTGGCTGGGGGCTAAATGCCTACCGCCCTGTGAACAAATTATTATTGACCGTCCTAGTGAGGGTCCTACTGAGTGAGTCGCATATATTGACCTTGAAAAAATGTGAGTTCTGCTTCTATCGTCATCCTTTGTACACAAGCAAAACACGTTTAACTCGAAAAAGCTCGGGTTCAAAACTCTGTGACGAAAAATATGAAATATATAATAAAAAATCTTCGTATTCCATCTACGTAAATCACTAGAATAAAAAAATAAATTATAACGCCATCAATAGATAAACATAAGTTACCTGATTTGCACATATAAAAATACGCGATTCTGGTATACTTATGTGCCCTTCGAAAACATTATCAATAGACACAAAATAAACTTTAATAACATTTTTGTAATTACTAACTAACTAACCATCACGCCGTTTGCAGCAGGCGTAGGCAAAGATGACGGACCGCCATACAATTCTGTCTTGGCGCACACTTCTTGCTTCGTTCACATTCACACATCGTCTCATACATACTCTTCTGTTACTCTAAATCTTCACGTGGCGCGATTCAAGTATTTGATTAACTTGATCGTACCATGTCTTACTCGGGCGTCCCCGACTACTTTGTCCATTCACTTTCGAATCATATATTATTTTCACACTCCTTTCTTTGTTCATTCGCTCTACATGCCCAAACCATTTTAGCGTCCCTTTCTTGATTCTATTCATTACGCTTACATCAACCTTGCATTCTTTCCGGATATCCACATTCTTAACACGGTCATACATGGTTTTACCGCACATACGTCTCAGGGATCTCATTTTCACAGCATTCAGTCTACGTTCATCCTTCCTCTGCCAGGTCTATGCCTCAATGCCATACATCAGGGTTGGTATAACCCTTCCATTGTGGACTGCTAACTTCGCCCCTTCGGACAATTTATTAGTAGCGCCAACAGTGTTTAGTCCTCTATTAATGAAGTTTTCTGCATTCACCCTTCTTTCAATATCCTTATCGGCCTTTCCATCTCCCGTAAATTTACTTTCTATCTCTCGTAAACTAATTCGTTACTAACTTTGTGATAATAGATTTATATTAAAAATACAATATATTCACATAGGTTATAAAGTCAATAGGTTTATTAGATTTTCAATATGTTTATAAGGTCCTACAGAGTCCCTAAAAATTAACTGATGTATAATTCAAAGTTTCCGTATCGCTAAACTATTTAATGTTGTAAATCACTTTAACTCAGCTTTATATTATTTATCGTATTGTCAGTAATGTTTTCTTTACTTTAATTTGAAATTTCTACTGAAAAAGTTTATTATTTCATATTGAACGTGTAAGAATATTCGAATACAAAATTCTCGAAAAGAAAATCGCTTGATTGATAAAAGTTGGGCAACCGCGTCATTGTAAAATGCTCGGTTTCGCTATCAAAATTACTTTTCTTGGTAAAATATTCCCGCCCCCGAGTCGAGAGCATTCTCACTTCCCAATTGACTAGCCGTGATTCGGCATCGTTGCTAACGAACCGCTGCGTCCCAGAGGCCAAGTTTGTTTTGCGGCTGTGACTTGCATCCCAATGGTGCACTTGCTCAGATACTGCCTGATTCTTGAGGCTGTGTGGGAATCTTTATTGAAAACCCCTCGCATTTAATCAAATTCGATCGTAAGTAACCGTTATCTTGAGAAGAGTTTTATTTTATTATTTATGGTTTTTTTTCTGATAAGTTTTCTGGCGACCAGCTTTGAACTTTACCTTCCCTCAATTGTCTTCAGTCTTGGCGATTCTTGGCGGCTCTCACCCGCCCGAAGTCTTATTATTGGAATTCTAGCGGTCATCCGTTAGCCGTGCTGCGTGCCCAGCATCCTGGAGGGTACTGTGGTACTGTCTACGACTTGAGTCTTGGTTGGGGTGGATGCCGATGCGCTGGTCTTGGTAGAATGGCCTTAATTTTTTTGAGGCTTCATCATAATTCAATATTAATTGCAAACAGGTTCATTGAGCATTGACTTCAGGTCTTCTTTGTTGTTATCGTTGTTGCGTCCTAGAATTGACATTTTGTGGATTCCAATGTGGTGTTCAATCCTACCCCGTTTTCACTTGGTTCCTATGCGTCATTTTGCGAACCTGTCCTGCCCTATTGACATGGCTGTATAAAATATACATTAATCTGCCTGTCACTTGACCCCCACTCTCGGATCGTGTCGTTCGAACGGTCGACACCGGTCCCCATCTACACTTCTTAACTAGCGCCCGGAGAAGGAGGTTGCTCCTTCAAGACCACGCCCGGCCCTGGAAGTCATTTCACACTATCACCGGAACAGAGAGGTTGGCCGCCATCAAGCAGACACACAAATCAGGTGAGCAAGATGACGTAATTCCTCTACAATTGTTCCTCAGATAATCAAGTCATTTACTAAGCACCATCTCGCCTTTTACAGTCCACTAAATTCAGTCCAATTCCATTCAGAAAACGATTCGCGGTTCTGGATCGAACATTTGGTCCTACTCGAACCGGATTACTACCGGATTACTACCGGATTACTACCGGATTACTTTCGTACTATCGGATGATTACTTTCGTACTATCGGATGATTATTATCGTATTATCGTTTATTGTTATCTACTTGGTGAATCGATTTGATTATCTGTTTTCCTAACCTATTTCCTTCGACCACATTTTGAACCTACAAAGTGTTGATTATTATTCCGTGAATTAGTTTTTATTGTCACATAAAAACGGGATGCACGCTCGATTTTCGTATTGGTTGTTTTTCTAAATAATTGTTGATTATTATTCAGTGAATTAGTTTTTATTGTCACATAAAAACGGGATCCACACACACTCGATTTTTCGTATTTGAATGCCAAGATTCGTTGGTTGTTTTTCTAAATAATTGGTGATTATTACTCCGTGAATTAGTTTATTGTCACATAAAACGTAAGCCACACGAGCTCGATTGTCGTATTGTTGTTGCTAAATAATTGTTGATTACTATTCCGTGAATTGGTTTTATTGTCACGTCGATAAAATCACGTTTACAATGGCGGCGATCGCAGCATTAAGAAATCGACAGGCTAATACAGCCTTGATTGAAATTTATAATTGTTCGTTAAAAGCATTAATTTCGGCTGATATTATAGATAAGAATTATCTACAGGTTAAGTTCAGGTACATCGAGTATGTTAAGCACGATTTCGTAGAGTCGTACGTGATCCTCGAAACGGCTCAGAATAAAGATTGTGGCTTGGAGGAATTACAGAATCGTCATACATGTTTTATGAAAATGTACTATGATATCCAAGTTAATTATAATTCGGTGTTCGATAATCGGATAAAGTCAGACGACAATAATTTCGACCTACCGACTGTTGAGAGGTATGTGTCGCCGCCTCAGGTTATTAACACAATTCTATCAACTAGTATCACGCCGCAGGTGGAATTAATTAAAAACACCGAAGTGTTAATTAGCTCAAGTAACTCGTCCGTTCTTTTATCCACGGCCGTCGTACAGACAAAAGATAAAGATGGACGTCATCAAATTGTCCGCGTCTCATTGAATTCTTCAAGTCAAGCTAACTTCATAACTCATGACTGCTCAATTCGTTTGGGCCTCGACTGTTCTAATCGAAATATTCCTATTCGAGGAATTAGACAGGGGTCGGCCACCGCAGAGAAGGAACGCGTCAATGTTCGGATCCGTTCCCTCTGCTCCAATGAGCATGTTAATGGGGAATTCGTTTTGTTGTCAAGTACTTATGCAGATGTCCCTAGTTCTCCCATTCGTCGGGGAGACTGGAAACATATCAAAAACTTGAATTTAGCTGACCCAAATTTTGAAACTCAGGATTATAGAAATATTTCGGGACGGCACGTTGTTTCGCTCCCTTTCAAGGAAGAGTCATCGGAAATTGAGGACTCATATCATTCGGCAGTATCTCGACTGCATCACCTTGAACGTCGATGTTCGCAGAATCCACATTTTAAATCGGCAGATATTAAATTCATGACAGATTATGAATTTTTAGGTCACACGATACATGTGACAAGCTCATTAACTTCGTTTGGAAGATATTTTATTCATCATTGTGTGATTAAAGACACTGGTTCTACTAAGAACCTTCGAGTAGTTTTTGACGCAAGTTCGAAAACTACATTTGACCAGTCATTGAATGACATACTTTTGATAGGACCTAAACTTCAACAAGATATTGTGAAGTTAATTTCGAGGTTCAGATCGCATAAAATAGTTTTTACAGCAGATATCTGCAAAATGTATAGACAAATCTTAGTTCGTCCGGAGGATAGACCGTATCAACACATTTTGTGGCGTGAATCATCTGATCACGGAGATCAAAGAATTTGAATTACAAACTGTAACTTACGAAACTGCTTCTGCACCTTTTCTCGCTGTAAGAACGTTACATATTTTAACTGGAGCTTCCACGCTCGAATCGGCGCGTAAATTACAACAAAGATTTGGTGGAGTTGTTTCATCTTGACGTTTTGAATTGAGTAAATGGTCTAGTAACTGTTCAGAATTACTGTCTGATATTCCAGCTTCACATCGCGAAGTACCTATAGATTTCGATTTGAATCATGATAGCATTAAGATTTTAGGTATTGTTTGGGAGCCCAAAATGACTCGTTCTCCCCGTACCGGGTGAAGACTTCCCAAATAACTTATTCGAAAGGGTCAATACTATCAACGGTTGCTAAGATTTTCGATTCGCTTGAATGGATTTCTCCCGTTACGTTTTCGGCAAAGTGTTTATTACAATGGTTGTGGAAGCCTGGCTTGAAGTGGGACATTCCAATCCGTGCCCGTAAACATCGGCTACACATACAGACATTCCGCGCTATATCGTAGCGAGTTTTGATAACAATTACCATTTAGTAGGTTTGCCGACGCGTTGAAAAGGGTAATGTCTATGCTGTGTTGTACTTTCGGTCCAAGCACTCGGAGCATAAAGTTAATATTCGCCTTTTGATTGCCAAGCTAAAGGCGGGTCGCGTAAAAACCCTTTCTATTCCGCGGTTAGAATTATGCGGCGTTTTATTGCTTGCTCGACTTTTAGATTACGCCTTGAAATCTGTTAATGACATTGTAAATTTTGATAAATTGTTCGCCGTTACGAATTCTACCATCGTTTTGTCATGGATTCATACGCCAACCATGACGTCATGGGATGAAGCCGTCTTAAAATAGATTTTCGTCATTAACAAAAATACAACAAGTTACAACTTGGATTGTGAGATTTATTGTTAACATTCAACATAAGGTAGAAGATCGCAATTTCGGAGTTGTTATTGTCAAAGAATTATATTCATCGCTAAATATATGGATAGATAAAGTGCAACAAGTGCATTTTCATAATAATTTTAAACTGAATTCATCATAATTCTTCTCACGAAATTCATCATAATGCTAATAATAATTCATCGCAAATTAATACTCTCTTTTGTAGATTCGGTTGATTTACTTAAAGTTGGTGGGAGATTGCATCATGTCCCTATCACTTCTAATAGTCAACATTCCATATTTCTATGTGATAAAAGTAATTCGACTAATTTAATTATTGATTCGTATCGTTCGGTTTATTTGCACGCGGGACCTGGGACGTTATTATTAAGTTTACATGTAACAATTTGGATTGTTTCCCGCTCGCAACGTCATTTGTTTACGCCTTAGCAACGTCATTTGTTTACGCCTTAGCAACTGCATAATTTGGTTTAAGGCTCGTCCTTTTAATTTACAACTTGTCATAGGCGATTCGTCACAATCTCAATTTCGTGAAGATTGTCCTTTTTTTCAATATTGATGTTATTTTAGGTGTTCCCTTTCTTCAATAAAAGAAAGAAAGCGTAGAGGAACAAAAGTGTTAACCACTTATTTGTGTTTATTTATTTATTTTAAGTACCAAAAGCAGTACATTTAGAAATAGTATTTGACTTAACGTCCGCAGCATGTTAAGCGTGTTAGATCGCGTTCCTAGCTGAACGGGGATTATGTTCTAGTCTCACTAGTGACAATGGCACAAATTTCGTCGATGCTAACAAACATCGAACGGCTCACGAACATATATCATCTGCCGTTATTATTACGCGTCAAATCAATTGGTGTTCTCACCTCCCTTCCGTATCTCATTTTGGAGACATATAGTTGGGGCGTATCGAGTAATGTCATTTTGATCGTGATCAAGTCGTGCATGTAGATAGTTAAAAATGCACACGGAACATTTCGTCGGCCAGCTGTCAAAGTTTATCCGTTACCGGTCTAAGTGTTCATCGACCATGACGAGGATATATGTGGCCTGTTTTTCGTCCCATGAACCTGTTACTGTCAATAGTTTCTGTTCGATCCAAAACCGCGAATCGGTTTCTGAATGGAATTGGACTGAATTTAGTGGACTGTAAAAGGCGAGATGGTGCTTAGTAAATGACTTGATTATCTGAGGAACAATTGTAGAGGATGCCCATTCTGCCTACCTTGATTTAAAGTCTGCTATGGCGGCCAACCTCTCTGTTCCGGTGATATGTGAAATGACTTTGGTTTGGGGCCCCCCCCGGGGGGGGTTTCTTAAGCCAGCACCTGAACCGCTGCGTCCCAGAGGCCAAGTTTGTTTTGCGGCTGTGACTTGCATCCCAATGGTGCACTTGCTCAGATACTGCCTGATTCTTGAGGCTGTGGGGAATCTTTATTGAAAACCCCTCGCATTTAATCAAATTCGATCGTAAGTAACCGTTATCTTGAGAAGAGTTTTATTTTATTATTTATGGTTTTTCTGATAAGTTTTTCTGGCGACCAGCTTTTGAACTTTACCTTCCCTCAATTGTCTTCAGTCTTGGCGATTCTTGGCGGCTCTCACCCGCCTGGAAGTCTTATTATTGGAATTCTAGCGGTCATCCGTTGTGCTGCGTGCCCAGCATCCTGGAGGGTACTGTGGTACTGTCTACGACTTGAGTCTTGGTTGGGGGTGGATGCCGATGCGCTGGTCTTGGTAGAATGGCCTTTAATTTTTTGAGGCTTCATCATAATTCAATATTAATTGCAAACAGGTTCATTGAGCATTGACTTCAGGTCTTCTTTGTTGTTATCGTTTGTTGCGTCCTAGAATTGACATTTTGTGGATTCCAATGTGGTGTTCAATCCTACCCCGTTTTCACTTTGGTTCCCTGCGTCATTTTGCGAACCTGTCCTGCCCTATTGACATGGCTGTATAAAATATATATTAATCTGCCTGTCACTTGACCCCCCACTCTCGGATCGTGTCGTTCGAACGGTCGACACCGGTCCCCATCTACACTTCTTAACTAGCGCCCGGAGAAGGAGGTTGCTCCTTCAAGACCACGCCCGGCCCTGAAGTCATTTCACACTATCACCCGGAACAGAGAGGTTGGCCGCCATCAAGCAGACACACAAATCAGGTGAGCAAGATGACGTAATTCCCTCTACAATTGTTCCTCAGATAATCAAGTCATTTTACTAAGCACCATCTCGCCTTTTTACAGTCCACTAAATTCAGTCCAATTCCATTCAGAAAACGATTCGCGGTTCTGGATCGAACATTTGGTCCTACTCGAACCGGATTACTACCGGATTACTACCGGATTACTACCGGATTACTTTCGTACTATCGGATGATTACTTTCGTACTATCGGATGATTATTATCGTATTATCGTTTATTGTTATCTACTTGGTGAATCGATTTGATTATCTGTTTTCCTAACCTATTTCCTTCGACCACATTTTGAACCTACAAAGTGTTGATTATTATTCCGTGAATTAGTTTTTATTGTCACATAAAAACAGGATGCACGCTCGATTTTCGTATTGGTTGTTTTTCTAAATAATTGTTGATTATTATTCAGTGAATTAGTTTTTATTGTCACATAAAAACGGGATCCACACACACTCGATTTTTCGTATTTGAATGCCAAGATTCGTTGGTTGTTTTTCTAAATAATTGGTGATTATTACTCCGTGAATTAGTTTATTGTCACATAAAAACGTAAGCCACACGAGCTCGATTGTCGTATTGTTGTTGCTAAATAATTGTTGATTACTATTCCGTGAATTGGTTTTATTGTCGTCGATAAAATCACGTTTACAATGGCGGCGATCGCAGCATTAAGAAATCGACAGGCTAATACAGCCTTGATTGAAATTTATAATTGTTCGTTAAAAGCATTAATTTCGGCTGATATTATAGATAAGAATTATCTACAGGTTAAGTTCAGGTACATCGAGTATGTTAAGCACGATTTCGTAGAGTCGTACGTGATCCTCGAAACGGCTCAGAATAAAGATTGTGGCATGGAGGAATTACAGAATCGTCATACATGTTTTATGAAAATGTACTATGATATCTCCAAGTTAATTATAATTCGGTGTTCGATAATCGGATAAAGTCAGACGACAATAAGAATTTCGACCTACCGACTGTTGAGAGGTATGTGTCGCCGCCTCAGGTTATTAACACAATTCTATCAACTAGTATCACGCCGCATGGAATTAATTAAAAACACCGAAGTGTTAATTAGCTCAAGTAACTCGTCCGTTCTTTTATCCACGGCCGTCGTACAGACAAAAGATAAAGATGGACGTCAATAAATGTCCGCGTCTCATTGGATTCTGCAAGTCAAGGGCTAACTTCATAACTCATGACTGCTCAATTCGTTTGGGCCTCGACTGTTCTAATCGAAATATTCCTATTCGAGGAATTAGACAGGGGTCGGCCACCGCAGAGAAAAGAACGTCAATGTTCGGATCCGTTCCCTCTGCTCCAATGAGCATGTTAATGGGGAATTCGTTTGTTGTCAAGTACTTATGCAGATGTCCCTAGTTCTCCCATTCGTCGGGAGACTGGAAACATATCAAAACTTTGAATTTAGCTGACCCAAATTTTGAAACTCAGGATTATAGAAATATTTCTGGGACGGCACGTTGTTTCGCTCCCCTTTCAAGGAAGAGTCATCGGAAATTGAGGACTCATATCATTCGGCAGTATCTCGACTGCATCACCTTGAACGTCGATGTTCGCAGAATCCACATTTTAAATCGGCAGATATTAAATTCATGACAGATTATGAATTTTTAGGTCACACGATACATGTGACAAGCTCATTAACTTCGTTTGAAGATATTTTATTCATCATTGTGTGATTAAAGACACTGGTTCTACTTAAGAACCTTCGGAGTAAGTTTTTGACGCAAGTTCGAAAACTACATTTGACCAGTCATTGAATGACATACTTTTGATAGGACCTAAACTTCAACAAGATACGTGAAGTTAATTTCGAGGTTCAGATCGCATAAAATAGTTTTTACAGCAGATATCTGCAAAATGTATAGACAAATCTTAGTTCGTCCGGAGGATAGACCGTATCAACACATTTTTGTGGCGTGAATCATCTGATCACGAGATCAAAGAATTTGAATTACAAACTGTAACTTACGAAACTGCTTCTGCACCTTTTCTCGCTGTAAGAACGTTACATATTTTAACCGGAGCTTCCACGCTCGAATCGGCGCGTAAATTACAACAAGATTTGGTGGAGTTGTTTCATCTTGACGTTTTTGAATTGAGAGTAAATGGTCTAGTAACTGTTCAGAATTACTGTCTGATATTCCAGCTTCACATCGCGAAGTACCTATAGATTTCGATTTGAATCATGATAGCATTAAGATTTTAGGTATTGTTTGGGAGCCCAAAATGACTCGTTCTCGTACCGGGTGAAGACTTCCCAAATAACTTATTCGAAAGGGTCAATACTATCAACGGTTGCTAAGATTTTCGATTCGCTTGAATGGATTTCTCCCGTTACGTTTTCGGCAAAGTGTTTATTACAATGGTTGTGGAAGCCTGGCTTGAAGTGGGACATTCCAATCCGTGCCGTAAACATCGGCTATACAGACATTCCGCGCTATATCGTAGCGAGTTTTGATAACAATTACCATTTAGTAGGTTTTGCCGACGCGTTGAAAAGGGTAATGTCTATGCTGTGTTGTACTGGTCCAAGCACTCGGAGCATAAAGTTAATATTCGCCTTTTGATTGCCAAGCTAAAGGCGGGTCGCGTAAAAACCCTTTCTATTCCGCGGTTAGAATTATGCGGCGTTTTATTGCTTGCTCTCGACTTTTTAGATTACGCCTTGAAATCTGTTAATGACATTGTAAATTTTGATAAATTGTTCGCCGTTACGAATTCTACCATCGTTTTGTCATGGATTCATACGCCAACCATGACGTCATGGGATGAAGCCGTCTTAAAATAGATTTTCGTCATTAACAAAAATACAACAAGTTACAACTTGGATTGTGAGATTTATTGTTAACATTCAACATAAGGTAGAAGATCGCAATTTCGGAGTTGTTATTGTCAAAGAATTATATTCATCGCTAAATATATGGATAGATAAAGTGCAACAAGTGCATTTTCATAATAATTTTAAACTGAATTCATCATAATTCTTCTCACGAAATTCATCATAATGCTAATAATAATTCATCGCAAATTAATACTCTCTTTTGTAGATTCGGTTGATTTACTTAAAGTTGGTGGGAGATTGCATCATGTCCCTATCACTTCTAATAGTCAACATTCCATATTTCTATGTGATAAAAGTAATTCGACTAATTTAATTATTGATTCGTATCGTTCGGTTTATTTGCACGCGGGACCTGGGACGTTATTATTAAGTTTACATGTAACAATTTGGATTGTTTCCCTCGCTCGCAACGTCATTTGTTTACGCCTTAGCAACGTCATTTGTTTTACGCCTTAGCAACTGCATAATTTGGTTTAAGGCTCGTCCTTTAATTTACAACTTGTCATAGGCGATTCGTCACAATCTCAATTTCGTGAAGATTGTCCTTTTTTCAATATTGATGTTATTTTTAGGTGTTCCCTTTCTTCAATAAAAGAAAGAAAGCGTAGAGGAACAAAAGTGTTAACCACTTATTTGTGTTTATTTATTTATTTTAAGTACCAAAGCAGTACATTTAGAAATAGTGTTTGACTTAACGTCCGCAGCATGTTAAGCGTGTTAGATCGCGTTCCTAGCTGAACGGGGATTATGTTCTAGTCTCACTAGTGACAATGGCACAAATTTCGTCGATGCTAACAAACATCGAACGGCTCACGAACATATATCATCTGCCGTTATTATTACGCGTCAAATCAATTGGTGTTCTCACCTCCCTTCCGTATCTCATTTTGGAGACATATAGTTGGGGCGTATCGAGTAATGTCATTTTGATCGTGATCAAGTCGTGCATGTAGGGATAGTTAAAAATGCACACGGAACATTTCGTCGGCCAGCTGTCAAAGTTTATCCGTTACCGGTCTAAGTGTTCATCGACCATGACGAGGATATATGTGGCCTGTTTTCGTCCCATGAACCTGTTACTGTCAATAGTTTCTGTTCGATCCAAAAACCGCGAATCGGTTTCTGAATGGAATTGGACTGAATTTAGTGGACTGTAAAAGGCGAGATGGTGCTTAGTAAATGACTTGATTATCTGAGGAACAATTGTAGAGGATTACGTCATCTTGCTCACCTTGATTTGTGTCTGCTATGGCGGCCAACCTCTCTGTTCCGGTGATAGTGTGAAATGACTTCCAGGGCCGGGCGTGGTCTTGAAGGAGCAACCTCCTTCTCCGGGCACTAGTTAAGAAGTGGACCGGTCTCGACCGTTCGAATGACACGATCCGAGAGTGGGGGTCAAGTGACAGGCAGATTAATGTATATTGTATACAGCCATGTCAATAGGGCAGGACAGGTTCGCAAAATGACGCATAGGAACCAAGTGAAAACGGGGTAGGATTGAACATCACATTGGAATCCACAAAGCGTCAATTCTAGGACGCAACATTCCCCCCCCCGAGAAGAGATGAAAATCTCTTATCTACCAAACGTCGATGATTCACACATTCTCGATTATTGTCAATAAACAAATTAAATCATAACAACCGAAAATGATAATCTCAAAATTATTAATTAATTGTGTAAGCAACCGATATTTAACGTCTATGGAAACTCAATTTGAAAAATCGAATAAACTACAATAGAGTCTTCCCTTTGGTTATTGTCAAATCGGTGAGAAACCGATTATCGAATGTAGCTTTGATTGAAATTTATTGTCAAACTAGTGGAAAAACATCATCGTTAGTCATTAGAAACGGAAAACACACATCGCTGTCCTGTCGAGTATGTTAAGCGGGACTTCATAGAGTCGTTGCGTTTGAAAACATTTATTTTATTCGTATGCTATTTGCAACATGTACGTATCGAAGACTCAACAGGAGTCATACTAGTATAACAATATAGATAATAGATTATTAGCACAACTCTATCTAATAAGTTCGATCACCTATTTTTGAAAATGTGCGTTGCCACCTCCGATTATTAATGAAAATTGGTTTTACTACTACGTAAAACTATTAAACTAATTACTTTATCTATTTACTATAACATTATTCAAAAGATAAATAAAATAAAGTAGAGAAACTATTGACAGTAACAGGTTCATGGGACGAAAACAGGCCACATATATCCTCGTCATGGTCGATGAACACTTAGACCGGTAACGGATAAACTTTGACAGCTGGCCGACGAAATGTTCCGTGTGCATTTTTAACTATCCCTACATGCACGACTTGATCACGATCAAAATGACATTACTCGATACGCCCCAACTATATGTCTCCAAAATGAGATACGGAAGGGAGGTGAGAACACCAATTGATTTGACGCGTAATAATAACGGCCGATGATATATGTTCGTGAGCCGTTCGATGTTTGTTAGCATCGACGAAATTTGTGCCATTGTCACTAGTGAGACTAGAACATAATCCCCGTTCAGCTAGGAACGCGATCTAACACGCTTAACATGCTGCGGACGTTAAGTCAAATACTATTTCTAAATGTACTGCTTTGGTACTTAAACAAACAAATAAACACAAGTAAGTGGTTAACACTTTTGTTCCTCTACGCTTTCTGTCTTTTATTGAAGAAAGGGGACACCTAAAATAACATCAATATTGGAAAAAAGGACAATCTTCACGAAATTGAGATTGTGGCGAATCGCCCATGACAAGTTGTAAATTAAAAGGACGAGCCTTAAACCAAATTATGCATTTGCTAAAGCGTAAACAAATGACGTTGCGAGCGGGAACAAATTGTTACATGTAAACTTAATAATAACGTCCCAGGTCCCGCGTGCAAATAAAACGAACGATACGAATCAATAATTAAATTAGTCGAATTACTTTTATCACATAGAAATATGGAATGTTGACTATTAAAAGTGATAGGGACATGATGCAATCTCCCACCAACTTTAAGTAAATCAACCGAATCTACAAAAGAAAGTATTAATTTGCGAACGTGATAAGCATTATGATGAATTTCGTAAAAAGAATTATGATGAATTCAGTTTAAAATTATTATGAAAATGCACTTGTTGCACTTTATCTATCCATATATTTAGCGATGAATATAATTATTTGACAATAACAACTCCGAAATTGCGATCTTCTACCTTATGTTGAATGTTAACAATAAATCTGACAATCCAAGTTGTAACTTGTTGTATTTTTGTTAATGACGAAAATCTATTTTAAGACGGCTTCATCCCATGACGTCATGGTTGGCGTATGAATCCATGACAAAACGATGGTAGAATTCGTAACGGCGAACAATTTATCAATATTTACAATGTCATTAACAGATTTCAAGGCGTAATCTAAAAGTCGAGCAAGCAATAAAACGCCGCATAATTCTAACCGCGGAATAGAAAGGGTTTTTACGCGACCCGCCTTTAGCTTGGCAATCAAAAGGCGAATATTAACTTTATGCTCCGAGTGCTTGGACCGAAAGTACAACACAGCATAGACATTACCCTTTTCAACGCGTCGGCAAAACCTACTAAATGGTAATTGTTATCAAAACTCGCTACGATATAGCGCGGAATGTCTGTATGTATGTAGCCGATGTTTACGGCACGGATTGGAATGTCCCACTTCCATCCAGGCTTCCACAACCATTGTAATAAACACTTTGCCGAAAACGTAACGGGAGAAATCCATTCAAGCAAATCGAAAATCTTAGCAACCGTTGATAGTATTGACCTTTTCGAATAAGTTATTTGGGGAAGTCTTCACCCGGTACGAGAACGAGTCATTTTGGGCTCCCAAACAATACCTAAAATCTTAATGCTATCATGATTCAAATCGAAATCTATAGGTACTTCGCGATGTGAAGCTGGAATATCAGACAGTAATTCTGAACAGTTGCTGTGACCATTTACTCAATTCAAAAAACGTCAAGATGAAACAACTCCACTAAATCTTGTTGTAATTTACGCGCCGCTTCGAGCGTGGAAGCTCCGGTTAAAATATGTAACGTTCTTACAGCGAGAAAAGGTGCAGAAGCAGTTTCGTAAGTTACAGTTTGTAATTCAAATTCTTTGATCTCGTGATCAGATGATTCACGCCACAAAATGTGTTGATACGGTCTATCCTCCGGACGAACTAAGATTTGTCTATACATTTTGCAGATATCTGCTGTAAAAACTATTTTATGTGATCTGAACCTCGAAATTAACTTCACAATATCTTGTTGAAGTTTAGGTCCTGTCAAAAGTATGTCATTCAATGACTGGTCAGATGTAGTTTTCGAACTTGCGTCAAAAACTACTCGAAGGTTCTTAGTAGAACCAGTGTCTTTAATCACACAATGATGAATAAAATATCTTCCAAACGAAGTTAATGAGCTTGTCACATGTATCGTGTGACCTAAAATTCATATTCTGTCATGAATTTAATATATGCCGATTTAAAATGTGGATTCCTCGAACATCGACGTTCAAGGTAATGCAGTCGAGATACTGCCGAATGATATGAGTCCTCAATTTCCGATGACTCTTCCTTGAAAGGGAGCGAAACAACGTGCCGTCCCGAAATATTTCTATAATCCTGAGTTTCAAAATTTGGGTCAGCTAAATTCAAGTTTTTGATATGTTTCCAGTCTCCCCGACGAATGGGAGAACTAGGGACATCTGCATAAGTACTTGACAACAAAACGAATTCCCCATTAACATGCTCATTGGAGCAGAGGGAACGGATCCGAACATTGACGCGTTCCTTCTCTGCGGTGGCCGACCCTGTCTAATTCCTCGAATAGGAATATTTCGATTAGAACAGTCGAGGCCCAAACGAATTGAGCAGTCATGAGTTATGAAGTTAGCTTGACTTGAAGAATTCAATGAGACGCGGACATTTTGATGACGTCCATCTTTATCTTTTGTCTGTACGACGGCCGTGGATAAAAGAACGGACGAGTTACTTGAGCTAATTAACACTTCGGTGTTTTTAATTAATTCCACCTGCGGCGTGATACTAGTTGATAGAATTGTGTTAATAACCTGAGGCGGCGACACATACCTCTCAACAGTCGGTAGGTCGAAATTATTGTCGTCTGACTTTATCCGATTATCGAACACCGAATTATAATTAACTTGGATATCATAGTACATTTTCATAAAACATGTGTGACGATTCTGTAATTCCTCCATGCCACAATCTTTATTCTGAGCCGTTTCGAGGATCACGTACGACTCTACGAAATCGTGCTTAACATACTCGATGTACCTGAACTTAACCTGTAGATAATTCTTATCTATAATATCAGCCGAAATTAATGCTTTTAACGAACAATTATAAATTTCAATCAAGGCTGTATTAGCCTGTCGATTTCTTAATGCTGCGATCGCCGCCATTGTAAACGTGATTTTATCGACGTGACAATAAAACCAATTCACGGAATAATAATCAACAATTATTTAGCAACAACAATACGACAATCGAGCGCGTGTGGCTTACGTTTTATGTGACAATAAAAACCAATTCACGGAATAATAATCAACAATTATTTAGCAACAACAATACGACAATCGAGCGCGTGTGGCTTACGTTTTATGTGACAATAAAAAACTAATTCATGGAATAATAATCAACAATTATTTAGCGAAAACAAACAACGAATCTTGGAATTCAAAATACGAAATCGAGTGTGTGTGAATCCCGTTTTTATGTGACAATAAAAACTAATTCACGGAATAATAATCAACACTTTGTAGGTTCAACATGAAATCGATGGAAAATAGGTTCGGAAAACAGATAATCAAATCGATTCACCAAGTAGATAACAACAAACGATAATACGATAGTAATCCGGTAGTAATCCGGTAGTAATCCGGTAGTAATCCGGCTCGAAGGACCAAATGTTCGATCCAAAAACCGCGAATCGGTTTCTGAATGGAATTGGACTGAATTTAGTGGACTGTAAAAGGCGAGATGGTGCTTAGTAAATGACTTGATTATCTGAGGAACAATTGTAGAGGATTACGTCATCTTGCTCACCTTGATTTGTGTCTGCTATGGCGGCCAACCTCTCTGTTCCGGTGATAGTGTGAAATGACTTGCCGTTCGAATGACACGATCCGAGAGTGGGGGTCAAGTGACAGGCAGATTAATGTATATTGTATACAGCCATGTCAATAGGGCAGGACAGGTTCGCAAAATGACGCATAGGAACCAAGTGAAAACGGGGTAGGATTGAACATCACATTGGAATCCACAAAGCGTCAATTCTAGGACGCAACAGTTTCTCTACTTTATTTTATTTATCTTTTGAATAATGTTATAGTAAATAGATAAAGTAATTAGTTTAATAGTTTTACGTAGTAGTAAAACCAATTTTCATTAAGAATCGGAGGTGGCAACGCACATTTTCAAAATAGGTGATCGAACTTATTAGATAGAGTTGTGCTAATAATCTATTATCTACATTATTATACTAGTATGACTCCTGTTGAGTCTTCGATACGGACATGTTGCAAATAACATACGAATAAAATAAATGTTTTCAAACGCAACGACTCTATGAAGTCCCGCTTAACATACTCGACAGTACAGCGATGTGTGTTTTCCGTTTCTGATGAATAACGATGATGTTTTTCCACTAGTTTGACAATAAATTTCAATCAAAGCTACATTCGATAATCGGTTTCTCACCGACTTGACAATAACCAACGGGAAGACTATATTGTAGTTTATTCGAGTTTTCAAATTGAGTTTCCATAGACGTTAAATATCGGTTGCTTACACAATTAATTAATAATTTTGAGATTATCATTTTCGGTTGTTATGATTTAATTTGTTTATTGACAATAATCGAGAATGTGTGAATCATCGACGTTTGGTAGATAAGAGATTTTCATCTCTTCTCGGGGGGGGGAATGTTGCGTCCTAGAATTGACATTTTGTGGATTCCAATGTGGTGTTCAATCCTACCCCGTTTTCACTTGGTTCCTATGCGTCATTTTGCGAACCTGTCCTGCCCTATTGACATGGCTGTATAAAATATACATTAATCTGCCTGTCACTTGACCCCCACTCTCGGATCGTGTCGTTCGAACGGTCGACACCGGTCCCCATCTACACTTCTTAACTAGCGCCCGGAGAAGGAGGTTGCTCCTTCAAGACCACGCCCGGCCCTGGAAGTCATTTCACACTATCACCGGAACAGAGAGGTTGGCCGCCATCAAGCAGACACACAAATCAGGTGAGCAAGATGACGTAATTCCTCTACAATTGTTCCTCAGATAATCAAGTCATTTACTAAGCACCATCTCGCCTTTTACAGTCCACTAAATTCAGTCCAATTCCATTCAGAAAACGATTCGCGGTTCTGGATCGAACAATCGTGATTAGAATATCGTTGACCTATCGGAGGTTGCTTAGCTTTTTTAATTCCATTTGGAGACCATTACTTTGAAATTGGAGTTGACTAAAGTTGTCTTTTAAACCAACTTAAATAATTTTAAGGAAATTGAATCTCCTTATCTGAAACCTCTCGTATGTGATTTTCTCGAATATCAAATAACCTCTCGGTAAACTATTGGTAAATAATTAGCGAGCAATTTAGTCATTAATAAGTTGATAACTCTAGACTCTAGACGGTGTTCTGACATCCTCACTTCGGGGGAATTCCTGAAATGCTATCGCCACCCCGTCTAGGGGTTAATTTACCGATCGGGGAGGAATCACGTCTCAGCCTTCTCGGCAGAAATAAACTCCGTTTTATTACTCCCGGTCTAAATTAAATTATATAAACACCCTTATCTGAGGGAAAATTAATGTCGGGAATTTACTCGAGAAGATTTTTAAGGGATATGCTCGCGATAAAATGCCAGGATAAATGCCAACTTAGATATTCTGGCAGCCCGAATTGAATCATAATGCTAAAGGGATTCGTATCTCAGTTAATACGTCCGCTACTTTGTATTCGATCGTCAAACTTTCAGAATAACTACGTTGCTTATAATAATAGCTTTATGTATAAATAAAAAAATATATTTCTAAAGCGACAGTGCTATGGACATATTTTTTGGCGTAATACGTCAAGGTTATTGTAATGCCATAAGATTGTTCTTCGCAATAAAACCGGCTTAAATTTTTCAATTTATAAAACGCGTAATTTGATTACTAACTAAAAACTGTGTCAATTACAAAAATCGAACATTTCCGACAAATCCTTTCTGCGCCGATGACAGGGACAGCGCTATCGGACTGCTAACTTTACAGAGGCGGCTATTCAAGAGTTCGCTAGGAAACTTATTTCATATCCTTCGTTTTCTGGTAAACTTGCCCCACCAAGATTCTTGAAGCGTCTAATCAAAAAACTATTATTACCTGATGGTTTATGAATTTCCTTTATTAAAATCCATTTCCTTATTCAATCAAAATGCTACGAACTCATGTCAAAGCCTCAAATAAATACACGAAGATTAACAGTTTGTGTAAACTTATATAAATTCAAATAAATAAACATGTGAATATGTTTATATGCCATATAAACATGTTTCTAGATTCGTCAGTTGATAGGCCCGCCCTGTGGCCATATTTACACTGCAGGTATGTTATGACATGATATATTGGAGGGACAGTTTGTAATCATGTTTAAATATGGAATAAGCGTGTTTTTTCCTCCCCTCACGTTTGAAGGTCCCGAAGAGCTAATATTTGTAAAGCGTTAAAATTAACCGCATGTAGGTCACTGTATAATTTGGGCTTTTACATAAATTAGTATTCGTGGAACACGTTTTAATGAAGGAAAAATAAACACCCCGTCGGTTATTTCCAGAAATAATTAACCAATTTAGTAATTTTTATAGTGTTCCGAACTTTCGTATGGGAAAATGTTTTTTATGGCAATTTTTTCGTGCTGGTACGTTTTTGTTTGTTCAGCATAGTAATTTTTTATCTAAATATTAATTAATAACCAACCTAATTTTAACGATTTATATTACATTTAAAATATTAATATGGTGACATAGATCGGTCTCCTAAGATTATAATTTTTGTTTGACTGGCCCGTTCATGTGGAAAAATATTCGCCCAACTCAAACTTATCTGCATTTAAGCGGGTCCTAAAAACAAAACTAACTTAACATAACTTCTTGCCATCCTAAATATAGCCAAAAGTTGGGTTATATTATACTACCTTATAACCTCTGTGGGAGTTATTTTAAGTAAGAAAAGCACTGCCGGATAGAACGACTTGAGGAGGGTTGTTTTTACGACTCGTGCGTGTACTCCATAGCTCAGCTACAACGTGAGTCTTTTCGTGACCCAGGTTCGTTACATCTTTTATTTTAAAACACTCTCTACTCAGCATCATCAAAAATGACACAGAAAAATATTTAGTATTAAAAATGAAAAAAAAAATTATCAATTCGCACACATGGGTGTTATTTTCTCACCGCAACATGTTTTGTGTTTGTTTTATGATTTTTCTCGGTAAATGCAGTCCTTTTTAGAAAACGCATTTTATTACCTATTAGGTGAACCTTAGTTCTTAGAAATTAAACCACGTAGGATATCTAGCGTTTCCACAATACGAACTAAAACTCTTTTTTTTTGGTACATCGTCCAAATTTCATACGCTTCAACGTTTCAATAAGATCTCCCAGGATCAGCCATTCCTTTTCATTCGAAAGGGATTATATTTATTGATGCAATAAAGTCACAATAAGACCGGTCGCCTGATCGGGTCCGCAGACAGATTGTCTCCAGTGCTGTCAAGGGTCCTCTAGGCTCACGTAATAAACTCTCTGTAGATGCTGCAAAGGATTCGGGGCCAGACAGTCGACTCATAAAGGCAGGACAAACTGTCCGCTGTTCGATCCGCTGGAGATCAGAGAACGGTCGAGATGCCTCTGTTATCCTCTTTTACAGATGTTCTCAAAATCGTGACAGATTTTTTAATTTCGTTTTGAATGGTGTCTATGGTTTTCCACTATTGCAATCATTATTTCTGAGGTAATGCGTTTTTGGATCCTGCGGTTCATTGTATTTACACGAAAATACGTATACATACATAGTTGGCACCTCAGCGCAAGAATATATATGGAGAGAGAGCTAAATATTTTTACCTGACCTATACAAATTTACGATAAATCACTTTCTCCAGGTTTTTACGTCGTTAACCGTGAGAGAGAAAGAGACAAGACATGTTCTCACATAATATAACCATTCAGTATGTAAGTATGTTTTCCGTCTCCCGCGTCTCCGGTGACTCCGCCCACTACGTTTTGTTATGCGACATAACAGGACATAACTCAACGGTTTTTTAGGTTATATCCTATATTTTTGTTTAAAACAATACTGTGAAAAAGTGGTTGTACAAATAAACAAAAACATTATGTCGACATGTGTTATGACTGGATGTATAAATAACCTAGTCCTAGCCACGCTCGAGTCAGGCAAAATAATAAATACTGACCACAGAAGCGCTCACTCCTGTATATTATTGCTCTGAGGTTGGCACCACTTTCGCCTCCAGCTTACAAATAAGTATATTATTTACGTGAATCCCGCACTAGTGTCCTAACTGCCCGAAGTCAGTGCGACTAAGGCATCATTGATTGGGGTATATTGAAAAGCTATGGGGAGGGGGGAGAAGAAATAAATGAGGAAGAGGAAGGTTAAAGGCGAACTATGTTGGAGCGGTTTTAGGGCTTTGAAATTGTCTTATAATATTTGGACGATTTGTATAGCGCCGTTTTTGTGAAAAATCACCTCAAGGGCGCTGTGATGACGTATAACCCAATTGAAACGTTGGTTCACCCGATGTACTGTGAAAAAATAATAAAACGCAGGGAACTCATTTAAAAAGTTAATTACGTTTTAAGTATGCGTTGTAGACCACATTTATGATATTATTATTTTATAATAAAACATTTTATTGAAAATAAATAATGCGCTTTACTTAAAAAAAAAATGTTATCGTAATGTTTCTTGGAATGGATGGATATTCGAGGGATAATTTCCCTAGATAAATAAAATCTTATTTGTTTTATAAAATATCAGCTTATATTACGACCAAAAATACATTCTCGGTAAATAACTTTGGGGATTAATATCCAGACCCAGATCGAAACGCATTCTACAGGGTGTTACAAGACGCACCCTACAATCTTTTACCAGCAATATATATATATATATATATATATGTGAAATAAAAAAAATTAGATACCATTTTGGTCTCCGGTGATATAAAAAAAAAACTGTCATATGACGCCAATGGTCACACTCAGCCAAGGCACCGCTCACCCCCCGCTCCGACTCGTACTGTCCAGTGATGTGTATACCACGTGGTAAACACAGCATGGCGTAGAAGCCATTCGTACCACGTGGTACACACAGTGTTGCACAGCACTGACAGTACGGGTCGGTGCGGGGAGCGGGCGGTTTCTCAATTGAGTTACCAGTGGCGACATGTGACAGAAATATTTTAGTATTTTAAATGTCACTGGAGGCCAAAATGCAATCTTCATGTTTTACTCCAAAGTAGCGCATGAATTTCTGGTTAAAATTTGTTGGGTACAATCTGAAACGCCCATGTTGAGTTAATAAGTCGGATAATTGTCAGTATACTAAAAGTTTATTGCCATGGTTTCTCACCAATTACATCTCAATAATGTTACATTAACGTTTTTCAATTGAATTATGTTTTGTAGTAGTAAAACTGGTTGAGGCAATGTTTAAAACGCATACGTATATCCTTTTTAGTATTGAGTGATATTTGTCATAAGAAAATATCGATTTTAACAACTCTGCAGTCTGGCTAATTTCCGGAGACAACAGATGTTGTCAAATCACCCCTCATCCATGTGTTACGTTTATATCATTGAAAACTTGTCACCTTAAAACAAAATAAAGTATATTTGCAGCATGTTTCAGAGTGGTAGATATTCTATGTATCGCTCTGGTGAAAGATTATAATTTAGAATCAAAACGTTGCTTGTAATGGCTTTATCCGTATTTGGGGACCAGATCTGAATAGCCAGGTATTTCCCAACCTTACTATTTTCCATCTTCTTCCCCTCTCCACTACCTTCAGCCTCACAACATACCCCAATTGGGGATGCCATAGTCACACTGGCTCTAGATGGTTGGGAGCAGTTAGGTCTGTTGTGCGGCATTCACTGTAAAAAATAAAATGAATCTAATAACATGGCTTTGGTAATTTAAGGAACGTGAACATTCTGAATGATAGTCTTTGGAACGATCTACAAATGTAGTATATTTTATTTAACTTGTTATACAGATTGTGATGAAACCATTCATAAACCCCCGAAATCCAGAGTCCAGAGCAAAGAGCTTAGAGTTTGACCGCGGTAGGTTATCATCTCACGTCTAAAGCGTGATTTATAAAAATATCCGCTGTATGTTACCTATTAAAATGTGTTTTTGGAAGCTTTTGAAATTGGTTCAAAAGCTCGCTGAAAACAATACACTCACAGTTTAACAATCGCTCAGTCCACCCCTCCCCCCTGTCTCCAAATTACTTTCGGCCCGGTAACTTTTAATCAACATGACTGTTTAAACAGCGAGATAACCCTCCCGTGGTCCCTGCTCCGGTCCATCCTGCAGCCAGCCTCCGTGCTTCTGTCAGCCTCTGGACTCCGACACTCGCATCTGATCCCGGTAGAGTAAACACCCAGACCTCTCGGCTTTGTTTGGGCCACAAGTTTTTTCATCGCACAAAAGGGATTAAGCTGTTTTAGAGTAAAGTTTTGTTGATCGTTTGTTTAAACAATGTCAACACGTGCAGTCAGTGATGTTGTCAAACATTTCATCCGTGAAACATGTTGCAATCGCAGATTTGATACAATAGTGATATGGATTCCTAAGTTTATTTAAAATAAAACACGTAAATAACGTGTTGGTATCTAGTAACATTTTGTTTTCAATTGCTACAAAAAATCTAAACTTATGTGACCGAAATATATATATTTTATTGAGAAAATTATTAATTATTAAAACTGTTTCGTCGCATAAAAATAAAACATTAGTCCGGTAATATTGTGGAGGAACTTTAAAAACTTATTAATTACATGCACCTTCCTAAATTACTTTGCGGAAAATCTGCCTTGAACTTTTCCTTTTTTTTGTGATTTAAAAAAACTTTTATTTGTGTTTTTCTCTGCAGCGTAAAATTTATGTAAAATTATTTTACGAGCTTTTAAATTGAAAACACACAAACAGAATTCACTTTGGCCTTCTTTATTTTACCTGGTATAAATTTTAATAATTTTCCGTTCAAATTAGAATTCCCGGAAGTAAATTAGTGAAAGTTGTTTAAGAAGGAGTTGCCACAGTTTTCTGGAAACAGAATATCCGGTACTTGTAGATTTAGAATTTCAGCCGAATTTCTGAGAATACAATTCTTTTACATTATTTCCCCGTAATTAAAATATGTCCTTAATGATTTTTATTCAAACGGTCTGTTATCTGTAGAGCCGTAATCTACTTGCTGAAGCAGCCAAAACTCTGGTGTCGTAAAAAAAAGACTGCTTTTTCTAACTGGAATTTGTAGGTTGAAAAATTATGTTTAATTTGCAACGAAATGTAATTTCTCCAATGAGCTGTGGATGTTTGAAATGTGAATTTAACTCTTCGTAAATAAGACTAGACGTCATAACGTTATTGTATCATTTTTTTATATATTTTTAGTACTCAATAAGAAAATATGTATGTTTTAGTGGTAAAACCATGTTAGACCAAATTTAGAATTTACGAATATCCGAAAATTGTACAAGCGATTATGTACCTGAGCGTAATGAACTAGTGATAAGCCTTGAGTAAATCAAATGATTTAGTGGGGTTATGACAAAAGTTACAAAAACAAAACATGTCCGATTGTTTATGAAGAAGCAGTGTGTGGCGTTCCACTCTGCCATTGCGAACATTTTTCTGCAAATGTAGAAATATGTTTTTGAAATGATCGCCATGTAGGGTGTCGTAATTTTAGTTGTTTTGCGACACACTTCACGCCCGGTATCGCGACGTCTGGATCCAGCTGTGAATATTTTGCATTGTCCTCAAATTAAAGTATTTTTACGAGATTACACAAAGAAACGGTGTCAGATACAACGGGGTTAACAATATTGTGTTAAATTGTACCGTACATTTCAGATATTTTATTCATGTTTTAAAACCTTTCTAAAAAAATAATGTTGCTAATAGTTACTAGGACAATAGTACCTAAAGTGACTCTTTTTAGTTCTTCTTTAGATTCTGGACCGAGTTTTTTTGATGATGAAATTAAGTTCTCCTGTAGAATCCGATCTAAAATTCTCATGTTATTCTACTGATACGCTTTTGACACCATCACTCGCCTTTTCTTCTTTCGTCATATTCACTAGTCTTATAGTAGCTGTGGATTGAGTGCGGCTAGTAAAAATTACGAATCAAATCGTCTGGAAAGCTTGGCTTGAAAAAAGCTCGATGACAGTTGTGTGCAGATCTTGTAATATACATATACATAACAATCAGTCGAAGTGATTAAAATCAACAGGATTTGTTTTTTGTCCGCAGAAAAATCATAAACTCGATCCATCAAACAGCATGTATCTACATATATTTTTTTACAATCATCTTCCTTTGGCGCACAATTCAATAATCAAATAGACCTTATACAAATTCAATTAATTTCGCATCAGCTTTGACAGTTCCACAAATGGGAATGAATGGCTGCAATAACTCAGCAATTGATTCTGAACCTTATAAAGCAATGCCATCTGACATTGGTTGAGATTGTATCAAATGGTTACAATAAATATAGCATCCCTCGCTGGGATCTGAACCCGTGACCTTTATCCTTTCGACTTGAGACTGGCCCCGAGCAATAAACCGTCTTGACAGCTTTGTACAAGAGCGAATATCTCCGCAGTTATTTTGTCTTTAAATAACGTGAAACGACATTTTGTAGGTATGCGTTGTTTTCGATGCCCCGTTGTCAATTTTAAAATTGTTTTCTTTTTGATATCTTGTTTCGAAATTGCAATTCTTCTAACTTAAATGAGTCGTACTGTGGTAAAAAGAATGCTTATGTCTCTGTTTAATGTTGTGCGTTTTATAACATTTGTGGATGCCATTGAAAAATCACGGGTCCGCAAGGATACAGTTTTTCACTAGTTCGTTTATCTTTTAAACCCAACCTTGCACAGGTAATTTGTTAATATTATATGTTAGATATTTTCCGATAAACAAAATATGAAATATTACCGCGAGGAAGGTACTGGGTACCTATTATATGTTAAATACCTGTACCTATACCTATTATACATATATATGGGTACCTATTATATGTAATCGTTAATCCGTTAGAAATAATTGGGATGCAGGCGAATTCTCCAGTGAATTTTTATCTATATATTTTACGAATTACTCTCTGTATCTATGTTTCATCCTGAAAAAAAAACAACAATGTTAAAAATCGATTTTAATTTTTTAAGATTATTCATACAAGGTTATGGATCGAAAAAAACTCTAAAACCTGCAAAATGTTGTGTTTTTGCCAGTATTTGGTAATTATTATTAATCCTTGAAAAATTATACATTGTTTCCTGAAGAAAATACTTTCTTGAATCAAAAAAATCGCTTTAAATGGCTTTATATATGTTAAGCGTACGACCGTGCTTTATAGACCTATTATCCGTTTAACCTCACAATTTTCTTTGGAATTTTTGTTATAGAACGATTGTGTTAAGTTTTGTATTCGTCGATTGAAGGTATCGGAAAGAATCACTTTACTAAACTATTGCAATTAAAATATTTAGAAAATCTCGCCCATTGTTTGTGCGACATTGTTTAAAGAGTGACGTTGCCCACTCGTCCCCTCGTGCACTGCGCCCCTGCCCTTTCGGCAGCGCTGTAATTAAACTTTGGAATTCGCGACTCATAATTTTAATCCGGTACGCCCAGTGGCGCATCGATTACGAACTAAAATACTTCGGGGGGCTGCTTATTAAAGTCGCGCGCTCCGGGGAGCGAACACGCTGGAGTTGTTCCGGCGGAGGGCGAATTAACGTTACATATTGTCTGATACCTGGTACTTGTTACGCCGGCTTATTGGACGATTACATTATTTAGGTGTTGGAATTTATTTGGAGTTTACACCCCTACATTTTTTTATACAACTATCGTAGTTACTGCCCGGCACTGCCCGAGCTTCAACCTTTGAAAAAATATATTGACTTGTCTTTCCTTATTTTTACAGTTAAATGTTTCTATATCAAAACAGGTTGCACCTAGCGAGGTAGGTAACGTAAGGCATAATAAGTGATGTAGTCAATCAATTTATAAGCAGCCTGTATTAAGTGTTTATAAAGTTTAATTTTCAATATATATTTATCCTTTCCCCGTCGAAAGGGGTGTGACGTAGTTACCCTATTTTATCTCGCTTATTAAAGCGTTTTAATGACATAGTCTTAGGTAATTTGTTTTTAGTAAGTCAGAGAGTAAGTATATTCATAATATTTCAGTAAACTTTATTTAAGATATCGCAAAAAACTCTCGTTTGGAGTGACATTAGAACCCCCATTGTCAAACTTGTAGTTTTGTATTATTATGTATTTCATAACGAAATAAAAAATCAGCGCTTTATAGCTCTTGAAGAAAATTACGCAGTGAACTGAAAATAGTAGCATTGACCTAATAATTCCAATAAAAACAGGGAATATTTAATAATGCCGGAGTACGCTTATTCGAATTTTGTGCTGCTCGGAGAAGCTGAGCAAGTTAATAGTTTGATTATTTAAGTCGACCGCTGCAACCCGCAAACATAGTTGAAAAAACAATTTGAAATACTCATCCGACCTACTGAAGGGTAATTTAGATATTAAATCATATCGTAGATTACATCCAAACGTCATGGGCGCTACAATTCTTAAGGAATCTCGTTGTCTCCATGAACTACTGCTGCCATTTTCATTTCTACACACTCTTTACCATAATCTACACAGCTGCCCTGATGATGGCAGTCCGAAACGTCGGCTACATAAAAAGAAAGCACAACACGGCATAATAACTTTAAAAATCCATCACGATAATATACTTTTGATCGTGAGAATCTTAAATCATATAATACAAGTTCACGTTTATAAATATTCGAAGTTGTGTCCAATAAAACAACATATTTTCGATTGTGTTGTGAGCACGTAACACAAAAAAATACATAATTCTTATTTCCAGTACATACGAGGCCTGTTCAAAAGAAAAGGTAAATTTTGAATTTTCGCGGGCTGTGTACATTCGATTATCGTTTTTTTTTTTGTTATGTTGGTACACATATGTTTATCATATGTTAGCATTATCAGCCATTTTGGATTAGTGGTTTGTTTTTGACAACTGGAAAGGTTAGTCACGTTTTTGTGTGTTCTTCGATTTTTTATTTTTGAAAAAAAAGGATCAAACATTCCATTTTTAACGCAAAATTTAATACATATTCATAATGAATTTATGTTGCCGTTCTTACAATAGTTGGTGGTGTTATGGTCACCATAGTTGTATCCCATGCCGTTGATCTGGCGGGAATTAAATACATATGATTAAAATTTTGTATTCCGAAAAACCGGAATTAAAGGTATTTGCAATCCTCAAATGATGAGATTGGTAAATGTACCCCAATGTAACCGGATCTAAACGCTACACACGTACATATGACGTCGGCATATAAAGCGTACAGAAGTAGAAACATTGGTTGGTTGGCCTTTGTGTGTTTATCCGAAGTGCACCTGTGACGTCACGCCGCAATGCGAGGCGTAATTCGCGCCAAACCGCAGCGCGCTATTATTTGCTTCCCTCAGAGCGCTCGGCTTGTGTTGGTAGGACTGCGTGAAGGGTGAACAGCGGTGGGGGTAATGACGGGTCACGTGGCCTCTACGATTTCCCCCTGCGTCTGCAGTGATGGGTATATTCGAAACATCTTTGGAATCGAACGTTTCGAAAATATCGTTTTTTTATGTCTACTTTCCCAACCCTTTTGGCGGTGACTGATTTTTTGTCACGCATTCCCTGACGGTAATCAAAATATTTTCTCCCCCCTCCCTGTAGTTCTATTTATTTTAGGCTGATGGTTGTAAAGAGGGGAAGGAGACGGGAAAGAGGAAGGTTGGGAAGTACTTGGTTATTTAGATCTGGTCACCAAAGCCATTTCATGGGACGCTGTCAATGCAAGCAGTGTCTAGAATTTTCAGTCTCCCCGGTTGTGAATAAAATGCTTCCCCCCCACAACAGTGATCAAAATTTGTCTTCGTCGGGGTTAGTTTCGCCGGCGAAAGAAACAAATTAATCAAATTTACAAATAAATACTTCACTCAGACGTATTTAGAATATTTTAAACCTTATTCCACTGACACAAGTGGTGGATACATGATGAAGCTCGACTAAATAAGTCGAGTATCATCGGATTGCATCCTTGGCGGTGAGAAAGAAACAGAGCTAGCCCACAAATGAGATAAACTGACCTCCAAGCATGTGCTGCCAGCTTAGCATAAAGGAGCCACCAAGAATCGGAAACACTTAAGCCATTTGAGGAAGGTAGCTCTAAATCCAAAGCAGGAGCGCCAGGAGAAGAAGTTTCATGTAATATATCACCCGAAAAATTAGATTTTTTCCGAAATGGATATACCCATCGCTTATTCCCTGTATCATCTACTCTCATCTCCCTCTCGCCGTCGCACTCCCTCCCTGTCTAAGCTCTTCCCCGGGCTCTCGGTTCTGGTCGAAGGCCCGAGGCATTTACTTAATTCCGTATCGTGGCCCTTTTTGATACAACGTAATGGCGTATTAACCATTAAGTGTAACAGCTTTGATGGAAAATGGCAAAAGAGTTCAGATTTTCTTTTCCAACCAATTATGAAAATGAAAATTACCGAGAGAATGATTTAAAAAAGAAAACCCCTTTTAGAAAGTAAGCTATTTTTTCTTAAGTAGATATTTTTAATAGTATTGTGGAATTTTTTGACGATTGCGTTATGAGAAACTTTAAGATTACCGCAAAAGCCGATTAAGATTATCTGACCAATAATCATAAGCAACAATACATTTTTAACCCTACACGCTGTGTCATACGAAAACATTTAAATGTATTGTGTTGAATTTTTAATATTTTCTTGTTATTGACCTATGGTGTATTTAGAATGAAATATAAATTTTGTTTAGAACCGTTTTACCAGCAATGAAATTAATAGAATTAGTATGAGATATTTTATTAATTTATTTTAGATACTAGTAATTTTACCTGTGAAAAATCAACCAGTAACTCAACCCATTTTACATATGGAATAATGTCTGCTAAAATACATCATCATAGGTAGGTACTTAGGTATTAGGCAGCTAAAGATTTCAGAAGGTTATTTTTTAGATTTGATAATTTCAATTTAGGTCAGTTCTAGTACGCACGTACTCCTAAAGGAAATTATTTAAAGTTAATAATTATTATTATATCTCTTTTACCAAGGTACTTATTTTTACGACTGACTAAACTAAATGGTCTTTTTTCAATCTTTACGATTACGATTATTGATTAGTCCATATATTTAAATGCAGAATCGTTGCAACATTAATTATTTAGTCGACTGTTACACATTTAGCCATTTATCTTTGTATATAATAATATAATAATAATAACACTGACTTTATAAAGTGCAGTTTTGTAATAGTTCACCTCAAGTGCGCTTTAGACTTGAGTTACCTGACCCAATATAACCACGATAAAATAATATATAACAGATATATATGCAAATTAAAACTATCTAAAATCATGATATGAATAAGAAATTGTCCAAAGAAGCGAAGCTAGCAGTCCACACTGGAGTGCTTATACCAACCCTGATGTATGGCAGTGAGACATGGAACTGGCAGAGGAAGGATGAAAGTAGACTGAATGCTGTGGAAATGAGATCCCTGAGACGTGTGTGCGGTAAAACCATGTGTGACCCTGTTAAAAATGTGGATATCCGGAAAGAATGCAAGGCTGATGTAAGCGTAATGAATAGGATCTTAGAGTATACAAGAGGTAGCCCAAGCCAAAGCCAGTGAAGTCAGTTTTGGACTTGTTTTTGATGATTTTAACATGACTCGGCGCAAATGGGCGTGGCTAAGACTAAGGCTACGGTATTTATACATCCATTCATATCACATATCGACATAATGTTTTTGTGTATTCGTATAGCCACTTTTTCACAGTATTTTTATCAACAAAAATATAGCATCTAACCTAAAAAACCGTTTAGTTGTGTCAAGTTTAGTGGCAAAATAAAAAATGTGGGCGGAGTCCCGCCGTTAACCAGCGAAAATAACCAGCTGAAGATCATTACGACAGTATTTAGAAGCCGTCCAAGAAATTTGTTGTCTCTTTCTCTCTCATGGTGTACGATGTAAAAACTCGGAAAAGGTGATTTATTACAATTTCGGATGGGTTGGGTAAAACAAATTAGCTATCCCTCCATATATTGTTACTTCAAGAATAGGATGGTTTGGGCGTGTAGAGCGTATGAACGAAGATAGGAATGTAAAAATAATATATGATGCGAAAGCGTATGACGCCCGAGGAACACATGGCACGAACAAGTTACGATGTATGAATGTGAACGAAGCAAGGAGTGTGCGCCAAGACAGAGTTGTGTATGGCGCTCCGTCCTCTCTGCCTACCCCTGCGGAGAAACGGCGTGATGGTTAGTTAAAATCATGGTCGTTATCAAAAATCATGAAAAATGTTTGGATATGGGTATCACAGTGCATGTGTAGAGGTACTCGTACATCAACAGATTTTAAAACCATTTTTTTAGAAGCTAAAGGTGTACGAAATCCAGATGAAAAGCAAGTATAAATATGGAACTAACTTTTTGACTTAAATCAGTTAATAATGAAGATCTGTACTAGAGTGTTCTCTTCTTATGGTGCAACTTTTTAGCATTCCGTATTTAATTTTATTTTGATAGACGTCGTTAGGCGGGTGAAGCGAGGGTTGCAGGTTATAGGGGTTGGAAGGGATTTGTTATTGCGGGTCTAGAAGAGCCTGCAAACGTTTGCCAGTGCCTCGTTCCGTGCTCATACCCATATGCATTCCTCCTGAAAATCGACTCTTTGGGTGTTCTGTTCTTGCTCGCCGACATTCTCGCTGGTGGGGCACAGGTACAGAGAGGACCAATGCTGCTTTTTTATTATTTTTATGCTGAATACCGCACAATAGTCCAAGCTGTGCTCAACCACCTGGAGCTAGTGGGACTTTAGTTTCTTTAGGCTAAAGGTTGTGGGGATGGGAAGGAGATGGGAAAGATGAAGTCTGGGAAGTACCCGACTATTCAGATCTGGTCGTCGAACACGGCTAAAACCATTTCAAGCAACGTTTTGATTCTAAATGGTGGTCTTCCACCAGGGCGATTTTTTACCACTGTGAAAAGTGTCACAAATATAGTATATATTATTTAATTATTTTTTTAAAGAAATACAAACATTCCCGGGATGCGAATAACAATATAAAAAAAACTTCTACTACCATCGTAATAAACGGAAAATGTATATTGTGTAATGATGGAGGACTTAGATAGCAGAGGTATTGAACCCACGACGTCCGGGTGGAAATTCGACGCGTTTATCCGCTTAACAGTCTTAATTTTAATCAAATGTGAAGAAAAATTGACCAGGCCGGGATTTTAACCCGTAAGTGGTAGTCAAGCGTGTTAACCACTCGACCACGGAGACCGTCATTCATAATATAAAACACATTGACTTATTGCTAAAAACACACACGAGATGAAAATTCTATCACAGTTTTCACGCATGTACTTAGCAATAGTGCGTTTACGCCAACTTCACCCGCCGGGCGGGTATTTTATGTAAATACCAAGGAGCGACTTGACTGCCTAGAGGTTGGCTCTTACTCTCAGAGGGGGTGACTTCATTGTATGCTTAAAACACGTTATAAAGCAGGCTGCTTATGACAATTTAATCCCCTGCAAACGGCGCGCGGGGCTTAAAAAGCGCAGCACGTGCGACCCGCGGGCCACAGATGAGCACCCCTGGAATATTGGTCTTTCACTCTGCAAGACTGTTGATGAAGCCAACAGAGACGTGCAAATAACATCTTTTAATTAAGACGGATAATTTATTCACAGCACGAGCGGACTGAGGCAACATGTTTTCATTTGACTGACAATTTAATAATGAAATCTTTATTCTTGGCACAGTTGAATAAATTGCATCACGCATTTTCGTTTATTGAAATATCTCATTTGAATATTGAAGAAATATTTTTATTTTAATTTTCCATCTTCTTCCGGTATCCTATCCCATCGAAGGTTGACTAACATCGCGACAACCTGTACCCTGCAGATTGCAGCCTTGAACAACTCGGTGGGACCGCACGGGTACCAAAATAATATTAAGCTCGTAATTTATCTATCAACGCTATTACGATAAAACAAAGAAAGTAAATAAAAATATTGTTTTCCTTACAGCTTACCACCAATAATGGCTAACCACTTAATATTAAAACTAATGACTACAACCTACTTCACAAATTATGATTCCTAACCCATTGTATAAGGCAATCTAATTAATATTTGAATAATTTTGTATTCAATTAATCTAATACCTTTTATTCTGTTAAATTACTAATGGAGTTCTTTCTTCGTTTTTTCATTGTTATGGATAACTGATATAATTATGCCTGTAAGTATTTCTATTTACATTGTTACAATATTGATTCTATTTAATTTAGCTTTAATATTTCCCTTTAATGCTTTCATATGGATTTTAGTTTTTACAATAAATTTGTATATTTTAAACTCTTAGCTTTACTTGTAGAATTAATATTGATTTTTTACTTTATTTTTAAAGTTTTCAATGCATTCTACAGATTTCCCCTTTTGATTTTTTTTTTTTTTTTTTATTGTAGTATGTTTAATAATTTCAAACGTGAAATGTCGTGACGCATGTCTTTTTGATATTCGACCTTTGAGCTGACTCTTTTTAATTTATGTTTACTCAGTACTACCCACACACAGGCAACGCTTTTGTGGGTTTCCAATGATTTGTCTTTTTACCTTATACTTTTATTGTGTACGTAAAAAATATTTACTTTTTTCGTAAATGTTATGGGAAAAAAACGGAGGAAATAAAAATGGCGTTTAATGAATTGATTCGGTGTAACTTTTCAGTAATTAATTATTTTTTTTAAGTAGCAAGTAAGTAACCATAAAACTTTAACAAAAAAAAAAAAAATCCGTACTAGTTTGTATAGAAAATTACTTTCGCTCAAGTTTTAAAAAAATGCTAAGGATTTGCCAATATATTAATAATAGCTGCGTCTCGTTTGTTCTCTCTACTAACTAAGTAACTTACGCCTTCTTAATTAATATTACTAATTATTTTTAGATATTTTCCCTCCTCTAAATTATTAATATTACTAGAAATCCCTCCTTTCATTTTATATTTATTCTCTCAATAAGTTGACTGTCTTTACAGTGTAGTCGAGCTTTAGTTCGTTAGAAAGCCAGCATGATTATAAATAATATTCGAAAAACGATTTCCACAAAATAAACTTAAATACGAGTACATTATAGTAAAGTCTATTTGCTTATCTAATTCAATTCATTTTATTACCTTTACTATCAAATTCTTTAAATGTTGAATCAACAACAGTGTGAAATTTTTGGAGTTGAGTATATTTTTCTAGCGTTTGTTTTTTGCTACCTTTTGTAGCTCATGAAAGTTTTTTTGTTGATAATAAATATTTTATATGAATTTAAAAAAACCTATTTTGATAATTTTTACGTACGACAGCTGTTACGCCTTCCGAAGACACTATAAAACTATGAAAAAAATCAGAACTTTAAACAATATATATGTAAATTAATTTGACGTAATTGGGTTCTACAAAAAGAGATTAACACAAAAATCAAAAAGCTTCCTGTAGAAATGACTTTTGACACTGACCAATAGATACCAGACAACAATTTAATGCCACCAGAGTTCACCGTTCGAGAAAAAAATTCTACCGCTCCATACAAACAGATTTTTACTCGATAATTATGTTTATTTGTTTCAAGAAACGTCGTTTAATCTAATAATGTTCCTTATTATTTTTAGTGCATTTATTACTAGTCTTTATATTTTTCGAATAATTCCTAGCTTTCTAAAGCACCCCTGAGGTGACATTTCACAAAAATGGCGTTATGAAAATTACCCAGAAATGTTATTATTATGATGTATCAATAAAACTATAGGTAGGATAAAAACAAATTCAATACGAAAGTCACAGCTCGATTAACATATGGGCAACTAATTTCAGTAAAAATAATGTAGAATATTCCTATAATTTTCCCGCTCTGGGATCCTGTTCGAATTGCTCGAACACCCTTGAATTTCGAGAACCTTTTCGAATGTTCCAGCACCCTTCAATTTCTCAACACGTAGAAATCACTTCTCCCAGAGTGAATCCCGCCTTAGGATGAGTTGGCACGATTTAAATTGGGTTCCCTTAAAAAATACTTCTTACACTAGAGAGGCATATTTGGAATTTTTCCAGTTCGCTTTCTGCGCTCTTTTTGAGTGTGAAAAAAATCGTTTCTCAATTGTATATTCTGTACGCAATGTTTGTTGTTTTATGGTAAAACGTTGTTTTATTATTGTTAGTAAAAATAATAATTCTTGCCTAATTTAATACCGTTTTATTCAAGGAATATCATAAAGTTTTATTGTAACTTTTAAGTACTTGACGAAATCTTCCACCACGTCGTTTCCACCCGCAATGGTTGGTGAAGAGCTTGCTTCATCCACATTTATGCATCGGCTCACACACACCCCACCGTTATTCCAACTCTTAATTGTAAATTTGTTACAGATGTCGCGAGCTGTGAAAGATTTGTGGGATAAAAAATTCTCTTAGATGACTTTTTTAAAAATCAAAATAATGTATATTTGCACAATAGTGCAAAAAATTGATTCATCAGTGAAGTTCTGAAATTTCAATTTGATTTATGAAATATTTTTGAAATAATGACATTATTTTACCAATCTGTTTTGCATAAATTAAAGTCTCGTTAATTTAAAGCACAAACAATCAATTATTAGCCGACGGAGCTTTTGTGTTGAACGTAAATTGTTCATTTAATATGCAAATCATTCATAATTTTGCTGAAGTAATTATTAGAAATTCATCATACTATACCGAGTCATTAGCATATATTATTTTCAATAATATTTGTATTACATTGTATTGTGAGTTTGGCAAATTTAATTCTATGATTTTTTTTAAAGTTTGATCCACGCACATGCGGTTTAGTGCTAGCCTTACTAAATGTGATGTTATCTACTATTTTTATGGTTAGATTTTTATTACAGAAAGTTTAAAATATTACAAAAGTTATAACATTATTGTTTAAACTTAACATCCCACGTCAATCAAAACTTTTCTAAATAAATACATCGTTTGATTTTAACACATCTTATTGAATGTTTGCGCCTAACAAAACGCCGAAATCCTAAAATTACTAACTCACATCACGCCAAATATCCACGGGGGTAGGCAGGCGGGATACTAAGCTCACAACTGTGTCTTAACATGCACTCCTTGCTCCATGCGCTATCACACATTATCTCAATAATAATATTTTTTGTTTTGTTTTTTCGATTCTTCAAGTGACCTAACTCAGGTTGATTTACTCGATCGCGCCATGTTTTCCTGGAGCGTCTTCGACTTTTGCTTCTTATTGTTGTTTTTGGTTGTTCAAAAGTAACTAAGAAATATTTTTAACACTTAACACTCACCAATGTTTTTAACATTTAACACTCACCAATACCGAAATTTATTTCAGGGCTAAGTCGGGTAGCAAAAGTAGCTATCAATAACATAATTCTAGTTTGCGTAATATGAGATAGTAGATATTATGTCTATCTGGTATCTAGTTATCCACGTATTTGAGCATTCTTTATAACATTTTATTTGCTGGAAGATAAAAAATATTTTGAAAAAAATCTACGATTTTTTTTATTCCGTTATACATTAACTGTATCCCTTAGGGTTGGCGTGGAAAAAATCCATCAATACTTGATGTCTTCTTTATGTGAACCTAAATTTTTAAATGATAAAATAGATTTTTCCACCCACCGGAGAAAGCACATTATAACACATTGTTCGGCGAGAGAATGGAAATAAAAAAATATCCGTTTTTTAAATTATTAATGTGCACATGCTGCGTACCTCCACCTCTTCAGATCAATCAGAAAATCGTACTGAACAAAAATATATCTAATCTAAGCTCGTACTGATCCAAAATAGAACTGATCGAAAATCGAACTGTTCGAAAATTGAACTGATCGAAAATCGAAGTGATCGAAAATAGAACTGATAAAAAATCGAACTGTTCGAAAATTGAACTGATCGAAAATCGTCCAGTACCTACTGAAAATTTTGCAAGTGGGTGAAAAGGAAGGTGGAAAAAAAAGAAGGAAAATCTGTCCAAAGTTGCCAGTTTCCAGCACTGGTTTATGCTATTTTTCAACGTTTTACAATACTATTTTTTTCGTTTTCTTCTGAAGCTCTCTCCCATCTGGTTTGGCTGTAGTGAAGGCATTGTTCACACTGTATGCAGACCGGAACTTTCAACAGAAATGCACTCGTACTAGTCACGTAAGTTTTGGAACTCTGAGGTGAGGTGGGGCTTGATATTGGAGTTTTCTTCATTTGAACAGTCAATAAAGGATCTCAAGGAACCAACTAACCATCACGTTATTTACCCGTAGAGGTAGGCAGAGAGTATCGACCGCCATACGACTGTGTCTTGGCACACACTCCTTCTTTCAATCGCATTCATACATTCTCTTCTGGTATTCTGACTTTTGACATGGGCTGACTTAAGTATTTGATTCCCTTGATTGTGCTTTGTCTTCCTCGAGCGTCCTTCTCTGCTTCCACCATTAACTTTCACGTCATATATTCTTTTCACATTCCTTCCTTTGTTCATCCGCTCTAGATGCCCAAACCATCTAACCGTCCATTTTTTAATCATTTTCATTACGCCTACATCAGCCTTGTATTCTTTCCGGATATCCACATTTTTTACACGGTCATAGATAGTACATACGCCTCAGGGATCCCATTTCCACAGCATTTAATCTACTTTTATCCTTCCTCTTGCTAGTTCCATGCCTCACTGCCATACGTCAGGGTTGGTATAAGCACTCCATTGTGAACTGCTAGCTTCGCTTCTTCTGACATTTGTTTTATTTCCACCAACAGCGTTGAGTTCTCCATTTATGGGGTTTCCTGCATTTATCCTTCTTCCAATAAAATATATGTACGAAATTCAACTATAATTCATGGCGATATATTGTGTTTGCCATGTACCTACATTGTACGGTCTTAATAATGTATAAATAATGTTAGCTATTAATTTCTGGTAGCAAATGTGAACCATTAATATTTCAATCGTATAAGGGTGGGATTTAATTTCTCTGTGTTTTCCTCCCACGTGTTTACAGATCACAGCATCCCCCATCCCCCGCCACCCTCTCTCCGCAGCCCCTGCGAGAGAGCGCGACTTGGAAAGGGAAAATAAATAACTTCCTCAGTACACAAGACACATGTTGCTGAACCGTTTACTCTAAATAAGATTTCAGTCTAAAGACAACTGAATTTAGTTCAACAGATTAATTCACTTCTAAAATATGAATCTTACGAACATTTCAAACGCTATTTCTATATTTTTTTCTATCAAATTATGTATTTGACAACCCCCGTGGTCGACCGGTTAAGATCATCGCCTACGTATCCAGAGGTCGTGGGTTTTTTCACGTAATTACTTTGGAAGGTGATTTTGCATGATAGTACAACTAAAAAAAAAAAAAATCCTACGTTTTAAGGTCCAAATATCAAGTAAAAAACTTTTAGAATTAAAAAAAAACAATTTTGAAAAACAAAACGAATTTCGAAACAAGTTACAAGTTTTTAAAAACTTATATTGTCATGTAGAATCACTCGAATGACTGCACTTCTCCCCGGACACCTTGTATACTATATTTGCGGAACGTTTCAAAGTTGTGGATACTATCGTCCTAACATTTATACATACGTATCGCCTTGGTGAAAGACCACCATTCAGAATGGAGACATTGCTTTTAAACGGCCGTGTTTAGTGACCAGACCTGAATAGTCAGCTAATTCCTGGCCTCTCTCTTTCCCACATCATTCCCCTCCTCACTCCTTTAAACCTCACAACATACCCTAATTGAGGATGACTTATTCCCCAGTTGGGACTTGTGCGACGAATGCCTGAATACATAGATATATACCCAATGAAATAATAATAGCCGAATAAATATTTCCATAAACTACCTATTGGATTCTTGTTGGGTTATTTTCGATATCGTGGATGACAATCCTTCGTATTTGTATCAATGAATGCCCAGCCTTTGTCAATAAAAGGTTTTATTCATTTCGATAAGAAAGAACATCGATCGTATCACTTTGAAAGCTTACCGCTTGCGACATCTTTTACTTGTTGAGCCTAGAATTGATTTTCTCAAGAAAAAAAGCTCACAATAAAAGTGATAATAATATTTTGTTTTGGGGCAGACCCAAGGACAATAAAATGAATATTCACTTTATTTTGTACGTTTTATAAAAATATATATGTTATGTTAAATATAGGCAACTCAACCAGAGTTGAAACCAAAAATACATGCTTAGCTATGATGTATTGTGTACTTTCAGTAACAATATACATCGTTTATCGGTGTACGCTCCAGTGGTGATGTATTTACGATGCGTTATAATTAAAGAGCTTTTTGTCTTGTTTACGCCTACTTATTGTCACTAGTGGAAAAGGGATAGCAAGTGTTTACGATGATTCTTCTAGTATATTTAAAGTGCACTCACAGCGTGTCTTATTCATGCAGGTTGACCGGGTGCTGTTAAAAATAATATTATAATCTGCTTCAAAGAAACAGTAATCTTTAAATTCAGTCCTCCTTTAAATTCGGTCCATTACTGAGAACTGTATTTTAATATAAATGAAATAAGACAACACACAGGTTAGAAAAACTTTTATATAACTGACTTCAACATGCTTTGGCTTCCATCTCTAAAATGTTAAATAATCAGTAATTGTTTAAAAAAAATTGAAGCTTCAAACGAAACACGCTGTACGTAAGCTATGTATCTGTGTGAGTAGGTGTGAGTACTGGCCTCAACTCTGATTGAGAGACCTATACATACATATATATATACACGACCGCAAATACCTAAGAAAATGAGTGTAAATACAATTTATGTATATTTGGATAATTTTATCACTTATTTTTACTGGCCTTTTTTCGACACTTGTTTTTGTGGGGACTTTGAATGACTTGTGATTTACTGAGCTTGTTTCGACTATCCCGCCCTTAACGCGCTCGCGATTTTGATCGATCTTATAATTTATTAGTTTAATCTGAAGCTAGTGCATAAATTACCTTCATAAATCTTGGTGATTTACGCTGCATTCCATTGGTTGAATCCTTTTGCTATAAATAAATACAGCGATATCCCGTTAAGGCTAACGTCAAAAATGGCGTGCAAAAGTGTTTGGATAGTCTCTATGAATCTGCCAACCAAGGAAACAAACAGGTTCTAATGACCTAGTGAGGTAGGTAATGTAAAAAAAATAATGTAATGAACAAAAAGTGAATAAAAAATAATTCCACAATTTTCAAGTTAAAGGCAGGTTTTCGTATTTCTACATTGCTCTATATGTAGTTGTAAGAATGCCATAAAAATATGTGTTTGCTTTGATCGTACACCTTTGAACACCTTGCATAAAGGGTGGGAATTGATCATTTCAGGTGAATGATTTCTTTCAGGAATATTTTAATGACGACACTCAAATATACCACCTACCCAAAAAACGTCCGTTTAAATGGAAAGTAAAAAATGATTTCACAGTTTTTGTGATAAACAGAAGTATTTATCTTATAAAGCTGAAGATATTAAAATACAAAAAATTGAAAATTCTTCAATAATAACACCTACCTATGTAATTTTTGTGACAAAAAAATAAAGGCGGCATGGAAAATTGTTAAAAATGTCGTCTGATGAATTATTAAGGGTACAATTCATACATTGCGTAATAATAATATTTGGATAATTTGTATGTCGCTTTTTTTGTGAAAAATCACTCCAAGGGCGCTGTACGTAACGTCATTGCGTTATCTACGTATATACACACTGTTGTGTAACCTTCACATCTCTACTCATATTATATTTGTTTAATATCTTTAAATTTTAATTAACTTACACATTGTTTTTTTTTGCATTCTTATTTTCTTTTCGTAGGCCGTATGCGCACGGAGATATGCAAAATAAACTAAACTAGTTTGTGATTGAAATTACTAGCCGGTTACTAACTCTTTAGTGACGCAGCTCCGCGCACGCAGGCTACTCATAAATGATCGAAACCGGTAGTTTTCTGTGTGGTGTGCAAGGTGGTGAAGTTATATAAAACGGGATATTTTTCTATTTCTCCCACTAATTTTGAATTCATTTGTTGATCGTTCATTTTCGTGAATAAAATTGAAATTACTATAAAATGAAATATTGACAGTAAAATTATATTAAAATTTAGAAAATATATACAGAAAATAAATATGTTCGATAATATTATAAAATAAAACATGTGACGAGAAACGTTGATGTATTTAATTGGACGAGAAACTAGGCGACTCAAGACTCAAGTCAAAAACGAGTTGACAAGTCGAGTTTCCTACCAACTGGTTAATAAAGCGTCAGTGACTGTTTAGCGCCGTGTGCGTTACCTCGTTTAATAATAATAATATTTGAATATTTTTTAAATCGTTTTTGTGAAAAATCACCTCAGGGCGCTGTATAAATCTTAATTTCTACTTAATATTAATTCCTATTTTATATTTAATTACAAAGGTTCAAATTCATCGTGAACTGGTTAGTAATTTGCGTTTTTGGTCAGTTTGTTTTGAGTATCCCCGTGTGCAGAGGGCCTTACTCTATGTTTTTAATAATGTATTCACACTTGTATTGCAGCTTACCCTCGACAAACTTCTATAAATACATTGTTAACGTTTACTTTTTTTTTAAATTGTATAACTGTGTACTATGTATTAAATAAAATAAACTGCAAACTTATTTTGTGGCACCATTTTTGTATTTCAGATATTATAAAAAGCGTCATTAGTAAATTGGATATTATAAATAATCAAATAAATTTTTCAAAGAGCCGTCTTTTAAATTTGTGTTCACTATAGTGCCGTATTAGTAAACTTTCATCCTCTTCTGCCACTTAAGTTAATTGACTCTTAGTATAAACTGTATCCTGAGGGAGAGGCTCCTGAGATCGGTCTTGACAAATGTTAATTATTAAAAGAAGTGTTTAAACCAAAGCGTTAATGAAAAATCTGAGATTGTCCTTTTATTCTAATTCATTTTATCTTTTCGTTTTCGGCTATTTTGAGGCTTCTTTTCATTTCCGGGATTTTAATATTTCCTTGTATTTCAATTCGCTCGTAATCAAGTCCCCAGTTTTTCCGACAAGGAATTTAATAATGCCAAAGGAATCATTGTTATTATAATTTTTTTGGGGAAATATTTTCGGTCGCTAATTTTCTTTCGCCTGGGGAGATAATTATTATCACTGGATGAATTCTCAATTTAATATTCCCTTTATGATTGAAATATTTGTTCATTTTATCAGATTTTTCCTGAAATAACAAATATTTCTGTAAATAAAAATATGTTCAACTAAAAACACTTTTTAAAAACTAGGTGGTCTTTTACAAGGGAGATAAATAGAGTATCTACCACTCTAGAACACATCTCGAGGGTTCCGCAAATCTGCTTTATATCATTTGATATGAATTGAATGTAAAATAAAATTATTATCCCACCCCGGATTTGAACCGGCGACCTCTGGATTCGTAGTCGAGCGTCTTAACCACTTGACCAAGGAAGCCGTCAATCTTGAGTTATAAAGCATTTGTAAAGTATCAATTTAGCCTTAAAAAAATGAGACAAGAAATTGTCTTGAAACCCGAATCAAGTCAAGTAAAATATACATTACCCAATATATTAAAATCACGTAGGAATTAACAAACAAACGCCATGTTTAACCCTTGACTCATGATAGATTCTCCTATCTTAACAAACGGATTGCAATCTTTGGAGCACAGACGTCAGATGGGAATACTATCCTTGTTCTACCGGTATTTCAATTGAAGATGCTTCGGAACTTCCTCGGGGAACTTGCGTCATTTATTCCCTCGGCATCGGTGCATAGTCGGGAAACGCGCGCCTAAGATGTGTACATGGTTGACCTTCGATACATGGAACGGGTTGCTTTTACGACTCGTTCTTATGTTTGTGTTATGATTTTCCGGCCTCTGTGTTTCCTCTCTCCTTCAATATTGGCATTTTCAAAACCCAGGTTCACTCCTTCCTTTCCTAAAAAAGACCCTCCACACAGAATCTACAAAGATATATTCTCCAACTCACGTTTGAAGTTTAATCAAATCTTAAATAGCATTTTTACTCAAAACAAAAAAACAGAAAAAAATACACACATGTACAATTTTTTTTCTTATGTTATGGTTTTTTTTAATGTTATTTTCCTAAAAATGCGCTTGTTATGTTAATATTTATTTTTATTTACGGTTATTTTCTTTAGTTTGCCATAATTTTTATTTCATTAGTATAATACAGTGTATTTTTAATTGCATGATGTGAACAATTTAGAAATGTATTGATGACCTACCTTTTATTTTATATCTATCAGGATGTATGTAATGTTGACACTATCAATAAAGATGACATAGGCCCTTAGAGTATATAGAGTGGTATCTATCCAAGGCAGTGTAGTCAGTTTTTGATAATTTTTACCTGACTCGGCGGATCTGGGCGTGGCTAAGACTAAGGCTAAGGTATTTACACATACATTCATATCTCATATCGACATAATGTTTTTGTTTATTCGTAAAACCACTTTTTCACAGTATTGATATCAACAAAATATAGCACCTAACCTAAAAAACCGTTTAGTTGTGTCAAGTTTAGTAGCATAATAAAAAATGTGGTTGGAGTCCCGCGATGACCCAGGAGCCCAAGATCATTGTGACAGTACGTAGAAGCGGAGTATTATATTTATTGTCTCTTTCTCTCTCATGGTGTACGACGTAAAAACCCAGAGAAGTGATTTATCGCAAGTTTGTATAGGTTGGGTAAAAATAATTAGCTCTCTCTCCATAAATTGTTTCTCCAAGTACAGGCTCTAAAAAATTATTTCCATTAAGGCTTCTTGTGTGGAATTAATGTAAAAAAAATACAAAGCGAGAACACGACCTTCATCTCACCTTTAACACTTCTATATTACATTCGTGGAAGAGCAGAAGAAAGAGATTTTTAATGTTATAATATTGAAGTGTGGTTTAATTACTGATCTCAGCGGGACTCGAGCCCTGGACCGTCTGACAAACGACCCGAATGGGAAAAAATAACCCATTTCGTAAAACGGATGCCACTAATGGACCCGCATAAATAACGCCGTTGCTTTCTTTTCGTAATCGATCTGGCCGATATTTCGTGGCTTGCAGACACCAGTTAAATAAACTAAAATCTGTTATTTTTGTATTTTTTACGCAGTTTATAAACGGAAACTGTTTACGTATTAATTTGGTAAACAGTGTTGGTGTCAGTATCGATATTGGAAACTTGACGCATTCATAAAAGATTTACAACAAATGCATCTTCAATTGGACAAAACTTACTTTTTGACATTTACACTCTCTGAAAAAAACCTTCCAACGGTACATTCCAATATAACTCTTGTAATTTTTTTCCTGATAATTGCAAATCTTATAATTGCTCTACGCTGACAAAAAAGGATCATATAAAATATTTAGGTATTACAATAGACCATTATATTAAGTGGACTGAGCACATTACACAACTGTAAAAAGAAAACGTAAACTATATTACACTTTGCTAAAAATAAGAAACATCTTACAAAAACCTTTATTACTAAAGAATTACTACGCACTGGCCCAATCAATTCTGCAATACGGAATAATAGGCTTAGGAGATGCGTATGAAACTAACTTAGCCCCACTCGAAATAGTCCAAAGAAGACTAATAAAAAAATCTTTAAAAAGCCATTAGATTATTCAACTGATGAATTATTAAAAAAATTCAAAGTTTTAGATTTCAAAAAAATATTCATCAAAAATGCATTACTTCAAATCCACAAAGAAAAAGCAAATTGGAGTCAGTGAGCACCAGACCAAGAACGTTAGGCCAAATAGTTACCCCGAAACTCAATACAACAACAGCACCACATCACTATTCTTACTCAGCAATTAAGATATTCAACAAACTTCCTAATGACATAATAGATGAAAACAACTTTGAAATATTAAAAAAAGAAACTCAAAATACACTGTTCACTAAAATAATATAGAATTTATTATTTTTATATAATATTCATTTTTAATCATACAAAAATAATTTCAAGAAATTCATGATAGTACTCCCTCCCTAAGCACGAGAACTTTCTCAATTAGGGAGGTAATCATCATTAACTAGAAACTAGGCATTGTATCAATTATGGAGGTAATCATCATTAACTAGAAACTAGGCATTGTACATTTATTAAATTTATATTATACCTACTGTTAGTATTAAGTAAAAAAAATGATCATTTTGTACAACAACGAAAAAATAATAGTAAAAAACAAAAACAAAAAATTATTCCCCTTTTTGAAAGTGCAAATTCTTCGTGCCATACTTGTAATTTTTTTTAATCCTGTTAAGACTTTTTCCCTAAAAACTCACATAATTTTAACTTAAATTCAGTCAAGCAAATGAAAACATCAGATGGTGATAGTAATATGGCCTATGAGCCACAGTACTAGTTAGTTAGAACACATGAGGGGTATTTAAATAACCCCTATCTAAGAGGATTACGAAACAATCCATAAAATCAAAATAAAAATCTTGACTCTGCATAAAAGCTGCGTGAAATTCAGCCAAATTACATTGAATTTTCATAAAAGACTCGACGATAATTTATTTGGTAAAATACTACTTCTTTATTTTTAATATTAACTCTACACAAATTATTTTCCTCGGGGCCTATGTAATCTTTGGAGATGCTGTGTGGAGGGTCTTTTGAGGAAAATAAGGAGTGAATCTGGGTCGTGAAGACACGCGTGTTGTAGGAGGGATATAACACAGAGGACCGGCAAATCATCCCAAAGCCGAGATGTTGAGCACAAGAACGAGACGCAGAAGCGACCCGTTCTCACTCGGCGAAAGCCAACCATGTGCAAATGTTGGACGCACGTTTTGCGTGTTTTCCGGCTGTCAACCGGCGCCAAAGGGATCAATGACGCAAGTTATTCGAAGCATCTTCCATTGAAATACCGGTAGAACAAAGATACTATTATTTGAAATTGAATATATAAGAACACATTCGTACATAAATGAATGGAAGAAGTCGAGGACGCCCGAGGAAGACATGGCGCGATCAAGTAAATCAAATACTTCAATTTGGTCATGTGAAGAGTTAGAGTAACAGAAGAGTATGTATGAGACGATGCATGAATGTGAATGAAGCAAGTAGTGTGTGCCAAGACAGAGTTGTATGGCCGTCCTCTCTGCTTACCCCTGTGAGGAAGAACGCGACAGTTAGTTAGGTATATAAATAGACATTTCTCAGGTTCCCATTTTCGTGAAAAACCTCACCGAGAGCGCATAAAAGATTGAAAAGATATTTGCAAAGTATATTTTATAAATAGATTCCTTCCGGTTAAGAACACTTCGAAAATGAATACGTTCTAGTCTCACTGTGATATTCAAATATTAAATATAAATATCCTACCTGTTTATTTTCGTTGTTCATGCGACTCAATTATTTCTTTAGGCTCCGTAAAATTATCTTATCGCGATAACTCGCATGGATGTGACACACCCTAAAATTTAAATCAGAAAATTAAGTATTTTTGCGAACAAGAATCAACACTTATCGTAACTTACCGTAACTTACGACTGACATAAAATACCAGATTAATGGAGATTCATGAATAATTAAAACGTATCTTACGGCGTGCATAAAATTCAGCTTCAAAAATGACTCACTTCAGAGGGTCAAGTATAGCGATTGGCATTAATCGATACATCCATTTCGATAGTGATTCCTTATTTTATTTAGGAGACCAACAGTTCTACATTAATAAGTTGGCACATTCAATAAATAAGATAAATTGAACCCGTTGTAGGTTTACTCTTCGGTATATATGTAGAAATTTTAGAAAGAAAACAATAAAAAACAAGTATGGGGATTGATCTAGTTAAGGTGCACTATTTTTTTCGGATAAAAGTTGTAAGAATAATAAGGTAGTAGAATAGTGGTAATGAGTACTTGTTTGTGTATTTAGGAAGTATGTCTACGAGAGACGGAAAGGCTGATAAGGATATTGAAAGAAGGGTGAATGCAGGAAACTCCATTAATGGAGGACTGAACGCTGTTGGCGCAAATAAGAATTTGTCCAAAGAAGCGAATCTAGCAGTCCACAATGGAGTGCTTATACCAACATGATTTAATTATATTTATTTCTGGTTAAAGAGACCTGCGCTTACTCTTTTGGTTATCTGGGATCTGAGTGAAAGATCTGCATTTAGATAAACACCTAAGAGTTTCCCGCCATTTCTAGAGACGATGTCACAACTAATGTTATATACTACTTGATATAACATACTCATGTATTTTATATAGTTCTTGCAGGCTATTTTTAATTTGTTACTATAATTTTCATGGTTTCCGGCAGTGCATTGTAAAAATTCATCTTTTTATAGAGTAGACTGTTTTTGTTTATTGGATTTATTCTTTCTGGTAGTCTGATTTCTTTGCATTTCCTTGTACTATGTCTGTGAATATCCACGTTGTAAATAATTTGGTAATAAGTTGGTTATAAGTTTTATTTTTACTTTTATTGTATGTGTAAATATTAATGTTTTTAATGTTAGCATCTATTTCACTGTTAGCCAATTTAGTTCGTCTGACATTTTTAAATGTCTGTAAATATTCATGTTTTCAATGTTAGCATCTATTTCACTGTTAGTTACAAGCTATAAGTCCTTATTGTAAGTCACTGGTTGAAAATATTAGGTGTAAAGTTATTAGTTATAAGCTTAAGTGATAAATTATAGGTTAGATAAATTAATTTGTAAAGCGCCCTTGAGGTGATTTTCCCACAAAACGGCGCTATAAAAGTTATCCATTTATTATTATTATTATTATGGCAGTGAGGCATGGAACTGGCGAAGGAAGGATGAAAGTAGACTGAATGCTGTGGAAATGAGATCTCTGAGACGTATGTGCTGTAAAACCATGTATGACCGTATTGAAAATGTGGATATCCGGAAAGAATGCAAGGTTGATGTGAGCGTAATGAATAGGATAAAAAAAGACGCTTAGATGGTTTGAGCATCTAGAGCGAATGAACGAAGAAAGGAGTGCCAAAAGAATATATGATTCGAAAGTGAATTGCAGAAGAAGTCGATGACGCCCGAGGAAGACATGGCAAGATCAAGTGAATCAAATACTTGAATCGGGTCATGTGAAGAGTCAGAATAACAGAAGAGTATGTATGAGGCGATCTATGAATGTGAATGAAGCAAGGAGTGTGTCCCAAGACAGAGGTATATGGCGGTCCGTCCTCTCTGCCTACTCCTGCGGAGAAACGGCGTGATGGTTAGTTAGTTAGTACTTGTTACAAGTTACAAAGTTTCTTAAGATCGCCTCGAGACTCTAAGGAGTGCGGTGTAGAGTTAATAATAGAATATTTTTCACTAAAACTCGTTCAAGTATTTTATTTGTAAATATTTTGGTGCACTTTGTAGTTCTGTAAGTACGATCCTCGTCTGAAATTCATTCGATTTCGAGTATGTATGCATGCAATTGAATACCATCGATGCTGACATTAATAATGTGTCGCAGAAAACATTCTCCTCTACATAAACAAGCACATAATAATGGATCGTATGCAGTACATTGTATCTTATTACATTCTTACAAGTTAAATCTGTACGGTAGCAGCATCGTGAACACGACAAGCCGCGGGCATTACGCTGGTACAGGGGGTACCGGCAGTGTATGCAGTATTGAATAAGCAGTATCGCGGTACAGGGTGACCAGGGCATAGGTCGCTCCGGGTTATGCCGTGACTGGCATGATGAGTTGAATGGAAGGCGACCCGACAAGTCGTTTACAAATCTCTCTTGTTTATGACCCATACGATACAAGGTACGAGATGCTAGGTACAGGTATATGTGCTGAAATAAACCTCTTCATATCAAATCGAAAATAACTAGTTCAAAAAATATATATACCTGTAGTCGAACGTTCACTACAGTAGTAGAAAACAGAATTGAAACTGGCTGAAAAGAGGAAAAGATATTTGAAAAAATGTGCTTACTTTAAATTTCAAGAAAAAATTTGTACAATTTTCATAACGCCGGTTTTTACTTTATCATACACAATTTGTTTCTGCAATATAGTTAAGGTAAATATTTTACAAAATTATTCATACAGAGAAAAGTAAGATTTATCGCCCTTGAGGTGTTTTTTCACAAAAACGGCGCTTTACTAATTATTTAAATATTATTATTATCTAAAAAAAAATCACTGTTTTCGATTATTAATCTCTTCATGTTTTAATTATTAATCTTTTTGTCAAGGAGGTTACTTGTTTAAATTAATTCTTATGTAGTTTTAATGTAGATGTTATATATGCTTACATTAATGTCTTATTGATTATAACATTTTAATATGAATGACTGTCATCCTTTAAGATGCCTGTCACGAGCACATCAATAAGACCTACCTATAAAATGTTTAATAATCACTGACATTTATCAACAAAATATGTTTTTAAATTTCATTCATCATACATTATACACGGTATATTTAATATAATATTACATTCATAGTTAATAGATTTAGAAGTAAAAAACTGGAACTACCTGTTAACAGTAATAATCAAATAAAGCAATAACAATCCATAGTATTATATTTACATATAAAAAATAATATTACAAAGGCACTTAGTATTTAATAAACGTAGAAAAATAAAACTTTGAGCTGTGGACATACGCGTCGGATTCCCACCCGGATCTTGGGTTCAATTCATCTACTATCTAAGTCCTCCATTATTGCACAAGCAACATCTACCGCTTATTGTGATGGCAGTTATTCGTAACCCGGGAATATTTCATCTTTCTTTTTATTTTTATTTTTTTATCGCAATAATAATTACTCTAAAAGCGTAAATGTAAGAAAATAAAGCAAATTTGAAATCGTTCGCAGGACACAGTTGGTAGTGAGGGTGGAGCGGTAGATACTTTAAGTATTGCCCTGGTGAAAGACCACCAATCAGAAACGAAACATTGCTTGAAATGGCTGTAGCCGTGTTTGGTGACCTGATCTGAATAGCCAGGTATTTCCCAACCTTCTTCTTCCCCATTTCCTTGGTTGGGAGCAATTGTGACTCTAGTGCGGTATTTCTTATTTAAAAAAAACCGAGCCGTGCGAAATGAGCTCTCGGGTTGCGCATCATTGTTGTAGAGCTTGTTCGATCCAGAAATCGCGAATCGGTTTCTGGAAAGACTTGAAGTGAATTAAGTGGACTGTAAATGATGATATACTTGGTGAATGATTTGATAGTAACTCTGGTGGAACAATGGTAGAGGGTTTTACGCCATTTTGCTAACCTGGTTTGGATGTCTGCGAGAAGCGGCCAACTTCCCTGTCCGGGCGATGATTTTGAAGTGGGGTGAGACCGGTGTCGACAGTTCAGACGACCCGATCTTGTGTCGTTACCCGAGAGTGGGGGTCGTGGTCACATGGCTGTTCAATACATTTTTATCCGGCCATACAAATAGTGCATGGCAATGGCGCAAAATGACGTATAGGAATGGGTAGGAACTGTGTACTAAAGGAGCATCAGATTTGGACCTATCAAAGTGTTGATTTTAGGATCCAACAGAGCTACCATTATCGACAGTTTAAAACGAATATCAACGATTTGTTTTTAATACTGGGATATCTACATTGGGCCATTTAAAATTCGAAAGATATCCCGATTCCGAAAAGAAATTGCAAAAAAAAATGTAGCAAATGTCTGAGGTTAGAACTTTTAGAAGCAAGCCACATAACTAGCGTTGGGAAAAACTTCAATGTTTTGTGAATGCTTCACGAATAGCTAGTTCTTTAAAATGAACCCTTCGCAGTGAACACTTCAATTGAAGTCGAATTCGCAAAAAAGAGATTTGAATTTATCCGGTTATTTGTTCAGTTCTTTTTGGAACCGGTTCCTTGATATTTTTTCAAAAAGTACTAGTCGGTAGGGATTTGAAAGTGAAAAGAACTGAAACCGGTTCCTTGCCAAAACAAAACGTACTAGTCGGTAGAGATTTTAAAACACGTTCCTTTAGATTGAAGTACTTTGAAGTCGAACTTAAATTAAAGTACTTGAAATAAGGACATACTTCTTCATGGGCTTTGAAGTTCAACTTAACAACTGAACTTCTGCACATTGAAGTGGTTGTTTTTAATCTAACTTCCACTGAAGTATTTGTTCAATGAAATGAAATCAATGAAGTTTGAACTGCCGCAAAATGAAATAGTTCACACGGAGCTGTCAGAACGGTAAAATGAACTACCAACTTCAATTGAAGTATTTTTTCAATGAACAATGAAGGAAGTAGGAACTGCTGCCAAAAGAAGTAGTTCTTTCAGAGTGGTCACAATGCTACACATAATGATTTGTTTTGGTAGTCTGCGTCCACCCGCTGAAGAGAGTGCACGCTTTTGTAGCGCTACTCCGGTATTCGTAGTGTTGTTACCTGCACCGCGCTGGTCCTCTTCATCCTCGCAAACATTCCATCTTTGGACATAAGCAGCCCTTAAATGTCTCCCATTTTGCCGGAGACGTTTAACGATCGTAACCTTTAGGCTTCAGTATCGCTTTAACGAAACTATCGAGGGCTTACACCCGGTATATTTGAACTGACGGTTTAAATATACCTACTCGTATAAGTTTTACAACCTGAAAGTCACGAGTTTAGAGCTTTCACTTCAAAGTTCACCTTGTTTGGTCATGTTAGGCGAATGTCAGATTAGTAAACAAGTCAACAGAAACTTATCGCACGTGATTTATAAGGCGATTGAGTATGATAAAATCCTGAGTATATTAATAAATTTAACTAGGAGACACTAATATATCGACAAAACCACAATTACCATCGTGCTGATAAAACTTTTGATTACAAACGGCTTAAAGTTGATTACAAAATAATAAAATAAAATAATCAATTCAAATTTACTTTGCCGAAGAGAATATATTAAGCGATTTAATTTGTATTATTAATAATTGCATGAATATATCATTTAAATAAAATCATACTTAGTAAATACGCGGTATATTCCGGAGTGATAGAGACTCTCAGTATCGCTCTGATGAAATACCACCAATCAGAATTGAAACGTGCGTTGTTTGAAATGACAATGGTGGTATTTAGTGACCAGTTCTGAATAGCCAGGTACAAACCAACACTTCTCTTCCTCATTTCCTACCGCTTTCCACGATCTTTAGTTTCGCAACACACCCTATTTGGGGATGTCGTAGTCGCACTGGCTAAGGACAGTTAGAACTCTTGTGCGGTATTTTTTTTAGTTAAATAACCTCAAATTATGAGAATCTTTAGGGTTTCATAGATCTGGCTTCTCTATGGGTTTATGTGCATATTTTGCCTCACCCTGCGGGAACACATTTAGTGATTCAACTGGAGCCTCTTCCATCGTTTTTACATCTTCTTTTGGTCACCATCGTCATCAGTGCTATAGATGCACCGGTTAGTAGCCGAGACTGTTCGTAACCTGGGATTATTAGAGGCCCCTAGTATCAAAGATTGCAAAGATTTATCAATATTGTTCTTTTCTTTAACTCTTAGATATTATCGGGTTACAAATAACCTGACAATATTTGAAAAACTCCTACTGCCATCATAATAAGCGGAAGATGTTGCTTAAACAAAGATGGAGGACTTATCCAGCAGAAAAAATGAACCCACATTCAGTATAAATCATAATGAAATTAGATCCTGGAAAATGTCATTCATAAAAAAAAATAAAAAATTAAAAAAGAAGGAAAAAAACAGCTCTTCAAAAGTCATAACTTTTATTTTTATATAATACCGCACAAGAGTCCTTACAGCTCCCAACCGTCTGGGGCCAGTGGGAATATGGTATCCCCGATCGGAGTATATTGTGAGGTTGAAGGTAGTGGGGAGGGAAAGGAGATGGCTATTCAGATCTGGCCACCAAACAGACATTTCAAGCAAACCAGCAATTCTGAATGGTGATATTTCACCAGTGCTATACTCAGAGTATCACTGCCTCTAGAAAACGCCCCTTCTCAGCACATCGTTGAAGAGTGTCCATGTACCAGTTCTCCGGGGCCATTAATGTCTGGCTCACGAAGTCACCACCAGTCTCTACCGTACCAAGAAGACGATGAACTAACTGACCACCGAAGTTTAATAAGGGTTATTTTCCTTTCAGAATGCAACTGCAACGGGCACGCGCGACGGTGCCGATTCAACATGGAGCTGTACAAGCTGTCGGGGCGCGTGTCGGGCGGCGTGTGCCTGCGCTGCCGCCACTACACGGCGGGCCGCCACTGCCACTACTGCCGCGAGGGGTACTTCCGCGACCCCACCAAGGTCATCAGCCACAGAAAGGCCTGCAAACGTGAGTAGCCCTAGCCTACCTGATCTCTCCTTGATCTGCCGCTTACTTATGTGCTCCTAGTTACATCGGTCGCCGCCAATACCAATACCTCACCACGCAGTTCAGATCACTTTAGATCACAGGTTCTCATCCTTAGAATACTTATAGTGGTACCTATCCGAGGCAGTGTAGTCAGTTTTTGATGATTTTTGCCGGACTCGGCAGACCTGGGCGTGGCTTCGACCAGAGCTGGGGTATTTATGCATCCATTCATAGCACATGTCGACATAATGTTTTTGTTTATTCGTATAAACACTTTTTCACAGTTTTGTTATCAACGAAAATATAGCATATAACCTAAAAAACCGTTTGGTTGTGTCCAGTTTAGTCGCATTTCAAAACATGTTGGTGGGGTCCCCGGAGATGTGGGAGACCATGTTCACCCTTACATCCGTACATAAAAGCGGTGTATTATTTTTGTTGTCTCTTTCTTTCAAAGCGCGCAATTTGGCGACATTGCATCAGATTGCGCTTTACGCAATTATCTGATAAGTTATTCGTTATTAGAAATCAGTTTTGGCTTTTAAGTAAGGCTAGTTAGTAACATGCTATTAGCGTGGATTTGGGTTACTACAACACTAATGGGTCTTACGATATCATCGATGCTGCATTATTACCGAGAACTGTAACGTCTCCCAACAGATGTCGGAACCAATCGAAACTAACTTGGCCCGGGGACTGGGGACTGGGGACTAGGGACTGGGCACATTAATCAGTATCGCTAACGTATTGACAGATGTGCTGATTACACATTAATAATAACTGATCCCGAGAACATGACATTTTCCGCACAATGTTGCGAAGGAGCCAGAAACAAATATTACAGTGTCTAACTCGTGTGTGTATGTTTGTAACGAGTTCACTTGTTGAATTTTGCACGGTTAGACTTTCTTTCGACGTTTCTTCTTTGAACCCTCGATTATTTTATTCACAAAGGGTCCAGTGCAGTGGCGGCTCGTGAGTTTTTAGTGTGCTAGAGTGGTAAAATTGAAAAATATGACATTGTTAGTGTTGTTGGAGCACTTTATTCCATTTTTAACGCAAAATTTAATACATATTCTTTGATCCATTTTTTTCAAAAATAAAAAATCAAAGAACACACAAAAACGTGACTAATCTCTCCAGTTGTCAAAAACAAACCACTAATCCAAAATGGCTGATAATGCTAACATATGATAAACATATGTGTTCCAACATAACAAAAAAAAAACGATAGTCGAATGAACACAGCCCGCGAAAATTCAAAATTCACCTTTTCTTTTGAACAGGCCATGTACATTTTTTTTTCTTTGTTCATCATAGTATTAGTTTTTTTTTCCTTTTTTAACCAGCAGACTAGGCACATGCACATGCCATGTGGCGGTCAAATTATTGTACAGTGCAATAAAAATAACGTGGACGTTAAAGATGTATATCCATCAATAAAATGGAAAAAAAACTCTCTTGTTAAATAATAATTATAGATGTACTTACGTGCTAGTCGACAGAGGTAAGGAATTAAATACTAAGGTGAAACATTATGTAGTAAGACAGTAAGTATACCGTTGCCTAAGAAAATATTGCCATTTTAACATTCCCAACAAATAATACTAGAACAAGAAACAAGAGTGGTATCAAACAATATCTAATATAAACATAATTTTTCATGTCACTGTAACTTTTATTTAAATATAAGGCTTTTTGCTAACAGCATATCATTTAAAATTTCAAGTGATCACAGGTCACAGGCAGGACGCGACCGTCTAAAGTTTCTTTTTCAAAAGCAGTTTGTTAAAAGCACTCGAAAAAAGTCCTCGTCTTCTTTTCAGGTCGTTCCGGATCAAATATTTCATCTCGGATTACCTATCATTTCTGTGCAGACTTTCCACCATCACATCAAAGTAGATTGAATTATAAATAATAATAATAATAGACAAATATGATGTTATTTTGCATAATGTAATTAGCCTTGTTGATTGTACGCAATGATCACACGAATGCTTACAAATTTACCATTTATTCATGAGGGTTAGTAATTATTGGCAATTATTTTCAGGACTTATGGAGCTGAATAATTTCAAGGTTTTAAATTTAAATAATATTATATCACTAAAGCAAACAATGGCGTGTTGTCGATACCTTGAAATACTGAAACAACCCTTAAATAATAACGTTGCCAAAAATATACGTGAATATAAATAAACTCGAATAACACAGAAATTTTATAATAACTAACAATTGTGAATAAGTTTTGTTTTGGTGGTATTTTTAAAACAGCCTGAATCCAGTCCTACAAACATACGTTTGGCGTAAAGCGTTTAATTGCTTGACATTAGGATCGTTGAATTGCCATCTGATATTTACGTATCTGAAATATTTGTTTTTCTACCAAAAAGAATATGAAATAGAAAGTTTTTTTTTAAGAATCGGTATAAAACTATTGAACTGTAAACATCTGAATCCGGTTTGCGATTACTTGAAGCAGTAAAACACCCACCCATAGCATTGTTTCCCAATGTTGGGACTTGGGAGCGTCATCGTCACATTCAAGGTAGCAGAGACTATTCTGTTGTGACGAATTGAAAAAACTCCAATATTTTGGAAATTAGCTCGGTACTTTGTTATGGAACATTATACATTGAAACACTGTATCTTTATTTTATATCAACCGATAAGGCTCCTTCGTCAGATATATTTATTCATACACGTGTAAGTTTTATCTGCCCCGATGAAAGCACGGTTGTGGCAAAACCGTTCTACGTATTGAAATAAAATTAAATGACAATCACAAAATGAAAGTATTTCATCAAACATTAACACTTTATCTCCACGTGTTCAGAGGTCAGATAATCGATAAGTGTATGTATTTTCACTGTTGATTTCGTTCTTTGGATACCGATGCATACGAATTCCAGGCACGCCCAGCGGGCGCTAATTGTCAAAGCAACTGCCAAACGAATTGAATTGATTAGCATTTTGCCCCGTGGAACTGAAATTGGGAGCGGGATTGGACACACATCCCTCATCCCTCATGCCTCGTGCCGTTGCCTCCCCTCTCACTGCGGCGCCCCGGATGATCGGATTAAGGCAGCTTTTAGGAAGGCCTCCGCTAGGTATGGAAGGCAGCTAATCTCATTTTAGGATGGCTAAATATTTTCTGATTATAGCTTTTTGTAAAACCAAAAAGCATTATCAAATACAGTTTTATTTTTGAATAGTAAAGACTACCCGACTTCATCCGGGTTTAATAGTTTGATTTTCGGAACCTTTCTCCTTTTTTTAATAATAATTAATTATAATATACGAGTACTTATGTCATCTTGTTTATTTTTGATAGTTAATATTTCAAAGCTTCATTGCTCGTGACTCATTAACTATAACCTATTAATCTATGCCTTCCCTCGCCCCCTATTTTGGAGTGGATTTGTAATTTTTTCAACCTTCGAGTGGCAACACAAAAAATACCAATGAATAACTACCTAATATAGTTGGATTCTTTCTACGGCATATGGCAAAGGATACCAATCAATGATGTAAATATTTGTGGATATTTATTTTAAACCGTGTGTTTTTGGTTCAATGGAGAGACATTTTTAACAATTTTCAATTCCTCTTGTAAAGTGCTGTGTAGTTTCACAATCCACAGCTGTTACCAGCGAGCTCCAGGCGCTCAAAATGCGCTGTAATTAACTAAAAATGTTATTGAAAACGCTACAACTGATACAGTGTGATATTTATAATAACGTGCTTTGAAAATGTGGAGTAAAAATTACAGTTCGATATCATCCCTCTACGAAATTTGTTCAAATATCAAACCACAAAAAAGCAATTCAATGTTTTCAAATAAAACGATAGCGATACGAGCGAACACAAAGGAACAAAGATAATTGTTTCATTGTACCCCTGGCATTAATAGCATGGATAAGTAACTAATTATGTTTGACCTTTACCCTTTTTTTTAGAGACTATTTATTACATTAGATATGGTAGGGTTCTGCAAATTTCCGTCAGAAATTCTGCAAGGGCACAAATTTCTTGTTGTTGTTGTATTTGCCTTTATTTAGACCGAAGTAATTATTGATAAATATGTTCAATGCGACGGGACCAAATTAATTTCCACTACTCGCCCTTGGCAAAAAGCACCTGCTACACTGTTAAGTTAAATCTCAAATGATAGATTTTGGATGGCAGGACTCCCCACCTTCTTCTCCCCCATCTCCTTCCCCTCTCCACTACCTTCAGCCTCACAACATACCCCAATTGGGGATGCCATATTCTCACTGGCTCTAGACGGTTGGGAGCAGTTGGGACTCTTTTGCGGTATTCACTATAAAAATAAACGACTTCTTTAACTAGACCCAGTCAAGGCTGGGGGAAGCAGATTCTAAAGCTTTGAAGGAAAAATCCTGGGGCGGAACGGACCAAAGATACCGAATTAACCAAAAGTACCATTGCTTCGACAAGATACTAATAAAGGGGCAATCAGCATGACTTTTCTAGATTGATTTCACAAAACTTTTCATAGGCGCGTACTCAAAATATCCTGAGAAATATCACCTAAAAGGCAGATAAGGTACAAAAAATTAAAAAAACATTGACTTCTAGACATTCGATAAAGCTACACAATTTTCCAAGTGCAAAACATCGATACGAAATCATCGTACAGAAAGCAACGAGCTTAATTCTTGGATCGAGAAATAACATTAGTTTTCCAGAATTTTAGATAATCCGATGTACATTCTCACGGTGACGTATCGTTCAGTCTCAATATGTGAACAAAAGAATTTAAATATATATATTTGAGTGACACAATGTCCGCATTACCGGAATGCGTGGTCCTCCGTCCATCAATGGCCATTGAATTTCTCGAATGTCCCGAATCTCTTTAATGGCTTGAATATAGTGAATGTATTTAACGTCGTGAATGTCATGAATGATGAACTCAGCCCAAAGGTTTCCTTTCAAATTGGTCGACCATCCATTCTCTTCTCCTCGCCCGGAACCGAACCCCGCGCCTCTGGACACAGACAGGAGGCTGACAGCGGCCCCGCGCACGGCTGCCCCAATGGGCAATACGGGACGCACAAACGTGACCAGAATGCGTTTTGCCACTCAGTGGATTCGTGGACTGGATTCCTTTATCAGCTTACTTGCATAGTGTTTATGTTTATTCGTGTAGATCGATGCATCGCGTGTCTGGTACGTCGTGTGCTCGCATTTCGCAAATACGTTCTCTTTATTGTATGTAGAAACGTCTGACTCTAATCGAAATCTTCCTTGGTCTATCCATTTTGTACAGCTGACGATGGGATTTCAACACCCTTTTTTGGAACTTATTTACAATAGTTAGCACCATTGAGGGGATTTTTTACTAGGGTTATAATCATTATTTTTATTTTTGTTTTCTTGAGATCTATAAGATCCCTGAGGGGTATGTGCGTAAAACCACGTATGGCTGATGTAAGCGCAATGAATAAGATTAAGAAAGAGACTCTTAGATAGTTTGGGTATGTAAAGTGGATGATCGAAGGGAGGAGTGTGAAAAGAATATATGACGCGGAAATTAATTAAAGAAGAAGTCGGGGACGCCCGAGGAAGACACGGCACGATCAAGTGAATCAAATACTTGAGCTGGGCCATGTCAAGAGTCAGAATGACAGAAGAGCATGTTTGAGGCGATGTATGAATGTGAATGAAGCAAGGAGTGTGTGCCAAGCCAGATTTGTATGGCGATCCATCCTCTCCGCCTACCCTTGCGGAGAAACGGCATGACAGTTAGTCAGTTTTCTTCTTTATTTATTTAAGCGCCCTTGAAGTGATTTCCCCACGAAAACGGCGCTCTAAAAAAGTTTTTTTTTTTAAAGAAAGACAAACATTCCCGGGTTACGAATAACCTGACAACATTTGAAAAACTCCTATTGCCATCATAAGAAGCGGAAGATGTTACTTGTGCAATGATGGAGGACTTAGCCGGCAGAGGAATTGAACGCACGACGCCCGGGTGGGTTTTCGATGCTTTTGTCCATTCAGCTACCGACCGGTCGATCCATTTATTATTATTATTGATTAATCTAACAATATGGAACAAAAATCGTCTTGTTTATTTTACGATATCAATTGATATTTTGAAGCCCTATAGCGCACGGTGGAAACAACGTTGGTGAAAATAGTTACATTCTCCTAGAAATTCCAGAACCTAAAGTTTTACATATTTAATCATGCCAAAGCTCACCGTTTGAGAGATGAGCGAACACATAATGCTGCTTTAAGTTTTGATTTTCAATCAGAAAGCAAACGGTTCATTTCTGCGTCTCTAAAAACCAGTCACCAATATAAATTTGAGTCAGCTGGGAATCGAACCTGGAAACCCGGCTTTAACAGACCGGTTATCCGACTGGTGGCGGAGCGCCCCCGACGTCGATGGCTCCTTCCCACTATTAGGTACTCTATTTCCAATAACCACAGACCAGAGAGAGGATAGACTTGAACTGAAGCAAAACCTTCGTTCCGATTCAAAAATTAATCTGATGTTGAATCAAATAGATGCAACAAACAATATTTTTTCGACTCTCGGCTCCGACTCATCCGATTATTTTGACTTAGGAGTAAGAGAGAATTATGAATAATCAATAAATCAAACGTTAACGGAAGAAACTACACCTTTGTCTTGTTTTTCGAGTGTTGCTTAGTAGAGTTGGGGCGATTGAGTGCTACCAATTTTATTATTTTTATGTTAAAAGAAGTGTAATTTTATTACTAAACTTGCTTTTTCCTTTTCACCATTGCTTAAAAACCATGTGCGTACGTTTCTTGTTTTAACGTGTAATTTTTCCAATAATAGCTCGGCTGTATTACAACCTGTCGGCTTTTGTGTTTCCTCCCTCTTACAGCATAGGTCTTTACAAGACCCATATTTACACCCTCTTCTCCTTTAACATGACTCTAAGCTTAATGTGTGGAGTTAATATTAAAGAACGCTTAAATCCACATATCTACATTGATCTGTGCCTATCAACAAATATATCCGATGAACCTTAGAGATAAGGTTTCCTACTCAAGAGCATTGCTATAAATTGTCAATATCTGTGCATATTACAATAATGTGAAAGCATTATTCTGTCAACACTGTGGTAATATCCTATGGCACCCCGCGGTTATAGAAAGATATATTGATTCAAACTTTACAAATTCTGTGTATCGTTTTCATTAGTTATAAGTTTTAAGTCACTTGTATGTTCTCAATCATAAGCTGTTGGTTATTGTTGGAAAGTTGTAAAAGAGATATATTTTTATTTAAATACAAAATTTGATGAAATTTTCAGGTTACTTGATATTTCACAAAAGCTGCGTTGCATAAATTATTTATTTTTACATTATCTGTACACTTACTTATTTCCAAAACTTTCGTATCATTACATATATTTCATTTAAATAAAAACCATAAGTATGACAAAGCTTACGTTAAGTCCATTAGTCGCATAATAGCTTTCCGTAGATTTATTCAATCAATTGTATATTTACAAAACTTTAATCCCGGGTAATATTGATTAATTGTTTTAACTTACAACACCATGTTCTTTATTGAAATTCAATACGAAATCACAAATTGAATGGAGGAATTATAATTATTGAACTACCAACATATTGTTACGTAATGCGACACGAGTTTTCCATTAAAATCTATTATTCATTTTTTATCAATTATACCACACCACATGCGAATTACGACCAGGAAAAACAGCCTTCAGCATTCCACGGTATCTGTTCCATCAAACGATTAAACTATAGAATTACGCAATCATTAAATGCTTAAATCTTTTTGGAGAATTGATGAAAGCTTCTTGTCACACAATTATTACTCTTGTAAATTATTGTTTGTGTTTTTTTTTACCATCACACCAATAAATAATTAGTGTGGTGAATAATTACTATCGGCAGGGGCAGGAAAACGCTACACAACTCTGCTTGGCATAATTAACAAGTTTTTAAGGTGTACAAATTTCCTTGAGTACAAGCCCTACCGGCGATCACAATGAGAATACCTTCAGATCTTTTTTTATTTTATTTTTTTAAAGAAAGACAAACGGGTTACGAATAACCTGACAATGTTTGAAAAACTCCTACTGCCATCATAAGAAGCAGAAGATGTTGCTTGTGCAATGATGGTGGACTTGAAGCCAGCAGAGGAATTGAACGCACGACGCCCGGGTGGGAATCCGACGCGTTTGTCCACTTAGCTACCGACCGGTAAGATCTTTCAAATTGGAAAAAATGTGTATATCTATATCGCTCATGACAAAACAATATCTTTTATCTGTATCCCACATACTTGTAATTTAAATTTTACAGACGACACTAAAGCTCTCAAAAAATGATGTACGAGTATTTATCACGTAAAAAATTAACTTGTCAAATAATTCAACATTTATAGAAACAAATACATCTTAAATTCGAGTGTACCCGTATCTTAACTTCTAATCGTGGGGAAGGCTATCATAGAAATGGTGACAGTCGGGAGGAATAACAATGCTTTTGGCTTTACAAGGAATTACATAAAATAAAATACCTTTTATGATTTTATTTGGCTCACGAGATTTGGCCAGGTTGTGTATTTTTTAAATTTTGTGCCAGAATACACTGAAAAGTCACTTTTAACAAATGGGTGGGACACGAAGGTTTATTTTGAGATGAGCGATATATATTTATACTTCATTGAAAGCATTTAAAACAAATTAAAACCAAATTACTGGTAATTTGTGGAATATTTAAGTTCTTCTTTCTGGTCAGAAACACATTCCTCGCCACTTTTCATCACCTGCACGTCCCTGAGTACTATAATATATTGCAGTTTCGGCCAGGTGTTGAGTTATTGAGTTGGGTTTATCACGAAGGTCCAGCGCAGCCTCTCAGTCTCGGGAGATAAATGCTGGCAAACCGCTCACAGTGACGGATAGAGCTGAAATTCAATTACTTTATCTTCTCGCTGCGCAGAATTCTTCGTACGTAAATATACGCGATAATTTTGACAGCTGGAACTGATATTGCGTTAGTAACGATGCGAACAGCGAGTAACAGTGATACACTGGCCGAGAGGATGAGGAGAGATGTGATAATTAGAAATCAATGGAATACCGACCATTTTATCACATATCGTCGCTGAAAAGGCAAAAGGACTGAAGCACCCTTTTGTGAAATTTACACCAGAGCACTTTTTATTATTTTTGTTTTACAATAAAATTCGTAAGTCTTCAGTACTTGGTTGGATTTTGAAAAAAAAGTTGTAAAAGTAAAGCTAGTAAAAGTTACTTGTGCCGCTCGAGTAAAGCCTTCTCCCAAATGGTAAATATATTTTAGATGTTTGAAGGTCCACAAAATTTTTCAGAATCAAACGAGACACAGAGTATTCGATGCAGTAAAAAAAGTGATCAAAACTGCATATTTAATTATTTTTTTAACTGTGTTTTGTTTAAGCCCTTTTACCTCTCCACCGACGATATATATTTTTTCATTTAAAAGAAAGACGAAAATTTCCGGGTTAAAAATAACCTGTCAATATTTGAAAAACTCCTACTACCACAATAAGCGGAATATGTTGTTTATGCAATGATGAAGGACTTAGCTAGCAGAAGAATTGAACCCACGATTTCGGGGTGGGAATTCGACGCGTTTGTCTACTCCGCTACTTGCCGGTCAAATAAAAAACCTAAGAGCGTACTAGATATATTTTAAATATTTCGAGGAAAAAAAACATAATTCGGTTTGGTTGAGCATTTTAGTCGTAAATCCAAAATAAAATTTTGTATAAAATAGGCTCAGATTTTCTTGTTTTTTCATTATAAATCAATTTAATCACTCCCTGAAATTTTGCAGTATGAGTGTAAAACACGGTGTGTTTGTGTGTACTTATAAAAAATAATTATTATTATTCATTGTCAATAAAACACGAACACATACAAAGCATCGCGTAAAATATTTAATATGTAGGCATAATGGGTACGAGTTTTCAATGCGTCCGGCGTCCGTTCAAAGCGCATAATTACAATCGATGTCCCAAAAAATACAATTTATACAAAAGCTAATATTCCAATAAACTACAGCACTGTGCGACGCAATGATAAAAACCTATAAACGCTCTCCACAAAGCAGCGCTTCTCTCAAAGGCTTTGTAACTCCAAAAGCTACGGTTTATCCAAAATTCAAATTTTAATTCACGACGGTAGAGTTTTATTGAATCTATCGGCTTTTCATTCCGAGCACGTTCTGAACAAAAGTGATTAATGTTTTAGAAATGTAAAAATCGTCGCTACCGAATACAGGGTGTAAAGAAAGGAATCTTTTCAATGAAAATATTATTAAATATCGATTCATTATTCACGAACTAATCTTATACATTTTAAAACACACTTAGTCACACATTGTCAAACCTACCGTTTTCCTCCAATACGCGTGCTCGAATATGTAGTTATTAACATTGTTTCACAACTTTAGAAATTCTATGAATTATTAAAATTGTTTTACAACATTATCGGAAAGGATGATTTGACATTTTTTTATCGCACTTGCGTGAGTTGGAACTTGTTCAGGTTGAAATACGAATATTTTGATTCTTGAAACAAACAATTATTACAAATCTAGTTTTTGCATAAATCTCCGTTGAGTATTATATTGTATTTGATAATATTATTTCTATTAGATTCGATGAATCCGCAAGAAAAGATAAAGTTGAATTAGATTAAAAAACAAAGCGGTCTAAATATGTTCTTGTAGGCACATATTATAATATTAATAACGTATACGTGACATGTTTTTGTAACCCCAATGTTCGTGATATTGTATCACGAGAACGGTAACCTTTTAAAAACATAATTTTGCTATCGAAAAATTACCTTAAGCCTCTGTACTAAAAAGTGACGCTAAACATCACTTTGTAGCATTCTAATACAAGCAATACTATACTACTACGTTTCATAAACTTCAAACTACACATTACAATTTAACACATAAATTACACATTCCTTTTAAACACACTCAAAATCCACACCCTAGAAAACAGAAGGAAAATGGCCGACTTAACTTTTCTGTTCAAAATAATTCACTCCGAATTCGACTGTTGCGAACTCCTGCACCTTATCAACTTCAGAGTACCTCAGCGAGCAACTTGAAAAAAAAACATACCTGTCTGCAACAATAATTTCACTACCAACTACCACATACATGCACCCATTTCTCTACATACATTCGGGAATGAATACACCTCAAATATTGACAACTTTATATGAATTTGATAAAATTTTTAAATTAAATATTTATTTGTCACTAATGTATGGGAACTATTATTTTTTTTTTTGTTTATTTATTGTATTATTTCATGTATATCCTTTTTAAACTGTACTCATGCATTTACTAATGTTAAATTACTATGTAAAAGCCCATCAGGGCGTTAATAAAAATAATAATAAATGATTTATCTATAAATTTTACATGGGTAGTCAGGAAAATGTCTAAGGTTTCTAGTGAATACATTTTTTTAACTGTGATCTTTTAAATTCTGCGAAAAGCACACTTAATGTAACAGGCGCAGTTTGAAAGTCAGCGAAGGTATTTTGTTTTACCTAAAATTCCAATGCACATTTCATATATATGTAGTTTAAAATATTACAGTGGAATTTTATTTAATGGAAACCTATGACATTTTTCAAACTGCCTATGTAGAATCACCAAATAAATCATTTATAGTTTTGCTTGTATTAAAAAAACCAAAAAGTGTGTATTTATGAGTGATGACCTTGGGTACACTTTGACTGCGTTAAAAGTGTTTCAACTTGTAATAGTGTAACAAGTAATAAAATAAGTATCGGTTTATCACGGCGCCTGGGTATAGTTTGTCTCAGTTTAGAGTAGTCACTGGGTAATATATCGATATTGAATTACCTACATGAAAGCGTAGTGGAAATAACCACCGTTAAATATTTAAAACAATCAAGAGAATAAAATAACAAGGTTAACGTATAAATTTCCTGCATTTAATTTGCAGTACGGAGTGTAACTAATGGTGAGAAATGGCGGGTAATAAAAAACTCGGGGCAATTAAAATTAATTTCAACAATCACTCAGGCGTCACTTTTTACGACGCGAAAGCTGCTTTTAAAATCAATACTGAATAACAACAGCAACTATACAGTCCTCGAGTTCAAAGATTCGCTCTCGGCTGGTTTCTAAAGAAACTGGAGTATGGAGATGGGTGCACCGTGGAGACAGCTGGTTGTGAGCGCAGTCCGCATGGTAAAATGGGATGCACTTTGTAGCATTCTCATCCTGAAGCGATGTTTCAATGTTAATGTTTTTTTATAAGACAGGTATTATTTTTCTTCTTTTGGTGCCTTCTCATATTGGGAGTTAATTTTTATCACCCGGCCAAAAGTTAAAAATAAAGTTAACTTTTACTGTGAAAGTTTTATTAATACTCCCGTTTCGAAGGGAAGTTTAAATGTTACCCCGAACTTTTTGCAATATTTTAGATAAATATTACTAAAATACGAGTATTATGAATATGCTTCTCTCTAAGTATTACCAAAACTAAATTATCAAAGATTATGCCATGAAAACGCTTAAATAAGCAAGATAAAATGCTTATTTAAGATGATTTAATAAAACAAATTTGTAACTTTATTCCACTTTTATTATTTTGACTGGACCGGTTTCAGCCTATGACGGCCATCTTCAGACTAGTTATTTAAGATCTTTCGGATCGTACGTTCGATTTTTACTAAAAATTAACTCTGAATTATCATATTTAAAAAAAAGACGATGTATTAATTTACACAAATGTATAGGACTTTTGGCTTGCGACCTTTCAGCCACAGTATTTATGCCACGGTTAAGTTTGTGGGGAGAAGCGCTCTAGACTCAGAGTTCTGCCTGTTTTACATAGCATTCTGGGTGATTTCACAGTCGACTGAGGGGAGTCGGCAGTTGATTATTTGCATACATTCCCGATAGAATGTAAGCGCTAAGACTGAAACCGTCCATCATCTCCCTGGTCCGCGAAGTGAAGAGCTAAGAGCTAAGGGGTAAGAGTTAAGTAAATCGAAGGTTCTGCATTTGTAAAAGAACGGGCATGATTTGTATGGCAGACAGCCCCCCGGCCGCGAGCGGTGAAACAAATACCAACCAATTACTCCGTTTCACGGTCAGCTTATTTAATAAGGAGCGAACCGAGCAACCCACTCGCCCCACTCTACTCTACTCTACTCTACCCTGCAGGATGCAGGACGAGGGGTTGTTCAGAGCCACAATGTCAATTATATTAATATAAAAAAATGATGTTTTAACCGTCTCGTTTTAAACTTAATGCATTGAGTGTAGACATAAAGTTATTTTGTCATTTATTTAAATATGTCAAACCACAAAGTGAGTGCTTTCTACGAAAAAAATAAAATAATTATTATTACCATTATATTTTGTATTGTTACTATTATTAGAATGGGAATTAACACAAGGAGAAGAAATAGGTAATGTGTTTGCAGAGAAAACAATTCGTTTTAATGGCAACATGTATGAGATTCGGAATGTTCGTGTAATTTCGTTGGCTTATAAAATAATTATATTCAGGTAATTTACGCCGGGATACAAGGTGGTTCAAAACTCTTAAAAATACTTTCATATATATTCTAAGATAGCCCTGAAGCCGTTTTGGCTGGGAAGTCGGCCGTATTAACGTGTTTCCATATTCACGTTGTATCAAATATTAATTTAACTTTCTGCTGGAAAGCCTACAAATCAAATAACAAACATAGGGAAGTTTTTCAATCCAACCCTTCGTTGCCGTATAACGAACCTCATAAATCTCCCATCGAATGTATCCGCGCTAACATTCATCTGCGTAAAATCAACAAACAAAACCACCAGTCGATTCTCAGTTCGCTCGCAGGCTGTTCTGTTTCGTGAGCTTACTGTTTTCACTTACCATCTTTCAAATATAACTCTTCAATTATTCATAATTATAACAAATGTTTCAAGCTTTATGGAATCTTAACAATTAATCAAAATCTGTTTTTATCTGAAGGATTCGAGGCAGGGAAAACTCCCGAACGGTGAAATCTGGCGTCACGAAATTAGGTAAAACATGGTATTTTTCCCTTTACTTTACTCCGCCAAAATCAGGTGGTAAAACTATTTTAACATAAAAGTAAATATCCTTAGTACACAAAAATATTTTTTCAACACTTTCTTTCAGAAATAAGTAACTGGGGCAAGACCGGAGTAATTTTTTTCTTGGAAACTCTTAACAAAGCAGAAAGCTTGGAGCAGTCGTCACGCCCGGACCGAAATGACGGGGTAAAGTTCTCCCCTTGTTTGGGAGCTTTTTACGATGCCCCGTTTAATTCAATTGTAGCAAATTGTGTCACGGATTTCTTTTTGTGCACAAAATCTCGGCGGGTACTTTCTTTCTCATTTTATATTCACTGATTTCATTTTTATTTTCTCGTTTATAAAATTTCAGCGCCTTTATATTTTATTTTCATATCATCTTTGTGCTGCGTCGTAATTATTATTAATGTCAAAGTTAAGGTGACTCGAACGATTGTTTATCGAACTTGCTTTGCGTGCTAAATAATAAATAATTCGGAAGCAAGAGAAATCAGGAAATTTATTCAAAAATGGACTTATTGTTCCTGCTAAACCACTTTGTTTCACCCGACCACCAATGATAAAAGTAACTGGATATTTATATAGCGCTGTTTTTGGGATCATATTTCCCCCAATGACTTTCTTCCCTTCTCTTTTGCTGTTTCTCAATCTAACACAAGTTTTGTATTTATTATTCGTCAGATCGACCTTTGTGCATGATGGAAAGAAATGTTTCTTTGAAATCGGTCGTCAGTTCAAATAGATTTTGCGGTTGGGTAATTTTTCAATCTTAAAAACCCTTTTTTTATCGCTGTGAGTTATTGTCATAAACTTAGATATCGCTGTATAGTCAGATCACCTTTTAATATCTCTCCCTAACATTTAAAATACCTTGATTGATTTTAACAGTGAAAAATAATTTTATATATAACGTTTTTTCAAAAGCACATTTTGTAATATAAAGTAAGCCAAACATTTTTTTTTCCAATTTAACTGCATTTTGGTTTTCCACCTGAGTTCGAAACGTTGCCATTTTGCTTTTAACTGCTTCCCTTCTTTTAAATTAGCCGATAAATTATTTTCAGCCACTTTTAAGGGTGAGAATATATGCCGAGCAATTTATAAAGTGACCCCAATTGGCCGCCCCGAGTGAAGTGGGCAGCCAAAAATGTTCCTCTTAGACAAAATGGTCAATAACTCATCTGCCTTGGTTATTTGCTCATGTAAATATCGATCTTGCTACAAAAGTTTTCTCTGGTGATTTTGCAATTTTATAATACCTGCGATTTTTTAAAAAGATTTCAATCATTTTCAACAAAATATGAAGCAGAAGAATACATAAACAAGGTTAGCTTGCAATCGAGACTTTGGAAGATCTACTTTATCCGGAAATAACGTTTCTATCAATTGAGTTACCGAAACCGTTTTACATACCTTCATTTTTATCAATCCTTCATTTAAAAAAAAAACTATTTAATTTAATTTTATAAAGGCAGTAAGTTTTATATTTGGCTATGTTTACTCTAAGGTATGCATATTGGTATGAAAATTATTACTTGATAATTTTGAATTTTTTATGTAAGACGAAAATTAGTTCCTCTGAGATTATATTATCAATATAGGAGTGTTTATAAGTACCTGAAGCTCAGTATTCGGATAAATCAAGAAGAGTTAACATGTTTGATGGTGTCCTATTTCAATAATTGCTATGTTTTTTCTAGTATCAAGTTCCAAACGCACATTTTTGTAAAGTGACGCATTTATTAATTTCTCAAGATCTTTAAATGTTGTAAATATCAAAGTAATTATTTTACACACCCATAAAAAACGTTTTCGACATTACCGCTGTAGTGAAAACAACAATCCCGCTTTCAGAGAACACTCGATTCTCACCTTGTAATTCTGGTTGCCAAATAAATTCTTATCGTATTTTTTGACATTGTATTTCATTTGTTTGAATCCGTATAATCGATTGGATACATTCCATTAAATTGGCGTATGATATCCACCTGCGGGAGAAGTGTTTGTTATGATGAAGATTTGGTGTGAAATTCCGCGACGAAACGGTGATGATCTTATCAGAGAATTAATTGCAGGGATCATCAATCTTGTGGTCATTTACTTGACGCGTCCGGTGCCTCCCCACTTGCGCATTACTCCAGTGAACATATGACTAATATAGAATCTTAGAAAATGCGCTTGCCTTCTTCTTTATCAGCCTCCAGACGTCCAGCTTTAAATACGAGTATACACCTCTTTCAAATGGTTCCCTTCCATCGAAACCGTCAGTTTTCTTCAGATCATCAGCCCATCATACGTAGGGGCGACTCCTGTTTCTCTTTTCCAACCACCATTAACGGACCGGTATTGAGGACGGGTTTTATGAAAGTTAATATTTTGAATTCGAATTGTATTAAGTTGGTTTAACAATGTATGCTATAAATATAATTTAAAAAATCAAGGGCTCGCAGTAGGGTGAGCAATGCGTCTTAGCTCCACATGCGTGTACTTATGAGTTAAATAAATACAAATAGGTAGATATGTCGGTTTTGACCGTTGAGTAGCTGAGTGGAAAACCGCGTCGGATTCTCCTACCCGGGTGTCGTGGGTTCGATCCCTCTGCTAGCTAATTCCTCCATCATTGCACTAACAACATCTTATTGTGATGACAGTAAGAGTTTTAAAAATAATTTAAAAATCATTCCTAACCCGGGATTGTTAATATTTCTTTTAATTATTTTTTTGGGAAAAATAAAATTTAAAAATCATTAAACGGAATATTTAAATCTTTCCTCAATCAGTTACAAATTCCTAATCTGAATTCAAGGCAACACATGAACCCAATAAATATGTTACATTTATTTGTAATTATGAAGGACTTGAAAAGAACAAAAAAATCTATGATAAATATGTGCACTGGGATTATGTTTAAAAAATATATTTTGTCAGTTGGAACACCTGATGACAAAAAAATGATTCGTTAATCATGAATTATTACATCATTCATCACTGACACCTTCGATATAATATTTAGAATTGAATAAAACATCATCGACTGAAATTTGTGTTGAAAGATTCTTCAAAACCGGTTCTAACAATTATCTCGAAATTCTCAAATTGAGATGTTCAGCCTCAACTCAAGAGCCCACTCGATTTATTTTGGCGCATCTTGGTCGGAGATAACAGTTGTTTTATTGTACTCAGTAATATTGCTATTTATTATCACATATCGTAATTTCAAATTCCTCCAAACTTTTTTAGTAAATGGAACGATTCAAAGTTTTTCAAAATTCATGCTTTGGTGTTTAAAAACATTGGCTATTTGTTGCTTACATCGTGAATAATATTTAATATCTCATGTAATCAGGTGTAATATTGCAGATCTGATAGTTTTGTTTGTGGTCCCAGAAGTCGCGACTTCAAAAGCCAGCAAAATGGCGCGGGCGTTAGATTTGTTCAATGACTTTTAATCTCGTTCATTGTGCTCAAATTATATTGATTCCGTACATTGTTTACACTGCAAACCTCTCTGATCTCTATTGAATCTCCAACCATCCCGTTTCTTTATCACTTCCACGTAAACTATGTTTTACCTACAGTTATCTCTTTGTCAAAATTATCTCTTTTGATGTTGAGTAGATGAATTTACACATTTTAAATATTAAGAGTATGTATGAGACGATGTATGAATGTGAATGCAGTAAGAAGTGTGTACCAAGACAGAGTTCTATGGCGGTCCGTCCTCTCTGCCTACCTCTGCGGGGAAACGGCGTGATGGTTACTTAGTTAGATTAAATATGCCTTAGATAATAGTTTTTTTCTCTCGTCAGATAAGAGATAAAGTAACGGTTAAGTTGCACCTACTAAAAAGCATGGATTTTGTTAAAGAACAACAAAAAAACAGCTGCCGTAACTGTATATTTACAAACGCAAGTTCAAAATCAAATTGTTTCCTCGGTCATATTTCGTTTGGTCAAATATTCCCGACAAAAGAAAACCAATTATTTTTAATAGATGCGAACGAATAACTCAGTAAAGTTGAATTATTTCCAGAGCACTTCCATAAATAAACATTAAATTCACTAGTCTGCATTCGCTCCAATTGCCGGAGTTGGGGAAATTCACACTTAGGGGCTATTTCACCACCTCTTAATAAACTACTATTCATTAGTTAACTCTAATCATCGGAATATTCGTTAGCTATCTCCTTCCGCAAGTTTGGCTGGCAACGCCGCTTTTTTTCAAACCTTATCCCGTCTGCTGTCACGTCTGTCAATACAATGCCGTTATTTCTATCATAAACTAACTTTCACAACACAACATTCGCGCGCGAAGCTCATTACATCCCTCTCACCAAATAGTTAAACGCGTCTCTATATTTAAATAAAACATATTTCTATTTTATAACTTTATTGTATTATTCAGGGACTATTTCACCACTTCTCAAGAAACTGTCAACGTAAAGTGCACCCCGGTAGTTAGAATCTATTTTCTGATTTAAAATGGCGGCGTACTGTTTTGACAGCTGACAGTAGGCGAGTTTTCTGTTGAAGTTGATTTTTTACTGTAATTATGGAAGTGGTTGAAGATTTAAATATCTTAGACGAACAGGACATGGCGGAAAGACGTAGACCGCGTGTTTTCAAACCAAGAGTCAATTTTTTATACGTCTTAGATGACATTGAGTTTAGGTCAAGATTTCGCTTGACAAAAAATGCCGTAAAGGAGATACAAAATCAAGGATAAAATCTCTCCAAGAAGCACACGGTATGTAATTCTAATATACGCCTTCACAATATATCACGGAATATACTATGAAATAACAACAATCTTTGGCAGTACAATATACCCACATACAACATGTTCATGCTTACAAACTATCAACCTTCACCAAGCAATAATAGACACTCCCCAATGCACTTCACTAATATAATTTAATAATAAAGTTATAAAATAGAAATATGTTTTATTTAAATATAGAGACGCGTTTAACTATTTGGTGACAGGGATGTAATGAGCTTCGCGCGCGAATGTTGTGTTGTGAAAGTTAGTTTATGTTAGAAATAACGGCATTGTATTGACAGACGTGACAGCAGACGGGATAAGGTTTGAAAAAAAGCGACGTTGCCAGCCAAACTTGCGGAAAGAGATAGCTAACGAATATTCCGATGATTAGAGTTAACTAATGAATAGTAGTTTATTGAGAGGTGGTGAAATAGCCCCTTACTCCGATTGAAACGGGCGCATTCTTCGTATTGATGGAACCAGGCCTCACTCGTAAAAGAAGTCCATTGTGCCCATCAACAGGTGGCTTGTGGAACCTCCGCTAGGGATTGCAACACCAGCACGTGGAAATTAAATATTAATGATTTGTGTAACTGGAACTCGTGTCCCCTATTAAAGAGTCTACAGTTGTAGAAACTTATTTGTTTAGTCGCAGGTCTTCATAGATATTGTTGATAGTGCAAGAAAATACAGGAATCGGTTCGAATTATTAATTAAATTTACTTCGGTACCTACCTCCCTACTTATTTACAATCGCTCGTAAGATATTTATTCCCCGGGTTGCGGTTTGCAAGGTGAAAATTGTGTCGGTGGTAGCCAACCTTCGATCGGAAAGGGTACCGAATGAAAAAGCGTGTTTGGATTAAATATTAAAAATCATTCCCGTTGAGACAAAGTTACTCACTTCGAAACGTTTGGATATTTGGAGTTAATCTGTTGATGTACACATGCACTATTATACCCATATTTGATATATTTTTTTCATGATTTATCATAACGACCATGATATATATTTTTTAAAGAAAGACAAACACTCCCGGGTTACGAATAACCTGACATTATTTCAAAAGCTCACACTGCCATTATTATAAGCGGAAGATGTTGTTTGTACAATGATGGAGGACTTAGCTAGCAGAGGAATTGAACCCACGACGCCCGGGTGGGAATCCGACGCGTTTCTCTACTCAGTTAATAACCGGTCAATTAAATATAATCTGTTGTATATAATTTTCCCGTTGTTATATAAGGTTAGGTTATTTAATGTGAAGCGCACTTGAGGTACACTAGGTATCACAAAACCGCGCTTTATAAATTCACTGTTATTTTTATAATTATGAAATTCTGCTAATATTATAAATATTATAAGAGAATTGTTAATTATTTAAAATATTCATTAGATCATCTTTAATAAACAATTATTATTTTCATGTAAGGAATGATTTGCATAGTAAAATATTCTGTATTTATGTAGTATAAGTACAAATTTAAAGCAAAATCATTCTTGTTCTTCCAGTATTGGAATCACTATAGATTTTCATTCGACGCGTGGGACGGTGCTTCTTTTCACCTATTTATCTTGGCATTACGACTCGTATCGCCCGCAGCAAATCGTGAGGATATAAATGCACAGAGAGACTTCTGACGGCTTGATGAACTGCTTCAAATCAACTTTACCATCATTAATTGTACAAGTAGGGCAAAGAGCGTCCGAGGGACTTAAAAAAACAATGAAATAAAAGCATTCTATCAGATCCCGGCCATAAAGCTATAACTTAAACGCCTAAACTTTGAATTGTTAAATTCCTCGGCATTGTGCACAGGCATTGTTAAAGCTGGGCGATTTCTTTTACCATTATTGTAGGTTGTAGAGGAATTTAGACGAGATTTAGTACGGAAATTAAATAAATAATGAAGGATAATGATATAATTTGGTAAGTAAGCGAGAGAGGTTGACGAGGTAAAGTTAAGACTACCTGTTGGAAATGTATTAATCAGTTTAATTGCAGTCTTAGAAATACCTCAGATCAATATCTTGATCCGGGCAATGTCAATTGTCAATTTGATAGTCTCGGTGGCCGAATGGTTAAGACGCTCGACTACGAATTCACAGATCTTCTGGTTCAAATCCCGGCGAGTGCAAATACATTTTATTTAATGAATATGTGTTATTTCACATTTAATTAACATAAGCTAATATACACTATATTTACGGCACGTTCCAGAGTGCCAAATACTCGAAGTATCGCCCTGGTGAAAGACCAACATTCATAATTGATACATTTTTTTAAATACCTTTTGATTGAATAGGCAGGTACTTCCCAACCTTCCTCTTCCCCATCTCCATCTCTTCCCCAATACCTTAAACCGCACAACATAATCCAATTGGGTAAGCCATATTCCCACTGGCTCCAGAAATTGGAGCAGTTGAGACTTTGGTGCGATATTAAATGTAAAAAAAAACATTTTCTTTGCCAGCAACCCGAACGTATTTTATTTAACGCTAAATAATTTCGTCATCCGCTTTACTAGACAATGTCTCTTTTGAAATAAGTGACACGAAATTTCTGTGGCAGATCGGAAAAAAGTTTCCTTTGGGGCCCAGATTTTGAAATGCGAAATTATAATTGATTAAGTTCTTAGTGTTAGTAATTGTAATGATAATTTGCACCCAGACGATCCCTTAGCCACGAATGTGTAAAAGGTAGTTAAGGGTATATCTTTACGTACCTATGTTTTTCACCTTAAAGGCCATACATGTGATTATGTTTGCTCTTATGCAAAAAGCTCGACTGCTCGAAATTGTCGTTAAGGGCCAGCACTCAAAATGACACTAAACGTTGCATTCTATAATACAAGCAATCGTACAAATGATGTATCTGAAAATTTTCTATGGGTAGTTCAAAAATGTCTGAGGTTTCTAGTGAATACAATTTTACTACTGTAATTCTTTAAATTCTATGAAAAACATACTAAAATGCCAGTAAAAAGTGTAGTTTTGAAACCAGAAAAGGCATTTTTAAACGTTTTACCTAAAATTCTAGTATGCTTTTCATAAAGAATTTAAAAGATTACTGTTTAATAATTGTATTCACTGGAAACCTCAGACATTTTTCCAACAATCCATATTGAATTAACAGATGCTTCGTTTGTAGTATTGCTTGTACTTGAAAGCCATAAAGTGTATATTGACCCTTAAATTGACCCTTAAATGTTCATATTGTCGGATATTTTCCGCTGCTTATATAATTGTGTCGTAGCCAGTTTGTCAATTTATTCATTTGGTTATTCCTCCTGAAATTATTAGTACTAAATGGGAAAAGAGCTTTGCTTTAAACCACTGAATTAATTCTAAAAAATATCGCAAATATTCATAGAATTAAAAATACTTTATCTTATATAACATTTCAGTGGGTACCGAATGAGTACGATAAAAACGATCGAAATGCTCGTTTCTTATTCCGATCACAAGCCTCGAACACCGATCATTTTCCCCGAGCCTGTTATCCCATCGAGTGGCGATAATGTCTGCCGATAAAGTGGCACCCGGCCGTAATTTCGCGCCATTCCTGTCAATTTGGCTTAACAAACCGCCAACCAATCCGTGTCCGCCGTCGTTCGACACCGGCGTGAAATAAGACGGTATTTTGAAACTTAACTGCCATTCCATTTATTTTATTGCGTTCATATCCTTAATGATAAAATATCAACCTTTCAATTTCAAATTAGTTTGTTGAATTTCTTTAAAGAGTTATCAGAATAAAACAGGTTAGGGTGGGTTATAGGTACCTAAATTCAATGTATTTTATTATTGTTACTATCTATATTATTTTTGATAGTTAAGCCAACCAATTACGTAAATATCAAAAGTTTATATTTTCATAAATCTTTGTAGAATCTAAGTAGAATGACCAATATGTATAAGACAACCCTCGGGAAACACTTATTGATTCTAAATGGCTATATCTTAGCGTATTTTTAGAGGTGCAAATAAACAAATATATAATTCTTAATCTTTCAATTCTGTGTGAGAAATATCCATAAGATTTTTATTTGTTTTTTGAACCCGTGATTTCAGGGTTTTTTTTTCTAATCACCAAAATTATATCGAATGAACATTTTTTTTCAATATTTGAATACAACTTACCACTAACATAAAAAAAAGAACCGAGAAACGAAAAAAAAAACATTTAAATTAGAACAATACATTTTTGTGTTTATTTCGATAACAGCAAAAGTAATTGGCAGCTTTTGGCATATGTTTGTTTGCAAATATCCGACCTTATCCCGTAATCAAGCCATTATCTTCTTTGCGTTTGTCGACTCGTGCTAGACTACAGCGAATTGTGGAAGATTATTGTTTAGAGTCGGCGCTCGCGCACACTTAAATGAAGTCATTTTGTCCAGATTGCGGGGCAAATCGTGGAGGCCCGTCGATGGCAACTCTGACCATAATCGCCATACTCGCGCAATTTGCGATATCAATTTTGTTGCTATTTTTTAATGTATTTTTACTGCGAACTATTCGTGCTTTTCTAAACCGTAATTCCCCAACCAACCCAACCACGACGCGGTGAGCTTGGGTAACGCTGGACCATGCGGGGCGAACTTCAACTTTAAGTTAAACCGTTATTATTATATTTAACATCGATAACTTTTAATCAGTATTTTTTTGCTTGGCTAGTTAAATTATTATTATCATAAAATTAGTGATACAAACTAAAGATGCGTTTAATTCCCTGAATATACGTTTACAAAGGTAATCGTAATGACCGATAATCTAAAGATCATAAAAAACTTTGTCCCAAGTCTATTCAATAATAAATTCGACAATATTTCTTTGTGATTTTGTCTTTAGTGATAGTATCAGTCTATATTTAAAAATTTTAAAAATAAATATAAATCACTGTTGACAGTCCTAAAAAAAATTTTTTAAATCAACCAGCGATCAAATTGACCTCTTTCCGATTTTTCTTAAAAAACAAGTTTTTTCTTTTTTTTTTATCTTTCCGGAAGATTTAAAAAGTTTAATACATTTGTTATTACGAAATGTTGGCGTGGTAGGGTTTTCTTTTCCTCTTTTGTTGTTGTTGTTGTTTTTCTTTGAATATCTAAAGATTAAATATTAAAGTCTGCGATTGAAATAATAATATAATGGGTATGTACCTTTGTAAAATAAAATAATGTAGATTGTTTAATATAAGGCCCCATTGACAAACTGATAAAGCAGATAAGTAGGAATTCATGGAAATAATAAAGTAATATAATGATATGTTTTTCTTCTAGATAAGTTATGCGCCCTTGAGGTAATTTATTCGCTTAAACTACCCTATAGAAATAATACATTTATTAAAACTCTCCTCATTTTCACAAAACCGTAAAGACGAGTTAAATTTAACTGTATTTAACCAATGAAAGTCTATTTTTCCTCCGAGCGATCAACGTTGCAACTGACCGCAGTGGTTTTTGATATGCAAAATGTTCGGTGGTTCTGGTTCTCCAACATCCGTTGAATTTTTTTATTCTTATTCATAATAATAAACTTCAGTGCGTCTCTTCCTTCCTTCCTTTCTCCAGAAATGTGGCCGATGGAGCTGTATTAGGATCCGAAATTCCAAGCCAGGATACCACAAGACTGTGTTTTGTAGAAGGTAGTCGGTGGTCTGGGCTCGAAAACCGCGGATCGCGAACCACTTATTACCGCGGTTATTTGGTGCATGTTTGTGGCTCTTTGAAAATACGGATATTCAAATAAATATTTACTTGTTTCACTTGTTTGGAAAGAAAGACAAACATTTCCGGGCTACGAATAACTTGACAATATTTTAAAAACTCCTACTACCATTATAATAAGCGGAAGATGATGCTTGTGCAATGATGGAGGACTTAGCTTGCAGAGGAATTGAACCCACGACGCCCGGGTGCGAATTTGATGCGTTTGTTCTCTCAGCTACCGACCGGTCGAATATTATTTTGTTACTTTCTTTAGCTCTAGTGTGGTGCTTATACCAACAAAATAATTTGTCGATTCTTAGATATTTTTTTATTGAAATATCAACACAAAGGTACTATGTTATCATAATTGTTTTATATGCGTTAAATTATGTGGATACGGAGTTCCCAGTCTAGAAATGTCATGAATAAGCGTTAAAGAATAAGTATTACTATTTATTTTGATACTGACGGAGAAACTTTAAAATCCAATTGCAGGATTTGACAAACAAATAGTGACGTAGCTCTCAAACAAAACGGTTTATTTTGTATGTCTCCAAAGATTCGCCTTCCTCTCGAAAAACCCTTTGGCTGTTCTTAGTGGAAGCCCAGCGCTCTAAGCCGTAGCTTTAAGATTGCCCGATGTGTTTTATAGATAATTCTTTGAAAAAGAGGCTCTTAGTTTGACATATTTATAAAAAAATAATTCTTTGAAATGATAATTTCCATTGATAAATGCAAGTGGGAATCTACGACCCCTGGGAAAGGTAATAGTGATGGTTGCTAATCTCCGTGTCCCGGAGCTCGCCGGGATGTAAGTGGAGGTGGCCGCCCACGCCACGTCCCAGCGACCCACACAGCCTCCAGACCAACGTCCCGGCATTAAAACAATACAGCGCCTACTCTACTGGCTTTATTAAATCAGCCGATTTATTGAATGGGACGCCAAATAATTGGAGGACTTTTTACAAATGTTACAACAAATCAAGCGATGTTTGTTTGGCTAATTGAATAACTTGGAAACCCGAATCCCTTGTTGTTTGTTTTCAATGCCCCAGCATTAAGTAAAACAATTTATTGAATCTGTGCTCGATGTTTTTTTTCTTTAATTTCGTTTTGTGCGGTGATTGGCCACCATCAAAAAAGCTTTTGTGATTTTTAGAATAATTCAGAAATACCATACCCTTTTAATTACTTTAACTGGAAGCAAACTTCTATTGCTACCGTGTTAGCTTAATGAAAAATTGTGGTCGTTTATGAAAAAAATATCATAATTTTTAATATACGTATATTGTATGGACAAGAATTAAAAAATACTCGTAGGTGGGGGAGAGAGAGGCGCATTTGGTATTTTTTTGTATTTGGCCGTTTTCATATTATCCAGTTTGATAAAATAGCATTTTCGAAGCTTCACTTACTAACGAAGTTAAAACTTTTGCGTATTTAAAAATAAAATAAAAAAAGAAGTGATGTATCTTTGGAGTGAAGAAGGACGTTGAATAAAATTGGTCTAATTGTGCCTCGACAGAAATTGGCTTACCTTTACACGGCCAGGAGATCCCTCTTTGTGCGTAGTATAAATTAAATGAGTTGAAAAACTACAAGTCTTAGTTAGTATTGTTCTACAGCAATATTCACACCTGAATAAAATTTCTACTATATAAATACAGAGGCACAATTTGGCGACCGTTTTCTGATTACGCGGTAAAGAATTGGTCGTCACGCGATTCGTTGGTCGAAAAAAATAAATCTAAGCACCGAGAGTGGGTACGTAAGAAGTAATATTAGGGTTTAAGCCGCACAAAATATATTTAATTTCTTACAACAGATTCTTCGCATGGTTGCATTTACTCAAGTTAATATTTGACAATACTTTCGAAAACCAGAATAGTCAACCACGTGTAAAAATAATTATACCTGGCAGAACTGCCGTTTTTTTATTGTACCAATATTTAAAAAAAAATAATGAGTAGTTTTTTTTTCTAATGTCACCCATTAATATGACTTCAGAAAAGATTTTCTTTATTTTTTACGAATGCAACTGGCTACTGGTAACCCTACCTGATACGCACTTATCTGGCGATGACTTTTAAAAACATATGATTTATGAGGAGCAGTGCGCCGATGGACGCTGTCCATTTATTACCCCCGATGTCGGCCACAGCTTGTCCACGTGTATTTTTGCAATGCCGGCCACAAGCCATGAGATGTAATAAAAACTACGGTGTCGGCCATCTTGTTGGTCGGGTTGGGTTGGTTCGTTGTTTGTCGGTGGCTGGTTTATTTCCCGCCAGAACGTCGGCCATCTATCGCGGCTGTCTTCGGAACCTCCCAGCTTACTTTCCATGGAAAATATCCAAAGCCGAAAGGAAGGACTTCTCGCTCTTAGATTTTATCTTCCGTAAAAGCTTAGATAAATCAGATGGATGAAGGAAGGAGAAAGGAGGCAATCTTTTGTCGTTTGATAAAAAATACACATGAACATAAAATAGGTAGATACATTATTTTATCGATAAATGTGTCAAATATAATTAGTTTCTTCAGCAGCTCGTTCGTAAAAACACGAAGGTTTCCCAAGGTAGTAACAGAAATATTCCAAAAGCAAGAATAAAAAAATCATTAAATTTCACGACAGTGACAATTTTTTGTAAAAATAGTGACAATGTTATAGAAAATTTCACCTAATTTTTTTTGCTATTATCCGTTTACGCTCAAAAACATAACATAATAATAATTCTATTATCTATTTAAATTGTAACATTATTTCACATTTATACACTTTGGAATTTTATCAAATAATAACTACATCACCTTTAACTTTTGTGAAAGTTTTTTAAATAATTATAAAAGACGTATTTTTTCCTTCTCCATTTGAAGTAAGTTAAGTTAAGTGAAAATTTTTTTTTTCGAAAATATTCTGCGTCATTCACGAGAACCGACTCTTGAGCTTAGCGCTGGAGTTAAACAAAAGGTTGTACAAATGTGAATCGTAAGAATGAGGTAATATCAATAGCTATTCTCTAAGAATATGGTTTGATTTAAATCATTTTACGGTTCTCTAGTTATAATGATTACGAATTTTCTATTTTTGTAAATATTTTTGCTTTGCTGGGAAGCCTATTATAACATTTTATCTCTGTAAATATATAATAACTGCACATTTTTTGTATCACGTTTGAAGAGGTAGTCACTTAAGCTTAAACGGCCACGTGGATATTTTCTTATTTTCGCTTGAAATCTCCTTATTTATGCCTCAACGTTAACTACTTATCTGTTAACTGTGTAAGAAATTCTCTTCAAATTATCGAATGAACTATCTCTTCTATTTTTTGAACTTGCATTGCTTTGGGAAAACGCGTTTTTTTTCGTTACTTTAATAATATATCAGTTTTTGTATCATCCTAACATGGTTTACAGATTTTCATAGTTATTTTCCACCAAATGCACTATTTTCCAGAAAAGGTATTCATAAATTTGTTTCTCTCCCAATATTACAATAAAACCAATTTCAAATGCCAATCAGCGACCCCTTTTGAAATACAATAGAAATTCCGAAAACTTGTCAAAGTTGAATGTCGAATAGTTTAGTTTTTATCCGCCGGAATAACTCCGCGCCGCCTGCGCCTGTATGCAAAGCAGTTGGCAATGTTTTCTCCATGGATCGAGGTACCTACCCGACCCCAACGACAAAATACAAAACAACATGGAGCGATTCCCCATGAATACAGATACAATTTGGCCAGTTGCAGCCTAAATATGGCCGCCAAAATTTGACAATCTGCGGCTGGATATTGACAATATTGTATTACGTATATGGAATACAGATCTGCCAGATGTACCCACGCAGAGCACACGGCCGGCGAAATAATAAAATGCTTATCGGGTTTACATTCATGGCTATTTGAGTGGACGTGCAACGGTATCGTGAAATGTATATAAAAGCTTTAATACGATCAATATGCTATCGCATAGATACATGGGCTTTTAAAGTTTTTTTAGTGAATGCAGTAGAACTTCGTTTGAAATAGTTTACTTAAAGCTAACATATTATGATCGGGATTTAACAGAAAGTAATAATAAACAAGGAATAAATTCAATAAATCACGTTTAGCTGCAAAATTTGAATGTTTATAAATTGAATATAGACGTATTGATCAAATTTTAAATTCATCAGATATTTAGGCACCCATAAACTTAGAAGATTATTTTTGATTTGGAGATCATTTTTAGCAGTTAAAATGCATAACGACCCAAAAGAATTTCGGTTTAAACTAAACCCTTTTAGACTCTCATATCCTTAAATTCAATATATATACCAGTCCTGTGTTTCCTGCTTTTCTAATTATACTTTTCTTCACTCATTTTCCTTGGGTAAATAACCTTACAATTAAAAAAATCATCTAGAATGCCCTTGAGGTGATTTTTCACAAAAACGGCGCTATACAAATCGTCCAAATATTATTTATTATTATAGAATATAGTAACGAACAACATTTATTTACACGAAGCTGACAAAGTAAAATTTAAAGTGCAAGTAGCCAACCGTGGGTATGTATTGTAAATGGAAGCTTTTCACAATAATTTGTATCCTATTGAGCGACCAATTACTTTTAGAGATATACATTTTAATCAAATCTCAATCCAAACCCGTTGTGAATTTTGCTCTCTTGCCCTAAAATCTAACCATTGACACAAATAATCTAAATACACACCAAAAATATTTTTCCAAACTCGTATCCTCCGAGTTCAAAACTGTACCTTTCTCCAAACTAGAAATAACCAAAATAGTTGTGTTTATCTGAAGTAACCTGTCAGGTAAGTATGGTTCTGTAAATTATTTCTGGTCATAATATAAATTAATTGTAGTATGCCATAGATTATATGTAATAATTAATAAAATAGATTAAGAAAGTAAGATTTTTACAGCGCTCTTACAGATTTTTTGTAAAAGCGGCGCTATACAAATTATCCAAATATTATTATTGTTTGAATAAAGGGTTTCCAAAAAAACCGTGGAAACTCGCTCGGTCACAGCCCTGGAGGTAGGTTGTAAGATTGAATTATCTGTGAATTAATTTACTTAATTTTAAACATTTTTAAGGTCACTTATTTTTTTTTTAATGAAAGCACTGTTGTAGTCATATTGGACAATGCACTATACAAATTACACAATGTAAGTTTGCCGGCCGCAAACGATGAACTTTCACAGTGTCGTATTTCAGAGGTAGCTAAGTATGCAGCCAAACACCTCCATGCGAAGCAAACGCAATTAAGAATTAACATCTGAGACAAACAACTAGTCAACAACTTAACGTGCGGTTAGAAAAGCTTACATTTAACACGTTACGTAGATAATCATGGCGGGTCGCCGCAAACTTCCTACGAGAATACTTCCACCCGAGTTACGCCTACAGCCTGAAATATCGCGTTCTGTTAAGGTTCTCAAAAGTTGAGTATGCCCATTTAGATTTAAAACTCATTTTTATTTGTCCGATTCATTATTAGGTACTTTTGGCCGCTTATCGAGGATTCGTGGACAATAAGAGTGATATTGCGAAAAAAAAGTTTTCATAATAATCACGTTTCAACTGTTTGGTGGCTTGAGTGGGACAAATAATAGATTATAAATAGAACACATATACTTTGTTTTTAACCACTTTTTTATTTAATATTTTGTCTACCGGTTTCGGAAGTACCCTTCCATCATCAGGACAATATTAAATTAATCTGAAAAAATCTTATAGTCCTATCCTAAATATTTTTCCAATAAACCGCTCTGTTATTCCCATAATTTCCTCAATTACTCCTTCTCCTTCCAACTCCTAAATATGTATATTTATCTCAGTATTTTATATTTCAGATTAATTTAATATTGTCCTGATGATGGAAGGGTACTTCCGAAACCGGTAGACAAAATATTAAATAAAAAAGTGGTTAAAAACAAAGTATATGTGTTCTATTTATAAATATGGCAAGCCACAAAGTTAATGCTTTTTACGAATATAAAATAATAGATTCTCCACATATGTTCCATGTCTCGGCTCAAAGTGTCCAATCGCCGCCCGCCGCCATCAAAAGTCACGCAATGTGAAACAATCACCGAATAGACAAACTGATTCAAGTTTTTGAGCGTGTATCTGTGTGCCCGAAGTATAGCCATTTTTTTCATTCTTCAAATGATCAATTTCATTGCCCTGTCCAGGACCTAGGAGCTGAAAGGTTTTATGTAAATTGGCGACACCAGTTTTCTGTTCAGTGGTTCCAATAGATGATTCCACGAACACAGAACTAAAACAATTTAGATATGTGCTCATTGTGAAGGATAGTATATATTATTTTGTTGAGATTGTAGTTTTGTCCGTAAATAAATATTTATCTTGGGATGGTATGGAATGTTTTTTTACGCTATCAGTATTAGAATGCGAGACATTTGAGACCACTGAAGTGTCCAAATTCTAAAAAACGCTCGGACGGCCCGGCCAAGGGAATAGTGTATAAAGCCCGTAGAACCTGCAGAGATTGAGGCACAGAGACACGGCCGCCTTGTCTCATCTCGCACAGATTCAGGGTCTCGGCCATCCTTCAAGCCATCATCATAAAGCAGCCACGGTTGGTACTTTCATCTCGACAGACGCACAAATGCCAGACCCTTGTAAAAGCTCTCAAACACGTACAAAGAATCACACGAATTAAGAAACGCAATATTTGCACTTTGTATATTTTGTATGTTTCTCTTTTTCTTTATTCAATTTGTTTCTATAATCACGGTTACAAAAAAGGCAATGTGATTCAAATATAAAAAGCATCTAACACTATTTAATAGAGCATGTACAATGTAGTACTAAAGGAAGTGCACGACTGTGGAACGCGAGGTGAGCGCGTGGCCAGCAAGAGGAAGGTCCCGATTTCGTCTCTCGGTCGCCATCTAATCTTTTTTAGGCAGTATGTTTCTCTAATTCATATTGTTTAAATATTATTAATTTTGTTTTAATAATTAATATCACAATGCACACGTAAAACTTTAAATTTTTATATTATACAACAAATCATTAATTTAAAAATCTCTCTGTTTTTATCTGTAGCTATGAATTTTGAAGTCTTAAATGAATATTCGGAATTATCCAATTATTTGTTTGCAAAAGTATTTACCAGTCTAATAATAATAATGTGCCGTACTCCGACCAAGTTTTACAAACTGCCATCTTGACCACCGATGGAGCAAATCGCAGCTGGGAATCGAAATCCAAAATCACCTCCGAACAAAAGGAAAAGAAACTATAAAACTTCATTATTTGGGAGTCCGGGGTCCCCGGCCCGGGGGACTCGCTCGCCGCTTGAAACGCTAAAACCACACAACACATAAAGTAAAGCGACCGCGGCGCGGCGGGAAGACTCTCGGAAGGATGCTTTACTTGATCCCTCGCCTATAACCTTCATGTACGAGCATGTCCTTCTTTCTTCTCGACCTGTGGCCATATCGCACCAACCCTCCTGACACTCTCGTGTGTTAGTATTGTAAAACCACGCACGACTACCAAACACGTACTAATAATATTAGCAAGCGGACATGTTATTATTTTATATTAGGATAATTTTATACAGCATCGTCTACTAATAACATCACTTAAGACAATTTTCCTACAGAATATTATTTTAACGTTCGTACGAAGCAATTACGTATATTGTGACTTGGCTTAAACATATAATGTTAAACTAGTGCTTTGTTTTAATCACAAAATTTATTTAAACTGTCGACTGTTTTGCTAGAATGTCATGTCAGGATAGCTGTTAAGCGTAAAATATTTGTTTCGTGATTTAAAGAGTAAAAAAATGTAATTTGTAATGTTTAACGATGAAAGTAAATAAAACTATATTTTATTGTGGTAAAATAAATAATAATAAATGGATGGCTTTTAAAGCCTACATTTTTTTTGTTCATATCTATTTTCGGGCATTTTAACAGATATACTTCTCAAGATACTACAATCGCCTGTATGTAATTCCTTTAAAATATTCCATTCCAATGCGTCCGAGCCGCTTTGCAAAATAAACTATCGTCAATTTTCGTGGCGGCCTTACTTGACACCCGTATAACATTATACGAGTATATTGTCCGGCCGGGAGACAAGCTAAACGCCTGCCAAACATTGGAATGTCTGCCGGCGTTTGTTTCCTCCGTCGATATCAGAATTGCCCTAATTTACATAGCCAGGCTAGACCGTTAGGACCTAAATTCTCATAAATAATATTATTTCATGCACTAGTGCGCAAATTCTTGATCTACTGCCATACAAAAAAATTGAAACTTTTCACTACTCGCGACATACAAGTATTTATGTAAATATCAATTGCTATCGAAAAGTTCGCATTTAAATTGAAGTAGTTTTAAGGTTCTTTAAGGTAATTTTAGCTATAGTTTTTAGTGATTTCTATTTAAGTGATATTTAGATTTGGGTAGAGCGTTTTCTTATATGATAATTTGAGCTAAAGTTATTTTGGAGTAATATTTCACATAAGTGACGATGTATGAAGCATTATTATTATTATTGCAACTTATGTCTTTTTAAGAACAAGGTTAACTTCTTCGTCTCGCCAGAAAGGCGCGCTGCGCAGCACTCCCCGATATCACATATGCCCTAAGGTATTCCTCGAAGTCTCGTTGTGAGGTTCATAATATTTGTGTGATAAAATACATTAAAAAAAGAATCTGCTTTTCTTTGTTTTGTGCCTTTCTATTTCGTAGTTAGCACTGTATTTTCCTTTGTAACGTCCTGTAACGTCCTCTCTATTTATTTCTTCCTTCTTTCATTATCTTTTGTCTGTCCTGCCGGACATTGGCACTGTTTGGATGTTCGTAGTTTGGTGTTTGGCTGTCGAACGTTCCGCGAAGTCTGCACTTTGTTCGGTTTCGAGACCTTTTCTAGCAATCAAATTTATTGCGAATGCATCTTTCGTTTGATGGCTGCGAACCATCTTTTGGGTAAACTTTTTCGATTAACACCTAAGTTGCCGAAATAAAGTTTTTGTAAACTAAATATGCATTTTGTTATGTTCGATATTTTATCTAATATAAAGCAGAAATCACAATTTTTTTTATTTGAAAAAAAGATCTCGAAAAAAGGGTTCTGCAATCTCGGACGGCGACAGGTTAAAATTAGTTGGAAAATTCCACACATCAGTGTAATATATACTTCAGCTCAGTAGTGAGTTTCCACCGTTGTACTCCTACGTCGGGGTCATCACTAACTGGCTGTCGTCTTGACGTCAGCTTTTCCGATGAGTAGAGAAATGACAACACTTCTGTTTCGTGAAGAGTATATTTCTTAACTGATTATCATAAGAAGCGGGGTGATGTCTTTTATATCGTGAAATTGTTGTTCTCACTACTGCAGCTGGGGAGGTTGTCGTCCTCCTTTGAACTGGAACGCTAAAAACACAATGGATTCGGTGGTATCAGAATTTCTGGGCCACTGCATCTGGATTCAATGATGTCAGCAGTCTAGCAGTGCAGTGTGTGCAGCGGATTTAGTTTATTGATTCCCATAGCTGTATTCAACATAAAAAAGAAAGTTCACTTTTTGATCGAATAATTTTAAGTAGAATTTAATGTAATATTTATGGTAGGTTTTTGGCCAAGTACACCAACAAATTTGGCGACATTTTTATATACAATTATTTAAATGCTATTTCTACAGCTACTAAAACTCGACTTTCTCACGACTTTATTATTGGATACACAACATTAATTCGGGATAGGGGTGTTATCGAACGTCATAAACAACCGGCTACTTAGGTCAGAAATAACCTCGCTATAGCTTTCATAGTATCACGTCCCAAAGCTTGGAAGGAGCTCTAATATAAAATAAGACTGTTAAAAAAACTCTACGGAATTCGGAGCAAAACTCAAAACGTATCTCTTAGAGAATCCATAAATCGACACTTACTTTAGAGCGAGCGCATGGTACTAAATAAAAAATATATATAATTACATCTTCTAGGTATTTATTTGTTGGTGATATTCCATATTTGAGCATGGGTTAGAATCTTTTTACGGCCCCAACATCTGTTAAATGGAAATACCATTTTAGGCAAGCATTTTTAAGGTAAATTAACTATAGTTTTAAGATATTTTCTAGCTGTATGAAGCATTCTAAAGGTAAAATCGAAAAAAATAATGACTACCAAAATTTCTCAAGTCAGTAATGATTTATCGATGGTCATAAACGACATCCATTAGTCAAATATAAAAAAAATGTATGTATGGTTTAAATTTAATTTTGAATAGCTTTCTTTATTTAAATATGTTTGTTTTCCGAAATCCTCGAAGCAGACATTACAATATTTCCCTCGTAAAAGACATTGGCTTTGACCGAAACACTAGACTTTATTTTCTTTGCACATAATTCAGATGTTTCCTTCTGCAGCATCAGCTAACTGCTCCCCGGGGCTCACTTGAACCTTCTTCTTTAAACTTCATTTCTACCACAGTCTCCTTCCAACCCCATCCCACCACCCGTTCCACCCCCTTCTAACCTTCCTAGATCGCATTTTACCCCAGCCAGGGAGGAGTGACTTAAAAATCGCCACCACTTTCTCGGAACCTTAATCGGAACCTCACGAAAAAGCCCGCATAATAAAAACGCCTTCGTTATACTTGCCACACAAACCAGCGTTTCGAGATTGGGTCCGATTTGTTGTTTGTACCGTTTTGGTGGACAAATTAATGGCAGTGTGTTTGCATACAGAAAAAATACCACATCCTTTTTTCGTTAGTAAAACAAATATTACCCTTTTTTATTAGCTATACATAGCCTTTTTAATAACAATCAAACGCATCTTTTATTTGAATACCTCAATGTTTATAAGGGATTAACCCTTTCAAGGAATTCCTGGAACTCTTGGCACCACAGTTCAAAAATCCAAATCTAGCTTCTTCCAAGTTCCATTGCCAAGGGCCAGCTTAGCCAGTACTATGGACATTCAAATATTTTGGATATGGTAATATGCAATGTGATATTTTTAGTACAAAAGCTCCAATAATAATCCTGCGATTAGAAGTGAAATTTTTCAACCCCAAAATATGGTACTTTTAGTGCCATGAGAATATTTTTAACATTTTATATTTAAAAAAAAATACATTGGCGCGCCCCTGGTAGCTTTAGTATGTCCGTTCAGACCTGACTGTGTCTCACTCCATCCCTCGAGGATAAATAAAGGGAAAGTCAAAGTAATTTCCAATTAGATTGCACACCGGCCACTGCAGCCACTGTGCGGTATGCGGCGAGGGAATGACCAGAGGGACCCGCTCAGTGCTCAGCCCATTCCCGTTCCCTCATTGTCTGAAGAGATACCCATTAAGGCCGCAGTGCGAATACAGCAAGTGTAAGCAAGTGCCTACGGTTGTGCAAGGTGAATTATAGTGATTTTCCGGAATATATGAAAGTTTGTAATCGAATTGCGGAAGACCTTTCAAATGCAATATTCTCCAAATTACATTTTGTTGTAAGTGGTAATTTTATAACTTTTAACATATTCCATTAAAAGTAAACATGTAGGTGTGGGAATTACTCAGTCATTGAAATATTTTTGATCAATTCTGAGTACTTGACGGGTTTGTGTATTTATCTGGTACCTACAACTAAAAAAACTCGCGAATGGCTTATTTACATAGGTTAAACATTTTATTTTTAAATACAGGTGTCGCGGGTTAGAGAGCAGAGTTACCATAGCATTATTTTTGTGAAATAAACTTTCGGGAAAAATTAATAAAAAATATAACCATAAAATATAGAAATTAAAATAAACATATATGAACTTCATATGAAATTTGATAATAATTTTGTTTGAAATACATTCTTACGTATCTACGCGTGCTTCTAAAGGTAGGAAATAATTTAATTCGCAATACATATTTTTTTTATTATTCAATATATTGCTAACACACATAGTAATCCCGATGAGTTGTAAAAACTCACTCTATATTATTAAGCAATTGTGTGTCTAACTGCCTAGCGCTTTATTTATAGACAATTGGAAATGGAACTGTCAAATACCTACAAGATAAAATATTATGTATAATAATTTCAGTTCCGACGGAGCATTAGAATAAACTAACCCTTTATGACATTTTTTTCTCGTGGAAATAAATACCCGCCCCGTGAAACGCATGAACATCACGAAGTAACTGCATCAAAGACACCTTTGAACGCTTTATGCATTATGAATTCACGATGCGGTCGAAAAAATATAGCTTCGATCATATTGCGACCATTTTCGAATAACTCGCGGAACAATGGAGAACACGACTGTGGTATACCTCAAACGAATATCCTTTATATTTTATTATTCCGCTGCCTTTCTATACTTCCCTCGATATTAAACTCGCCATTGACATAACATGTAGAGGCAGCACCGCGCAGCAGTGGTATTAACGTAAGCTTGAAGAATGTGTATATTGATGGATTTGAAGCTTTTCGATGAATCGACCAAACGCACTCATTTGAACAAGTCGCCATGATTCGTTCATTTCCCGATTCACGTCTATTAAAATATCACTGAAAATCGTGGTTGACAAAATGTCTAAATATAATTTACGCTTCCTATTATTATTTTAAGTGTATCACAGCTAAGGAAAACATTTCATGTAAAATGATGTGATACTTAGTTTAAATAAAGAAACCACAATAGTCCAAAATGACTTCAACATTTTTTTATTTAAAGTTTTTATTTTCAATTTGTAGAACTCCATTTTTTTAAATAATTCAATAAAATTTGATTTAATATTAGTATTATTTAGTTCTAATATTTTAAGTTTATTTTTATTTTTAGTGATGGCTGTTTCAGTGTTTAAGGCCATTAACAAACTGTTGACACTAAAAATACAATGAAACAGAACAATACAAATACAGAAAACAATACAACGAAACAGCTGTCACTAAAAATAGCAGAACTAAATAATAGTAATGTTAAATTTAATTCAATTGAATTATAAAAAAAAATCAAAGGCCTTCAACATATTTGGTTAACCCTCCCCGACCCCGAATTCTTGATCAAAATACCTGTCTTTTTCTTCTACATAAGCCTCTTGGTGTCCAGTTTTAGACACATGCTTCCTTCAATTGTCTTCGCCGATCTTCTCACTCTCACACCGGCTCGTTGTCCCGTCTTCTCTGTAGGCGACCCGGCTGACCCGAACAAATTCAAATGATATTCGGACGGGGAAATTGGATTATACATTTTAGCCGCAATGCTTTCGATTCGAGCCTCGAACAAAACATTTGCTGCAACCGATCCATGACGAGATTCATTAAAAAGAACGAATGGTTCGCACTCGAATATCACTACAACTCACTGTGTGAAATGCATAATACCATACCTCAAAGAGTCCCGATCCCCCGCTGTAGGCTCTGCAACATTTGAAGTAAATTGAACACTGATGGATTGGATTTTATTGATATGTGCGTTGAATAAAAGTGTTAGGTGTTGAAAAGAGGGAGTTGTACTTATTTAATACGCTCTTAACTAAAATAACGTCGAACGCATAATTAGTAACTAGGTGATATTGTTAATACTTTCACGTAACAAAACCATGCAACCCCTAAAAAAATGCTTATTATTCATTTAACTTTATTTATTCTTCCAAAATTCTTCGATGTCTTGTAATTACCGTCAAAATCGCGTTTTAAAATACATCTTTCGTCTACGTAACTTTTATGTTAAATTTTTAATAAATAACATACGTGATTTAATAAAACAAATTTGTAACTTTATTCCACTTTTATTATTTTGACTGGACCGGTTTCAGCCTATGACGGCCATCTTCAGACTAGTACAAGTGTTTAGGTAGTACAAGTCTGAAGATGGCCGTCATAGGCTGAAACCGGTCCAGTCAAAATAATAAAAGTGGAATAAAGTTACAAATTTGTTTTATTAAATCATTAAAATGGAATTCCACCACGAATTAACAGTTTCAAAATTAGAAATAACATACGTGCTCGATTTTTTTTCTCGGGCATATCATGACATTAATTAGATCAAGTGCATTTATGGTAACAAATAGTATTTGAAGTTTGTAGTGATATGCTCGCCCATAAAAGTATTAAAAATAACATTAAGAGCTTTGTCGTAGTTTACTAGCCAAATAAAATAAAAACTGATGTTCGATACGTAAACTGCCTGTATCACAAATGAACTGAACCACATCGTATATTTGTAGACACAGATAAGAGATGCATCTACCCACTAGAGCCGTGGTCTCAGATTCAAACCTCGTCGTGCGTAAATAAATTTGATGAATTGATTTCTGTTATTTCACAATAAATTAATTAAAAATAATAAATTGCAGTATATTTGCGCCACCTTGGTACAGTGGTAGATACTTAGTATCGCTCTGGTGAAAGACCACCATTCCGAATCGGAACGTTGCTTGAAATGGCTTTAGCCGTGTTTGGTGACCAGATATGAATGGCCAGGTACTTCCTAACCTTACTATCCATCTCAATCGCCCCCAGTACTTTCAGCCTCACAACATAACCCAATCGGGGATGCCATAGTCCCACTAGCTCCAGACGGATGGGTGCAGTTGGTACTCTTGAGCGTTATCGATTTTTTAAGTTATTAAAAGGTTTGCAGCTAAGACGATTTCACCTTTGCAGCGCAAACCTCAAAGGAATAGGTACTGTTCAACCCAATTTGCATATATGTCTATACATCAGACCTATGGGTCGACTATACAGCCGCCAAGTGCAATGGTACCAACTGAAGGTTACCTATAGCCAACTCTTCCGGCTTCCGACCTACTGCAGCGCCACGGAAATATTTATGGAGAGATAATTGTACTGTTTCGGAGCACTTTTCGCAACCGCCTGAGAAGCCTTTGCAGTCAATCCTAACAACGCTATCAATGCCAAGGCTGCCTGAACGGAGGCCGCATTTGATCGCCCTCTGAAGACAGGGAACCATAAAATATTCTCCATAAATCCAATTTTCCTAAGTTTTATCAATTTATCTATGTGTTTGGATTTTTTTAAAAGTCTTTCGTTGTTTTTTTTCCCCATGGATGGGACGTATTTCATAGCATTACTTTACTTCTGGAACAATTTTTTGCAGCAATTTTCAAATATCCTGTATAAAATAATTATTTCAGTACATAGTGTCGGTTGTAGAAGTTAATTAATTAACATTTGTTGTGTTCGCACGGCGTTAATCTTTCGAATGGTATATTGTTCCTGGCAGCCGTGTACCATCTGAACACATTATTCTGTATATCTAATACCACACTTAGGCAACCTTCGTACGTCCTGTAATACAGAAAATTACCTACGGCGACATTTAGAACCCATAAATTAAGCACAATCTCCACAAGAAATTACGAATGGTTTGTTGGAGACAACAGCCGTGGCAATTTCGCGTGCGAAGGTTGGGCTTGTTTCTCCACGTGTCGGCGCGATGAATGCTCTATTGGATTTTCACTTACGAGGTTGAAGGTTCTAATTCTCCGAATCATCATTTCCACACCAAATACATTTGCAAGTAGTGTTAGTGATGTAACGATCGCGATTGCGAATATTTTGCCAATAAACGAGCACTTTCAATTATTTAACGCAAGGTTATCATTGTGACTACTAAATCAGTAAGCCAACGATAACGTTAATGAAAAAACGTTAACGTTTTGTAAGCGCGCACACATATCAAATATATGAATAAATGAAATTACAAAACAGGAAAACCTAGGGATGTTTTTTTGGTTATTCTTTTCATCGAACAGTGAACACGTTCAAAAAGAAAAAATCGGAACATTATTGTTTTAGTTTCGGTATAGAATAACACAAAAGCACTGCACTTTCCCGGAGCTTTTGTTTAATGGTTTAGAATATTTATTTGTTAAGTTCCTTAAAGTAAACGGTAAAACAATACAATAATTTATAGAAGAAAACATTATAAACAAGAGAATATTTAAAAAAATTGAATGATATTTTAAAAATATTTTACAGCAACTAGCATTTTGAGACGTCAATTTTAATCAAAACAATATAATGTTCTACAAATTCAGAAACTCTGATTTAAAATTTGCTCTCATGCCCTTTAGGGCGATTTTAATTGCACAATAAAGAATCTTCACTAGTTTCAATAAATGCCATATATATTTGCAAATATCACGTACTCTGAGTTTAAAACTGTATCTTTCTCCAAACTAGAAATAAATGTGTTAATCTGAAGTGTCCTGACAGGTATGCTGTGCGATATACAGAGATAATATTCTCTATACAGAATATAAATAAATATTAATATATCGTAGATTGTATGTAGTCAGTAATATAGTTGTGAATGATGAATATTTGGAGCAAATGGATGAGTTTGTGTATTTGGGTAGTATTTTTACGAGAAATAAGGCTGTAAATAAGCAGTAAGGCTGATAAGAATATTGAAAGAAGGGTGAATGCAGGAAACTACTAATGGAGAACTGAACGCTGTTGGCACAAAAATTATAAAAAATGTCCAAGGAATCGAAGCTAGCAATCCACAATGGAGTGCTTATACCGACCCTCATGTGTGGCAGTAAGACATGAAACTGGCAGAGGAAGGATAAAAGTAGACTAAATGCTGTAGGTCTCTGAGGCGATTGTGCGGTAAAACTACGTATGACCATGTCAGCATAACAAAATATTATGTATGGAGACGATGTATGAATGTAAATGAAGCAAGAGGTGTGTGTCAATGCAGAGTTTTATGGCGGTCTATACTCTATGCCTACCCCTGCGGAAAAATGGCGCTATGGTTTAGTTAGAGAAACAATACCGAAATACGCACGCAATGATATTACAAAACATGTAGTGAAAACCGCTTATAATGTGTTTACCGAATTACGAAATTGAATTGGGAACATACTTGAATGTAGCCATGAATGGAATAGGTTAACCGTTAAGCAAACCAAAGCTGCCCTTTTCTGGGCAATTTCCCCTGAAACGGTTTGAAACGGATCAACCGGTTCAACTGAAATGTTTCCTAACATTATTGGGCCGCTCCATTTGCGGTCGACCAAATTAAACCGTTTGGTCAGTGCAGTCGTTTTAGAATGTGCGAGACTTTATAAAACGTATTTCTGTCCAGTTTTTCGGCGGGACTTAATATTATTCGTTGGAAATTATTTCATTATTTGAATATACTGAATCCAGGTTCGTATCTAACCCTTTTCAAGTAAGACAAAAATATTCCCTGGTTAAGAATAAACTGACAATATTTTAAAAACTCCTACTGCCATCATAATAAACGGGAGAAAGTTGCTTGAATGAGAAGAGGAATTGAATCCACGACGCCCGGGTGGGAGTCCGACGCATTTGTCCACTCAATTACTAACCGGTATTACCTATGTACGAGTACCTGAAACACAGATGTTTATTTAAATCACAATGTATTATTACAAAACTATACATATAATGGAATTATACCAAATGTAACACAACATGGACGATTTCTTGAAATATAATGTAAAAAGTGGATGTTACTCTTCCGAGGAAAAGTAATGCGGTTACATAATATAATATAAGTTCTCTTTCAATTTCCATATGACATGTTTATTCATCGTTATTACATAATTATCATTTAAGATATTAAAGTTGAAATTAAATTTGATAATTTATTTGGTTCATTTATTGTGTATTTCTGCGCCAAAGAAGAGAACTGATTCTAAAGCCTGGCGCAGGAGTTAAAACAAAGGATCTTTAGTTATACAAACATGTAAATTGTGTACTAGTATGAGGTTACATTAATAATTATAAACTAACTAATTAGTTTTCAATAGAAGCAAGTCATTGCTTTCTAGTTAATGAATAATTTTGAAAAATTAAGATTATGTTCCTTTATTCATAAGCTGTGAGAAATAGTTTGGGATGCAAACGCTTAGACTTTTTTTAATGAAAAAACTGTACTGTATGATTTTTATGTTCTCAAATAATTTTTTTTTATTTTTTATAAATAACAATACAGATATGTTGAAAATAAAATAAATTTTATTCACAGTCCTCCTCACTAGGGATTCCTGTTCTGAGGGGGACTGTAGGTTGCTGCGTTGGTATCACTGGTTCTATGATTACTTCATAATCTTTATAATTTCCTCGTCTTCTTGGTTATTTATCCACATTTTTATGTTTCTCTTGAACATTTGCATCTCCGTGGCATCTATTCATATTTTTCATGGAAGTAAAAGGTAATATTGATTAAAAGTACCTACCTATCCAGAATTCGCGTAGATTTACGTACTTTAAATAGTGCAAGTTAAGTACAAAAATTAGGTACCTACTCGTTACAATACTTATTTAAGAAACTCAAAAGTTCCAAAGCTGACGATTTTAATTTCTCGAATTGCTATAAAAATGATGTAAGGTTCTAATTTAAAAATTTTTGGAATAAGTCAAACAAAGTGTTAAATGTACGGTGTAAAGTTCCGAATAACATAAATGGAGAAACGAATCCGGAAAACATCGCCAAATTTTCAAATTGCACTTCGCCACTAAAACCCCTTCCGCTACCGTCTCTTCAAACGAAACCCCACTGACAGAATACGATGATATTGAACTCCAGGTCACAGTGAACATGGTGAACACAGCCATCAGAAACATGAAAGCTGGGACATCAGCAGGGCACGATGGATTGAGCATCGAACACGTCAAACACGCAGGAGGAGCGATTTCGCAACTACTCGCAACGTTGTTTACTGTCATCCTTAAGAGTGGATACCTTCCTAAAGATATGACCAAAACAATAATCATACCGATTATCAAATCGAAATTGTCCGACATAACTCTACAGGAAAATTACAGACCGATTTCCATTGCTACCTCTATCGCCAGAATATTTGAACGTGTTCTGTTGGACCAGGTTGGACCCCACATGAAAACGAGCGATAATCAGATGGGCTTTAAAAAAGGAGTGCTCCACGGACACAGCGATATTTTGCGTAAAACGAACGTTGGAATACTATCGAAAAAAAGAAAACAACTACTTACGCGTGCTTTCTTGATCTCAGTAAGGCGTTCGACAGAGTCCATCACCCCTTACTATGGACTAAACTCGTTGAAAGGGGTATACCATCGAAGGTCGTCCACATTCTCAACACTTGGCACCGGCAACAAGAAAACCTGGTAAAGTGGAAAGATGGATTTTCCGAACCTTTTCATCTGAAAAGCGGAGTTAGACAAGGAGGATGCATGTCCCCATTATTGTTTAACATTTATATGGAAGAACTGACCCATAGATTAAATAATGCTAAGGTGGGCTGCCATATCGGAGGACAGTGTTTTAATAATGTGAGCTATGCAGACGATATGGTACTCATGACGCCGTCTATAAGAGGGCTACGTATCCTCCTGAATATCTGCGAAGAGTTTGCTCAGGAAACAAACATGATTTACAATCCGCTAAAAACGGCACTGATGGTTATCAGATACGGGCAGGGTCCGAAAAACATTCCTCCAGCTTTCTTGAACGGTGAGGTTCTAAAGGTAGTAGAAGAAACCAAATATCTAGGGCACATCATCACCAGCAAGCTAATGGATGACGACGACATCGACAGGCAAAGGCGAGCACTCAGTGTGAAATCAAACATGCTCAGTAGAAGATTTCGGCTCTGTAGTCCACCAGTGAAAAGGACACTCTTCCTGGCGTTCTGCACTACCCTATACACGTGCGAGCTCTGGACCAATTTTAAGAAGAGTAGCATGGAAAGGCTTCGGGTCCAGTACAACAACGCCTACCGCATGATGTTCAGTCTTCCCAGGCACTGCAGTGCTTCCGGTATGTTCACCGAGGGGCGAGTTCCAGGATTTGCAGCCCTTATGAGAACCAGGGTAGCAGGAATGCGGGAAAGGATTAACAACTCCAGAAATAACCTCATCATGGAATCCCGTCAGATCCCGAACTCAAGCATAGAAGCGCATTGGAGTAAATTATTGGCCCCATCAATCTTAACGCTGCCAGGATGGACTCCCTCTTGATGGCGTTTTTGTAGAAATGAGGCCTAATATACTCCATTAATATTTTCTCTTACTTACATTCTTTATTTATTTTTTATTTTTTTTATTATTATTTTATTTTCATATATTTTTTATTTTATTATTTACTTATTTATTTATTTCTTATGAATTTCTGTTCATTATTATTTTGTTACTATTATTATTACAATGTATTGATATCAATTATGGAAGGTATTGCATTGCACTACTCCTGCATACCTTCCGGAATAAAACTTTTATTATTATTATTATATTATTATCTAATCCTCCACTTTGAAGACTGAAAAAGTTCGGTTCATGTGATATTTGCAGCTATCTTCCGACGCGTATTTCCCGGAGCCTGGAATTGCACCTTAAATTTGTCCACGTTACTGTTCTCTTACATACATAAAATAGAGTTTTTATCCCCCAGTGTCACCTCCGCACTGTTATACGAATTTCATGGCTAATAGAAACAAATTCTCAACATAATCACCGAAAAACAAACAGGAACGCCAATGTTGTAAATCAAAACTGTAAATAATAAGATTGCGACCTCTTTATTTTTGTTTTCTGTAAATTTAGCATTAAGAAACAGATATACATATTATTCTCGTATATAAAGTTTTTTTCAGAAGAGTAAGGTTAAAAATGGTTCATTTGACATAATTATAAACTATAACACTTAACTGCAAACATTTTCGCCCCCAAATAATTTAATCTGCCGTCGATGTGAGAAACTTTAGAGCTGTGTACACTACTGTAAAATTTGACAAATGAAAAACAAACTTAAAACAAATATACTCAAATTAAATCTAATGAAGTTTTGACTTTTACTTTCAGGACACGAATTATTTCTAGAAGTAACACATTATTTATTCACATTATTTCTAGAAGGTAGGTATCGTAAAGTGAATATCAGTGAATTAGTTGAAACCGCGGTATTTCTTAAAACCTTTAGTGTAAGCACTTCTCTCTTTAAGCTCGTTCTTGCGTTTGTTGGATTTCTAAGCAAATATAATATAAACCGAAACTGCCTAGATGGAAATGAAACATGTTTAAAACGGAAATCTACGGTTAAAATAAAACGTTCGTCTCTCTGATTCTATATTCGCCTATTTTTATTTTTAACCTCGTTGGGAATCGATTCCAAAACCTTGAGATTCAAAGTCTGCCCTTGCCACGGAGACCTAAAACCATTTTAAAGAGCTCCGACGTCCCCGGAACAAAGCAATATCTATGAAATTTTATAAACTGCAATTTATTGCATGGTGAATTCCGTTCGCATTCCGGTAGTAACAAAGAATTTCCATATTCTGTTAACCCGAAGTTTTCATAATGCTCGTAGGAAACTTTTTTTTTTGTGGAAAGACGAAAATATTTATCGTTGAAATCTAAATTTATCTCGTAAATAAACCTAAAAAGCTGTTAAAAAAAACAGTGAAACTTTTCTCACAACGGACGCATATTGTTTTGATCTCGAACAATTTTGAACCCTCGTAACATTTGAAATTGTCATCCGTCAATAGTATTCGATCCCTTAAAGTTTCAAATATGGTAATGGACCGTTAAAAAATGATTCTCGGCCTGTTAGCGTTTGGTCGAATTTCGATGATTGATATGCTTGACGGCTAATAATTGAACAAACAACCCAACTAAAAATATGTTGACCCATGAGAGAGCGAAATGTGTAACGTCATGATAGTGTGATCAAATCCTTGCGGGATTTATTCCCGTTCTGTTTTTCCAAGTAGCGTCTGTTAAAAATTGCCCTAAACCAGGTGAGTTAACTTATTGATATATGTAGACCGCTTTTCTCAGTCAACATGGTATATAAATGAATCCGCAGACGTGTTTGTGTGTAATAATGTTCAACTTTAACCATTTTAATGCTTGTGCTATACCCTTATTTTACTGAAAATAAAATAAAACCAGTTATTTTTTAAAGGAAAGACAAGCACTCATAGGTTCCGAATAACCTGAAAATATTTGTATTTCTCCTACTATCATCATAATAAGCTAACAATGATGCTTGTGCCATGATGAAAGACTTAGCTAGGCAGAGGAGTTGAACACGCGACGCCTGGGTGGGAACGCGATAGCATAACATAATTCCACTGGATAAGACCAAGGAATAAAATTGTCTATTCCGACAGTTTCTACCTCCAGTGGAAACTTTAACGGCAGTATTGATAAGGGGCCTTGACTTGGTAAATCTTTTGCAATTTATTGTCGAGGGGAGTCCCGCGAACCCCGTCTCTGGGGGGCACCCTTCTTCATTTGGATAATGCACTTGTTCGGGAAAGGGGATTTACGCCCGTGACACGACTATTACAAGAGACGTGCGAGGGTGGCCACACTTTCTAATCATTTCTATGATTTATTATCTATTTCCGGAAAATAAGTATTTTTGGGGTGCCTAATCTGAATATTGATTTATTAAAATATTGTTCATGAAACCTTTTTAAATGTCCAGTGCCTTGTATGATCGCATAACATATGAAGATATTCGATAGGAATGAGTCCGATATTACCGGTGTTGAAAAATATTTTGGAAATGAGTGATCTGATAGTTTTGGTGTGGTTCTACAGCCCAAGTAAAGATTGACGAGAAAATAAATGACTAACAAACTAACCATCACGCCGTTTCCCCGCAAGGGTAGGCAGAGAGGACGGACCGCCATACAACTCTGTCTTGGCACACACTTCTTGCTTCATTTACATTCATACATCGTCTCATACATACTCTTTAAATGACTAGGAAGTACTGTATAACAAATAAATACATAAAACCATGAAAACAGTAGACTAAACAAAATGGCAATATATATTTAACAAGATCTAGTTTTTTTAATAATAATTAGAGGTATGCTCTTTACTAGGAAATAAGAATATTAAAAAAAATAATGATGGGACACTAAATAAATCCAAACGTAATTAATTTTCTGATGAATAAAGGAAATTTCGATTTATTTATATTAAAAATATTTGTTTCACACATTTGTTAAAATGAAATCAAATTTTAGATGGAAACAAGAGTTGAAGCAAATCTATTTCATGTGGCCGGGCTGAAAACACGAACAGCCCGAGTATGGTAGAGGGGTAGAGGGGTAGATTTGGCCGAGATATCTCGACTTATTATTAACATCTGCTTACCTCAAAGAAAGTTCTGGTACAAAGTCTGGTGCCATTCCCATCACTTTTAATTTACGCCAGTTTTCAACATCAAGTGAGCAAAAGTCATAAGCCCGCCTTATCCACATATCCTCTCGAACTGCGGAATTCGCGATATATTTCGGGAAGTCTGGAACTGAATCAGACAATGAGATAAAAATACAGCACTAAGCATCCTTGCAACACTGAATACGGCTTTTTATTTGTCTCCTTTGAATTCCTGCTCCCGCGGTGGTCTTTTAAACAACAAACCATCCTCTTTATAAATATTCACAGACTCTTGTAAGCATAATATGAATCAGGATTTTTCTTCCTAAACCATCCATTCAATATTCCCTTTGTTCGCTGTGAAAAGGCCTTGCTAAACGTTGAACAAATATATCTTATACCGCTTTTCCTTATCATGGTGCAAGGTGCATGTATCAGGGAAATGCGAGTTGAAACGCTGTGTGCAGGAGACAAATACTTTAATTTGAAAATTGCTAATGGTTTTTACTACAGAAACAACATTTTATCTTTGAAAAGAAAAAACGTAAAATAACATGGGTGAGGTAAGTGCCTAGCCTCTAGGCAGATGACCAGGGGAACTATGGCATCCCTATTCGAGGAAATTAGTAAGGCTGAAGGTATAGGAGGAGGAAAATAGAAGGGAAGAAGTATGTTGGGAAGTACCTGGCTGTTTACTACTAACAGATTTACTCACCTAATAAAGCAAAAAGTAAAACTTATTTGACTTTTCGAAAATTTTGAATTTCGCCCTTGACATTATCTTTTCCTCCATCTCAAAAGAAGATAAAACATTAATTTATTTAACATTTGTGTTTAATTTCTAGAAACCCATATCATTTTAAAATATATTTTAAATAAATCAAATTCAATCAAAATACGAAATGACTTTTCTGCTGTTTTTATGCTGCACGTGGTCTGGCCATTGCTTGAAAATGGCTTCGAACGACATATCAGCTGTCACTAAAAAGCATTACGCAATGTAGCAGATCGTAATAGTTACGTTTTATTAAATAAAAATACTTTTAAATTAAGTGTAGCCATACAAAAAAAAACAAAATATTTTTTTTCAATTTTATTAAATGGCTTAGGTGCGCGGAAGCCTTTGTTACATGTAACAACAGGTACAGATTATTTAATCGCTGGCTGCAGCACGTATTGAAGGAAGGTAGGAATTACTCTACAGACCCAGACACTTACAAAATACACACAGTTAATCGCGCGTAAAGCCGAAAACAAAATAACTCGGCTTAGAATAATACGCAAATCTTCTCTCGGCGACCACCCAAAGGAAATTCACTGCAAAGAGATATTATATTCGCAGCAGGAACTCAACTGCCACGATTTCAGAAGCTAATATTTATCCAATATCTCTTCTGCATGTTTATAAAGTTGGAATTGAGAATCTAGTATTAAATATTTTGAGGAAATAATCCATGCATTGAGATACTACTTCTTTGATTCGCTGACACTGCGGTTGCTTTGTCGCTGGTTCCACCTTTTTTTTTAAGTGAATCCAGCACAAGAGTCCCAACTGCTCCCAATCATATGGAGCTGAAGGGGGAGGAGATGGGGAAGAGGAAAATGAAGGTTGAGAAGTACCTGGCTATTCAGATCTGGTCACCAAATACGGCTCAAGCCATTCCAAGCAACGATTCGATTCTGAATGATGGTCTTTCACCGGAGCGATACTTAGAATATCTACCAAGTGCTTTGACATCGCGTACTTTTTACGCTGGTGGCGATAAGGTTGAAATTGCCACTTAGCGTCGCTTCCCTGTTTCGGTTTACGCGAATCAAACATCACCAAAAAGCATGTTTCTTTATTTTGTCTTGACAAGCTTCCTAAGGCACTAATATTTTTTAAATTCCAGTCAAAGTCTAAAAAACTTAATTTCCACATTATGCAATGAAAGAAAAACCGAAAAAAGATTCGTTGGTTAGTTGAAGAACACCTGTGGTGTGGTGCGAATGTAATGAGCAGTGGATCCGAGACTATTATATATCTCCAACTGTGATCATATCTTTCATAATTTCGATATGATCTATTTCTTATTGATTGTGTGTTTATATTTTGATTTCCCAATCAAACAAGAATTATTTTATGGTCAGCGATTTTAGGTGAATCCAAAATGAATGAATCCATAAATGTTTATTGTTACGACATCCATCAATGTACTTGTTTGTCATTAGAGAAATACAAAAATAATCTCGACGATAAAATTATAAATACGTCCGTTTCTCGCTGTTTAGCAAAACCAATTAATCAACGGAACCAAGTTGATTAATGGGTTGGTAGTAACAATTCAGGTACAGGTTGTAGTCATTAGTTATTATTCTAGAAGACTAATCTCATTATTCATCAATCTGCGCTCTTCCGGCATTCAGATTGCAGCTTGTCCAATTAGTAATTATCACTCCTCCGCGTTATCTTTCCTCTGTAGCTCTCAAACAAATCATTTAGACTCGTTAAAGAAGATCCTGCCAGTGCCTACATTTAATTAAACCACTTTTAGGCTAACATTGAGGGGCCCGTTCGTTTAGTTCACTAATACTAATCATCTTCGTAGCTCCATTTCTGCAATATATCAACTTGACGGCGCTGTATAAAGTTAGAAAATATTTAAAACTATAGTTAAATAACCCTAAAAATACTTACTTAGATCAACATAACGGAAACTAGTATTTCTGTGACGGGTTGTGATGTAAATAAAAATATATTACAAAAACACAGAGGATTTAAATTCGCACAATAGTGCAAATCGGTTTATGTTGGAAATTGGTTCTTTTCGGAATATACAACCTTCATAGAGATCTTTTAAAATCTTAACTCATTACTGGAAAATATATTTTAATCTTATTTATTCTTTGGTAATATTAGCACTTGGCCACATAAATAAATGGTGTTTTTATAATACATACTCATTTTTTATCATATAAACTTCTTCCCAAACCCATCACAGGCCATATAATTCATCACGCTAACTTATTTCATCCTCTACTTGTGACGTCATGATTGATTGCATCACAAATATGTATTTAAAGAACGTGTTGTTCTTCGTTTCGTGAGGCGATTTCACGGAGTGTAGTCTCACTCCCCGTCTGCCATAAAGGCGCTGCTTCTGGACACAGTCGATGAAATATCCTCATTACATCCGATTACATCAGCTAGGGTTGGCTAGTCCCTCGGGACGTGAGACTGGTAAGGTTGGGTAGAACTGGGTACTAGGGATCTATAGTTCAATGGGAAATATCTTTTGAGATAGGTGCCTAATCCCACGGGGTGCGTAGCATTACATAATACTGACCCACGTTAAATCTCGATCGAGGTAAAAGGTAGACTTAATTGAGACGATAAAATGTTGATTACGATAAACTTGTGTGGAATCTACCTATGTATATAATTGTAATCTTTCAAACCTAAACTAGTCTAACTGATCTGACTACTGTCGGTCCAACAATTGTTCAATACATTTTCTTGTTAAATATGCAGCGCTGAAACTGCACCGAAGTATTACTGTGCAATAAAGGGTTTGCTGGTGTGTTTACATTAATAAGGCATTGCATAAACCTCTCAGTGATTTCGACAAATTGAAACGACCGACGTAACCTTTGCAGCAGGATGAAAGAAACAATTTTGCACATTCACGACTTCGGACCGGCAGAAACTGCATCTCCGAGAGACTGCGAAGTGCGGCCTCATATCGCATTCAGTCGAGGTCTTCCATTACACTTCCGTCATGCATTGCGTGTGACTGCGAATGTGACTGACTCGTGCAGCGTGCAGCGTGCAGCGTGCACCGCCCATCTACTTACTAACTTATACTTCAGACTTGGTGTTACGGAGCGTAAATACTTTCATGTTATAAATCCCGATGGAAAGATTTGCCTGTGGATTTATCTTTACTTAATGTATTTGCAGTATTTGCATGTTTGAATAAAAATATTTTTATAAGATATTACGCCAGCCACTAAAGTCCAACTTCCCAGTTCAACTATCTAGTGGGGAAAAAGCATCCCATGTATGGGTATTTAACGAGAACGGAGAAGGGGGAATAGGAAGCTTGAATAGTAAGTAATACTTGGATAATTTATAAAGCGCCATTTTCGTGAAATATCACCTCAAGGGCGCTTAATTGAAATCAAATTTTTTCATTTATTTTATATAACATTTATTTTTCATTCTCTGGGGGTTTCGGGTTGAGCGAAGAGTTACACGTTTAAATGAATTTATCAAATCATACACAAAAACGAAAATAAAACGCGTCCTAATATATAGTATATTTACGGCACCGACGTTCAGCCCAGTACCTGAGCGGTAGATACTATCAGTATAGCCCTGGTGAAAGAACATAATTTAGAATAAAAAGGTTGCTTGAAATTCACTTAAGGTCAGAATAATCAGGTACATCCCCACCTTCCTCCTTTCCATATCTCATTCCCCTCTTAACTCTTTCAGCCTCACAATATACCCTAATTGGGGATGTTATAGTCCCACTGGCTCTTGTGCTGTATTCAAATAAAAAAAGATTTTGGACGGTGTACGAGTGCTTTAAAAAATATACACACATAACAAACCCCTGCGCAGTCAAATAAAGAAGAGTCTACATTTAAGCCACATTTAAACGTATTGTGTAGAGAGACACCACACAGGCGGCATACCTCGCTGGTACTGAGAGACTCGCGTGGTGTAGGACTCCGCGTCTTGCAACCTGTTCTCGGGAGAAACGTTATCCATAATACAACATCCAATAGCCAGCTTCCCGGAGACGTCTCCCTGACATCCCTGACGTGGCGACACGGAGTGAGGAATGGGCGGGGATTAAATATGACATGAAACTGCAGACAGCCCGAGAATGCGATGGGTTGGCGGACTCGATTTCCCATTCAGAGCTTTTAAGGTTGTAAGCCCCGTTCAGACAAGATTATTTTAACTATCCAATGAACCATCACGTCCATACCGCTACCGTCTTGTCGCGCATTATTTGTTACATTTTCATTCGAACATAGTCTCATAGACACCCTTCTGTTATTTTGACTCGTGACACGACCTGATTCAAGTATTTAATTCACCTGATCACAACATGTTTTCTTGAGGTGTCCCAGACTTTTTATTTATCTACTTGTAAACATTCAAATGTGCATTTTGCGGAAAAAAGTTAGCTCTTAAAAACGCCGATATGTCTCTTAACCAATGACTTTACATAAATATAGACACGTTGTAGCGCTCTCAAAGTGGCAAGCAATAATCACGCTAGTTGGTGTGATGGGTGTTTAAGCCGATCTAGTACTAAACGGTCACGCGTCACTTGAGGTCGTTTCAAGCAAGTATGGAACGCGGTCCGAACTTCGGATCTGCTTCGTTCATACACATATATTCTATGAATGTCTATCTTTGTCATACATGACCGATATTTGAATGATGAATTTACTGATAACGTGTGTGTTTTGCTTGCCACATTTTGTGTTAATATTCTAAGGCTATAACGTGTCTATATATGTTACGTCATTGCTCTTAACTACATGAATTTATTCATAAATCCTGTCTCGTTTTTTTTTTAATATTTATAAATTAATTACAGTTCGAAAAATTGGAACACTTTTAACAAAATGCTAATAATAATAATAATAAAAGTTATATTCCTGAAGGTATGCAGGAGTGGTGCAATGCAATACATTCCATAATTAATAATAATACATAAAATAAATTAAAAGTTGTAATACATATTTAAACAAAAATAAAACTATGTTTCAAAATCTCGTTACAGCTCATTCAAATAAATAAGAATCTGACTTGGGTTTCGCCACTCAATCACATTACTCGGATATTTTTAGAAAAGTAGGAACGAACCTACACATTGTGCAAATCAAAGTCCAGTTAGCCAAACACAGATATCATATTGAGTAAAACTAGTGGTTCTTGAAAAAAAAACATTTATATTTCTCGGTTTTGACTTTTTCTGTTTCTCAGCTTCCGTTACCTTCCTCACGTACAGAGCTATTTAAATATATCCTCGATTACCCAATGCTGTCACCTGCGAAATTGTCACCTAGACCACCTCCCCTCGCACGAGGGGGATGCATCACTGGGAGGTGGGAGGTCATAAAACGATTCGAATAAATGCTCCGGCAGGCCATAAAAAGGAACCACAAACTCCGGAAGTAAATTGGGACGAACGCGGGCAGATTGTTAAAGGGACGAATGGTATATTTGACTTAGGCAAATGAAACACGTATTGGGGACAAATGGTCCTACGCGATTGGCTATTACGTGTTACTGCCGTGGATTGGCTGTGGATTTAGAGTTATTCAAATTCAGAAGAATCAGCATCCAAGCTCACAAAGACAGTTTTTTTTTATAAATTTGCACTGTTTTAAAGTTTAAAAAATCGTGCACAGTTTCTTTTGTGAATACAAGGTCTGTTAAAAATAGAGCACGGAACAATAAATCGCATTCTTTTGGAATAGACCTCATTTATTATACTAAGTTTCAGCTGATACAAGCAACTATGAAGTGAAAAATCTAACTGCAAAGGGAGGGGGGTGCCAAACAAACTCGGGAGTGTTGGTTTACCATACAACTAAAATCTGGGGAGTTTCATTATCAACAAGGTATTTAAATAATTTGTATGATGTTCTCAAATTTAATTAACTTAATAATTTAATTCATCTTCTTAGAGGAATTGATTTGGCAATTCAATGTTTGCATAAATACAACTTTCCAGCTTGATGGAAGATATTTTAACACAGTGACATCAATGCTGGTATTACGTATTGCGTTTTATTTTATTCCTAATTTTAATAAGGTTATATGTAATTGTATAGAAAAACATTTTACTGCGTTTCCGTCCGCCCCCTTTGTTGAACGTAACATTTTTACTATGGATGATATTTAAAAAAAAGCGCAAAGTGCTCTTCGCTTGCACTTTGTGATCAAGATTCGATCACCGTTTTTGTCATCTGCTGCTATAATTGAATAATATTTTACTCCGACTTGAATTTTTATATGAAAATAATATCATCGGTTAAACATGGAAAATGAACAAAAGTACATAAAGTGATCTGTGTCTAAAATTTGTAATCATCATAGTTTTCCGACATGTGTCCCTGTCCCTGTGCTACAATACGAGTAACGTCAATATAGAAAACAAATTCAATATACTAAACATCTAAAGCCATTTCAAGCAACATTTTGATTCTAAATGGTGGCCTCTCACCAAGGGGATACTGAGTGTATCTTTCTCTGACAAATAAGATGAATTACCCATGTATATTCAAATTAATACTTGCTCATGCTGGGTTTTAAACCCGCAACATCTTAGTTCAGAGTAAGGGAGTATATTAAAGTTACCAAACAACACCAGAACACCCTACCTACATAATATGATGTCACAGCGCCATTGCGGTGATTTTTCACAAAAAAGGCGCTACACAAATTATTCAAATATTATTATTATTAAACAAATATTGACCGGTAAACAAACAGATGATAGTCCACTGCCAAATGGACATATACTTTTTTATCGTTTTTTGTCTGTGGAATCATTTTGTTCATGGTATCAATTTAAAAATGTAGCCATGGCCTGTTCAAAAGAAAAGGTGTATTTTGAATTTTCGCGGGCTGTTTACATTCGATTATCGATTTTTTTTGTTATCTTGGTACACATATGTTTATCATATGTTAGCATTATCAGCCATTTTGGATTAGTGGTTTGTTTTTGACAACTGGAAAGGTTAGTTACGCTTTTGTGTGTTCTTCGATTTTTTACTTTTGAAAAAAATGGATCAAAGAATAAAATCCATGATTTGTTTTTCCACAACTCCAGGACGCTCATCGTCATTTACATCTTCTCGGCCTTCTGTAAAGCGCTTGTACCACTTATAAACACTTTTTGAGACAAAGTAGACTCGCCGAATGCCACAGTCAACATTTTAAGTGCGTTGGAGCACTTTATTCCATTTTAACGCAAAATTTAATTCATATTCTTTGATCCATTTTTTCAAAAAGTAAAAAATCAAAGAACACACAAAAACGTGACTAACCTTTCCAGTTGTCAAAAACAAACCACTTATCCAAAAAATCTGATAATGCTAACATATGATAAATATATGTGTACCAACATAACAAAAACAAAAAAAACGATAATCGAATGTACACAACCCGCGATAATTCAAAATTCACCTTTTCTTTTGAACAGGCCTCGTATACTCGATAGTGAATACCGCACAAGAGTCTCGACTGATTCCGACCGTCTAGAGTCAGTGAGACTATGTCATCCTCAATTGGAGTATGTTGTGAGGCTGTAGGTAGTGTACAGAGAAAGAAGATGGGGAAGAGTAAGGTTGGGAAGTACCTGGTTATTCAGATCTGATTACCAAACACGGCTAAAGCCATTTTAAGCAACGTTTCAATACTGAATGTGGAATAGTGGCCGGGGCGATACTTAGAGTATCTACCACTCTGGAAATTTGGTCTATGTTTTCGTTTTGTTTATGGTATCGTTTTGTCCATGGTATAATTCGGTCTTTATGTTGTATATGGTAACTTTTGAATATAGGTAACGAAAGTGGACGATAACGCTCCGGGCACGTTGGCCAAAACTACCTTACGAAGTTGGTGACAATCCAAAACAAAACGTTGCCAACTTATCGAAAATGATCGTTGTCAACTGTCGTGTCCCTTTATTTTAATGTTGTTGGCACGAGGCCTGTTCGCCCACTTTAAATGAGGTATATGAATAAACCATCCTAATTCTTAGGTGTATTAAGGTTAGGGAATATTCTTATTTACTTGTTCTCGTAGTTGTGTATGTATCCCGCCATTACCTTTCAGTGTTTCAACTTGCAGTGTTTCAAACATTGTTGATAATAAGCGGACTAAATTATTTGTTCTCGTCCACCCTGGGAGCGAGATATTCAATTAATAGATAAAAAAGTAACCCCCTGTCGTGGGTTCGACAACAACGAGGATTGTGCTACGGCCGAGACACTCTCACAGATCCCTCGGATGCGAGATTCGCCTAAACCAGTTGTTACTTCCTCTGTCGCGTCTTATTTATTTATAAATTAACGAACAAAGTCCAATTACAAAAAAGACATAAAACACGAAATGGAAAAAAAGAGTAACAGAGAAGGAAAAGCACATACAGAATAATAAATGAAGCGATGACAAAAATAGGACAAAATAAACATAAGAGATAACATTCAAGCCATGGTCTAGTCAAATTTTTGGTAGAGTCGTAAAGAATGACAAAAATCATTCAGACTGCTACCAAAAATTTCAAGACCATGGCTTGAGTTAACATTTCTTGACATTCTGGACATTGAAGAAATATACCCATAATTAGTATTGTGATGATTGAGGAACAGCAATTCATTGTTTATGAGTCTACGGCAAGGAATGTTGAACTGGATAAGTTGCAAAAAGTTTTTTTTACTGCATCTTGTTTCATCTCGTTTTATACGCAAAGTACCACATCTAGTGTTTTTCTAGAGTTGGTAATTTTATTTTCTTCGGCCATTCTTATGACCTCGTATTAACATGGACATCCTTATAATCTAACCTAACGTAACCCAATAAGTTAAATAGCTAACCAGCTTCAATGATTGTCTACAGTCGTGTCTGATAACTAAGGTGTCCTCACATAGTTATAAAAATGTATTCCATTTCGAAACTATAATTATCCAACCCTGTATCAGGGTTGCCAAGTGCCAGTGGCAGGAGTGGCGAGCGCCCGATGTTGGTTGTGTTGGTATTAGCGCCGTATGCCTTTTGGCGCTAATGGTGGACCGGAAATTTTGTCTCTGCTCAATCTAACTTTTTGATGAGACTACGGAAATTGCGATAAGTGACTCGGAAAGATGCTCACTGTCAAGGAAGTTCACAGACACTGTACCTATATTATGCGAGATACCGGGATATTTGCATTTGATCAGTCTACGTGAAAATCAATTGATATTGATATTAATGCTTTTTTTAAGGCGACGCCTGTGGTCATTGGCCTCGTCCTAAAATCAGTGGCGTAGTGGCAAGATAGTTTCCGAAGAATTGGTTGTTTAGGTTGATTATTTTTATATTACCTTAAGCCGTAGCTTAGAACCTATATGGTTAATTATATGATTATTTTTTTCCATGGAATTCTAAATATCAGTGTGAACTAATTGTATTTTTTTTTCATTCTGTAGCTTATTTACGAACTGTTCAGTCTGTGAGAATTAGTGTGTATTTTTTTAATGAAATTGCTCACGAAAATTCAATAGCGTTTATTTATTGATGTCATAGACCATGTATCACTAAAAACAAATTGTTCACTGCTTTATATAAAAATGACGTTATTTGATTTTATGAACTTCACAGCCCCGATAACAATATAAATAAGGGCAGATAGTTGACATCTTCGTTCTGCCTTTCTAGCTTTGTTTTTCGCTCCATTGCGATCGGTTCAAAACTACAATATTCATAATTTCTTCTGTATTTAGATTATTCCTTTTGTATTTATTCATCGCTTGAAATGACTTAAGCGGCTATGTTTAGGGACTAGATCTGGATAGCTAGGTACTTTCCAACGCTTTCCTTCACTGTCTCATTTACTTCTCCTAATTTTTTCAGCTTCATAAATTTCCCCCAAAATAAGATGCTCGATTAGTTCCACTGCTTCAAGTAGAAAGAACCCTTGTGTGGGATCACATACTTTGTTATTGTTTACAACAGAGAATGCTTATTATTTTTTGTTAAAACTGTATATGACAGTCAGGTAAATTGAATCCGCCTCGCAATCTAAAGTAAAATATCAAAGCAAGATTTTTAAAAAATCACAAAAACTGTCATACCTATCCTAAAACATTGCAATAAAATATTTACCGAAATCATCATAAAGATTTATTTACAGTTTCGTTTTCGAGTATTATTTTCCAATAGTTTGCTCGATATAAGCTAACTAAAATCGCATAAAAATAATCTTTAACAATCTGTTGCGACTTCAAATAAAGTTTCTTTTAAAAGCTTTTTAAAATCAAGACACAAACAAATTTTCTTTGATCTTTAGGGCAATCGGTGAAGTGTGTTCGGGACATTCAATTTGTCAACATGTTAAGCGGCAAGGAGGGAACATACCTCCCTCTCCAGGCACCACTCCCGAGGAGCTTAAAGCTCCCGCTGCGTAAATACTTTATCAAATAGAGTTAATTTATAAGCCCTGAATTTTTAGGAATACCACATATTAGATGAACATACACCGAATGTTGAATCATTAGGGGATGTTATGTACTAAATGTGTTTAAATACTTTTTAGTACAAAGTTTTTTTTAAATAAGGTAATGATTTTTCTTATAGTTCCTGTGCTTTTAAAAAAATATATTTTTAGTCATTATTCTAGTTGAATGTAACTAGTTCTCACTTATTCTCTCGCTTTGTAAACTGTCGTCGAGGTCAACATCGTGGGGATTCTGACAGTATTGCAGATCTGAAAACATTTATAATTAAGAAATAGTAATATGAATAGCACTGAATTAAAAAATATTTAATATTTTCATTTTTCGATGTTCTTGTAATTTTTTTTTATATGGGTGATTTTTTTTTTTTTTGATTTATTTGATTTTTTTTGTTACATACATTTAAAAATTACAGAAATAATAAAATAATGTAGACATAACAAAAAAAATCCCACATAGGCAAAAGCCAGTGCGTGGGTATACTAATTCAAATCATAGTTATAGCTCTCTATAGTTACATTTTACAGTATAAGGTACATTTCAAATTAAGTAAAAAAAAAAAAAATAATAATAATTTAAAAAATATATATATATTATTGTTATTATTATTTTTCAAATTCAAAATCACAACAGATAAGTTATGTTATAACATATTTTCAGATTGACCGCGATATCACATTAATTGCAGAAATTTAGTCAAATAATAGTATTATTTATTAAAATGAACGTCTAAACCATCAATTCGGTAATTAGACATATAAATATGAAGAAGAAAAAATACATCTCTCGTCTCCAGGTATAAATATCTCGAACAAGTTTTTAAATGAAATTACGCAACTCAATTTATATGAATCCCAGCCGCTGTCAGTGGAAGCCGCCATTTCACATATTTTCAGCCTTTAATGTATGCACCGCCCGCGCCGGGAGATAATAATAATATGCAGGTTGCGATTTAAAATTAATTATCACCGCCTGAGAAGCTCTTAATGACATCCGATATGGTTCAGGGCCCGGAGACCAGCGACCGGGGAGGGCCGGGGAGGGCCGGAGAGGGGGCCAGGGCCGCAGCGGCTCGAGGAGGTGTCCGATCCATTATAATGCGATAAGCCCCTTGATTTATGCTTGACAGGACCGGATCGTCACCTCGCTTGGCCATAGCCAGTGACGTAAAGTCTTAAAAATCTCTCTTGGAACTTGAGTATGTGATAAATTATTGTGATAATTTATGATTATCACTTTGAAATTAAAACTCTCCCATTCATCAATGTTTCCCTCTAATTAATTATAAACGCGCTCCATCAACAATAATTACAAAGGTCATATCGTCGCCGGAAAGGTAAAAGGTCTGAAGTGCCATTTTGGGAAGTTTACACCAGAGCAATATAAAGTCTTCAGTACCCGGTTGAATTTTCAAGTAAAAAGTTGACTCAGGTAACTCAATGCTCTCACTGACTTACTTAAAATGACAAAAAGCTAAAAAAGTCCAAAACTTGTGTCGCTTGAGTCGAGCCTTCTCCCAAATGGTAAATGTATTTTGGATGACTGAAGGGCCACAAAAGTCTTCAGAATCAAACAAGAGTCAGAGCATAGATCAGATAAGAGAGTCGATGCAGAAAAAAAACTGGATATTTATCTCACTTTTAAGCAAAGTGTTACTTTTAAGCATTTTTGCCTTTCCGGCGACAATATGGAAGGAAAAGCGCCTTGCAAAGCTAGTAAACAATAGCAATAATTTCCTTAAAACTACATCGTTACTCATATAGATGCGATTCGTTGTGAATTATGACGAAAACTGGCCTTTAAAAGTTGACTCATAATGCGGATTAAAGTATTAATACTATTTGTTACACCAGAGAAAAAAATACTATGCGAGAAAGACGTTTACTTAATTTGTTATACTTTTACATACATTTTTTTTCTTTTCTTTATAGATATGTAGCAATAATGCTAAGATAGAGTGTTCTTTGATGAATACTATAGGCAGAAGATAGATAATCCAGTGCGTAGAGCACTCGGCTAGCAGTGCAACGGATCAAGCTCTTATCTCTGGAATCGTTACTTACACTACTTGCAAATTACTTACGCCAATAATAATAAATTATTGTTCTCGCGGGTTTTATATTCCTTTTATCATTATTATTTTTACTTATTTTACTTCTTTCTGTATTGAAAGCTCGTAAATTAATATGTGATGCATCCGTAAACATTTGTAGGTACTTATGCATAATTTATAAGTCGTTTCAAAATGACTTTTTTACTTACTCCTAAAAGAAAATATTATAGCAGGTATATCTTTCATCACTTTTGCTATCTCAGATGCTCATCTGTAAAGCTTCCAGCTACGCTCACTCCCGGCAATTCTCCTTACACTTTACACTTTAATGTGAATTTTTTGTCAAAGTCACTTAGCTTCGAAACTACTGCGTGTTGCTCCGACACCTGATAAGCCGCCAGCCTCCCTATCGTCCGCTTCATCTCATCTCTGCTCTCCGCTACACACACTGTAGAAGTAATTCAGGTTGTGAGAGGATAAACGCCAGAAAGGATGTTGTAGCGAGGCTCTGAAGAACTGTGGACGGTTTCAAATTTACAAAAGAAACTGCGGCCGTGGCATCTTCTTTACTGTAGGACTTGTATTTAATTGGGTCGAATGGTGAACGTGATGGTCGTCGCACTAGTCCAGATCTACATACTTATGTGTGCAGTCGGGAGCGTAGACGCTATAGATAGATAGTGTGCTTCAAGTTTTTGGCCGCCATCACAGGTCAGTTTTTAGATTAGACCTAGACCTCTAAAATTCCGCGGCAGCTCTTTCAAAATTATTTTTTCTTGCTTCGTAAACGCCCATGAGATTATTACATTCCATAAGATGATTACAATAACAATATTCTGCTTACATAAAATTATCATTTAAATAAAAAATAATTTTGTTTTAAGCCACTTTATTTATACACATATAACAATTCGACCGGTTTCAGTTAGACTTAACCTTCATCAGGAACGTATAAGTATAAACTGTTTATACTTATACGTTCCTGATGAAGGTTAAGTCTAACCGAAACCGGTCGAATTGTTATATGTGTATAAATAAAGTGGCTTAAAACCAAATTATTTTTTATTTAAATTATAATGTCAAGCTACAAAGTGTTTGCTTCCTTCGATAATATAAAATTATCATTAATATTACAATGGTTTACAATTTGTGTAAATAACATTAAAAATTATCAGACAGAATATGGTGAAATAAAAAAAAAACTTATAAAATATTATTCGAATATTCGTTTGATAAAGTGAGTAAGCGAGCAATCGACGAGGTTGCTTGATAATTAATATATGAATGGTGACATTGAAAAAGGCCAGTTTGTCTTCTGTTTCTATGAGCCTACCGTTAATACCGGAAATACCGTTTCGGAGGTTCAACTATGATGATTATTTTTTTTTCTACCAGCTAAATACTTAATTTTCATCCACCTCTCCCGCCTGCCATTCTTTTATAATATTTATGTACCTTTAATTTTTATCACATTTTTTTAATACTGTGTTTATTTTCACTTAGAATTACAAATTAAAATGTATCAAAGCTACATACTGACACAACGTTCGGTGATAAACTGACAACACCCACACTGGAAAAGCTCATTAATGTTACACATGTAGGAATGTCTGTCACGTCATATTTGATGTGACCAATTTTCGCGCATGGTACTCCATGCATCAAACAAACTTTTAACTTTTGTTCTAATAATTAATTCTCTTTTGTTACAGGTAAGCAAACTCCACAAATAAACCCGTAAAAGAATATCTTTAATCCACTTCAGTGTGTAGTATCGGGTAAGAAATTTAACTCTGTTAGTAAATGGGTAGAGGATGGACGAATGAAGACTGAATGCGTTTGTTTCGGCGCGGGAACTCTTCCCGGTGAGAAAGGCAAAGGCAAAAACCACTGCTGTAAATGTTACCAATATGAAAAAAAGTAAAATGTGAAAGCATCTTTGACCGTATAACGAATGAGGAGGTATGAAATGATACACGAGTACACAGGCAATAACTCAATTTTCGCCCAGTTTAGAGCAGCTTTTATTCTAATTCCGGTTAAAAAGACACATATTTACACGTCATGCACTCCAAAGATTGCAACCCGTCCATTGAGAAAGGGGAATCTATAATATTTCTGCCCCACATTACTCAGAGTGGAGGATTTTTTCAGTAGAGACGGTTTCTAAAAGCTCTAGATTTATTTATAAATGAGATTTGCAGATTATTTCCCTTCATCCTCAATTACGGACTAAGAAAAGTTAATTTGATTCTCTCAGAGGAGACTAATTTTGACACCTTTTTTACCTTCAAACCATTAGTGGGTGGCGCCAAGCCCACGTAAAAACAGTTCACTATTCGTCAGGATAAAAGAATTTCACGCAGTTGAATATGGTCACGTTGACACGTTAACCCGCGATAGACCATACATAAATAACATCTCAGCTGTCGCAATTGACTAACTAAGAAGTTAACCAACTAATTAACCATCTAACTAACTAACAATTTCACCATTCCCCCATAGGGATACCGCCAAGAGTATATAACGCCACAAATTTCTCTCTCTTAGCATACACTGCTTGCTTTATTCACATGTATAAATCGTCTCATACTTGATGCCGCTCTTGTGTTTCTCCTGCAACCACCATTATTAGCGAAACATGTTGCCTGCGCTACTAAGACCATTCGGCTACTCTTTTTACATTCGCTCGCCCGTCATTGGGATATATCATTTCGAGTAAATCGACACTCATTTCTCCGTTCATCCACTCTACGCTCCACATAAATACATCCAGCCAAAAATGCGATAAAATTACCACATTCTAAAAACCATCCAACTTCTAAGACCACGCTTCGAAACAATGTTAAAACTGCGATTAGTTAATTCCTCGGTTGAGAACTTGAGGAATGAATCGTGTTTCGCAATTAATCTCAGAGTTTCGCCTCGCAATCTATTACTCCCGCTAACTTGTCTCCCAACTATCATCAACATGTTATGTTGTCCTAGATTCTGTGTAGGACCTAGAACAATGCAAATAATTGTTATTTGTTATTGTATCTAGACTCTGCGGTTAGTATCCCGGAGACGCACGTACCAAAGGAAAAGGACCATCAAATATCTGTGAAACAAAAGGCAAAATAGATGTTTACTCCTTTTAATAGTAATTAACACACCAAACAATACTTTCATATGATTTTAGTTCACTTTTTAATAATTACCAATTACGGTAAAAACCAAATTATCTTGAATTTATTATTCTGCGAGGAACTTAACTTTAAAATCTCTCTTTCCCCAATTAATGATATAACAAATAATAATAAAACACAAATTATGACGTCTTGCCTTCTATGACAGTTAAATTAAGCTTCGTAGCTCACGCTGGAAATATCGTAACAAGAATATTCCAGATGGAAAACGATATGCAATTTTCATGACGCCAGAGATGCCCGTTTTCTACTTTTAAGTTGAGATAGATATTGAAAAAAATAATTGACTAAATGTTTTAATTCCATACCTGATTTCGATGTCAACAGTTTTGGTGGTGACTTTTTGCGTTTTTTTTTATTTCATATTTGTTAGTTTTTTATACAGATGTTGTAATTTGGTCCTTCCGATAAAACGTCAGAGACAGAATTACGAATGAGGAGTTCCGAAAAGTATGCGCGGCCGATGTGAGCGCATTGAATAAGATTAAGGAAGATGAACGAGAAAAGGAGTAGCAGAAAGGATATGACTCGCAAGTGGATGAATGAAGAAGTATGAGACTTGCCAAGATGCGTTTGCGCGATTAAGCGAATTAAATACTTGAGTCGTAAAATACAAGAAAATGGATATTACAAGAAGTTTGTGGCATTTCATCCACTTTCGCTTCTCTACGTACGTAAAAATAAAATATTAATTCAAAATAAAAAGGGTGATTTTTTTGTTTATTCTTGTTTACTCTTGCTTCTGCCAATAAGTAGTAATGAAAAATGTAGAAACTAAACTCATTTTGTTTGAAGATATGATGGTTTGAACGCAAAAGCTTTTTTAAAGTAACTCGTTAACACAGGCACACCGACATTATTCTCTTTAATTTATTTGTAAGAAATATTAGGCACCGCCTCTGGATTTCAGAACATTCTTTGACTTTCAAAGTTCCAAGTTACGACAGACTTATGGACTCGAGTAATTAATGTAAAGCTTTAAATATATTCTTCCAGTGCGAGTGGCAGTGTCACGGGAAGGTTTGGACTAGTGTTGTACAGACATCTTAATTAAAAAAGGAACGAGTTCGCGCCTTTGGAACCGTTTTTTCCAGCTCTTATCAGTCCCCTAATGAATCGAACAATTTAACCCTCCGTGTCGCGTTGTAGTCAAATTTTAATTACTCGTAATTAAATATAATGAGGTCTCGTCTACCGCGTCTCACTTTGTAGACGGAAAAATTCAATTACAGCAGGAAAAATAAAAATATTTTATACGCTTCGTAGTCCCAACATAAAAAAGGTTTTAAAGAAACCGCTTTTTACGATTTTCTGCCAAATCTGTGAAGCACAAAGGATCGTTTTAACCCTACCAGAAGAAACTAAGGTTTTTGGGTATCCTTATATTCCTTATTCTTCATAATTAATGCGTTGGAAAATTATTATCATCCCTTTGGGCTATTAACCCACCCTCCGACCTAGCCGAATACATTACAGATACATTTTTAATTTAAGTGATCTACGTAGTTCAGCGTAACTACCTACTTAACCTTTTATGTAGTTTGAGTATCTTTTTAACAGTTGCCGAATTTTTTTTTAATTATGGCGGTTATAACTTATACTTCAGTCATTCAGAAAACAGATAATAAAATGTACATGCGTCCATTTTAGCTGCGGATCACATCAATAGGCTGGTTTTGACTATGTGCGCAGTGTTGTAGTTTGAACGGTTGAAAATAAATTGTTCATTCAGAATGAATTCGATGATTTTCTGTTTTTACGGAAATTGGATGACACCACTGCCTTCATCATAAAAAGGACTATTTGAAAACCACTTTATCAGAGCTTACCAGTCCTTTTTCGGAGATGCATACATTCAGAAAATAGTTGATTTATCATTAATAACAACATTGCATTCATATAGTGCAGTGTTATGATATTTCACTTCATGTGCGCTCCGAAAAACAATTTTGCATGATGATATTTTTAAAATTAAATGTATTTTCTACACGTATTACCTAGATTTTTTTACTGGACTAATAAAGGCATGGTGTTTCCAAATTCACTTGGCATTTAGTAAGTGGTGCGTACAAATATAAATATTATTTTTTAATGTTAACACATATACTGTCGAAAATTATAATGTGTAGCACAGAAAGGGTTTTGCAAAACGTACGATTATTTTTATCTTCGTCGGTCTCCATTTGAAATTTATTGAAATCACAAATGACAAGTGACAAGAGGTGTTCACCACACACTACCATATAGAGCGTACCACGTACACTGGTATTGTAGTGGTCAAGTAGTACAGTGAGAGGTTCGAGCCGGTCACACTTCAAACAGATTAAACTTCATTACACGCTTTAAAAATAATCATCAATCTTTCAAGTTGCCTACATAATTAATACTCATCTTAGTTCTAACGCGAGATCATAATGCGAGTATTATATTCTTGCAGTTTTTGTTTAAATACACATTATTTATTTATATAGCAATACTAGTACTTACAATCTTCATCGTAGATTGGTAAAAACATTTGTTCTTGGCGCCGAGCTCGCATATTCAAAATCCGACAAATAAGTAGAAATGCCTAGTTTATTAATATTACATGATTAATTTAAAGTTCATTAATTGTTCTGTATTTATTGGTCTTAGCTCCGGAATGAAAGATATGTGCAATACCACCCTTGTGAGGACCACTATACACACTTCAGCTATGTTTGGTAACTAGATAACCATAAACTACCCTACCTACTTCCCCATACATCTTCCTTTAAATTTAGGCTGTTGGAGTTGACATACTTAACACTCCCCGTTGTTTTTTAAATATTGATTTTACAATGAGCAGCATTAAGCATATAAGTAAATAATACTTTATTGATTAGTATCTGGTGTTTTCTTTATAAACTTATGAAGAGTTAGTTGAGCAGTGCTCTTCTTTTTAATTTCTTGATAAAAAGTTCTATTACACTCTGTGTATTTTTCTATTGCCCTTCGTACATGAGATATACGCATTCCATTGATGTCACATTCCTCCACGATGACCAAAAAATTGTCAAGAGTTCTTTATCAGGTTCGTTTTCTTCTCCTTCATTTTGTAGATTAATCAAATCTTCATTTGACAAAGGTCCTGAGTGAGATTCCATTAGCTCATTAACACTCTCGTTCCGAAGGGGGGTTCTAATGTCACCCCGAACGAGAACTTTGTGCGATATCTTAGATACAAAATATTTAAATATGCTTCTCTTTAAGTATTACTAAAAACAAATTCCCTAAGATTATGTGATGAAAATACTTTAATAAGTGATTACGATATAATAAGTGATGCGATAAGTGACGAAGATCTAATGGGGTTACTACGTCCACACTCCCCTTCGGATCGTACGTTTGATTTTTACTTTCTGATACGGAAAGGTTAGTAGTACATATCTCAGCTGACAGACTTGAAACCTGATAGCGATTTGAATATTTTTTACAATCCGTCAACTTCTCGGTAAAACAGTATATGTTATAATATAGATTCCAGTTCAATTCACCCCGGCGTCGACAGACAAAACAATTCCCAGCGGTTAAATCGTTGAGATATCCCTTCAAGGAGTTAGTCAACTGCGAACTCTGCATAGCGGGAACTAACCACAAAGTTAAACTAGCAAATTGTTCCCTGCACAATACACAATGGAGGTGCGGCCCTGCAGCGGTTCTGTACTGCAACTAGCGTTCCGTCTGCAAACAAATATTATGTTGGCCAGGGGGGGATTAACAATTTGCCAAAGTAAGCAGGTGCGCAGGGCGCCAAGGCACGGGACAATTTGTACATTGCCAGATTTATTGGAGTTCAAAACAACACAGTGTGTGATGAACGGCTGAACCAGGTTTCACAAAAACGAGCTCACAATAATGTTTGAATATAAATAAATTGCAAGTATCCAAAATTAAAAATCATCCTTCCTGTAAGTGTAGTTCAATCTCGAAAAATAAAATTGTGTCATATAATTATGCAAATTAAAAATATTGTTTACAGATATATTATGGCGACCTATTAAATTGAGCACCGACGTAGATATTTGTAAGTTTTCATAATACTTATGATAACCACATTTTCGGCCGCCTTTGTATTTGGATACCAGAACTGTTTAAGGTGAACTACAACGTATTTAAAAATGATTTAATGATCATAAAATGTTTTTTTTCTGTTCGCAACTTTATTTAGAAATGAACCGAATTACCGATTAATAATATATTTTTATTACCAAAAGTATCATTGAAAACCTATAAATAACTGCCTTAGTTTTAGTGCCAGAATATAATTCTTAGTGCTCTGGTATAAAAGCCTTTATTTTAGTTTAGTCGTTTATTTGTAATGTTTTAATCCGGCTCTGCTCTCGGTGCAAAACGGAATGCGTGCAGTGCATTGGCTTTGCATGGAATTCCGATTACTCTGACGTATTGAGGGGTGAAACTGTGATCGTATTCCTTTATCCACATTGTGTTAGTAGAAATAACATTTTCACACTTAAAGTAAGCGTGGAATAGCACTTTTCATTGTATTATTTTTGGTTATTTTATTTAAGTTTTTTACCAGTTATGATTCCAACTTCAAACCAGTAATAATTAGAAAGTAGTAGTTAATACGATTGTCTTAAATTGTGAACTAACTCTTGGTTTGTAGGCAAATTTGCAAATTAACTTTTGCCATTGACATAGGAATAACATTTTGATGCCGAACTCTAGAGTGCTCTGAACTCGAACTCTCTTTTTAAAGTATTTGTACTAGCGTTGTGACCGCTCTGAAAGAACTACTTCAAAGAACTACTTCTTTTGGCAGCAGTTCCTACTTCCTTCATTGTTCATTGAACAAATACATCAATTGAAGTTGGTAGTTCATTTTAGCGTTCTGACTGCTCCGTGTGAACTATTTCATTTTGCGGCAGTTCAAACTTCATTCATTTCATTGAAAAAATACTTCAATGGAAGTTAGATTAGAAAGATTTCTTCCGGTTCCAGTTCTTTTCGTTTTCAAACCTCTACCGACTAGTACTTTATTTTGGCGAGGAACCGGCTCCAATTCTTTTCGTTATTAAATCTCTACTGACTAGTACTTTTGTTTTGGATTTTGACATTTATTGTTACATTTGTCGATTTGCTAGTACTTTTCGAAAAAATATCAAGGAACCGGTTCCAAAAAGAACTGAATAAATAACCGAATAAATTCAAATCTCTTTTTTGCGAGTTCGACTTCAATTGAAGTGTTCACTGCGAAAGGTTCATTTTAAAGAACTAGCAATTCGTGAAGCATTCACAAAACCTTGAAGTTTTTCCCAACGCTAATTTGTACCTATGCAGATCAACTATTTAGCTCACCTACGTCCTCTGAAGGCGAAAAACCGTCCGATGACGTAAATAAATAAATGATTCAAAGAATATTTATAAATTATAGGTAGATTTACTGAAATTATGCAACAAAACCCTAAAACATAAATATCTACTGTGTTAATTCGGTAATCCAAGTTTCGCGAAATTATTTGAAAATAAAGTTTCAAATTTCAAAAAAAAATTATTGCGATAAGAAAAATATTAAATATAGCAAATAATATGTTTTATTAAAAAAAAACTCAAACTTTTTTTATATCTTTATACGACTTTTCCCCAGCCTAACTATCGACTTTTGTAGAAGATTTCTTCATTTAATAAGCAGATATAATACATATTATTAAATCTACATTTTTCATGTAAAACGTCATCTATCAGATAAATAATGCGCAGTGCGATCGAATCCAAGCAAACCAAGAGAAGGAAGAGGAATGGAGTATAAAATGACCTTCTAATATAAGGTTTGCATCCGAGCGCGGTCCCGGAGTGTCAGATGAATCTGCCTGCCCCAGCTGCAGTGTGTTTAAATTAATCATATCGCAATCACAGGCAGGCACATTGCTTGTTTCAGGGACCACAAATGCAAACGAGTTATTCATATTAATTGTAAATAATAACCCTGTTTTTTTTTCATCTAGAAATACCTTTCTGTCGCCTTTTAATTTACTAACTTATGAATTGCTCTAAATTTAAAGCCAACCATTTCATGTTTGGTTATTTTCCCAACTGTGCCGCTTGAGAATCCGCTGAATGTAGAAATAATCATTTTATTTCTTAAATATACTTACTCTCTACTTTTCCCCACATATCTGAACTATTGTCTCGGATGGCCATGCTGTGTAATACTGGAGACATAAACCATAGAAGTGTATTGTGGGCGTGTCCATGTTCCCGAAGTAGGCTCAATTTTTCCTTACTTTTGGTAAAACTTTTTCAAATCGAACAGATAATCATTTTTACTAGCCTGTCTGAGGCCTGGGAGTCGAAACGTCTCACGTAAGTTGGCGAAAACCGTTTTCTTTTAAATCTGTGTAGATCGTACTTCTAGATATTATCTATTCAGTGATACGAAATGTCATATCCGCCACTTCTCACAATATGCCAATATCATCTTTGGTCAATTTAAAACATCTCGTTAAATTTATAAGTGAGTAGTAAACATTTTTTTACTGATATAATAGATATTTTTTTATCATTTGAAGTAGTTCATTTAAGAGCCCGTCAGAGATAAGCAGCCGTTTTGTTAAATTACAATGAATTCATCACCCGACCACATTTGTGTTTCATATTGCTCGCATATGAAAGAGCTATTTCTTTTAGCTTATATAAGATTTTCCCACCCAAGCTTCGCGAGTTCAATCCTCGCCAGATATTTTTTCTCTTTCTTAAATAAAAAAATAGTCCTATTTCAATGAAAACGTTATAGTAAAATTATAGTGATAATCCTGTTTAAGGGTTAGCACTCAATAATGACGCTAAACGTTACTTTGTGAGATTCTAATACAAGCAATAAAACAAATGATTCATCTGCATATTTTCTATGGGTAGTTAGAAAAATGTCTGAAGTTTCCAGTGAATAAAATTTTTTAACTGTACTCCTTTAAATTTTATGAAAAACATACTAAGATGTCCGTAAAAGGTGCAGTTTTAAAACCAGCAAAGGATTTTTTTGACGTTTTACCTAAAATTCTAAAGATTACTGTCTATGAATTGTATTCACTGGAAACCTTAGACACTTTTTAACTAGCCGTATTAAATTAACATATACATAATTTGTAGTTTTGCTTGTACTAGAAAGCCAAAAACTGTGTATTTTTGGGTGCTGAACCTTAATGGTTTGAATGCGGATGGCATGTGACTTAGAACTGCATATTTTTTAACACGTTAGCAGTTTAAATCTGTTAGAAAATTAGTTCGACGGTAATACAGTTTTATTCAGTAGATATACATAAATAATTATAAATTAACTTACTTACCAATACAATCGTTGCCTCTGGGGACAGGCACATAAACATTGAAAGACATCTCTTGGTCGAATAAAAGTATTACTTAACTTTGCTGTTAACTTAACCGGTGACGCAGATTCTGTCCTATAATAAACATTTTGTCGTGAATGCATTCAGATTTTTTCCAGCAAAAACGAATCACACGGGAACCAAGCTTTTTCACTTTACGTCATAAACCAAGACATTTACATCAGTCTTCCAGGTTCGTTAATTAACTTTTGGAGACATTTTTTGAACGGCAGAAATCACCATAAATTATTATTATCAATTTGTGTTTTTACACGAATATTAAAATTTTTAAATAGAACATATATACTTTGTTTTTAACCACTTTTTTATTTAATATTTTGATAAAATTAGATAACTTAGAAGCACTAGAAATTAGAAAATCATTAAACAGTAAATGCAATATTTTAAACAATCAAATTAATTTATCTTATAGTCCTATCCTAAATATTTTTCCAATAAACCGCTCTGTTATTCCCATAATTTCATCAATTACTCCTTCTCCTTCAAACTCCTAAATATGTATATTTATCTCAGTATTTTGTATTTCAGATTAATTTAATATTGTCCTGATGATGGAAGGGTACTTCCGAAACCGGTAGACAAAATATTAAATAAAAAAGTGGTTAAAAACAAAGTATATATGTTCTATTTATAAATATGGCAAGCCACAAAGTTAATGCTTTTTACGAATATATTAAAATTTTTGTTCCTTTTAAAAAATCTTCACGTCAAATTGTAAATTAGTTTGACATAAAGTTTTGATCTTAAATGGTAAAGTACGTATTTACATTCTTCGTCATAATATTAATGTAAATGATCTTGTTATCTCCGGCTGTCTGATATCACGCTGGTCCATGACCAAATCTTCCTTTGAACATAAGCTTCACATCCCGCTGTGCAGCGTCCCCAATGCTTCTGACTGTTTTATATTGACAACTATATTAAGGTATTATTGTATCTTCTCGGGTAATCATAGATACGTACGGAACCAAATTTGTATGCTTTTGGTTTCCACGAGGATTTGTTTTGGGTCATTATATATGTTTATTTGAAATTTAACTTGTACTTATTGCCTTGTACTTGTTGCCTTGAGGTAGTTAAACAATGGTACCAACAAAATTTTTTGAGAGAACGGGAAGGAGTTGGAGGAGGAGGACGAAGTCTCGACTGCGTGCGAGTAGGACGTTCGAAATACGCATTCAGTAAAGTTTCGTTAACTGACTGATCTGCCGCATTGACTGAACATATTATTACCTATATCGCAAGTGCGTCTCACAGTTGAATTTGGCAACCACCTCTGGTCTGTAGCCCCTCCTTCACTCCTTCCTTTCCTCAAAAAGACCCTCCGCACAGCATCCTTAAAGGTGACATAGGCCCTAAGGAAAATCATTTCCCTCAAGGCCTCCTACAGACGTATGCTATTAACTTATTCCGGTATCCATTAAGTTTCTGGGATTTTGCGGAGTGCCGGATGTCTCGCGTCATTCGATAGTACTTCGGTTTGATTCCCTTTGAAAATGGCTCTTTTATATAAAACATTATTAAGAACAAATTCTGCCGAATCTTAAAGATATTTTTGTTTGATTTATTCTAGGATTTGTAGTGCTCAATGTTAGATTTTTTTAGATTTATAGTTAAATCATCGATCGAATCGTAGATTTCCCAATACTTTCACGCGAATTTGGTCGCTAGTGTGGAAGGTCTGGAATAAAACATGGGTTCCCTTCAAACTGCAGATTCCCAGTTTGAAAGGAACCCATGTTCATTCAGTCAGTTTCGACTATGTCTAGTTTACTCACTGTATAGCTTAGTTAAATTATTCATTTAAACAACAAAATGAAGCTAGTTAGTTGTTATACACTCGTTTTAAAAAAATATTACGTAACAGGCCGGATAAGCTTACCAAGAAGTAATATTTTATTGAATTTCGTTTACTTTCTGTCCCACCCAAGTTTAAAAAAAAAACATTAAAAAACCACTCTCGAAGCCATGGTTACAAATCGCCACTGATTAGGCATCAATATGTTAGTCACACCACGAGCACTAAATTAGCATGAATTTCCCAATCCCAGAGAGCTACCTGCTGTGATCAAAATCCAAAGGGCTCATCAAGAGCCAAACGGCGCTATCATCGCTTCCTCGGCACCTCCGGGCTGTCAGGTATTCCATAAATATGGAAATTATGAACAAGTTGTGAAAAGGTTATTGAAACCCCACGCCTCCAATGCGCAGGAACTCGTTTCAATTACCCGATCTTCGCCGCCATTGAGCCTCATAAAGCGATGGCGAAAATAATTCCTCCGACGCGTGAAACTCGCCCGAGGCTCTGCATTGCTTATTAGGGAATGCAGCACTGGAACAATTTAATGCAGGTATGAATTCAGTTTGATTCCGGCAAAATGAATCACATTTCGACATAAGTTTCTACTAGGTTTTAAGGACTTTTGTTGATCCGTCGTAGGATAATAAAATCTTAACAAAGTTTTATTTCAGAAGGTATGCAGGATTAGTGCAATGCAATACCTTCCATAATTGATAATAATACATAGTAATAATAATAATATTAACATAAAAGTTGCACACATACACTAATAATAATAATAAAATTTAAAAAAATCATAATTAATTAATAGAAAAACATAATTCATAAGAAAATAAAATTAAAAATGAAATTGAAATATTAATGAAGGATATTAGGTCTCATTTCTGCAATACTCCATCAAGAGAGAGTCCATCCTGGCAGCGATAAGATTGATGAGGCCAATAACTTACTTTCCACGTCCTAAAAAGGGTACGGATCCCACTGTGGGATTCAAACTCGATCCATCCAAACACTAGCTGAATAAGTTGTTCCTCTTGGTAGTGAATGTCATTTTAATTCTTCTTTGCTTCTGATTTTTTACACTTTTTCCATACTATTATACCAGGTACTTCCCAACCTTCCTCTTCCCGATCTCCTTCCCCTCCCCACTACCTTCAGCCTCACAACATACCCAATTTGGGGATGCCATAGTCTCACTGGCTCTAGACGGTTGGGAGCAGTTGAGACTCTTGTGCGGTATTCATGTAAAAAAAAAAAATAAAAAATAAATACTATTGTTTTTTTTTCATATTACTGCACTACTGTATTATGCGAAATGTGGGTAAAAAATGAATTAGGGCGTAAATAAATAATAGCTCAATGGTACGCGCACGTAATTCGAATTAAAATATCGTCGGGAAAGTGTTGTAATCCCTGTTCCGTCGCTCGCTTCCCTGTCTTGATCCTTGCTGCACGTCCGTCACACATACTGCGAATATATTTCGGCAATCGCCGCCTCCTCTGCCCACTGATCACGCTTTTGATAAGTGATTTCGCAAGGCACTGAAACCGAATCACTCAAATGGCTTCTCGATTGAAAAAACACCTTTGCATGGTATTAAATTTTCATCGTTTAATCTCTTATCGTATTATTCTCGTGATCAGCGTTTTTTGTGGCTTTCGGTCATTTTTTATCGGTAATATATACGATGATTTATTCTAATTTAATTTTTAAAAATCCCTGTATCATGGTAGGTAGCTTTTAAGCATTAATATTTTTACAGTTAAGTATGTGTATGAATTTCTTTCTCTGTAGGCTAATTTGAAAGACATAAAAGGGCCCTCAATGGAGCGCAGTGTTAATTTTCTTTTAATTTGCGGAAAAAATGTTACTTCTTCACGATTTGAACAATATAGTATTTAATACTCTATAATAATTTCTTCTGAAAATTATCTTTGATTAAAAACATTAAAATAGACACTAAAAGTTGTAATTCCCGTTTGTGCAAATTTTTTTCAAAAAGGGTCGTCTGCCATTGGCTTTACCAGTGTGTCGATACCTTCACAAGGTGAAACCGATGTCACGCGTGAAAATAACTATGTATGTATGATAAATCAAAATATATTTTCAACTTTTAGTTCAGATAGCGTTCATAGGCGGACTAATCCTGTGCATATGTATTATACATACAACAGCTAAAAGTTACGAGAACCTAATAAATCTAATCTAGTCACAAAATAATATTTCATTGTTAAAATCGGACACCGTCAATTTTGCAAAATTAAATTAATTGATTCACATAAACCACTGTCTAATGCATTATACATATACATTTATTTGATTCCTTTATCAACCCTGAGCCTTAACTTTTAATTTCCTCTAATATTTCGATTATATGATTTTAGCGACAAGTGATACAAGAGTTTTGAGTTAAGAAAATTCTTCATTACCAGATGTTTTAGTTTGATATTTTTTCTGGAGAATAACAAAAAACTCTATCAGAACCCAGCACTGAAAACATTTGAGTGCAGTTTAAGGAAGAAAAAAACATTAAACTACAGTGGACTCGTTAGATGAAAAATAAATAAAATAAAATTGTACAAATTTAAAACCGATTTATGATGTATAAAAACCTTCTTTGAAATTGCAAATTCAAGGTTGTTACAACTAATAACATTAATTTACTCATGGTTGTCGAATAAACAATCCAATTATCATTACTCTGACTGTCAATTCCGAAATTGCGGCCGATTATTGTAGATTAAATTGCACGTTCCGCTTTTTATGATGTGGTAATCATAATTTGGTAATTTTATAGTCAGTGAACACGTGTTTACATGGTGATTTGTCTTACACCATTCGCCGTGTTGTGGTACCTATAATATTAACTCTTTTTCAACCACTATCAATCTGAAACACGCTTGAATGTACAGAATGTTTAATATAATCAACCGCTTATTTAAGGTACTTTATATGAATTTCTTCGGAAAGACTGATATTGACAAAAATCGAAAAAAAATAATTATAATTTTAAGTTAATAAGTGTGTCTATCTGATAGGACCTGCCAGGTAAGTATGTTCATGTATATTTTCTTATTTGAACTAGTAATTAATTTGTAATAATAGAAAATAAGATCTGTACAGCGCCCTTGAAGTGGTTTTTCACAAAAACGGCGCTATACAAATCATCCAATTATTATTACTATTAATAATTCATCTAGATTTAATACCACCCATATATAATTTGTAATATTTTTTAGTTCTATTAAACAGTTAAAGTAACAAAATATCACGTATTATGTTTTAATTCCATAGAAATCAGTTTGGTTGTGAATGGGTTTCAATACTCACCCACTCATTTAACTTGCAATATTTATGAGCTAAGCTAACTGGTTAGTAGCTGAGTGGACAAATACGTCGGGTTCCCACCCAGGCATCGGGGATTATGTCCTCAGTCCTTTACCATTGCAAAAAAAACTTTTTCCGATTATATGATACTGATGGAAGTAGGAGGAACTCAAATATTGTAAGGTTATTCGAAACCCGGGAGTGTTGGTCTAAAATTTAATTTAAAGTTAATGTTTCCTTCTTCTAAAAATACGAATATAAAAACAAACATCGCGCGCATGCGCGTATTCTCTCAATATGAATATTCAGCTCCAAATTAATTAATTATGAATCGAATATTTCCCGAATCAATATTATATTACAATAATCATTCAATTTTCCCCGTTGAAAAAATAATTAAAACAATAAATTATCGTTAATCATTTTTTAGATCAATCGAAATAGGTAAAATGCAAACCCTTTATCCCGATAAGTTCCTCGGAACCCTTTCCGTAGAAGGGTCAAGAACCATCGACTATTTTGAATGTAGACATAAGAGATGAGTCTTCTGATAAAATATATTTTTACTCATACCACGTACTTATATATTGTTTTGATATCTAATAACGACATCGCCTTCTACAAAGCAAAACTTCTAATTTAAGTTTTTTTGTAAATAAATCAAATTTGTGTATAATATGAATGTATCGGTGTATATTTTTAGTCATACGCGTACAACCAGCTGTTTTTTTAGTTTAGATATTTTATCAACGAAATGAATAAATCACAGTTGCCACAAATCCAATTTGTCGCATTGACATTTTCTCAAGAACTTAAAACGTAAAAGACGTAACGATATTTCGAGAAATTGATTTCCGTGAAAAGAGGTTGTTATTGAGCGGAAAACGAAAGCTCTTGTTTTCTCTGCCGAAGATAAACGAGCCCCTCAGAGAAGACACATCTCACAATATTTCAGGGCGCGACTGACAAAACATCCGAGTGCTTGGCGCGGAGCCCAGATCATCCGTGGAAATCGAAACATTGAAAAAAAATCTAAATCGCTTTTTCTTTAGATGAAGAACTTTATAAATGTCCAGTGGCAACGTGTGAGGCGGGAATTGAGAATCGAATGAACAGTAAATGTGTTGGCATACTTTTTGAAAGTTATACAACGATTCGATTACGACTGATAAAGATAACGATTTTGATTATTATTATCATTAGAATTACAATTTACAAGCAACCTGTGGTTATAATGCATCGTCATCACAATCTTTATATCACGATTTTGTGAATATTTTCACGCGGATTTGTTCACAAGAATCTATCTTTAAAAAGTTCAACCGTCGTCGACATGGCTCTAATGGCTAGACATGAAATATATTGGATCCTATTCCTAACCTATCTTTCTTATGTTATTGTCCAGAATCTCTTCCCCCACTCTTTCCGTAAGATAAAATCTCCACTATTAAGGTTGCAATAGTTCCACTGGTTTCCGACGTAATCACTAAAAATCAATGTATCGATTTGAAATGTTAGCCATCACTCCCAAGGGCCGAGTTGCGGAGACATTGTTCACCCCGCATTCCTCCGGTCCGGAGTAGTTAGTCTCTCTGAGTATATTACCAGTAACAAGTTGCCATCTCGCGTTTTGCCGAGTGTGGGATGATGTGTCCTCTATCTTAACGCCATCTATGTTTTCCCGGCGAATATCCGCAGCCGGAGATGCCGGCTCGTACAGATTCATCTTACTTTAATAACACGAACTCGCTCAGACAGATTGTTAGTTCACGCTGGGATGGAAACGGCTTACACCAGAAAGACCACCATTTAATTGACTCACTGACTTAGCTTAGGGAAATGTTTGTTATTTGTATTTTCTATCACCATGCTATATCACGTGAGATTACTAAGTATAACATCGCGGTTTTCAATTATTCTACAATCCGAAATGGTCCACCTCTTATGGTATTTTTTTTCGTATGGTTGGAGAGTTGATGATGGCTGCATAGAAATGCTGAGAAGATATTTCAGTCATTCAATAGCATCCGACGTCGCGTCATGCAATGAATGTTCCCCGACAAACTGGTTCGATGGACATTCTTCAAAAAAATATTCTCTGATTTAAACTTATAAAAGTCCTCGAGTTCCTCAATTTTAGTTACAGCGACATTGATTAATCTTCACCAAATATTTGCGCTCCCGCGCTATTGCAGCGCTACAACAATGTTTGCCGATGGTTGCGTACATTGCCTATCTTAGGAAAGACTCGACAACTCCATACTCCGAACTAATTAAATAGTAACCAATTTTTGTTAAATCTATGTATTTAACAAAACCACGCTGGAATTGAAATCTTATTACGATCATATCGAAGAAAGTTTGCATTGAAATTTGAAATTAATTAGAAGTAACTAGTCTCGCTTCTTGCCCCGCCTTTTGCGTATATTAGCCCGAATATTCGTGTACCGTTTGTAACACAGAAATGACTTGTTAATTTAGACGTTAACAAATTCAACTATAAATAAAATGGACAGACAAGCGAGTGTGGACACTAAATTACACCGTCCATTAACACGCGAATATCGTATTATATTAGTGCCTCAGAGCTTTTCTCAATAGACACATACGGAATACGAACAACCCGTTTGTTAATGTGTATAATCTATTTCTGTACACTACGTACTGATCAAATAAAAACGACATAATTAGGAACTGCAGAACAAAAAGTTTATCGTTAGGAAATATTGTGAAAATTGGAGCTGTAGTTTTCGGATAATTTCTAGAAAATAAACTTTTCGTGGATTTCCTTACTAAGTGACCTTTAAACTCAGGGTTTTAAACTCCTTGATTTTGGTTTGTAATAATGTTATTTGGAAAGAGTTTTCATTGAATTTATTTTAAGAATATTATTAATTTTTTTTTATATTTAAAAAAAAAACCAAAATGATGTTATGTAAGTAATTGTTTTTAAAAATTCTCCATTTATGAATTTAATAATAATAATAATAATTGGATGATTTGTATAGCGCCGTTTTTGTGAAAAATCACCTCAAGGGCGCTGTACAGATCTTATTTTCTATTATTAGATATTAATTCCTAGTTTAAATAAGAAATAAACAGGAACATACTTACCTGGAGGTCCCATCAGATAGAGACAATTATTAACTTAAAATTATAATTTTGATTTTTATTTATTTATTTATTTTCCGATTTAGGGTATGGGAGCTAAATTAAAAAAATGGACTTTCTGAATTTGTCGTACAGTATAGGATTTGGTTAGTTTGTATATGTAAAGGTGATTCGTCCAGAGACAGATTATGTTGGGATTCTTTTGATGAATTTAAGGATATGAGAGTCTGAAAAGGTAAGTTTTCAGTTTGGACCGAAATTCTATGAATGTATCCTATGGCCGTATGTGCGGTAAAACTATGTCTGACCGTTTTAAAAATGTAAATATCTGACAAAAATAATGCTGATGTAAGCGTAATGAATAGAGTAAAAAAAGGACGCTTGGATGGTTTGGGCATGTGGAGCGAATGAACGAAGAAAGGAGTGTGAAAAGAATATATGACGCAAAAGTGAATGAAAAAAGAAGTCGGGGACGCCCGAAAAAGACATGGCACGATCAAGTGATTCAAATACTTGAGTCGGGTCATGCGAGGAGTCGTAATAACAGAAGAGTATGTATAGGTCTCACCACGAGAGTTGGTGCCGGCCAATACTCACACAGATGTATAGCTCACGTACAGCGTGTCGAACTGAATGAATAGGACACGCATTTACAATATCAACATAAACACTCGCTGTCCCTTTTCCACTATTGCCAATAAGTAGGCGTAAACAAGACAAAGGGCCCTTTCTTTATGACACATCGTAAATTCATCGCCACTGGAGCGTATGCCGATACACAATAAACCCAACGCTATGCATGTATTGTTTGTTTCAACTCTCGTTGCGCCAGCTATACGAGTATGAGGCGATGTATGAATTTGAATGAAGCAAGGAGTGTGTGCCAAGAAAGAGTTGTATGGCGGTCCATCCTCCCTGCATGATCTATTTGTATACGTTTAATTTAAAATTTATTCGAAATGCACTCATTCATACATCTTCTGTAATACAGACTTTTGATTAGAGTCGACTCGAAGTGTTTGATTTACTCAATCGTGCCATGTCTTGTTGGGGCGTCTACGAATTCTACTATCGTCATCATATCGACGCCGGAAAGGCAAAGGGTGTGAAACGCCATTTTGGGAAGTTTACACCAGAGTACTCAAAAGTTTTTTTTTCACAATAAAATTCATAGGTCTTCAGTACATGGTTGGATTTTTAAAAAAGAAGCTATCTCAGGTAACTCAATGCTCTCACCGAGTTACCTGAAGCGACAAAAAGCAAAAAAAGCAAAAAAAGTCCCCAACTTGTGTCGCTTGATTCAAGCCTTCTCCCAAATGGTACATATATTTGAGATAGCTGAAGGGCCACAAAAGTCCACACAATCAAACGAGAGTCCGAGTATTCGATGCAGAAAAAAAAACAATCAAAATTGCATGTTTAACTCATTTTTGATCAAAGTGTCGCTAAAGCCCTTTTGCCTTTCCAGCAACGATACAGACATTTTGTTATGGGCTATGTCCAACGCCGACGATGCTTGTAGGTCGGCCTAAGTGGTGGGATAGAGTAGGTGGATGTAAAAACCTCCAACAAAGTAGAGACACAGTTTTCGCTTAGTGTCTCATTCTCAGAGCACTAATATAGAAGAGAGAGCGCTGCTGTAGTCAGATTTGATGAGTTTTACCGGACTCGGCTAGACCTGGGCGTGGTACAAACTAGGGCTAGGGTATTTATACATCCAATCAAAGCACATTTCGACATAATGTTTTTTGATTATTTGACTTTTCACAGTACTAGCTTCCTTACCCGGCTTTGCCTGGCACATCTCGGTTTGAAAAATGTGGAGCAAACAAGTTAGCGGAAAGATTAATTTAATTCAAAGCTAATCAAATCACAAAATGTAAAGTTCCATTTACAAAAAATCGAACTAAACAACAAACTGAACATGTCACTTGCTCTACAAATCAAACTGATATTTTTTTTCATCAACAGTAAAAGCGACATGAAGTCATATTCATTTTGAACGCAAGCGATGCTTTAAAGACAGATACTGTATTAGTGCCAACCCGGACACGGAAGATGTGCTTATGGTGATACAGTGTGAAACTTTCAAAATAAATTGAGAAATCAACGAAGAACATTAATTTTGACTCTAGTATGTATTCTAATCTCTTCAATGAGTTAAAACCATAAAAAAACTATCTAATAAATATGAGACCCAAAGTGCAGTGTTAAGGGAATATAGTCGTACACCTCATGCTGCATATTGCATTGAAAATATTTCTCCGTTGATCTATTTTTATTTTTGGCCGTCGACATTACAGGATCACTGGACATTATTTTTGTAGTGGTTATACTTTCGATATCCCCCGTATACACAAACCACCATGAACTAAATGTTGCTTTAAATGGAAATTTTACAATCCTCATGTTAAGAATACTAGCCCTGGCTCCTGACAACTGATACTTTTGTAAAAATAATGATTTAATGTGTTAAATTGAATGATTAACTCAAAATGAAATAATTTCGTTTTAGTATTATTTCGGGAATAACTGGAACATCGTCATGGCTAGACAACGACACTTATAATTACAAAAGGATATAATAAATAAACACTTGCAGGTAAAACTCACTCGCGCGGCTTTTTATTGGCTTCATCCGAATAGAAGTATAAGGGGTTTGCACATACCACAAAACATATCACTGGAAAAGTTTTTAAAAAGGTACAGAAAAGTGGAACTTTCGTCGAAAAATATACCTTTACATAGTGTAAAATTTCGTATATTTGAAATCCACGGGATATATGAAAACTAATTTTCATTAATAAATCATAAAAAAAACGAAATCGATTCAGATTTAAAAAAAGTCTAAAATAAATTAAAGTAAATTCCAATAAACGATTAAGTGAAACCCAAAAAATGAAAAGGAAGTTTTTTTTCATTCTCTTAATTTACACAATTAAGGGAACCAAATTAATTTAATTCAACTGTCGAGTATCGCAGTACGATTGCTCAGCGGTACTTATTTAAGTTGTTTTTTTTTTATATTTAGCTGAGCCAGCTAACAGCTTAGTCGTAACACACACGTTAAAAAAGGACATAATGAGTTCAACGTTCACTAACGACATTAAAAATAAATTGCCTACTTTTTGCGTATGAGCGAAAATTACCATTTCTATTTTTTCCCGTGTATCGTAGGCGAGTATGTGCACGACAGACGCTTTTATCAGTAAGATAAAATAGAACATTTTAGTTTTATTCTTTACGTGTATCTAATTTATATTAATTGTAGCTAATGCTTTTTGGTTAGCCATACAAGCAATTTAAGAAAACATGTGCTAAGTTTGCATTATTTCGAGAATTATCTGAACATCCACAACAATATGACCGACAAAACTATACATTGAACGTACATACAAATAAAATGTACCTCGGAGGGTTCTATTTTCTGTATAAACTTAACTATTATTCGATAATTTACGATATTTAATTAAGCATTAATGCATTTCCTGCATCGGCAAGTTTATTGACACGATCGATATATCAAATAGCCCACGCCGAGATCATGTCCGTTCCTACCAGAACTAACCAACTAACGCATTGAGAAATTCTTAACTAAGTTGTTATCAATCGGTTATGAATTAATCTCTCTGCTCGTAAAATAATATTTATTATTGGTTTACACGATCGACTTTCTCGGCATTTGAAAGTTCTTGATACCCTAAATTAGTATGTAATACAATGCGTTAAATACAACTTTATTTCTCATTATTAATTAGTACCTGTGTATGGTAGAAATGAAGTGATTAGCTACTTGGAAACTTGAATGTACAAAGTAACTAATATAAAATAAATAAAACTTTTAAAAAAATTAACCCAACGCACTTGTGATATCTGGAATTATTAATATTTATTTGGTAACAACAAATACGAGTATTATTTTCTGACGACCACCTGTATACTGCTAATATTTCAAAAAGCGGAAATTCAAGAACCTGGTCAGAAGGTTATTCCACATCAGACCTATCTTCTAATCTCGCTCAATTTGCAAATGTAGAATAGTGAACACTGGTAGAAAATTATATTATTGGTTAGTATGTGGCCCGGTGCCGATAGTACCAAAGTCGATTTGACGTGGTCGTGTTGGCTTCAAACTTACTATTAAACCTCTAAAAAAGAATGAACTTTCGTCCCTAAAAGAACCTTCTTCTAAGATAAAATAACTGAAATATTTACAAGACAACACCAATACTGAGATTCATTAAACCTTATTAGGTTACTGTAAGCCAATTTTCTTTTAAACTATTTTAGCAATAAATCACAGAGTTTATATACCATATTTTGTTTAGATTATTAACGAATAATGATAGTTGTTTTAACCAACCAATGGAACTTTGGAGACGAGTTCTCGCAATCCCAGGAGTATCCTTGGACATTTATGAGAATGTTTATTTCCACCAATTTGTTAATATTTTATTAAGCTCTGCGTGTGAAGTTACGATAAATCCAAAAGTCACCTCTCTGGGCGGTAGTTTAAGAATAACTTGCTTGAATAATTCTTGTTATTTCAACATTATTTCATACTTTCGTTTTATAGTCTCAAACGTATCATAAGTTATTGCAGCTTTCTTTGGAAATAGTTGGCGAATGTTTCGTTATCTTCATTATTTATATGTTGTTAGCTTTGTTACCCACCTCTGCCCCGTATATTAACATTTTTTTTCTCAAAATGCAATATGGACTGACATTACAAAAAGTTCCATAGCTCATGGTGGGAATAAGGTTGCAAGCTGAAAAGAGTTGCTTCGACCTATAAACTTCAGAGAGAAAAAGTTGTGCAAATTGATCGAAGCCAGGAACTCATCGTTCGAGAGTTTTTGTCGCTTCAGCACACAGGTTTGACATGATGCCCTATTCACACCAATTAATTTTGCGCAACACAGATAGTAGTAGGAAACGGAAACAGAAAGAGATGATCGATGACCAATGAGATGAAGAATGTGATCTAAAATCTACATCAACGGCATATTGTATCTGATGTTAGTAGAAAGTCGGCAGCTGTCAAATAACTACGTAGTTATTGGTTATTTATAATTGGACGAAACGCTCGGAGCTACCAGTACGAGTAGAAGAGCGGAGCGATAGTTGGCCACGGGGCATTTTCATCACCAACATTTGACACCAACACTAGAACAACTATATAATCGACAACCGTTGTAGGTGGTGACAAGAGGCAGTGGATCGAGTGCGTCTGAAAGAGAGTACTATCGGCTGTCTGTAAATAAATAATTCTAACGATGGTCACCCTTGGAGTAACAATGTATGGAGAGAGAGCTAATTATTTTTACCCAACCTGTACAAACTTGCGATAAATCACTTTCTCCGGGTTTTTACGTCGTACACCATGAGAGAGAAAGAGACAACAAATATAATACACCGCTTCTATTTACTGTCACAATGATCTTGGGCTCCTGGGTCACCGCGGGACTCCGCCCACATTTTTTTATTATGCCACTAAACTTGACACAACTAAACGGTTTTTTAGGTTATATGCTATATTTTTGTTGGTAACAATACTGTTTAAGTGGTTTTACGAATAAACAAAAACATTATGTCGATATGGGATATGAATGGATGTATAAATACCCTAGCCTTATTCTCAGTCCGCCGAGTCCGGTAAAAATCATCCTAAACTGACCACACTGCCTTGGGTAGATACCCTCTATGTACTATAAGTAGCCACCCTTACTCTGCGCCGTGTCGACTGCCAACCTATTATTCCATACACCAAATACGTATTAGTTGTGTTTACTCAGGCCCTCCCTGTGCCCAAACACTCCGCCAGCCTTATTGCCCATTGTGTCCGCGAGTGTTTACCTTCCTCTCCGATACTCCACTCCACCTTCAGTGCCTAATAAGATACACATTTTCCAGCCCGAGTCGCCGTCGAGTGTCAAGCGATCTCGCGATGTGGCAACACTTGATCTGCGTGAGAATAACAGATAACACTGTGGAGATCACCCACGCGGGATTGCCAGGAACTATAATGCGATGCAGGTATCGGATCGGGTGATGAGAACTCGACCTTTATATCATCTCGATGATTTACTGTATCCGTCACAAATATGAAAATATATAATATGATGAAAATATGTAACAATGTTTCAATACTAAAAAACTTTGCCCGGATCAAGTGGGACTATGATAAATAATGTAAGGCACTTGGAATGAGAGTGGAAGGAGAAATGTATCTGGCTAATCAGAAAACATAGCTGAAATCATTTGATGCTACGTTTTGTTTCTGAGTGGTGGTTGTTTCTGAGTTTGGTTTATTGCATATCAAATGTTTGTTCTGTACAAACGGTTTTGCTTTCATGATTTTCTTATTTCCTAGAGTCAAGCTGTAAAATTATTTATATGCCATAGATAAAAAAAAAACATCAGGGTAAAGTAAATATGTCCCATAGTAAATGAAATAAGATATTTTCCCCAAATGCTGCCAGTGTTACATAATTACAGGACGAGATTTACTAGTTCTACTCGTATTTTAATGTCGCCATTGTTTTCTCCTTTCTGAAATTGTGAATATATTCGCTTCTTTGCCTTGAGTGTCTGCTTTCACGGTCTATAGTTCTTCCCTGCTTAAAGTGTGGGTTTGTTCTATTCCAAATTAGCTACTCTGCTATTTTATCACTTCTTGAAAAATTCTTTATCACACTTGTCAATATTTAATTACTAAATGTAAGAGCACATTTACCTACCACGACTGTACAATTGATAATACGAATTACAATCTTCAAGTTGTTCTGAGTAGGGATGTCACGCGACATTTCCTGACTTGTTATCTGTATAGAAAAAACCTACCTACGCCTACGTTAGCATTTTAATGAGTTCGCAGACTTATTCTACATACGGCCCAAAGAGATGTCATTTTTGATAGCATATCGACAATATGTGCCCAATTTCCATTCGAAGAAGTTTTGCAAAAGTTGAAAATTTCTTAAAACAAGTGTATTAATTAAATATAAATGCAACGTATTACAAAAATACATGAATTACATTACAAACTTTTTCATGTTATTTCAAAACAACTCATTATTTATTTTTCAGTACCTGATTCTAATCTTTGTGGTTATCAAACGAGTATTTATGAAATAATATTAATAGTCAAATAAAAAATAGTCGCACACTATTTCAGTAAAAAATCCAAAAACTTTGAATTTTTTTAATAACGGAAAGTGGATTTTACAAGGGTAAGCTGTTTCAAGCTTTAAGAGCCATTCTCGTAAGGTCCACCTTCTCAACTTTCAACATCCAGATCGGCGGAGCTCATTCATACAACATAAAATACATATTTTGCGCTGCACGGGAATCTAACCCGCAATCTCCCGGTTCAAACTTAAATACATGGCCCACCTAAACCGCCTTTGCCGCCATACTATGAATAGTCTTAAGTTGGCGATATCGAGAATGTAACAAGGAGTAAGTGTGTTTACCCGCCTGTACCTCTGTGTAAATGACAGGTACGTTTGTACCCGTGCGTGTAATGAACAAGTACCTGTTGGAAGCTCTGTACCTCCGCGTACACTTGGCACTCTCGCAGCCGGGTACCTACGCCCCCGCGGTATAATTGGATAAGGCCAACAGAAGTCGTGACAGGTAGTGGGCAGTGTCGGTAATTGAGTTGTCACTGAGGTTTAATCGCCGGCCAGTTAACGAGAGCCCAGATTAAATGGGGAATTATATCAGCTCTGTGATCGCATTATTTCTCTCCATCAACACACTTGTAATACAATACACATACAGGTACCATCGGATCATTTCATTCTCGGCATGCCTCCATTACACCACTAGATGCATACCTACACAGTGTTAATCACAATCCTACTGTTTTTGTCTATAAGTATTAAGTTGTTGAAAGGGGATATCGAACGGTCTACGAATGTGATTTTTAGTCAGGAGGTTTCAGGTTTAATTCCGCAATTCCAATAATTCATATTGCAAAAATGTGCTTCACAGTTGTCATAAAGGAAAAATGATAAATAAATTAGATAGAAGATATCGAATGAGAACATGTTCATGTCAGAGGATTCTCGAAGAAGCAAGTATTATTTGGAAAACAATTATCTGACTCGAATATGCCTTTAATTGATTATGTCCTATGTACACGTATGCAAAAAACGTGTTGATATACATATCTAGTTTATTGTAAATGTTGATCCATTCATGATTTTATGTACTTTTCCGTAACGTTTGTGTAAAAAATTGTTAATCTCTTTATTATTTATAATTTTTAAACTTCATTGGAATGAGTTAATAATACTAAATGTTTAATTTTATTCCACTATTATTTTAAAGTAGTATATTTTTACAAACGCCGCATTTTGTTCTATCTTACCTTTACACAAATTTCCCCTTACTGTTTAAACTCCGATATTTTAAAACGACATGTAAGTAGGTACCTACCTATTTGGTACATATTTGGGTTCATTAAAACTACTTCTTTGGAGAATTCAAAGTGCTCTACTGTCAGTCAGGAAATTATCTCGAAATTAGATCGTGATACAATGTTACTAAATTTTATCATCTAATCCGAGCACGAAGACGTACTTCCTTATATTTTTAATTACGAAAAGAATTTGATTACCTCTTGGCGTGAAAAATTACTCTTGATGGCTATTCATTAAATTAATCGTCGTCTCAAAATGTCGTCTTGCTTTTATTTTAAATTAAAATTTGAAGTAAAAGCGTGTGCGAACTTTTAAATTCTTATTAATTTTAAAGTTTACTCGTTTTCCTTGGAAATGGATGAGTTATTTACGAGACAACATTAGTTTAATAAAAAAACAGAGCTTTTTGATGTGTTTGTTGATGAATTTATAAAAGATCGCTTTGAATAAATATCGATTAAAATAACAATTTTAAAAATAGTATTCGTTAAAAGATTATAGATTTTCCGAAGAAAAATTAAATTCTTGCAAGAAGTTCTCTGAAATTTAGCTCTTCCACAAATGGGTGAAACACTTAAAACGTAACCGAATGTAGTAGAAATGGTATCCCACAGGTGACTATTGGGAAAATATATAAGACTGTCTAATGAATGGGCAGATCCGAAAAATATACGAGGCCGATGTAAACGTAAAGAACATGATTAAGAAAAGAACGCTTAGATCTTACATGATAAAAAAGTGACAGGAAAATGTATTACGCGCTAGTGAATGTCAAGAGTCGTTACATCTGTAAAGCATGTTTGAGACGGTGTATGCTTTTAATGAAGCAAGAAATGTCTGTCAAGACAGAGTTGTGTGGCATTTTATTTCCTCTGCCTACCCCTTTCGAAGGAACTGAATGGTTTTGGAGAACTATTTTGATATAATTTAATAATCACTCTTTATAATAAACTATACTCGTATGTACATTTTGATTTGTAAACCCGCAAGATACAAAGAAATCGTTCAAAAATAAGCAGTTATTATTTGCAAAACATTCTAAAACATAAACATATATACATATATATATATATACATATATATATATATATATATATATATATATATATATTTTTCCCATCCGTCTGGAGTCAGTGAGACTATGGCATCCACAATTGGGTAATGTTGTGAGACTGAAAGTAGTGGAGATGGGAATGAGATAGGGAAGAGGAAGGTTGGGAGTACCTGACTATTCAGATCTGGTTACCAAACACGGATCTTTAGCTGGTAAAGAAGTTTTGCTTGAAATGGCTTTCCATTTAAACAACATTTCGATTCTGAATGGTGGTCTTTCACCAGGGCGATACTTGGAGTATCTACCACTCTGGAACGTGCCGCAAATATACGGTTTATTATTTTATATTAATTAAATGTTTTATGGCACGTATTAATTATATGAAAGTTATTTGCGCACGCCGGATTTGAACCCGCGACCTCTGGATTTGTAGTAGAGCGACAATAAAACGACATAGTATTCAGCACAATGACATATCGCGTTGGACACGAATTATCGCTCGCTGATCCCCGCGAAACGGCTTTCCAGAAATACAGAATGAAAACACGGGCAAAAAACCAAAGACCTCCACACACGAAGATGAGGAAAACATCCCATAATGTGGTGGCAACTTATTGTAAACATCTCCACGAATCTTCGCTTTGTACATCATTGGTGAACGAATGGTCCAGCAACTGGCGACTGGAGCTGGCTAGTCACCAACCGAAATACTTGTACACGAACATGGATGATGACAGTGTAATCGAGCAATTTATGGGTCGAGGGTGATGTCGACTAAGTCAGAAATAGTGACTAGACTGGATGTTCTTTTATATGTTCTACTATATTCATAGCATATGCGTTGCTATTAAAATAATTATGTAGATTCTAAATTTGCAGCCCATCTCTTAGAGAAAAACCACGTCCCACTTGCCAATAACGACTAAACGCCGAAACAGCTGTCACTAAAAACTAAAATAAAAAACTTAAAATAGCAGAACTCAATAATAATAATATTAAATTTAATTCAATTGAATTATATAAAAATTAAAATGGAGTTCTACAAATTAAACACAAAAACCATAAATAAATAACGACCCAACGTCCACACATATTATAAGTAAAAGTTTTAGATTAAATTAGAACAATTATAAAAAACCAACTTAAATACGAAAATTCCTAAATAATATTAAAACGCTAAGCTATTTTGTTAGAAATTAAAATAATACACAAAATAATCAAGAAAGGTACTTGAAAAAATATAATATATCTCTATATCCCGTTAAGTTATAAAAACTCACTCTGGGACATTAGAAATTAAAGAAATACAAATTGAACAAAAAGAAATACATGAGTTACAACATAATACAGAGATCAAACTAACATAAATCAAATAATATAACATAATAAGAAATACAGTGTAAAAATAAATAAATTAGGTACTAAGTATTTATATAAGATACAAAATTATAAATAGAAACAAAGGAGAAAAAAAAGAACCCATTCTCATTCTCATAATTATTGTCATGAACGGGGAAAAAACTAATGGCAAATCAATGTTGTAAAACCTTTTTTTTTTAATTGCTTTTATTAAAGCAATAATAGCATGCAATCATTAAATGGGGGAAAACAGATTTTAATTTCAAGATAATTCGGGTTTTACCGAAATTAGTAATTAAACAGTGAACCGAAATCAGATAAATAAGTCGTTACTACAGTATAATAATGGCTTTGAACTTCGAAACAGCTGTCACTAAAAATATAAAAGAAAATATCAGATCTTAATAAATTTGTTTAAATAAATTTATTAAAAATAAATAGAACATATATACTTTGTTTTTAACCACTTTTTTATTTAATATTTTGACAAAATATTAAATAAAAAAGTGGTTAAAAACAAAGTATATATTGTCTATTTATAAATATGGCAAGCCACAAAGTTAATGCTTTTTACGAATATATAAATTTATTAAAATTTAAAGTTTGTTTTTTTTTTAGTTTATTGTAGAAATAACATCATAACAGAAACTTTTCTACAATCTTGTCATCCGTAACAGTGATAGCCTTTCGCAGTGAGTGTTGTATGTTCCACTCCCTGTGTTTCCAAAAATGTACACAAACGTGCAAATATCCAAAACGTGCATAAAAAATCCTTATTTGAATTTACCACCCGACCCATGATTTTATTATATTCTCCGCATGGTGTATGAATTTTAACATGTCATTTTGTGAATTGTCTGTGAGAAATAAATCTAATTTAAATAATGTTTGTGTGTCGGACGTACATGGTCCACGATAAATGTGTAGCATTAAGATTATTGTATATTATTTAGAAATGTTAATCATTGTAATGTATATTTCTCCCGGCTTGATAAGCCCGAATGACGTAAAGCAATCAGCCCTTCGGGGTAGGTCAGCCAGACTAAGGAAACGAGAAGCGGGATGACGGGCGCGTAGCGCGGCCCGATCCCAGCCGGCGTAACGATTCTGGGTCCGGGAGAAAAATTAATCTTTCTAACCCTTTCACGGGGGCCAGGTTAATCACTCGGCCAAATAAAATATACCGGGGTGATAACTCGGCCCCCAGCTACACAACTGTTGTAATTTCATATATGTAAATGTTAGTATAAGTTAGTTATTAAGAGTTTAGCCCCAAAAAACCGGGCATTATTTGAAAACTGTATTTTTAATCTGTATTTCTGAACTTAATAAAAATGATGGAAGAGTGTGGAGAAGTTGAGGTTAAAGGTGATGCTTAGGAGAAGGGGATAGATTAATTAAATCTATCCCACAAAATTGCCAGCGACCCGGAAAGAGCGAGAAAGGGGGAGACAAAATTCCCCCATACAAATCTCCCAAATCCGTGGTCGCGCTCTGGAGCGCAATATAAATTGCGCAAAAACCAGAGGAAGGCAGATAACCAGCATCCTCCACCAGTACCATTCACCTTGACTCATCTTCGCCCTGACATCGCCTTCAACTTGACTCCTGACTTTTATTTGACCATCGCCTGCCCCCCTGGACCGCCTGACTACACCTCTCTCTGGACCAGACCCGCAGCATCTTCACTTGAAAGCCGAGGCCCTACAAGCTGAACCCGTCGTCTCCCTTACAACGAGACGACCCCTTGGAGCACCTCACAGATTGGGACCGCTACCCTATTACAGTTTATTTGTGTACCTGATTACGTCGGGTACATAAGTTGGTCCTTCACGAGCCGGATCCATCTGTGAAGCAGCGCCAAGGATGGCGCCTTCCCTACGCTCTGGGAAGAGCACGTCAGACGGAACGTCAACGCCTGGCCAGGATGATCTCACAACCGGGGCGGCCGGCATAGCGCCCCCCGGACTCCAGGATCCTTCGAGACGACTCGGAGACCTGGAGAACGTCGCCGGTAGCACTGAGGCACCGATACCTACCAGCAGCACAGCAGCCCGCGCCGCCGCTCAAGCTGCTGAATGGGCGACAAGGACGTCAGCCTTACAACCTGAAGTCCACCCCTCAGCTGATGAAGCCTCGTCAGGAAGCGAGGCTTTGATTGAGGACACCGTCCGACAATTGCGGCGAGAGCTGCAGTCGGTAAGACGGCGCATGAAGCGCATGAAGGAGGAAGAGGCTCAGCGGACAGCAGATCTGATCTCGGCGCTGAGACTCCCTTATACACACCCTGCAGCCCGCGGCCCACCGCCACAAGACGGAGAGCCCACAGAAACGGACCAAGCTGCGGGGGCATCCGGAGCATCCTACAGCCCGGAGGAAACCGCGACAGATTGCGCCTTTCAAACAAACGGCGTGCAATCGGCGGACATCGTGACTTGCACTGAGGCAGTCAACCCCGCAGCCCCCGGCCCCCCGCCTCGAAGCGGAGAGCCCACAGAAACGGACCAAGCTGCGGGGGCATCCGGAGCATCCTACAGCCCGGAGAAAACCGCGACAGATTGCGCCAATCAAGCGAGCGGCGGGCAATCGGCGGAAACCGCGACAGATTGCGCCTTTCAAACAAGCGGCGTGCAATCGGCGGACATATTGACTTGCACTGAAGCAGTCAACCCCACAGCCCCCGGCCCCCCGCCTCGAAGCGGAGAGCCCACAGAAACGGACCGAGCTGCGGGAGCACCCGGAGCATTATACAGCCCGGACAAGGCCGTGACGGATTGCGCCCATCATACAAGCGGCGATCAATCGGCGGCCACAATGGCGCCTCTGAGGCAGCCAACCCAGACCGCCGCCCCGACGAGCAGCCCGCCGACAGACAACGGGACTCCAGTGGCGGCGCAGAGAACCGTCGCATATTACAGTGCGGCCTCTCAGCATGGTTTACGAGCGAACGGGGCCTTGCAGACGCAGAATGACGCCCCGCCGACGACTCAGCCCAGCCCGAGTACTGCTACGGGACAAACCACAAGCGGTAGCCGGCGGGTGAAACCACGGCTACTACCGATATGGCACGACAATACAAGTGCTACCCCCGGCCCGCTTCCCCGCGCCCCACCGCCTGGCAGACTGTCTCCAAGCAAAATGCCGAGACAACGGCGGCCAGACAAGACAAGTGCTACCCCCGGCCCGCTTCCCCGCACCCCACCGCCCGGCAGACTGTCTCCGAGCGAAATGACGAGACAGTGGCGACCGAGTAGAGCAAGCAAGAGCTCGCCCCCGCTTCCCCGCGGCCATCCTTCCGGCTCGCAGATCCGGCCCGCAACGACGGGACAGCGACGGGCCAGCAAAACGAGCAAGAGCTCCACCCCGCTTCCGCCCGGCTCAGTGTCTAGTCACGAAATGGCAAGACAGCGGCGGCCTAGCAAAGCGAACAATGGCTCGGCCCCGCTTCCCCGCGCCCCTCTTGCGGACGGAGGCGAGAAGTATGGTAATAAATACCTACACGCAGACACGGCCGGCGCCAACCAAAGAAAGAGAGCCCGAGCATTGGCGTACGAACCGGGAGATTGTTTCAATCTCCCACAAACCGAGTCAGGCCTAGAGGCGATTCCCGATGAGGGGAGTCACAGAGCGTACGCAGAAAACGCTCCTCAGGACTCGGTACGGCTCACGAGCCGCCTTCAACAAAGTCTGGCATAAAAATTGCTGGACAAGAGAGCTCCAGCAACCTCCGACGGAGATGACAACTTCTCCACATTTTACGAAGCGCCCGTCGGAGGAAAATCAACGTCTGGACCATCTCACCCCCGCCAGTGCCTCGGAGGCCTGGCAAACGCGACTCGCTCGGAGGCAGTCGCACAAAACTATTGCCGGTTGATAAATCGCCGGCTGACGCTTGCCGGCTGATGAATCGCCGGCCCACCAAGGGTCAAATCACCGACCCACCTTCTGGCCGACTCGCTGGCTAAACGGCTGAGAGATTGCCGTCCCCCAGGAGCATCCGGCCCACCTTCTGGCCGACTCGCTGGCTAAGCGGCTGAGAGATTGCCGCCCGCCAGGAGTATCCGGCCCACCTTCTGGCCGACTCGCTGGCTAAGCGGTTGAGAGATTGCCGCCCGCCAGGAGCATCCGGCCCACCTTCTGGCCGACTCGCTGGCTAAACGGCTGAGAGATTGCCGTCCCCCAGGAGCATCCGGACCACAGAAGTTGACTCGCTGGCTAAGCGGCTGAGAGATTGCCGTCCCCCAGGAGCATCCGGCCCACCTTCTGGCCGACTCGCTGGCTAAGCGGCTGAGAGATTGCCGCCCCCCAGGAGCATCCGGACCACAGAAGCTGACTCGCTGGCTAAGCGGCTGAGAGATTGCCGCCCCCCAGGAGTATTCGGCCGACCAGGAGCCGACCCACTGACTGACGGCTGAGAGATCGCCGCCCCAGGAGCATTCGACCCCCCAGAGGTCACTCGCGGCAAACACCCCGCGACCCAGAGACCGGCCGCCAGGGACACCGCCGTACGTGGACGCAGTACGCCTCCCGAAGGGGAATGTAGCGAAGCTCCATGAGGGGAGTGTGTCGGACGTACATGGTCCACGATAAATGTGTAGCATTAAGATTATTGTATATTATTTAGAAATGTTAATCATTGTAATGTATATTTCTCCCGGCTTGATAAGCCCGAATGACGTAAAGCAATCAGCCCTTCGGGGTAGGTCAGCCAGACTAAGGAAACGAGAAGCGGGATGACGGGCGCGTAGCGCGGCCCGATCCCAGCCGGCGTAACGATTCTGGGTCCGGGAGAAAAATTAATCTTTCTAACCCTTTCACGGGGGCCAGGTTAATCACTCGGCCAAATAAAATATACCGGGGTGATAACTCGGCCCCCAGCTACACAACTGTTGTAATTTCATATATGTAAATGTTAGTATAAGTTAGTTATTAAGAGTTTAGCCCCAAAAAACCGGGCATTATTTGAAAACTGTATTTTTAATCTGTATTTCTGAACTTAATAAAAATGATGGAAGAGTGTGGAGAAGTTGAGGTTAAAGGTGATGCTTAGGAGAAGGGGATAGATTAATTAAATCTATCCCACAAAATTGCCAGCGACCCGGAAAGAGCGAGAAAGGGGGAGACAAAATTCCCCCATACAAATCTCCCAAATCCGTGGTCGCGCTCTGGAGCGCAATATAAATTGCGCAAAAACCAGAGGAAGGCAGATAACCAGCATCCTCCACCAGTACCATTCACCTTGACTCATCTTCGCCCTGACATCGCCTTCAACTTGACTCCTGACTTTTATTTGACCATCGCCTGCCCCCCTGGACCGCCTGACTACACCTCTCTCTGGACCAGACCCGCAGCATCTTCACTTGAAAGCCGAGGCCCTACAAGCTGAACCCGTCGTCTCCCTTACAACGAGACGACCCCTTGGAGCACCTCACAGATTGGGACCGCTACCCTATTACAGTTTATTTGTGTACCTGATTACGTCGGGTACAGTTTGATAAAACAATAAATGCACGCGTCATGTGAGTGAATCCGTTTATACCGAAAAAAATAATAATGCTGTTTTTCAAAAAGGCTTTTTTTACCAGTACGTAAAAAACTGTTTATGACTTCGTCTTTATCATCGTCACGACGCTACATTCCAGACCGGGAGTTAATACCTCCACAAATGAGGAGGTGTGAAACAAAAAATTAAATGTCCATGTGGTGAAAAAAATTGTTGATGACTCAAAATTCGTCACATAAATGATATAAATAAATATATACGAGAATATAGCCGAGTTAAGCTTTTTTTTCAGTCAAAACGGATCATAAAGAATATTCAATTCTGTTTTTACGGAAATCAAAGCTTAAACGGCTGCGTACGAAATCTGCATCAGCAACTAATTTAAACACGATATGGACATGTTCTTTTTTTAAAGACACCTCCACAAATGTTCTGCGCTGGCTCAGGTCCCGGGCTATTCATATCCGATTCCCAGGTCTTCCAAACTTGCTTAAATCTTTTTCCGCGCCAATTCACCTCTGCCTCCGGGTCGCTTCTACTAGGTCATCCACCTGGTCCTGATGTTTAGTATCCTGTCGTTCGTCCTTCTTTTCACATGGCTAGCCCACAGTATAATAGTATTTAGTACCTAAAAAAACTGACTCATTATTCCAATTTTTTTATTATTACCGCCTCTGAAACCTGATTTTTGCAAGTTTTATGTTTTAATTTCAGTAATGAAGTAATTTTATTTATTTCAGCTTGTGATTGCCACCCGGTGGGGGCCTCCGGAAAGACCTGCAACCAGACCAGCGGCCAGTGCCCCTGCAAGGACGGCGTCACGGGCCTCACCTGCAACAGGTGCGCCCGCGGCTACCAGCAGAGCCGATCCCACATCGCGCCGTGTGTCAGTGAGTAGCCCCTTTAATGTATCAACTAATTCCACAGGAAGAGACGTGACCTTCAACCAGACAAGGAACCAGACCTGAGTTACACCTTCACCTAGACCTGCAGCTGTTTAAACCCGCAACGGGAGAAGGAACTAAACTTCTTGGTAATTAAACCACCTAAAATACCTGCAACCAGAAGTCATGTATTCATATACATTCATTCAACTAGAATGCACATTACCTACAACCAGACAAATAACCAAAAGCCACAAAAAAATATTATCTCACCAGACCTACAACGGAACCAGCAACTAAGAATTTTGGTGACCTCTGCAACTAGCCAACTTGTTCGAAGAAAATGTGGCTAACCGAGGATAAAAAAAATAAAAAATTAGATATAATATACGAGTATGCGCCGGAAGATGGAACCCATAGAAACAAATTGAACCGTAAACCTGATAATCTAATTGAGCATACAATCATTCTAAGATTCTATGGGTCCCATAGACTGCGATAGGCTGACTATGTAGGAAGATGCCAGATGACAAGATAACGAACTCTGACTAAGAGGATGTCTCAGTGAAAGTGACGAGGAAGGCCGAGGAATTCGTCAAACTGACGGCGCGTAGGACGACTGAAGCAAGAATCAAAGAAAAATAAAAAAAAACTGAGGACCGATGGAGAACATCGCCACGATGTAGTGCCATGATGGTTATGTTGATAAACAACTGCAACCAAAACTCACAGGGGAGTCCGAAAAAGTACCGAAGAATATAATTCAAAACCCTCTTAAAAACGATGTAAGTACAATAAAAATATAATAGACACTTCGCGTAGGTGGTGCGTTTGGTTCCTTAGAACAGGAAATCTGCGTAGCTGGGAACTAATAACGAATACATTTTTAAAAATCGATCCTTATGCTCTATTTCCACTTCTGAATATACCCGGAGCAATTATGTTTATTTCTAAGGCTTCCTTTCCCTTCCGTAAGTTTCAATTTTCCTAATCACCCTTTTCCCAAAACGACATAATAAAAAATAGTAATTTTATTACAATAGTAATAAGTAATAACTCATAATTTGTCATCTTTAAATTAAGCCCGTTAATGATGATTCTAAATGTGAAAGCATTTCTACCAAACGATGCATTTTATCTCGTGGTCTTCTCTCCACCCAACTTCCCGCCAGCGGCCGAGATAGCGTCACTTCTTAGCTCTGACTAATTACCGAGAAACGGAGAAGACAAACGCTGCGTATCTTTCTATTGCTCCTTCATTACGCATTTTAATTAAAATTACTCGGATATTATTTTTTTAAATTTACCAGTTAATTTATCACAAAGATACCATTATTGAATTCCGCTCCGTGGAAACATATAATCGTAGGATTAACAATGGCGAAGTTTATGATAATAAATGGGAGGGAGGGGGAAAGGGTTGTAATTTTTCCCAATTGACTGAAATATGATATTTAAATTATTTTTAGAAAATTCTAGGGAAAAAAATGGAGAATAAAAATGAGATAAAAAATCAATTTAACTTGTATAGAAAACTAAGCATAGTTTATTTTTTAAGAATTGACTACAATGATGGGGAAAATTAAAAGATGTAACGTTACAGGTTTGTGCAAATCTATATTAATAAATATTCTGTGTTTTTAACTCGAAAAAAACACGTCAGTTTTTTTACTAGACTTGCACATCTTTTTCAAAATCCCTATTTTTATCCGACCGGTTTTAACCTGTTATGAAAGTAAACACGTGGAAATACTGTGTTTTTGTATTTGTATAATTCACAATGGAGTTTCAGGACTTCTTCAATTAAAAAAATAATAATTTCTAGGGTCGTTTCACATTTTATTCACTGTTTGCCATTTATTTGTATAGTGAAATCAAAAAAATTCTCTTCTGAAATACCTAATAACATGTATTACAAAAACATTTTCTCAAGTGATGGTCAACGAATTTGCAATATTTTTAACGATTACTTCCAATCTGTCTTCATCCCTAATAAAACTACAAAATCAACCTCCACAAGTAGTATCGATATAAACAAATATGATAATATTAATTTATCCAATCTCAATGCCATTGAAATAATCGCACCATTAGTTTTAAAATATCTCAAAAACATTGATACACAAAAGTGCTGGTTGTGATAAATTACATTCAACTTTTATTGTTAATTGTGCGGAAAAAACTAGTTATTCCTATGACAGTATTGTTCAAAAGGTCCTTTAAAGAAGGTGTATTTCCTAATATTTGTAAAAAAAGCTTTTGTAACACCTTTTTTTTTAAGGGGATAAACACAACATTGAAAATTATAAACCTATCTCGAAGCTATGCATTTTAAGTAAAATAATGGAAAAAATCGTGTATAATCAACTTTTCAACTTATGCAAAAATACTATCATTAGTCCCCATCAACATGTTTTTTCCAAGACAGATATGTTGGATCAAACTTAGGACAGTTCACCGATTTTGTTCTTAATACAAAGGACAGTGGGAAACGTTACATGTCACATATGATAACCCTTTCCTCAGGGGCACCTCAAAGCTCCCATCTGGAGCCTATATTATTTATTTGGTATATAAACGACATGAAACATGTTATTAGTCATTCTTATTTCCTATTTTCTACAGATGATATCAATTAACTCCATAAGATGACTGCAACAAGTTACAAGAATACTTGAACCATATTATGGAATACTGTAAAAACAATCGATTATATCTGAACATAGACAAATGTAATGTTATAACCTTTACACGAAAAAAAAACAAATAATTATACTTACAAATTAAATTATGTACCTCTACAAAGAGCAAAAACAATAAGAGATCTCGGAGTGTTACTTGATTCCAAAATGCAATCAATATATGTTAAAAAAGCCCATAAACAAATGGGCTCTATTATGCGAATTGCAACACCCTTCACTATACCAAATACTCTAAATCTGCTATCCTCAATATCAAATCTATATTGATCGTATTGAAAATATTCAAAACAAATTTATGAAACACCTATCGTATCGTTTTAGTTATCATCAGTTTGATCCCATTGCTCTATATAAACGCAGAAAAATCTTGGATGCTTTATTCTTATACAAAGTTATGAACTGTCTTGTTGATTCGTCATATCTGCTAGAAAGGATTGCATTTCGTTGCCCTGGACGCAACACTAGATCGAACGATTTATTTAGAATACCACACAAGTCCAAATACGCACAAAACTCTTTAAAAGGACGCATCTGTAGAACTCATAATACCCTACGAGATGTAGACATTTTCAACTGTAACTTGAAATCATAGAAAATAAAACTTACTGAATTGATACTTTAAATGATATAAATTCTACTGTTATCTACTGTATTTAATATTATATATTTTGCTTATACCTAAACCTTCACTTGTTAATATAACCTAAACTTATTTGTTAATGGAACTAAATTGGTCTAAAATATGTTTAATTGTTACTATATTTACACTTGTATGACTGTTTGTATCCTAAATAAAAATAAACATTATCGTCTTAAAAATAGTAAATTTGTAAATGACACTAAAAAACTTTAAAGTGAAAAGCATTCGCCGCAAATAAGTAAATTAAACCGATATAATATTATAAATTTTGTAATCAACAAGCTTTTTGCCGTCAGAACGATTTATATCAGTCATTAAGGGCAGCAAAACTTGGCCGAGTACCTACAGCTTTCAAGATGTTATATTATGCTATTTTATTTGTGATAAATGTTCACCCATTTGTTATATTTCCCTGTCGTTTGTCAAATCATTTGTTTCATAATTTGGACCCTTTGAGCCCGCCTTAAACGTACAGATTGAGTAAGTCAAATAAATAAAAAGCATAACGAAAATGAGCTTTCCAGGAGAAAATTGCCGAGTTTTGACTTTCCCAGTATTTCCCTCCTAATTGCCTGGAAAAACCATTTCTATACGAAGACCTACTTAATCATATACAAGTCCATTCGGGTTTAATGCTCGACATTATTCTGAAAAATGTTTTGTGTTATCTTTAATGGTTTTAATATTTCGTATGCTGGTTAGCGTTTGAATTTCGTTATTATAATTTAATATTTGAACATGGTGTATTACTTTTTCTATTGCAAATACGTTTTCGCGTATATTAAAACTCATGTGTACTTTCTTGGTACATTGGATCAAACTAACTTAATCATGTGATGAAATCATGGGTTGCGATTACAACATTATTATTTGCTTATAAATTATTTGTGTTTTTGTTTTACAACGATAATAATTGTAATTCGGACTAAAACAAAGTATTCCTTTATTTTTTTCATTTTAATTTTGGTTAATAACATATTTTGAATTGAAAAGCCATATCAAAAAACCAGCTGAATGCTCTACACGTATGAGTTTGCTTGAGAGCACATCCAATGGAACATCACAATAAAATGTCCACGTCAGTACATTTCGCTGCATTTCTAAAAATCAATTTGTCCAAATCCTTTTATTGTTCTATTTCGTTCTATTTTCCGCCGAGTGCTAAAGCCTCCAGGAGGAAGTAACACGACAAATGAACCGGAAGTCCTAGTAATTTGACATTCCGGATGTCACAGGATGACATTTCATTACTCTCCTATTATCCTGAGAAATCTTGCGACTGTGGCGGGTAAATCCCCGACGTTTCCCATTTCTTTTCTCGTTCCTTAATGGATCTTCAGTTTCATAAAAGGATATGGGAAGAGGGAAAGAAGTAGAACATTCAATTATTATATCATTATACCGGGAAAGCTCTCGTTCCATTTATGTGTCAAGCCAGTTCATTTTGAAGATTAAAGCGGTACAAGCAGTACAAGTTCTGTCCTCCGAACTTTAAGTAGCAATGGGCTATACCTATCTGGCTTTGATGCTATTTTTTAACAAGGTTTTTATAGGTCGATTTGACGAGGCATTATTAGAGGTGTTAGTATACTTGATATATCAACTCACCGCCATTGTTATCAAGTGTTTTTGTTTTATTGTTATAAAGATACATATTCCATGGTTCAGTAAGTTGTTTTAATATTTCTCCAAAATTGCCAGATAGTGTTAATAGTATTACCGTGTCGCCTCTATCAAGTCTTCAGATTTAACCATTCAAACACATACATCTTTTCCTAAATGTGTAGGTGTGACAGTTGCTATTATAAACTTATTATTTTTAATTATTCATCATTCAGATCACACAATTGTGTTTTTTAATGTAAAATATTGAATATATGTACCGACACAGTTAATACAAACATATTATTATTTAAAGAATATTCGATTACAAAAATTAAACAAGTAATATAATACACTAACATAACTGGTTATGGCAAACAATTTTTCATATTTCTTTTTTAAATTGGAAAATATTGTCTAATGCAGTAATTTATGTTGGAATTAGACTTTATAGTTGGACGGCCCGGTACATGAGAGATTTCTGTGTGGTTTATTTTTACCTTGTTGGCTATGTTACTTGATAGTGTTCTACATCAAATCATATAATTTATCAATCGAAACATGTATTGTATAAAACTTTATAAGTAACCAAAACTGCACCTCCACGCTATTGTGATCCCAATACCACCAGGGGAATGGACCTGTATTTATTCTTAACTGCAAGTGTATTTATTTGTGTACCTACCTACTTATATTTTCACGAATGTAATTGGCTTAATTAACTATAAGAAAATCGCTATATTATGAGCAAAATCTCTTGTAAACTATTATTTTTAACGTAAAATAAAGAGCTTTTGATTTGATCGTGTGTATGTTACATCGTGAAAAGTTTTTGTTTTCTGTAGAAAGACTTCTTGAAAGAAAAAAAAAACTTTGATTCCTTCACTAATTCTAACGGAAACTGACGGCTCTTATTATGTGCATGATATATTTTCTTTAAACTTGAATATATTTTCTATGGTGTAAGTATTATGACGTCCAAACTTCTATATTATTACTCATAAGTTCTTAATCTGTGGGTTACCAGAACGCAGATGAATTCCATAAATTTGTTGATAATAATAATAATATATGGATAATTTGTATGGCGCCGTTTTGCGCCGAAGGGCGCTGTATAAATCTTAATTTCTAGTTAATATTAATTCCTAGTTTATATAAATTTATTTTACGTATTTTGAAAAAAAATAACACTAACCACTATCTGTTTCCTTTTGTTGTTGCAGAGATCCCCAAGGTGATCCAGGCTGTGCAGGCCATGGAGGCTGTCGAGGCGCCGCCTGCCCGCGGTAAGTAAGTGCACCCCATTCATCATTCACTACAACCCTTCACTGCTTTCTTCCAACTACTGACAACCCCTGTGAACTCCAACAGGAAACTTTAAGTAGATACGGCGAGTGATATAACAAACGTCATTTCTTTTTTTATAAGTATATCTGAAAGCTGCTCTCCGACACGAGTTATCGGTAACTCGGGAACCTCCGACCGACCAATCTTTTCACGATAAATAGCTCCAAGTAATGAGGAACTGGTTTATCTTTTCTGAAGCGCTGCTACCCCGAGCTTACCAATAATATACCGACCCCACTGGTCGATTTATCTTCAGAACTAGTCTGGCAAACGTAGGCCAATAAGATAATAGAACGTTTTACTTACTCTACGGGGATCTATAGATTTATTTTAGTCGTAATGTTTTTCATTTATTGGAATTCCTTATTCATTTTACAAAATATTGGTTGGAAATGCTTTCAGATATCTCGTGATCGTCCCGAGAGCCCCTCGACACGTCATTAAACCTTTATCGATATCCTTGGTATTGCACTAGCACCAGCACCAGCACCAGTATGCATTCATTTTTATATGAAAACCTTATTACGAGTATTTTCAACTTACAGTTCCAGTTTCTGCAAAGATGACGGTTAAAAATTGTTATATCACAGCATTATCACACGAAACCTTCTTATTTGATTTGCTTCCATTCTTTCATGTCTTTTCGTTGTTATCCAATTTTTGTTTATGTTTACGTAGATTCAAATTACTTTATATCCCTTTTTAACACTTCGAGTTAGCACCCATTTTCATCATCACACCTAATAACATCAGCACCGTCGTGGCTACTTAATAAATAATAAAATAGATGAACATAATTAAAAGTTCAATATGTATATGGTATCTACATTATCACATTGGGCGAGAGACCTAATCTTGAATTCATTTGGGACGTTTATTCCCAACACTCTTTAGTCGTTCTGCAGCTGTTTTCATATAGGTTTCAAATAAGGTTTGTTTATCACACTCGTATATGAAAAGAATAAAATCGTTTCTTACCTTGTGTTTGTCTGAGTTATTAGCACGTAAAGAAATAAAATTGGAATAACTAAAACAAAAATACTATTTACGTATGCGGTTTTACGAAAACACATTCAAAGCTTGTAATGACTTTAGTTATGTTTAGCGACCAAACTAGATAGCGGGATTTACAAAGCTACCTCTATCGTCAATATTATTCTTCCCCATATATTTGGCTTCACAACATTCTCTAATCTTCTGCCAAATTTGAAATACTTTTTACAGTTTTTGCAATCAAAAATATCAACAATAATACATTGCTAGCGTCCGTTAAACGGCGGAAAGTCTCGGAAAGTTTTCGCAATAGTAGGTCTGAGATGAGATACCTGAGACGTATGTGCGGTAAAACCATGTATGACCGTATTAAGAATGTGGATATCCGGAAAGAATGCAAGGCCGATGTGAGCGTAATGAATAAGATCAAGAAAGGGACGCTTAGATGGTTTGGGCATGTAGAGCGAATGAACGAAGAAAGGAGAGTGTGAAAAGAATATAAATGATCCAAAAGTTAATGAAAGAAGAAGTCGAGGACGCCCGAGGAAGACATGGCACGGTCAAGTAAAACAAATACTTGAGTTGGGTCTTGTAAAGAGTCAGAATAACAGAATAAGAGCGAGACGATGTATGAATGTGAATGAAACAAGGAGTGTGTGCCAAGAGAGAGTTATATGGCCGTCCGTCTTCTCTGCCTGGCCCTGCGGGGAAACAGCGTGATAGTTAGTTAGTTAGGTTTTAACTATTTATTTATTTAGTAAATAGATTAGTATAAATCGCCATGGGTAGGCACCGAGCCAAGTGACAAGCTGCGCCCTGTTTATATGTTACCGGAATCCCGCCTATTATCTTGCGTGAAAAACCGTATTAAATTACTTTAGTTGTGACTCTAGTAATTATTCTTCCGATTCAAACAATTATTTCGAAGTTTTTTACGCAAAAAGTGTTGTTAAGATATTTTTAATCAAACTGATCAATGGAAAAAGGTGGGGTTCCATGATTTAGATGGATTATGAGGATTTTTTTTTCAGATTGTGTTTCATAAATATTTATTTTAGACGTTAAAAATTGCGTGGTTTCCATGTTTTTTTTTTCTAAATAATCGCGTAAATCGGAAAATGTCACGTTTCTTCCCTATTATCAGAAAATTTCATTGTATCAGCATTCAGGGGTGAATTAATTTCTCATTTTGACAGATTTTATACAGCCTAATTAAAATCTACCCCTTGCATCGTTTTGATGACGAAATATGACATCAATTAACCGCCCAAGGGCAATCATAAAACATGCAAATAAAGCCTCATATTTCTCGTGATTGAGAGGAAACAAAAAATTAATCTTTTAAACGTTGTCGTCTGAATTAAAAGAAAAAAAGTAATATTAATTTGATTTTTTTAAATTATTTTTTATTAGAAACCGTAATGAATAGAATCAAGAAAGGGACGCTTAGATGGTTTGGGCATGTAGAGCGAATGAACTTGAGGACGTCCGAGAAAGACATGGCACGGTCAAGTAAAACAAATACTTGAGTTGGGTCATGTGAAGAGTCGGAATAACAGAATAAGAGTGAGACGATGTATGAATGTGAATGAAGCAAGGAGTGTGTGCCAAGACAGAGTTATATGGTGGTCTGTCATCTCTGCCTACTCCTGCGGGGAAACGGCGTGATGGTTAGTTGGTTAGTTTTTTTCTTAGAAACCGTATCACGGAATCCAAAAGAAAAATGCAGTAAAATTACTCATTTTTGAAACTGCAAAGGAAGGGTGAAGGCTCGAATCTTGCAAATGTCAAGCGGGTCTCTAAAAGAAGAGATCTTGAAGTATTCGTTATGGCTTCGACTTGTGTGTACACAGAATTATTAGTTTTTTAAAGAAAGACGAACATTTTCGGTTTACTTATATAATAACTTGACATTATTTGAGTTTTCTCTACTGCTTAAATAATTACATATATATATATATATATATTGATTGTACAATTATGGAGGGTATAGCTTGCAGATGATTAAACCCGTGACGCCTCGGTGCGAACTCACAGCTTTGAGCCATAAGGATAGAGTCTGATAGAAGAGTTATAAAAACGTATTATATGATTACATAATAATGGCATTATTAACTCGCTCAATAAACTAGCACACACTGAAGATCCCGCCCCCGACTTCACTTCTTCGCAGCGATACGGGTGTATTATTAATATTTAAAATAATATTTTGAAAGCTTGAAAGACTAAAAACCGCCATATTAAAGTATGTATATTATGTTTGGAAGCTATTTACTCATGTGGTAATATTTAATTATTCAAAGGCAAACCTGGTGTCTTCTACACTAAGGTATGCCGCCCTTTAATCTAAATAAAATGTTGATATGCCGCCCCCGCCCCATGCGTTAATAGTGGAAACATCACAATGATTAATGTGAGGGCGGTTCTGTCTGGCAGCTTCAGGCCTCAAGTCATGTGGACTGTTGCGAGCAGCGGAGAAGCCTTCTTCGTCAACCTCCGAGTTACGCCGTAAAATAATACTAGTTTATTGCCACCCTATCTACTACTACTACCTATATAAACTGACACATCTCTCAGACGCCGAACAAATTCTCCGATTATTTCAATGATATATTATATTGCTTATGTAATCAAGTTATACAATAATATGTTACGAGCGAGCGAACAGAAGCGTCGTATGGATGTTACCTACATTCTATGTGACCTGAGGTACCCCTCGGAATTCTAAACTCTGCAGTTTATCTTCGTTATCATTTATATTTTAATGATAAAACATATTCATTTTACTGTATCTGTGTTACAGACAGTTATATATTAACGATGGAAATATATTTAATGAAAAAACTGTAAAATTATACCATTATTTGAACGCTAGAATGCCAGATGATTCTATCCAGCTACGAGTATATGCGCATGCACGCTGTAATTTTTAAACATATAATTTCACCGGTTAAAAATGTCACCAAACTGCATTTTTCAAATATTTTAAATTGATAAATGTTTATAATAATACTGAAAAGCATAAAAATATTTATTAAAAAATGCGGAAAACAAGTAATTGAGAATCGTTGAAAAACTTTTGCCGATTTATATTCATGGAATGTAATAATATTCTAAAAAGTTACTCCCGCAAAAACGATTTTAGAGGATTTAAGAATAACTAAAAATGTGGTATTATTAAATCATTAAAACGGAATTTTAACCACGGATTAACACTTTCAAAATTAGAAACGATTTTAGAGGCTTCAGAGTGTCACTTGTATGATTTTGATGTGCATTGCACATAAGTTAACGGTAAGTCTTCGGAGGCCTCTGGTGGGATGCTCACTGCACAAAAGACACTGAAACGCCGCGGCCGCCTTGGTAGGGTAGTGGTCAACATTATTTAAATATTAACTTTGTATCCGGGAGGTGAAGTTTATTTTGAATTACTTATTATTTTCCGCTTATTATGGTGGTAGGAGTTTTTTTATATTGTCAGGTTATTCGTAACCGGGAATATCTGTCTTTCTTTTTAATTTAAAAAAAATTAAAGGTTTTTTATTCACAAAATGTCAGTAACAGTCGGTATATTCTGCCCAGGAGAATTTTAAATCCGAAAAGGAGTTTTTTAAATATTAAGAAAGCTTCCAAGAATAATGGAAGTCACGGCTCCCGGTGGGGCGGTGTGTCGAGTGCTTAATTCATTTTGCGGCCCCGGGGGAGGGGAGGGGGGGAGTCAAGAACACAACTTCCATATCTTATTCTACGTCTTACACCAAGTTGAAGAAGGACTTTTTTTTTGTAATTCTACATACATACTCGTACTTGGGAGTTGGGCACGGGACAACTATGTTTGCGATTCTCACGATGGGACTACCCCTCTGCTATCGCAAGTAGGCTGTCACCAGGAATATGCTACTCCCGAGGGCACTTACTTCGGGAGATGATTCTAGACAGTGCATTCTTCGATCGGAGGCTGGCTCTCGTCGAGGCGTCTTCACCGTACATAAGATTCACGACATTCGGGATATTCCTGTGTCGCAGGAGTTGCAAAGTTGGTTACACACGTGGTATGGTGGGTGGTACGGTGGAGTACAGAGAGAACGAAAGCTGTACTATAAGTAGCGTCGAAATGGTGCAGCAGGCATTTGGCGCGTCTTTCCGAATTCCGGTAAAAACAGCCTTTTTAGCTATAGAATTCTTCAAAGTCGAACTTAAAAATGTGATTTTCGAAGAAAAACAAACATTGTACTGAATGTAAAGTAGGTACCTACATATCGAGCATAATAATAAGATCCAAGTTCAAATTGAATAAGTTGATCAAGTCGGTACCTGCCCAGACGTTCCGTTTAATTTCGCGAACACAAATAATTTAAAAAGTTTTCCATCTTATTCAATTTCCTCCCGCCGAAATGCTTTCTGCGGACAAAGGCCATGCCCAGGGAAGGTTTGCATACATCTTGCATCAGTATTGCCAGTAATTGGTTTTGGAATCCGAATGCTGGGGAACTTTGAAACGTACCGACTAAGGTGAAAAGAAAGAGAGGGGGAAGTTTCGAAAACTTGACTCATATCCGCGCTATCAGGCGTTTTAACGGATTTACCTTTTTATTTATCACTAGATTTACTAATTTATTAATTTTTAATATATATTTTTTTTGATCTCATCAATAGTTTTTAAGGTGTCTACGTTTATCAAAGTGAACTAAATAAAAAGGCTACCACATTCATTAGATAATTAAAAGTGTGGTTTGACAAAAACTTGTTAAAGTTAAACTCAAAAAAATACCAAATATTCTGTATCCAAAAACCTTACGAAAAATTCATAAACACTAACACTGTACCAAACAATCAACACCAGTACACCACCCCTGTGATTTGATACGTACGAGTACCTGCTAACATTGAGAGCGAACAATTAGTACTTTGGCATTAAAGGAGAGCAATGCGTTACCATAAATGGTCACCACAAATAACTCTTCTCAAAAATAGCGTACATGGCTGTTTGAGACATAATTTGACCTACTTTGGTTTTTGTAAATCCATAATTGAATGTGGCAGTATAGGAAATGAACGCTCTTCCAAAATTCACACACAGTCTCCTTTACATTCCATACAGATTGCAATCTTATCCAAAATAATCTTTAAAAAGTCAAGTTTGGTATTTTTCACGAGAAGCTACTAAATGTGCCTGTTTGTTTTAGTAAGAATGTAAAGTTTTGCATTTCATTCTACTTGACTGTGAAGTCAGATTGCTTTGATTTATACGCGTAAAAACATCTACTTTGACAAATCCGCCATAAATTCACAACAATTATTAACAAAACACAAACATAAGTCCGTATTCCTTCCATTACATGGAGCAGGAAACAAACAAACATATTCTTGCTTTATATCAAATGATTTTCTGCCCGACTAACTTCCAACAACCCGACCCTTACCCGACCTCCACAAATGATTACGGTGGATTAATTTTAATGCGGTTTCGATCGAACCCTCCCTTAGTTACTGCAAGTTGGATTCTTTTCCCTTCGCCTTCTCGTTCCTCCTACACTCTGTTCTGTGTTCATCTCGCGCTGCTGATTCGCGATCAAATGAATCGACGAATCGAGAAATTATCTGAAAAGATGTGAGAACTTTTCCGCAAATTAAAACAATATTCCTTTGAATTATTTTAATGGAAGCGTCGATTCAAATTCAGAAAAAAATTACATTATAAGTAAATATTTGGCGCAAAAAACATCCCTATCAGTTTAATTCCATATCTGGGAAGAACTGACTTGGATTTGTATCAATTTTTAGACTGTAAAACCTTTGAAGCAGTTTAATGTAAAAGTAAAGTACCTATATAAAAACATGTTTCCGTGCTTTTATCTTTCATTTATTTTTCTTCCCTTTCTACATCGATTGAAACGATGGCCAAGAACACCTTTGAAGGGTGAAAGCTAGAAACAAGAAAAAAACTCACATTTTCGAGAAAAAAAATGTAGTGTAATTTTTAGTAATATTAAATAATCGAATAAAATGATCTCCTAATCTCTGATTTTGGCGCTTACTAAACTCTCAATACATTTCCTAGGACCTAGACCTAGACCTAGACCTAGGGGGTGCTATTTCTCCAAAGAGCGACAGTCTGCTAATAATCTCAATTGTTTGGACATACTGTTTTCGGTACAAAATAATGTCGTTTTCTTGATCAGTAAATATTGCTAAAAATAAACAGCTCACCCCTACTCCCCGAGTTATTTATTAAGATTTGATATAAATAAAATTAGTATTTTTAAAACGGTACAGTCTTTGAAGCTTCAGAATGAGACAAAACAAATCCCAGAAGTCAGGGTTTATCTTATAAAACTAATACAAGTTAACTTTTTAATTAATGCCATAATTCCTAAGAGAATGTTATAAATTGATATCTATTATACGAATGCACATGTTTGTAAATCTGTAGCTTCTATCAGCCATCGGGTCGTAACCATAGACAAATTGGCTATCGATAGAAAGGTGACGTAATCTTTGATTCGGAAGTCGTTAGCTGGTGTTTTTTTCTATAAAATAAACGCATTCAGCCTGAGACGGTCTTTCCTTCGCCGGATATAGAATCACGTGGGTACCCGCAACTTAATGGGACCAGATATCCGTTGGCAATCAGACACTATGCAAAAGACTGAAAAGACTGCAAAAGACTAAAAGAGTTTGACGGCCTCCATGGTCGAGTGGTAAGACGCTCGACTACGAATCCAAACCCGACGTGCGGCAATAACTTGTATTTAATTAATAATAATAATATTTTTATTTTATTTTAAATTTATTATACATGACAAACTTTTAAATTTAATGCATATAAGAAATAAGATTTAATTTTTTACAAAATAATAACAAATTAAAGTACCATATAGATACGCAAGAAAAATAATATTTCAGGCAGTGGTGATGATCAGGTCAATGAGGAGAAACTCTTTCAAGAATCAATACGATTTCACTTCTGAATCTCTCCTTACTGACATGAAATAAGTCGATATCGGAAGAGATTTTGTTCAGGAGCAAAATACTTCTCCCCACCGGCAGAACCATTGGCAGGTTGGTCCTACAGGCAGGAAGATAGAATAATCTATGAAGACGTGTCATAATACATTTAATTCATATTAAAATAATAAAAAAAAAAAAGTATACTTGCGGCACGTTTCAGAGTGGTAGATACTCTAAGTATCACCCTGGTGAAAGACCACCATTAAGAATCGAAACGTTGCTTGAAATAGCTTTAGTTGTGTTTGGTGACCAGATCTGAATAGCCAGGTACTTCCCAACCTTTTTTTTCCCAATCTCCTTCCCCTCCCCACTAAAAATATATCGAATTATTATGAACGAGCTTTGACGGAACAAAAAATATATTCTCTCACAAAGGGATGTAAAAAAATATTCTCTGATTTAATAAAACAAATATATAACTTTATTCCACTTTTATTTTATGACTGGACCGGTTTCAGCCTATGACGGCCATCTTCAGACTAGTACATGTCGTTGTTAACCTACGGCTTATATACTATTTTTGGGGATGTCAGGGGTAGTAAACAATGATTTTACTTTAATTATATTCATCAGTATTGTTGCATGATTTTAATAGTTACAGGGTAAAAGTTACTTTTAATTTATTGGTATTATTTTTTTTATATATCTATCTGGAATATTTATTTATTTTATTTAATATTTAAGATGGGTTACAGTTGCGTTTCTATAAATATGAATTGACAGTGTATTTATATAATGAAAGGTTGGTGAATACTGATTGTTAATGAGTTTACTTTAGATTTTCCCATCTTAATTGTGATGTCCAGATGTACAACATAATTTTCTAATTATTGGGTTACTCCCAGCATTATGGTATAATTAGTTTTATGATTCTATTCATTATGCACTGTTAGAGTAGATTACTTCTATTATTATATAATTTCTCGGTATCAAGGAATTTTTAAGTGCTATGCACTTGTATAATAACTTACATTTATTGTTATTACCTATTGATTGTTTGGAATTTTTAAGTGCATTTACATTATGATATGTTTTTAGTTAGAAATATACATTACTACATTGGATCGGATGATGAAATTATAATGGATATAATAGCGGAGACTTAGCAAATGATTCAAGTTGTTTATTCATGACAAATTGTGGGTCAACTTTTTTAGTTAGACGGGTTATTTCCATTGATTCTAGTCTGTCTAATTTTTGTCCTTTCACGCATGAAACCGGTCCAGTCATAAAATAAAAGTGGAATAAAGTTATATATTTGTTTTATTAAATCATTAAAATGGAATTCCACCACGAATTAACAGTTTCAAAATTAGAAATAATAAAATATTCTCTGTTTGACTCTGTTAGGGCTTGATTTACACAGCCTCAATCAGACGGTAAACAATATTTTTAGTAATAGACCAACGAGCTTTTTAGTTGAAATTTACAGTTTTATTAAAAAAAAAACGGATATATTGAAGAGTGGGTCGATAGAAGACTTTAATTAAAACAAAACTTGTTGAGTTTGCAGCCTTGTTACCCATTAAGCATATATCTGTGTAGCTTCAGCAGGGAAAACTCTTGAACGGTGAGCCCAGGAGTCATTAGATTTGTCTAAATGACGCCATATTGTGTTTGTTACACAATTTGTTTCAATTGTTTAATTAAAAAAAAAATTGAGACTTGTTTTATTTTACTTGTTTATGCTGTAGGGCGAAGGTGGGTAGAAAGTATAGCTGGTGTTTTCCGCTGTGGTACCGTGCCTTATATTTCCACCAAAATGTTAAACTTTAATTTTGAAACGAGAAAAATGAAAAGGCTTATCTGTGACGCGTACAAAATATTCCGTGAATATTTGGAGGATAAATTCCCCGAAAGAGAAAACGTCGCTACAAAATGGCCGAAAGAAAAGTAACATTTCTTCTCCGGTGTGAGATTGGCCGCGGCCATCTGTCAGCTATTTTATTAAGTTCTGGAAAAAGCTCTGGAAAACAAAGGACATCAACGTGAATGATTGCCGAGGAAAATGAGGGGAAGATGTACTGATGACTGGAGGAGGTTGGAGCTGCAGCTGAAAGTGGAGAGGCTCAAACCTCAAACGTGTATTTTCTTTGAGCCTCTCGTATTCTCGTGTCAGGGGCGGACGGCACTTCTGGCTGCGGGCAACTTTGGGCCCAATCGCCGAACAAATTGACCAGCCATAGAAATAATTACATTAAGTTTTAACTATTTATTGATTTATCAACGTTATAAATAGATAAGCAGTATCACAAAACCTAGACTCGCAGAGTGAATATCAATTTCAATTGATTTTACATAAAAACGAATCATAAATAGATCGCTGGGTGGCATTAGTACATCTAAAATTGTCTCGGTGTTATTATATCTGACAATTATTATTTTCCCTATTGCTTAAACCAAATTCCCTTTAAATTACCTAACCAAAAGTTCGTGTGAAAGTCTAAATATAGAAATTGTTACATTATACCCAGTATTAGTGGTTATGTTTTAGCCAATTTCCGTAACCCCGTTCGTGGTTATGAGTATATATTTGTTTGTAACACAGGTGCGAGTATTTTTAAGTAAAACGCATTGCACACGCATAAAAATTATAGTAGTGGGCGCATCAAAGCTACTACTTCTGCAACAAATTATCACAACTTAAGAGTATTTAGCGCGAGGCTTCTTAAAAAATGATTGATAAAATATTATCACAAATGAATAAAAACAATGCGCGAAGAATACATCTCCCTTTCGGCCCTTTCCAAAAGATGGTGAGTAGGTACTTACGTTAGGTGCCTGCCCACAAATTGAATAATAATGATATTATTTGACGAGTTTCGGCTGTTTGTTTGTTGGGGCCCGTCAAGAGCGCTGCCGAGGCGGAAACAATAGAGCACCGTTTAATTATGGACCGCTGTAATTTCTCGCGGGTGAAACGGAATTGTTTTAAACGGTTTCCATTTGATAAATTGTAATAATATCCTTCCTTTCAGAGGCGGTTCATTTAGTTCTGAAATGTCGTTGTTTTTGAAGCTCTTTAATTTAGCGAATAGCTTTTCTGTTAACTTGCTTTTCTCTAGAAGACAGATTCTAAACCGAGGTTTGTCTCTAAAACATATCGTGTTATAATGAAATTGGTTTACATAGAACCAGCACTTCAACTATTCTCATTATTCAAAGGCTCGGAGTTAAGACCAAGTTTCTCTATAACTTATATTAAAAAACCCACTTTGTATGTAATTAAAATGATATTCTCTGCCTTGTTCTCTTCCAGCTCCGGTCATATCACGAGAACAATCGGAATTTGTAAAAGAATGAGCGACTACTTCAGACACAGCCCCTAAAGTTTGGTTACGGTCTGCGGGAGGGTGCTTTATTTCCTCTCGGGATTGGGATTCTCCTCAATCAGAAACACTTGTAGAATTATTTTACAACTTAACTTTAAAGACTTCCAGGGTAGATAAACGCACGCAATCTCACGTAAATTTTCCAATTCTCCGTCCCATAAACCTTCAACTCTTAGCAATTGTTTCAACTTCCAAAAGGAGCGAATATTCTCGGCGATACGTCTTGCTTCGATGCCTTATTCGCCCTTCAGCCACCCTCCGCCCGCCACCCGCCGCCCAACTTCTGCGACTATTAACTTGGGAGGCAATTCACCAAAGCATAATACATAGTTACAACCTGAATGATCGCTTAGCATCGAATGAAAATGGTTTTTAATAAATGTTTGAATGCACAGCGTTACAAAAATAGGTATACAATAATATATAAATAACTGTACAACGGGAATGTTTCCCCCCCCAAATGCCAAACAAATTATTGACAATAGTTATCGAACGAACGTGGCATTCTCGCCGGATACCTGATATCGCCGGGAGATTGATGGCGGAGATATAAATGTTGGCAAACGAAGATTTATCTTGTTTCGCGACGTAACCTTTATACGACATTAACACAAATAAACTCTTAACTGAACACGCGAAAAGAACCAGACTTAGGAAACATTTGTTGCATATATTATGAAACCATATCCCTACAAAACTGGTCATGTTAGTATTAGCAGTAATATTGTGTACAGAGTATGTATTTATTGAGCGGATGATTGCGTGAGAGAGCGAAATAAAACACTGCATTTGTAGAAACAAGACGAGAAACCTTGAATATATAAAAAGGAAATCCGAATGAATGAAACAGAAAAATCTATTATTATTATTAGTATTAATAAGCTAAGCCGTCTTCTGCACACAATTCGCTTGATCACCGTGTGGGGCGCCAATGCCTGCTAAAACACGGGTAATTTTTGCGCATGCGTAAATAAGTTTGAAATTTTTTTTTCGATTACGCTACTTCACGATTCACTTACTATGTCCCTTTTGATGTGTGTGTCAAAACTAACGTAGTACATATTAATAGTTTGTTATCCCGCTTCAACTAATCAGTCGATATAGTTAAAGCAATAAAAAGGACGTAAGATACTCTCGGTATTGCCTTGGTGATCTCGCCATTCTGAAGCGTTATGTTGCTTTTATTGGTTTTAGCAATGTTTTCTGACCAGATCCGAATCGAACCAGGTACTTTCCAACCTTCCTCTTCCTCATCTCTACCCCCTTCTAACTGCCTTCAGTCTCACAAATTCCCTGAAATAGGGATGCCATAGTTTCAGTAGCTTCGGGCAATTTGGATTCCTGCGCAGTATCAATTTCAAAAGAAAATCAGTTGTGAAATAATTCAGCGAGACAACAATTGAAAATGTAAATGGCATCATTGGAGCAACTCCACCTTTATTAGGATTATTTCAAGTTGGTAGCTGTCAGGTCCATCTATCTCTTCCTCCGTTCATGATTCTGACAATTTATAAAATGAAGCTACATTAATATTTAAATGAGTTAAATACCCCCCGGGGTCCTTGCACAGACTTCTAGCACTTGTCGATGACATCAATTTAAATTGTTTGAACTTGAATGAGCTGAAACATGCTGCAAGTAATAAATCGCGAGAACACCCCGCCGTACCACCATCACCCCGAGCCACTCGGATCAACATTCAAATTCGTTCCGCGCACCCCTTCTGTAAATCCGCTTTTGTTCCGAGAACCAATTTTCCGGAAGGTTAATTTCTCCAAGAACTGCACGGGCCAGGGCTCTAGGGCTCCAGGGCTGGACGTAGTGCGGCATACGAGACCTCTTCCTTATTTTTATCTCACGATGCGTGAGTCGCAACAGAGCCCTCAACGCCAGGACCATATTAAATCTAATGCCCGAATTAACATATTTATCGTCGCTGGAAAGGAGGCGAGGCTTTGGCCAAAAATGACTTAAATATGCAGTTTTGACCAGTTTTTTTTTCTGCATCGAATGCTTTGACTCTCGTTTGATTCTGAATACTTTCGTGGCGCTTCAGTTATCTAAAATGTATTTACCATTTAGGAGAAGGCTTGACTCAAGCGACACAAGTTTGGGACTCTTTCAGCCTTTTGTCGCTTCAAGTAACTCAGTAAGAACAGTGAGATCGTTGAGTTACCTAAGTCAATTGTTTTTTCGTAAAATCCAACCAGGTACTGAAAACTTATGAATTTTATTGTAAAACAAACAAAAAATAAAGTGCTCCGGTTTAAACTTCCCGAAATGGCGCTGGCCTTTTGCCTTTCCGGCGACGATATACGAGTACACATACTTAGGTTTATTTTGAAAGAATCAACACTTAAATGTAGTTCTTCAATCAGTGTATATTCCCGTTTATGGCACTGTGCTTGTTTCGATATTTGTGATAAAAAAAAACAGCATACTGATGTTTAAAATCCACCGAATGTTATTTGGTTTACGCCACCAACTCGCTTGTTTTGTTCCTAGTTGTATCATATGCTCGTCTTCTTCCACACCCCCACCAACTCATACCGACATGTTTGTGCGTATCCCTAGTAAGTGAAGATGTAATAAGTCAGAAATAATATCTCCGGCGGCACAGTCTGAGCAAACAACGAGCCCCTCCACGCGCGGCGATTGCGGAAACCTTCAGATAAATACTTTTCCTCGGGGCATGTCGGGCCATTGCTGTCATCTCTATTATTTGCTTCTCCCAAAGGATAATTCGATATTCTTTTGAGTCGTCAGCGATCGCCGCCAGGGGCGCTAGTGACAGATTATAGAAGCCATAGACAATGGAATATGCCCATTATAATAGAGAATACCTACAATATTTCTATATCTACGGCGGAGATGTGTGGAAGGCTACCCCCCGGGAGCGGGTGCAAGGCGGGGAAGACTTACCCGTGTTGATTGTGATGAGAAAGGCTCATATTTGTTTGGCGGATTAGGTGTGATGCGAGAAAGATGTTTGTATATTCGTACTGGAAATGAAATGTCTTTGTTTGTTTTGTTTTGTTGTATTGTTGTTGTTATTTTTAATTAATTTGCCGATTATTTTTCAGATCAATGCGGAAAGTGTCGCGCTGGAACAAAAAGACTGAACCTCAACAAGTATTGCAACAGAGATTACGGTAAGTTGAAACAACTAGGCAACACTCCCAGAGTCGTAGCGTAGTTTCCGGCTCCGGTGTGCGCGATGCAGGCAGGTTGTTAATTACGCATTCTGTTTCAGCAATAATGGGCAAGATCGTGGGCCGAATCACGAGCGCCGGGGGGCAGTGGCGGGGGCGGCGGGGGCTCCCGGCGGCGGCACGGAGGCGGCGGGGGCGGGGGGCGGGCTGGGCGCGCGCCACCCTGGCCGTGCAGGCGGTGTACCGCCGGGCCGAGGGTTCCCGCCTGCGCAGGGGGCCCGCCGGCCTCTTCGTCAGCAGGGAGGATCTCGCATGCGGCTGTCCGAGGATCAAGCCGAACAAGTCAGTACCCTTCTAACGTGTCGCTCTTGCCTTCAATGCCGGCCTCCCTCTAAGCCCTCGTTTGCTTGTTTCAGATCGTACCTTATCCTGGGTATCGAGGATGAAGGGGAGCTAACCGTGGGGCCGGGGACCATCGTCATCGAGTGGAAGGACGAGTGGCACCGGCGCATGCGCAGACTACAGCGCCGGGCGCGCCACTGCAAGTAGACGGGCCCCACACGGACAGGTTCATCCGGGTCGTCCGGTTGGGCACGCCTTACACCTACACACCTACACACCTCAACGACCGGCCCTAAACACAATATGAAGTGTATTTAATTGTGTATCTGAGAGATTTATACATCGATAGTAACACATCATGAGCTCTCGTTGAATGGGCAGTGCGCATGGACAGGGAATACACTTTAGGCTTCGTCTAAACCAGCAGAAGTATAACCAATCCAGCGTGTAGTGGCATTAGGTTCTCCGCTGATGTCCGCCGATGTCTTGTTGTTTTTATGTTTGCAATAGTATAATATATGCGCCGCGATCCCTGGGGGTCAATGAGAAGCTGTCCACTCCGTTTGGCCGTAACTCTCTAGTCACATCACGTCACGTAATTGCAGATTGTTTTCCATGTATGGCTTAAAGAATACTCTATATATATAAAGAAGGTTGTATCTCTTCATCCGCCTATATTATAGTATTGCTTCCTACGTTTCAAACATGACTGTTGATTCCCATTGAACGCCTTTAAAATAAACGTTTTGCCATTATAGTGTGTATGTAGTCTTGTGTACCAGCCAGAGGGCCGTTGTGTATGCTTTCTTGTATTTATTGTAGATTGTATCGTGTTCCATACTTCCCACTGTATAAAGGATGTTTATTTATTTAAAGTTTTAAGTAATGTACGAATCTGATGATGTTTTATCGATGTGTTAGAGAGGAAACTACATCGGCATGAATGTATATTTTGTGATATTTATTTGTTAAAGAGATTAAAATAAATGTCTTTCCCTTTTCCAGAATTAAAAAAAAGAGATTTGTCAGTTTTTACAAATGTTTATATTCGGTTTATCTCTGATGTCCTCTTTAAGCACAAACGTCTCTATTTTGCTTAAAATTGAATGTGACCCTAGTTTAAACATCATATCATATTACCAAACTCAAACACAAACATGTGTCACGTGTTATATGATAATAATTTAATTTTTCTTAACATGTGGTTTATCCCAAAAGTGTACAGTATTATTAGTAATAATCAGTTTTATTTTAAGTAAATACCTATGTGTCATATATTATTATGTTTCGTTCAAAAAAGCCAAGTTTTATTTAAAATGTCATCATTTGGAAACACAAATCAATTAAGTGACGCTTTTTAATAAACAAAAAATGAGAAAACAGATCAATATTTCGAGAAAAGCGATCAAAAATGTATGATTTAGTGATGTGTATGATTTATTTTTACCTACTTAAGATTTTGCCATAAATTTATATATAGGCTATATATATATATAAAAGTAATGAAGTCAATAACTTAACTAAAACATATTTAAAAAATAAAAATGCATTTTTTTCTTCAAAAGGGTAACTAAAAACCTGTTTTATTATTTATATAAATAAGAAATAAGATGATTTTAACAGTTAATTTTATTTTCAATTTTTTCATAATTTATTCTCAGTTATTGGATTCGAATGGAATATTTTCCTCTGTAAAATATTGTTTTTAGAATTAAACATTTGAAGTTAGAGAAATAATTTTTAGATAACTCTATTTAAGGCATGATGCACCTCTATTATTATATAATAACGCTTTTGTGTAAAATAATAATATTTAAAATAAACCATTTCACCTTCGATGTTGAATGAAAACCATAATGTTTGATTAGGCAGTGTGTTCTTTGTATTATTAGTAAATCATTAAAACACTCAGTTGTACTAGTACTAGTACTCGCGAAGAAGATTATTTCCTTAATAATGAAACGTAACATTTAATCGAAGTAGAACAATCTGTAGACCTAGCGATTCCGAGGCGAGACGAGATGGCTTGGTGGTTCAAGTTGGTTCAAGGAGATGTCGATTCCCGCCTAGTGCACACATGATAGGTACTCGCTTCTAGTAGAGATGCGTTTAGTTTGTATTTGTAAATTTATAACATTTGATGCGTTTAATATAGTAAGTTCAATTTTCTATCATTGTAATATGTATTGTGAAGTTGCAGATATATTAAAACACTTAATTCAGTTGACTGTTGCGTTTTCATTTAGTGCCCTGTTCCTATGTTCCCAATGTGTAGGTGCCAACCTGATATTACCAACTTTACCATCTTTCGGAGCTTCCTTCCCCGACTCCGTGTTGCGTGAATATACCAAGAGAAGTAAGTGCACTTTTACAGAAATATCGTGATTCATTGTTCTCACAACCCGAGCCCCGAGCCTCGTGCCGCGGGGCTCCTGCAAATAGACAACACATTTCAATTACGCTCGGACCCCAGGCCCCGAGCCCCAGGCCCTGAGCCCCCAGCCCCGGGCCCTGAGCCCCCGGCGCTAATGTGCATTTGTCTGAAGTCTGTTTCGTTACCGCACGATGGTCCTGCTGCTGAGAGCTTCGCAAGCTCGTGAAGCTCGTCCCGTGTTAGTCTGTCTGTTACTCGCGTGCTTTGTGAGAAGTAAAAAGTTACACAGGAGTTATCGGTGGTGCGCATTTATGGGGGAGAAGAAACTTCTACACGGAATTACTTTTACTGGAATATTGCAAAAAATAAAGCCAAATAAACTGCATTTTTATTGTTCCTGTCAAGTAAGTATTGCATGCAAATCTCAAGCATTCTGGCTTCGATTGATTGGTAAAACCATCTCTTAAAATCATTTTTCATTTCCTTCTGAGATGGCGCTACTATAGTATGCAGACCACAGTTTATGTTTGTATATTCTTGGGCTGTCGCTCTAAGGGATTTTAGTGGTACTTCAATTGAAAGGTTCACTGTGAAGGTTCATTTAAAAACTAGCAGTTCTTGAAGCATTAACAAAACGTTTAAGTTTTTCCCAACGCTAATATACACTAGGGATGGTTGACATCCGAAATTGGGTGTAACTGCGGTTCCAGTTACCGGTGACTGGCAAGGATCCGGCTATTTAACCAGTTATTTTTCGAAACGGTTCCTGATGCCAGAAAAGTTTTACGAAGAAGATTTTTATATTATAAAGAAATGATTCTTCGCCGCCAGAAAAAAATAATGTCATGGGGGGGGGATTGCTAGCGATTTCCAGAAAACGAAAAGAACTGCAACTGTGGAACCGGTTCCTTCTGAAAAAGACCTTTCCTTGAAAGTATTTAATGGGTATTCACCTTTTTTTGCCAAATAAAGAAACCGGTTCCGCGGAGAAATAATATCGACGGTTCCAGTGACCGGCTTGGAATTGGTTCCTTTTAACCGGGACAAGAATATCGACCATCTCTACATCTTACGCTTTCTTCATGAGCTGTCTGAAGAGAGGCATAGATAAGGAGACATTATAGATGATTCAGACATCGAAAATGAATTTGAAGATAAATCGATGGAACAACAGTCTGATGAAAGCGAAGTGCTATGGAATATGCTATGGACATAACAGCTGGTTCTAAATTATATGAAGATTGTACGTTTTTCATTTGTAAAGATTTAGAAACTATTTGGTGCAGCAAACCAGTAGCATCACAGGACCTAAGAATATAATAAAAGTTTTCCCAGGTCCTAAACAAGCAGCTAGGGACACTGCTACTGAGATGGGTACATTTTTTGTTCAATTTGATTATATTTTTCAAAACATTTGACACAGTTGCATTCTTGTAGTTTTGATGCGAATCAAATGTAGTTTTTCTTCCTTTTTATAGAACATTATACCGTACGTGGTTGCTCTACTTTTGACATCCACAACATGTTTATAAGGTCCATTGAAACTAACAGCATTCAAATATGTAATACTAACTTATATTTGACTTCAAAAGATAAATGCACAGGTTAGCCTTTTAAAAATGCCAATATTTTGCAACAACATACTGGAATTCTGATACCAGGCCTTTCAAGACAAAAGTCACTACAGCTTTCAGATATCGCAATATAAATGTTTGAAATAAATTTTATTTGAAGTTTACCTGTTATTATGCATTTTAATATAACTTTAAAGTGCATATTAAATAAACTTTTAAAACGTACATATCTGATTTTACCTATGAAGGTATGATATGAATCCTAACACACAAATGCGGTATCTCTAAACTTTATTCAAATTGAAATAATCTTAAATATTATGGGCTCCTAGTCCCTGAGATTGAAATGTAAGAACTTTATTTTATAGTCTTTATATTTACATGTAACGACATATTTTGTTGAGTAGACCAAACTAACTCATTAAGCTTCTTTGATGTATGTGCTCCTGGTCCCTGACAAATGTGAGGAAAAAAAATAGTCTTTGTATTTACATGTAACGACATCTATTGTTGAGTAGACGAAACTAATTGATTAATCTTCTTTAAATGTATGTGCTCCTGATCCTGAAATGTAAGATGTACTCGTATGTACATGTAACGTTTTGGTGTATTTTTTTCTCCTCACAGAAAACTTGCAGGTCTTGTGATCCGAAATCTGACCGGAGTGTTTTTTTGCCACTGCTTTGGCTGTTATTTCGTAACAGGTGTTTTGAATTCTCTTGAATGACGAAATCTCCAATTATACGGCAAAAAGGTGGAGATAAGAGAATACCAATCGCCAATCCCTAGATACTTTTTTGTATTTTTTTCTGTCAATGATATATTTTTTTAATAATCACCATTATTGTAAAACTAAACTTTTGGATCCGGTTCCTGGTGCCAGAAAAGTTCCACGAAGAAGATTTTTATATTATAAAGAAAGGATTCCTCGCCGCCAAATTCATGTAGGGGTTTTTTAGCGAAATTCTGAAGAAAGGAACTGGAACCAGTTACAAGTACAAAATAAGAAGGAAAAAAGATTTTTTTTAAATAACTAAGCAAAATTTATGAAAAAAATCATCAATTTTATGGACAAATACGAGCCTTGGGGTCAGAAATTAAATACCATTTTTTGTGACTTTATGGAACCGAATGAAACGAACCTTTGGAATTCTGTTAAGAATGATGAACTAATTACGATTATAAAAAAATCACCAAAAGTAACATTTGTTGAAAAAATACCACTTAGCGGGCAAAATGCGAGCCTTGGGGTCGGAAATTAGATGCCGTTTTCTCAGGCTCTATATGGAACCGAATGAAACGAACCTTTGGTATTCTGTTAAGAATGATAAACCAATGAAGATTAAATTAAAAAATCTCCCAAAAGTAACATTTGTTTTGATAAATACCATTTTGCGGGCAAAATGCGAGGCTTGGGGTCGGAAATTAAGATGCTGTTTTCTCAGGCTCTATGGAACTGAATGAAACAAACCTTTGGTATTCTGTTAAGAATGGTGAACTAATGACTATTAAATGAAAAACACCTCCGAAAGTAACATTTGTTGAAAAAATACCACTTTGCGGGCAAAATGCGACCCTTGAGGTCGGAAATTAGATGCCGTTTTCTCTGGCTCTTTGGAACCGAATCTTTGGAATCCTGTTAAGAATGATAATGTCGTAATGAAGATTAAATTTTAAAATCCCCCAAAAGTAACATTTGTTGAAAAAAATCCACTTTGCGGGCAAAATGCGAGCCATGGTGTCGGAAATTAAGATGCCGTTTTCTCAGGCTCTAAGGAACCGAATGAAACGAACCTTTGGTGTTCTGTTAAGAATGATGAACTTATGACGATTACATGAAAAACACCTCCGAAAGTAACATTTGTTGAAAAAATACCACTTTGCGGGCAAATTGCGAGCCTTGGGGTCGAAAATTAGATGCCCATTTCTCAGGCTCTATGAAACCGAATGAAACGAACATTTGGTATTGTGTTAAGAATGATGAACTAATGAAGATTACTTTTGAAAAATCTCCCAAAAGTAACATTTGTTGAAAAAATACCACTTTGCGGGCAAAATGAGAGCCTTGAGGTCTGAAATTAGACACCCTTTTCTCAGGCTCATTGGTACCGAATGAAGTGAACCTTTGGAATTTTGTTATGAATAATATAGATTAAAGACAAATAAATGCAAGCCTTGCGTTGCATAATTATCGCCATCTTCCCAAGCTCACGCTAGCGCTGTCTGAAGTAAAAACAATTAGCGTTTTCCGAATGAAAGGACACGTGTTTTTTTTAAATTCAAACTTGCATATTATAATAAATTGCATTATGAACATGAGATTAGTTTAAAAAATATTATAGTTGTAGAAAATGAAGAATAAAAAAACAAAACAAAAACGTTGACGTGCGTCACATATTCGAAAATGATTTGCAAGTAGCTAAATGTTAATATATCCTAACTTTAAAAGTATATCAGTGTAAAAAAATAATATTTAAGCTGCTTCATATTGAAAAAAAATCTTCAGCTCTATTTAATTATTTAATTCAACTAAATTTGCGCAAATTTCTCTCTCATTTGCGCTGCTTGTAAAATATGTATATATATATGTATAATTTTTTTTTTATATATATATATATTTTAACACCCGGTGTAAATTTTTGTTCGAACAGAAGATAGGTACCAATTCGTATCTAGTACCGGCAAATTGCGGATTCGACTGTCGTCCCTGAATAGTATTGTTTTTCCATTAAGGCAGCTACACATCTTCAGTTTTATCGGTGCGACAGACTGTACAGTTAAATCGCATTGCCGTTGTGTCTACACGCGCTTAGTTAAAACATAAGCCTGCGGGATCAAGCTGTATGGTTCGAGCTGTGTAGGTAGAACTTCATCTGATTTTGATGATGGTATCGACGGACGACGTTTTAGCAGTGGTCGAATTGCTGTGTTTTGAAAAACAAACAGCGTAAAAAAGGTGGAATATGGTGTAAATATTAGTTACTGCAAAAATAATTTATTCACACGTTAATTTGTTGAATGAATTGAAAATGACTCCAAAAGATTAGCATAAGTATTTACGAATGGGCGAGAGTACATACCTATACCTCACTGCACTAGTACCTGTGATTGAAAAGCAACTAAATGCGAAACGCTGAAATGATCCACCATGAAAGGTTAACAGCAATTTCGCGTTTTCTGGCAACCGGAAGAAGCTACGAAAACCTCAAGTTTTCCACAATAAGGCGCTTATATACATTATACTAGAATCATTATAAATTTATCAAGGAATCTCATATAAGCTGCTTCCCTTTTAGTTCGATGGTGATCGATCTTTGGTTTTTACTTTCTAAATACATGGTTCGTCGTAATAAATTTCAATGCATTCTTCCAACCATTCGCGGTGACTTCAGTGATGAGATGAGATAAGATATATTTGCGTTCGATGAGACGACGAGACTGGCCAACTGACAGAACTGCGCAGTTAACTGGTACAGACACGCAGTTTTAACTGCGCAGTTATTATGCACAGTATTATCTAATCAAATTTCGAATTGACTTCAGTTCGACTGTACAGTTCAAAAACTGCGCAGTTTTTGTCATACACACATGGCGCTGGCCTCGTGAAAAACACTGTAATAAAGTACTATCAGCGCTTTAGCATTTGGCCGCCAGGAGCAGACTGCTCCGATTTCGCCTGCACAAGACCGGCCCTGATTACACCCGGACATTTCTCATTCGGTGAATTTATGGGCTTTCATTTATAGTTTCCTATTTATTCTAAACATAACTTTCTCGTTTTCGTTAATCTGCCTATCTGCCGTTGAAAATTAAGGCCGAATAATTATATGTCGTAGATAATATGTAATTAGCAATAAGATGGAGCCAAGGAATTAAGATTTGTACAGCCCGCTTGAGATGATTTCCCGCAAAAACGGTGCTATACAAATTATCCAAATATTATAATTATTATAAAATAGGTTTATACGAGAGGGTCATGGCCTCCGAAATGCAGAGGTTACGAGGTACGCATTGGAAGTCCAAGTGGAGCCGATTGAGTATAGACTCATTCAAGGCGCGGCACTAACGAAATTGGTAGAAATCGCGCACTCCTTGAGCTGGTGGGGATAAGGTTAAAATTTCCACAGAAATTTGCTGCATCCCTTTTAAAAAGGTTCGTAAGTAGGACATACTACACATCAAAGCATTTTTACAGACCAGATAACTATTTTTTCAAGACATGACAAGATATAAACAAAAATTGCTCAATTGAAATTTAGATTAGTTCAACTTGTGGGAATAATAATTCGTAGTTCATGGAATCCCGAAAAAATACATGCCTTAATGAAAGTAATAATTATTTTGTGTTAGCTATAAGAAATAGGAAAACCCTAAAAGCAAACCCTTCGTATCATGTTATATTATTTAATCGACAGTCAGGACCTCGAAATCTGTTCGCCATAAAACTTGTTCACACAAACTAAAACACGCGTGAGAAAACGTACTGCGCCGTTGACAGTTTGAAGTGATAATGACGTGTGAATTATATGATCCATCCACAAAACATCTAAAGTACTTAACCGCCCACGCATCTACGCATGCGTTTTATTAAAATATAAATGTGAACCACATTCCGTCACGTTTTGTCCGTGTTAAATCATAAACAGCCCCCGTTAATATGGTAAATATTTAACTTAAAACGCGGAGAACTGGGACGAAATGTAGATGACAATGCGTGCTTTTCAAAGGTGCAACCCATTAAATGCTTTAAAAATATATACCCATTAAATGTTCAAACATCACGTTCAAGAATCAATAAATAGAATGTCCATGAACGTGCATTGTATTCACAGAAATAAAACAATCCCGATATTAAAAATCGTGTGTCTATTTTTAACATCGGTTTTAAAAATAAATACGAATCTGAAAACGTATTTTGATTCGCCGGTTCGATTTAGAATATCTGGTGCAGGGTGCAGGTAGGTCCGTCCCTGAGCCAAACGGCGCCTGGTGCAGGTTAAATTTTTGGCGCCCTTTGTCAAAATCTAAATTTAAACACCAACATTTTCTAAAATCTTTATTTATATGTCTAATAAAATAGCTTACTGTGTGTAATTGTAATAATATTTATTTTATTATTATCTTCGCTATAGCGAAGATATCTATTATTACAATTATAACCCTTTGTCAGTACAGGATATGCAAGTTATCATAACAACCGACAAACAAAATAGCCTAGCGTCTAAAGCCCTTTGCGATTCTGATAAATACAACAACCGGAAAGAAATACGATTAGAACGACACGCCAACTGTAGGAGCAGACAGCTTGCCGTAGGTTCCTGGAATGCGCGCTCCCTTAACAATAAACTAGAGGCAGTGGACGATGTCTTCCGCGACCAAAAACTACATATCCTCACTCTTACAGAAACTTGGCACGAGAACAGTGAATCGTATTCAATCAAGAGACTCCAAGCCTTAGGGTATGTGATGCTCGAGGAAGCCCGACCTAGAACCGCGGAACACTCAAATAATACCTCTCACGTTAATCACGGAGGTGTCGCGATAATTGCCCGACAAGGTTTGCGGCTAGCCAAAGTGGCAATAGGTTCATTTAGTACGTTCGAGTATATTGGATGCAGGGTCTCTTCTGCAGGAACTTCGTTCACGCTGTGTACCTTGTACCGACCTGGCTCGAAACCAATCTGCGTCCAATTTTATCATGAGTTCTCTCGCTTTTTAGAATGCGCAGTCGGACTCTCCGACACTCTTATTATAACAGGTGACATAAATATTCTTCTCGAGCGCGTGGCATCACCAAACACCGTCAAGTTCTTAGATCTATTAGACAGTTTCGGCTGCTCCCAATGGGTCGATGGGCCAACTCACGATGCTGGTGGGACATTAGATTTGCTAGTTTCAAAGAACAATGGCCCGCCGCTTTTAGTAGAAATACGTGATATAGGACTGTCAGATCATCGACTTGTTTGCACGGATATTGATTTTAACCCGCCTAAAGTACCATATAGGACAATTATATCGAGGGAATGGCGTCAATTTAACTTTAACGATTTTCTGGAAGAGCTGCAGACCTCTCTATTATGTACACCCAGTATTTTGGAAACAAAAACGCCAATAAAACTTGTCGGAACATATAATTCAACACTATCATCTCTGTTAAATAAATATGCCCCGATCACGCCAAAAAACACGTAAAGTTCGAAAGTCAGATGGCTGGTTTGACGATGAATGCCGAAACCAGAAGAGACTCATGCGGAAACTAGAGAGATCATATAGAAAAAACTCTGCGGTAACCTCAAGGGACGAGTGGATCCATTCCCAAAAAGAATATATGAGAAAAATAAACGCTAAAAGATCTGAATTTTGGAACGAAAAGATTGACTCCCGAAAGCGAACTAATCCACAACGCCTCTGGAACTCAGTAAAGACTGTAATTGCTGAAGTCACTATGCCAACTAAGACAGATATTACCCCGGATGCCTTCTCAAAGTTTTTTCAAGAAAAAATCGAATCCATTCGTGCCTCTACTTCTAACGCCCCTCCGCCAATATTCACTCTTAATTCCAAAGAAAATTTATCTTCTTTTAAACTCACAACGCTGGAAGAAGTAGGAAAATTGATTTCACATTCGCCAAATAAGCAGTGTAGTCTTGATCCTATACCGACATGGCTATTCAAAAAATGTTCCGTTGTTTTAGCTCCGTTCCTGGTTCACGTTTTTAATAAGTCTCTCAGCACAGGTGACTTCCCAGAATCACTTAAGTCAGCCGTAGTTACTCCAATATTAAAAAAACCGCAACTTGATGTCGATAATTTAGGTAATTATCGACCCGTCTCAAATCTGCCTTTTATATCAAAAATTCTGGAAAAAATTGTAGCTGCCCAAATAACCAGCCACTTGAATTCAAACAAATTGTTCACGAATCGCCAATCCGCATACAGAAGGTTTCATTCAACGGAAACCGGACTACTTCGTATGCTGTCAGACATAACTCTTGCCATAGAGTCGGGTAAGCTAGCACTTATTTCACTCTTAGACATGAGCGCTACTTTTGACACGATTGATCACGACTTTCTCATCGAAAGATTAGAAGCAACATTTGGTTTGACTTCCGAAATCAAAAATTGGCTGGTATCCTATCTAAATAATCGCTTACAAGCCGTGAAGGTTGGAAATAAGCAGTCTGTTTTCGCAACACTTTCTTCAGGAGTACCTCAAGGATCCGTTCTGGGTCCACTTCTTTTCATTCTCTTCACAAATGATGTCGCAAAAATTATCGAATCATTTGGTCTATTAACACATTGCTATGCTGACGACCAACAAGTTTATTTTTTCTGCACTCCAAACGAATCGGACAGTCTAAAAATGCGTATCGCCGAATGTCTAGAGGCAATAACTCTTTGATGTCTTCAAATAAGCTGAAGCTTAATCCTTCTAAAACTGAATTTCTCTGGGTGGCCACAAACAGACGTCAACATTTCATAGATAATTCGCCAATATCTATTTCCGGTAGCGACATAGTTCCGAAAACAGCCGTAAAACTTCTTGGTGTTAATCTGGATTCGGACCTTTCGCTAAAAATTCAAATAAATCGAACTGTAAGTACCAGTTTTTTTCATCTGAGACAACTCAAGTCTGTCAAAAGAAATCTCCCGATAGAAGCAACTAAACTACTAATCAATTCGTTTGTAGTCTCACGGCTCGACTACTGTAACGGTATTTACGCCAGCCTTCCTAAATACCAAACTAATAAACTCCAATCAGTTTTTAATGCTGCAGCAAGGCTTATCACGAATATACGTATCTAAATATTCGCATATTTCAGAGCACCTTCGGAACCTTCACTGGCTCAAGTGCACTGAAAGAATCCAGTACAAGTTGTGCTGGATGGTGTTTAAATCCCTTAACGAAATGGCTCCACTGTACATCACCGAACTATGCGTTCCAAAAAATATTCTTCTAAAGCAGTCGACTCTTAGATCGGCAACGCCATCGGCTATCGGAAGGCTTATAGAACCTAAACGCAATCCAAATACTAAGTTTGGAGATCGCGCTGGAGTTTCGGGGCCGAAGGCTTGGAATGAACTCCCTCCCGGAACTAAGATGTATAACGAGCCCAACAGAATTTCGGTCCAAACTGAAAACTTACCTTTTCAGACTCTCATATCCTTAAATTCATTAAAAGAATCTCAACATAATCTGTCTCTCGACGAATCACCTTTAGATATGCAAATTTTAACCAAATCCTGTATAACAAATTCAGAAAGTCCATTCTTTTAGTTTCGCTCCCATGCCCTAAATCGGAAAAAAAAAAAAAATATATATAAATATATATTATAATAATAATTAAATAATAATCATAATTTTAAGTTCATAATTGTGTCTATCTGATGGGACCTGCCAGGTAAGTATGTTCCTGTATATTTTCTTATTTAAGCTAGGAATTAGTATGTAACGATAGAAAGTAAGATCTGTACAGCGCCCTTGAGGTGATTTTTCACAAAAACGGCGCTATACAAATCGTCCAAATATTATTATTATATTACAATTATATATATATTCCATGTGGATCCATGAGCATTATACACAAAAATCATCATTTTTATACAAATTTCATCACTGTTAACCACTTGTTTTTGGCAGGCTCCACACAGCATCCCCAAATATGACATAGGCCCTAAGGGAAATAATTACCTCCAGAGCCTCCTGTGTGGGGTTAATGTAAAAAAAAGGTGTACCTCTGAAAATAAGTAAATATAAACCAGCAGATCCATGTTAAAAGTGTAAATGTTTTGTTCTGTTAAATTTGAAGAGTTTTTCACCTCGACAACCTCCGGTTGGAGCGGACTGCTCCAATTGCGCCTGCACAGGACCGGCCCTGGGTGCAGGGGGCACGATTAATAATAATAATACGTTTCGGCAGTAGTGACTAGCGACAGTAACGACAGTGGACGCCAGTATTTGACTCGATCGCGCGTCACACTTTGTAGACTATATTGGATACATCTATTTAGGTATTAATTCAAAGTTTGGGAGAGGTGTATATTCTATGCCGAGAGGTGAAGCTTTTAGGACATCTTAAAGATTATTTGCAGTTTTTTTAAGTATTTCCGAATGAGTGTATGACGAATTAGAAATGCTAGCCATTAATGTTTATGCAACATCGCCTCAAAGGCGCTTACAAGGCAAGAAATTAATCAACAACTATGGCTTAAGTTACCATACAAATTCTGAAAACGCTCTACTTAGAATTAAATACGAAATTTTTGGTAACTAATTAATGATAATTACATAACCATTTTATTATTGGTCGTCTGGTCTGTGAAACATAAATATTTTTCAACATACGAGTATATGTTGGTATTTATTCACATGTAAAATTAAAAAAACATTGTCGCCGCAAAGCCGCCGGAGGTGCTATTAAGGTGCAGTAGCGGACATAAAAAAGATGAGTGCGCTGAGCTTGGGGTAAGAAATGATTAAATTAGTAGATAGTCATTAAATATTATTTTCTGCACAGATTTTGTGTAAAAATTGGTAGATAGGGCAGAGCTGAACTCAATTCAAAAGTAAAAAATAAAAATTTCAGTGAATGGTGGGGTTTTTTTAATTTCGATCGACAAATTAGTACATAATAATTCCTTTTTTCATAACATTTTTACACACCTTCCCAGTACTGTTTTTTTGTATGTGCAAAAGAGCAAAAACCTACTAATAAACAACCCTTCTATATTGGGCAGAGCTCAACAAAAACCGCTTGCAGGGCCTAGCTGAAAAAACCCACGATAGCGGGTTTTGATCTGCTAGTTTTATGTGATAATGTGTTTGTGTTTATGAAAAATGTGTCTTATTGTAGCCAGTGGCGGCTCGTGACTTTTTAGTGTGCTAGAGTGCTAAGATTGAAAAAAAACGTCATGATTGATGTTGTTGTGGCCGAAAATGAATTTAAAAAAATACATATGTAAATATATATTGTATGAAGATTTTCAAGATTTTTCAGTTTGGGGGGGTCATTGACCCACCAAAACTGAAAAATCTTCATACAAAATATGTATTTTTTTTAATAAAATAAAAATCATTTTCGTCTACAACAACATCAAAAACGTCGTATTTTTCAATCTCAGCACTCTAGCAACCTAAAAAGTCACGAGCCGCCCCTGATTGTAGCTATTCTGGGAAAACCAGTAATTATTTTTTACTCAAAATAGTAACATGGTTACATATTTATGTTCAATTATAAATATAAACAAATATATCAGCAAATAATTACACTTTACTATAAGTATATGTTTTCCCAGAGTAGCTATTTATATTTGGAGAAATGTTTTTTTTTCTCTCTCATGTTACTAAAAAAAGTTAAATAAAGAAATATGGAGATGTTCTTCTAGTTTTATTGTATTTTTATAAGAATGAATAAATGTTCTTTGAATAAAAATTAAGTCCTATGAGGTTTTCCTACAAATACATTGAGTAATGTGACCGGTTAGTAGCTAAGTGGACAAACGGGTTGGATTCCAAACCGAGCGTCGTGGGTTCAATTTCTCTGCTAGTAGTAGTACTAACTCCTCCATAATTGCACAAGTAACAATTTCCACTTATTATGATGGCAGTAGGAATTTTTTAAAAATATTGTCAGGTTATTTGTAAACCGGGAATGTTTGTTTTTCCTTTGAATTTTTTTTTTATGCTTTAAAAATCAGAAAATGTTTTTTGCTTTCACCACTTACATAAAAAAAAAAACAGTACTCCATGGCCGAGTTAAAAATCATTACGGGAAAAGCAAAGGCCATGAATACAATGGTTATCCAATGGTTAATTTAACATAACTTTCAGTTAATCCAAACATCAATATTGTCATTAAACTATAAATCAAACATCAAATATCATATGATAACGGTTGAAGAATTGGCCCCGTAGAAATAATCCTAACATACTTTGCTCATCTAAATTACAAAGCTTATAAAATTACAACTATGATTCTAATCAATGTATTACACTTCAGCAGTTTTTTGTAAAAGGGCCTTTTTTTATTAAAACTAGATACATTCGTGAACATGAAATGATTTTTAACCCTTTCAATGCGTGGTAACATTAAAATGTTACGAAAAGGAAACCATATAAAAAACAAAGAACAAAATAATGTTAAGAATTATTTGCATTGCGGTGTCAATTGAACATCCAACCTCACCAGCAACACCAAATGCGTGGACTATTAATCTACGAAGACTGTCCTGAGTCCTCAAGTACACGTACATATATTAAATTATTATTACTATCAACATAAACACCATTCAATAAGTTTATTTCTAGTTGTTCATTTTACCGAAAGGTGAATAACATATTTTTATGAACATTACATATTTGGAATTTATTTTGCAAATTAATAATATCCTATCAAATTTTAAACAACAATAAATGTAATCATACAATACTAACAATAATAATGGCAACAAATAACATAATTATAATAGTCCAGTAGCCTGAAACAAAGAAAAAATACAATTATAAATTGAACATATGAAGGGATATTAGAGTAGCTGGAGGTCATAAGGTTCACTCGTGCCAGTGACCAGTAACCACCAACATTTTTCACCTCATCATAAAATTGTTATTTATTGAATAAAAACAAAGTCTTTTATCAAAATAAGAATTAATTACATAGTCATTATAATATGAATTTGATAAGAAATAATAAAGAGAACAGCGGGTCTGTATTTGTAGGTACATTCAAATCCGTGCGCAACTAAACATTGCACGGTTCTGCTCCATACAAGCACAACAAGGTGTCCCAAATGGTCAGTTTGGGAATTTAGTTTGAAATAGGCCAAATCCATGCAGTGCCAGGAGCAAGGGATCGAACAGGATAACAATAGTATTTATGCATTGTAAACCCAACCACAAGTCACGAGAAACTAATTTCTCATGGGGTATTTTGTAGTATACACCTTGTGAAGTAGTGTACATTTTTTGTAGTTGGTTATTTTTTTTTCACAAATCTGATGCTTAGTAAGTGATCATCTTTTGTTTGTTATTTTTAACTTGAGCTGATATGGGTGTTGCGTAGTGATAATTTATTTTTTTGGATTATCTTCGATCTATTAAAAATGAGTCAATGAAAGTATGTGTGAAAATTGTTAAAACATTGCTAACGTACCCTACACTTACTTCATGTATTTTTTAAAATTCAATGCTCAGTGAACTACCAGAAATTTTATGCACCAGCCGGACCTGTTACAGAATATATGTTAATGTATTAACACATTTCACAATCCTGGAAAAATCGCATTTTTTAAATTTTTATGTTATTCAATTTAATAATATGATAAAGACTTTTAAGAATCCTGTGCGACACTCCCTCTATGTCTATGTTCTATCTTGCACCCGGTAATCTATTGAAGAGACCCGCTAAAGCATAAGTTCTCAACGTGGGCGATAATGCCCCCTTGTGGGCGTTTGAGACTTTCAGGGGGGCAGTAGAAGACCCACAGAAAATTAGGGGGCGTTGGAAAAAATACTTCAGTTAATACAGTTCAGTTGCGAAGTTGAATTTCAAAGCCTACAAAGAAGTACATTTCAAGTACTTCAAACGAAGTTCGACATCAAAGAACTACTCCATTTTGCGGTAGCGCACACTTCAATTGAAGGTCAATGAGGAATTTTTGGTACTTTGGTAACTTCGATTTAAAAGAACCAGTTCCTAGCCGGTCACCGGAACGGTTGATATCCTTTGTTCGTTCCTTTCGTTTTTAAATCTCTACCAACTAGTACTTATTTTTTGGCGAGGAACCAGTTCCAGTTCTTTTCGATTTCAAATCTCTACTGACTAGTACTTTTTTTTGAAGAGGAACTTTTGTCGATTTGCTAGTGCTTTTCGAAAAAACACTAGGAACCGGTTCCAAAAAGAACTGGATAAATAACCAGTTCCTCGGTGGTCACCAGTAACGGGAACCGCAACACAACCAATTCTGATATCGACAATCTCTAATTTCAAATCTTTCATTGGCGAGTTCGACTTCAATTGAAGTGATCATTTTAAAGAACTAGCAGTTTGTGAAGCATTCATAAAACATTGAAGTTTTTCCCAACGCTAGTTTAAATGTAATCGTGGAAATAGCTGTTTCAGATTCGCGACAGATGGTAACTAAAAAAAAATGTGGGGGTCTAGAAAAAAAAAAATTCTCAAAGTGAGCGGTGGGCAAAAGAAGGTTGAGAATATATGCGCTAAAGGAATACATATATACAGAACTGAGAAACAAATATATGTACATTCTACTTAGTATGGAGTATTATGACTTGTGCTGTGAAATGTCTAAAAATATAGTAGTAATTTTTTTATTTAACAGTGTATTATAATAATTGAAACCAGCTCAAAGATGCCCTAGATTAATTATATTTTCCATTGGAAATCTCATTTTCATCCTTTAAATATTAGTTCATTAGAGTGTATTGTATATGTGTGACAGCGCACGGAAGTAGCAGAGTTGAACATCTGGGAAAATGGAAAAACCTGAGGTTGGTACAAAAGGGTCCTACACTACTAGGAACCTACGCCCTATGACTTACCACAAGTGGCATCCTTCCTATCCACTGATCTGATCTGCCCCGTCTCGTTCTGCATTCTGCCGTCAGTTCTGTCAATGTGGTCAGCCAAGTCGTCTATTATTTCTGTCAAAATAAAGGTAATATCTTATAATGATTTATGTTCGTTGAGACGGGAAGCCACATTGTGCATTCAGGAAATATAGTCAAATACCCTATGACAACCTTAGTAAACTTCAATAAAGGGACTGGGCTACTAAAGGAATAAGGTAAATATGGGAGATAGTGATAGATATACAATGGACTTAGCAGACCATTTCTGTATCATCAATATAATACTAATTTATTCAGAAACTACAATTAAAAAAATGTATTTACATTAGGGTAGCATAACTACATTTTAGAATACTTGGCAATTTATGGCAAAAAATTTCCATTGAATCATGGAATGCACAATACTTTCAGGGAAGTTTGGCCGCTAGTACGGAGGGTCGTTAAGTGGTAAAACCTTATATGTGGGAAAAATTAGGCAGTGTAAGTCTTCAGGTTTATGAGCAGTAAATATTACAGGATAAATGTGAAGTAGGTGCATTAAATGTTATAGTTTAACTTATTATTATGATTATAATAATACACAAACAAAACGATAAATATACAAGAAGGTACTGAATCAATTTTATTTTAACCCTTATGCCGCCAGAATGTAAACACCGTACTGAGAGTCTCACGCCGAGATATTTTAGCGTTTTTTATTTTGTCTGTTTATTTATTATTCTTAGCACTTACAGGGTATGATTTAATGCCAAAACAATTATACGTGTTTACGTTACACAACTAAAAACTCTACATATCATATCTTGATGAAGTGATGCATTATTTAAACGAATTAGTTATCATTGAAATATAAACAAACTCCAGCGCGTCGCCATTGTCTATCTCACTAATACATACAAACTAACTACAGTCAATTCATTACTCACATCAGTGATGTCAGGCCTCTGCAACGGCTCACTATTTCTCACGATACACTCACAATATTTTTGTTTATAAAGTGGATTATTTATTACACTATTTATTTAGTTTATTCACATATTAATAGTTTTTTTTTGAATGGTAGACTTTAAAACACGGATGAATACACAATGCCACATTACATTTGGAACACATATATCGTCATTTGCCTGCAAACCGGCTTTAGTTTTGTATTTGAGCAAACATGGCAGGCTCTGTATGGCTTGGATATTTTTAATGTTGCAGGTATTGGCTCAGGCATATGGTTTGATATTTCTTTTGAAACAAGACGTAATGGTGTATCATGATGTGACGAATGAGGAGACGGGTCGGCTTGAGATTTTGTGTGATGTTTTGCAATCAACTGTCTTATCACACACAATTGATAATCGGGGAAGCTCTTACCTGATCTTTTTATACTGTTGTATACAATAAATGAATTTAATAAATATAGATCAATTATTTGAAAAAAAAGTTTTTTGTACCATTTGATGGATTTTCGCAAACAACTTACTCCAGTCAACATCATGTCGGCCTTATCCACCAAGCCCATCTACTTATTGTAATCTTGAACGCAATCAGGCTTGTATATTGTTTGCCCAGTCCTAAAGTTAGTTTTTCCCGTTAGTCTCACCGTGTAAAGAGCTGAGCATGTATATTTCCCTCTTGTCGTGCCATTTTAGAGCCATCAATGGCCCGCAGTTCTTGGCCACCATTTCCCCCTTCTTAAGTTTGTCAAATTTCGGCATGTACTTCCTATTTTTTCGCACCGTTCCACAAGCATTAGGTTTTTTTTCATGGAGGTATTTGAATAACGTAGGACAGGTATACCAGTTATCTACATAAAGTTTATGGCCCTTGCCCAGGTAATCTCTGAGCAGAGTTGTCACAACAGCTCCCGAAGCCCCTATGCATTGCTCGTCAGTAACATCTGTTCCATCACCGCAATAAACAATAAAATCTAAAATATATCCCGTGAGTACATCGCATAAGACAAACATTTTGATCCCAAATCGGTGACGTTTAGAGGGAATGAATTGCTTAAAATTTAATCGACCTTTAAAAACAACCATACTCTCGTCGATACAAAGATTTTCAAATGGAGTAAAAGATTCTTTGAAAATCTTGCGAGTTGGTTTCACTAGCAATTGTGTTTTGTGTAATTTGTCACCAGGAATTTGTGTATCGGGGTCTGAAATATGTAACATGCTCAATATTAGTTGATATCGATTTCTGGGCATCGTTTTTACAAAAATTGCGCTCGTAAGAAGAGGATCTGTCGACCAATGTTCTTCTACAGAATGATGCTTGTTTCTCGTCATCAGCATTGTGATTGCAAAAAACAAATACATCTCACTTATTGAGGTGTCGACCCACTTACGAAGCCGTGATTGTTCGGTGATAACTTTTTTTTGTATTGTCGCGGCGTAATATTTGTTTGTTTGTGAAACAATTTCAGACATAATACTTATATTTAAAAAATGCTCAAAAAAATTTACTTCCTCCGAATTTTCCGATAAAAGAGGTGAAGAGTTTACTCCAGAGGGGAAATCATCGAAATCGTGAATAATCGGAACAAAATGATCTGATGTCCATGTATTCATGTGACAATCAGTCTGATTGGGCGTGCTGGGTTCGTTCGATAGTTCCTCATTAGATTCCAAAATATCATGAACTTGTTATTCACGGTGTACTCCTTCATTTATACTGCCAACTTCACTGGCCGAATTGCACTCATTTTCACTAAATTCCCAGTCGGAGTCAATATCGAGAAAATATTCTCTTATTTCTTCTTCACATAAGTTGCGTCGAGCCATGATAAGGGCGTATATAAAAAGTGTTGGGAAGAACGAAAAATGATCACACTATTTAGTTTTTAAGTACAAAAAATCTAATAAAAGTCGGATATACATAATTATTTTTTTGCACTTGGAACGCGGATAAACAATGTTATTATTTCAATTAAACTAATACTATCACGTTAATTCAAAGAATATATTCACCTTTGAAATATTAATAGTTATATAGCAAAAAATGAGATAATAACATTCGAACGAAGATTCGTTGCATATTCCGTACATACGCGAGCCGAAAGATACCACGTGACACACTAACACGGCTGGACGCGCGCGGGAATTACAAACAACTGAGCGGGGATATATTGTCCTCTTCACTTTAAGAAGATCTTTTATAACATAAACAAAATAATTTGACTTATCTTTTGAGAGATGTCGCTAGATAAAGGTCCAACATATTTTTTAAGCTTGAGTTTTGCGCCATCTATATGGTGTGAGGGAAAATATCGTAAGATGAATTTGAAATCACATATGCTTGCGCGTGGCAGTCGTGGCTCAGAATTCCGGATCACGTATGCTTGCGCATGGCAGTCTGAGGATTAATAAAATTTATCAAGTTCTTACCATTTTGCACAGAAACTTCGTTGCCAATATTTTCTGCAATATCCTTCTGCCTTGCAATTATTTTTGATAGTTCATCTAAACCCCTGTCTTGATCTGAAATAGATTTAAAAATAATGTACATATTAATCTTTAAAATGCTTGAAGATCGATGTATACCATTGCTGTATTCGATGAAATTGAATAGTGACTTTGATTGAAGCTGCTGTAATTAACTTCTATTTCAAAAATTATAACATAGCCACCGAGCAAAACCTGCTAGCAAAATTGCTGGGCAACAATGTAAGCACACACTCAGATTACATGCAAAAACAGAAAGGGCTTCTTTTGGGAATGATACTTTACTGACTGTAATGATAGCCGTCAGTCAACCGTTTTGAATTTTTCCAACTATATAGCATAAATATGATAAGTTCGTCTCCTGTGCATGGTTCGTTCAATCGCCGTGTGGGAAACTGCAACATTCGTACATTGATACGATGCACGAGAAAAATTATAAATGGTGATTTTCGCTCATACATAAAAAAGTTTGCAATTTAATTCCGATAACGCTACTGCACGATTTACTGACTATGTTCCTTTTGACATGTGTGTCAAGTATGCAAAAGCCGCCTTCAGGCTGTAAGCAGCGAAAACTCGCGGAAGGGGTTTTTATCTTTTAGTTACGTTATAATTACCCATCGCAGTTGTAAAAAAAGAGAGCAATTAAAATTTTAAGCATGACAATACCTAATGCTCATTCCAGTGTTACATGTATGTATATATAAATACCACATGAACATATAAGCAAGTAATTATAGTCTATTATACATATATTCCTCACCTTTAATCATTTGATACTGATTTCTTCTGATATCATGTGTGGAATGGTTTCCTTCTGAATCTAGAAGATCCTCATCGTCAGAGCCAGTGCCCCAGTTGGCTGAACTGACGTCTTTGATCTCTCGACCTGCAATAATAATTTGAATATACATAGAAAAAATAACTTACAGAGCTAGGAATTGGTTTGAATATCAAAAGATTAAGGCTTAGTCATTTGAACCGCCATCACATTTGAGCTCTTTGTCAGATCGGCTATCACTGCCATCTTTTACTAAATTACCTTTGGGCCCCGTCCTTCCGTAGCTGTCCCCGAAGAGCTCCTGTTTGTCCCGGTTCACGGCGGGGGCGGCGCGGGAGCCCGAGCCCTGCACCCCGCTGCTGAAGTCGCTCTGCAACTGCAGGCAGCGCGACTGCAGCACCTCCACCTGCCGCCACCTGCGCTCACTCTCCGCATCGGTGCTGGGAAACAACAAGCCGTGCTTATGTATGAATGGAGGAACATTTTAAAATTAAATCAACACTTCAAATCCAAATGTTTTAGTAGATTACAAGGAAATCGTATTGGTTAATGTCTCTCATGATTTTTCACAGGTAACCACTAGTTTTTAATAATAATTAATGAAGGAGGTATAAACCTTAAGATTTAGAGAACAGACTTTCTCACTAAGCATACTCCTATATGAATGTCAAATGGCAAAATCGAAAAGTTAGAAACTTATAGCGCCCTAAAATCAATGGCAAGCTGGATGGTTACCAGGGGACTTGGGCCTTATATTTATATCATATGAAAGATATATTTAAAAAATACATAAAATAATTATTTACTTTGTAAATTATTTGCGCATATTTTAAAAGTAAGAGTTAAAAGATAATACAATAACTTTCATAAGCGCCATTGGTCATATAAACATATTTAAAGAGGGATAATAAGAAGCTCTCTGCGGCAGGACCATAGGAATCAACGTCATGGATCAGCAAACTCACAGCCAACTTGTGCATTTTGCAAATTTTATACAGACATCATCAAAAGCGGGATGACAATGAGAAAATATTTACATCATTTGCTCCCTAGTTGTCTTCTCCAGTTGCTGGTTCAACTGTTTGATTTCTGTGCTGTATTGCTTCAGCCTCATACGAATATTGGCAGAGGAGCTCCCGTGCGTGGAGGACTTTCTACCCTCATTGCTCCAAATCACTAGCTGGGACTGGATATCTCTGTAGAGCTTCTCACATGCATCATGGGCCGCGATCCTAAAAAAAACATTCATCTTTTATAGAAGAAATAACTATTATAAATTAAATTTACATGTATTTGAATACCACATAAGAAGGAGTTTTGAAGTGGCGGGAAAACGAAATGATAAGTATTTTTTACCAGGGGTCATCGTCAAAATAAACTAACGCCATGTCAAAGCCGTCACAAAATAAGCACCAATATTATTATTTCAATGCAAAACAAATTAGTAATACAAAAAAATACAGTGACGTCGGTGACTAAGCTGTCAGCTGTCAAAGTTATCGAGTGTTGCCATCAAGAATAAAAGTATTATTATTTGAAGAAAATAGCCTTTACTGCACTCTGCAATAAGACTATGTTTCTGTTAAGTCGTTGATATCAGAACCATAGTGAAAAGTTGATTTTTTCTTTGTTTTTGTTCTAAAATCTAAAACTTGCATGATAATAAAAAAATTTATCTGGACAGAGTTAGAGCACCTATAAGAGATTTTTTTTTAGAAATGAGGTACATACTTTATTTGACCAATAGTTAAAATCTCAATACGTAACTTAATATATTGTGATCAATATTCATTTTTTTCTTAGAATAATATGAAAATATTCATATTATTGTAAATAGAAATTTCTCCAATCGCAGTAATGGCAAGGAAAAAATATTGATAATAGGGATGCTTGACATCTTGGCTTGATATAATATTATATAAAATGGGGTGTCACTGCGGCTCCAATTATATTACCAGAAACCAGCGAAAAATCAGCTACTTTTGAAACCGATTTCCGGTGGATAAAAGGTTCATCAGCAAAAAGTAGCCGAGACAGGAATATCCAACAATCTATTATTATTTCATATTAATTTGTTGCAAACTTGCGCTGATTATCAATTATAAAGCTAAAATAAAGTTAGATTTTTCGTCTGAAATTTTCAAACTGTATTACCAACACGTCAAAAATTAAGGATGGCTATCTGAGACCAGCGAGAAACCAGTTATTAATTTATGCAATTACTTTTAGAACTAATTTTCAACGGCAAGAAGGTTCATCTTTGAGATGAAAAAAAGGGGAATGGAAGGGGGAAAGGGGTCCTAGCGGATATTCTGAAAAACAAACTTGAACCGGTTTCTGCCGCTCACCTTTGATTTAAAAACGCCAGTTTCTCCCAAAGAACTATTTTTTTAATAGGAAGAGGGGTTGCCACAGTAATTCTGAAAAAAAAACCCGAAACTGGTTTTGGTTCGTCACGAAATTACAACGAAAAACCACTGGTTACTATCAAATATTTCCATTTTTATTGTACACAAATAGGAACCGCTTCTACAAATAACCGGGGAAAAAAGATCGATGGTTCCAGCGGATAAAGTAACCGGTACCAGATTATTTAGCATCTCTATTCCGGATTCCCAAATACGCCTAGCTAGCGTTGTAACCGCCCTGTGTTCTACCCTGTGTGCTACAAAGAACTACTTCACTTTGCGGCAGTTCACAGTTCACACATTTCTGAGTGTGCGAATACTTCACTTGAAGCAGAATATAAAGATGCAAAGAATTACTTCATTTTGCGGCAGTGCACACTTCAATTGAAGGTCGACTACAAAGATTTAACTGGTTCCTCCCCAATTCCATTTTTTGTCGATTTGCTAGTACTTTTTGATTTGAAATCTCTACCGACTAGTACGTACTTTTTTTGGAGAGGATTTTTGTCGATTTGCTAATGCTTTTTGAATTGAGATCTTTATCGACTAGTACTATTTTTTGGCGAGTTCTTTTCGATTTCAGTTCGACTTCAATCGAAGAGTTCATTTTAAAGATTTGAAGGAAGACTTCACAAAACTTTGAAGTTTTACCCATCGCTACGCCAAGCCATTACCATTAGTATTTATTAGCCAAAAAGCCAAAGCCAAACGCTACGTCCTATTGAAATTTCGCGCTTGACGTGGTTGGTGTGTTGTAAACAATGAAAAATGATTGCGTATCAACAACTTCAAAAGTTACTAAAGATGGTAATATATAATATAAAATAATAAAAATATAAAATACCTTGATTGTTATGTCACTACGGTTGCAGTTACCGGAGACCGACGAGGAACTGGTTATTTATCCATTTGGAACCGATTCTTAGTGGTGGGAAGGTTTATCGGTAAAAAGTAGCCGGAAAAGTAACGAACATCTCTACTGGCATCCATCATCAGCTCACAGCGCCACAGCATGTGTTCGGTCGATTGATTACTGTCATAACAACCATAGTTTGGGTGATGAGATAGAAAAAGAGACTAGGCAGCCTTCCCCTGAAATCTAAATGAATGAAGGCCCTTTCTATTCTGCTTTTAACTGACGAGAAGAAAAAAAACCCCATATGCTCTTTGACACATCCCATCGCAGTTGCCATTCTTGCAAAGTGTTTTTCATGCATCTCTTTCAGTAGTCCAGGAAGGGAAACAGTTTATATTAAAATCTGCCCGAGATATACAACAACATAATGTGGATTTGATGTCAGTGAAAAAAATTGTTATTGCAGATTTGTACACAATAACACAGCGACGGCGGGTAAAAAGTACTCGACATGGGGGGTAAAACAGTACTCAAAAAGACAAATTATAAAAAAACCTTATTTACATGTTATGTGTGATCAAAAATAGGTATAAAAATAGATATCCACTTATTTTTTAAAAATGTAAATGCACCTGAAAAAAGTAAATATAGTGTAATATTAAACACCAATACTTATTTTGATAATATTGATAATATGCACCCGTAAATAGATGTGATAGAAGATTAAATTTGATTGACTACTGCGTTTAGATATATTTAAAAAAAACCTACTTAACTGATTGTACAAGTTCCCTTCTATAAATAATTTTTGAAATGTTAAAAACTAGTTAAAGATAAATAAATACTTAAACCTTTCAACCCAATGGTGAGTGAATTGAATCCTCAAAACTTTTCAAATATAGAAAAAAAGCACTCACTACTTACTGTTGATTCTCCTCGACTGCTCAGCTAGGACCTATCTTTTGAAGATAAGGCATTAACTTATTAGCACTGATATTCCCATTAAAATAATTCACTTTCACTTTTATCACATAATATATAGTTACAGAAGCGTATCTGATTATTTTTTTTTTTAAACTACCACACGTTTTTATAATATATTTTGGAAAATGATTTATATACGAGTAGCTTGCAATTTTCGATTTAAATGAAAATGTTTTTTATTTATATTTATTTTCATTGTTTCAAAGTTTATTTTTGAAATTTAAAATGCCCGACAACTGAAATGCATAAACATAATTACATGGCAGAACTTTTTTTGTATAAAAAAATCGTTTTTAAATTTAAATAACAATTATGATTATTAAAAAAACTTATGAAAACACTTGTCAGAGGAAAATAATTCACCGAACTCTTTATCGACATTGTATTAAAACACAAAAATAATCCTATTTTAATTCACTTTAAAACGAAAATACTTCGCGATTTTCAGTATTTGTGATTTTTTCGATTGCGCATTTCAATAAAATATTGCAATAATTCTTTGATCAACTTTTAAAAGAAAATAAAATTTTAAAGACGCGACATTGTGACCGGTTTGGTCAAAAAAATATTGTAAACTAACCGTGGGTAAGACTCGCTGCGCGCTTCGTGGTAAACAGTTGACGCATGCGTATAAACTAAAAATAAGACTGACATCTATAGTTTTGAAAGTACATTTTTTCCCCGATTAATAGAGAAATCAGACCTTAGTAAATCAATTACGTATTTATTAATTTAATATTTTTTACGAATTTGCAATGATTTTTGATTATAGAATTAAAATAAAGTTTTTTTTACTGTCTAAAGTTTTCAAACTGTATTACTAACAAGTCGAAATCTAAAGATGTTTGATAGCTGACTGAGACTGGCAAGGAACATAAATCCTGTGGAGGGAAGATTCATCCGTACGATACAAAAAAAACCGGTTCCACCAAATATTTATATTTAATGGGTTTCCGGAGTCATTCTCGTCAAAAGAAAACGGAACCGATTTTCGTTTCATTACGAAGTTTCAACGGAAAACCACCGGTTACTCTCAAATATTAGCAAAAAAAGCACAAAAATAGGAACCGGTTCCAAAAATAACCTGCTCCTCGGAGAAAAAATAGCGTCGGTTCCAGTGACCGACAAGTCACCGGGACAGGAATATCGAACATCTCTAGAAGTTATTGTATTTCGCCATAGTATGTTTAAAAGCGTTCGATTTCATACAAACCAAAGTGCTTCGGATATTTGAAACAAAAACAAAGAAAGTAATTTCGTGCCTAATCAGATGATTGCGTCACACCAAATAGTGTAGGTTAGCGTTGTGACAGTTTTGAAAGAACTGTTTCAAAGAAGTACTTCTTTTGACAGCAGTCCCAACTTCATTCATTTTTCATTGAACAAATACTTCAATTGAAGTTGGTTAAGTTGGTACTTCCGATTGAACAATCTATGGCATCTACTTCGAACTTCAATTTTTCATTCATTCGAAAGACTGAAATATTGCATCATCCACAGTTCAATTGTTCATTCCCTTCTTCCTTCGATTTTAGTTCGAAGAATGAATGAAGCAATGAAGTATCTTTTTAGTTATCCGTTCCCTCGCATGTACCCGTGACAGTTTCTTATGATTTCTGTGCTTGTTTTGTCTATAGGACTATATAATCTCTACCTAAAATTATGGATGGCCGTTCAACGAGAAAGTGAAATATGGGCTTATTTTAAGGAAGTTGGGGTTTACCAGGCCAAATGCAACTTTTGTTCTAAAGTTATATCCATAAAGGGAGGCAATGCCTGTAATATGAATCGTCATTTGCGCAATATTCACTAGCGATGGGAAAAGCTTCACAGATTTGTGAATGCTTCACGAATTGATACTTCTTCAAAATGAACCTTTCACGATGAACCCTTCAATTGAAGTAACATATTAATCACAGCATTTCTCGTCGGGGGGGGGGTTGCTAGCGATAAATGTACCAAATAATAGTCACGTTTTTTTCTTAATAGTTTTATTCGGGACAGCTCTCCCAACCACATAACCCACTCCTCCATTATTGTATAACAAAAATTATACCGTGTAGAAAAACTACTTCTTTCTTTCTTCTATGTGTGTATTAATGAATTGTCTATTACTAGTTTCTTGTCTATTGTTTCTCGATGACAGCTGCCCATATGTTTGAGTTGGCGGTATCATGCCTTAAAAGGAATGATGTACAATAAGTATGCATAGCCTTACAGAGAATTTGCAAAAAGCAAATGTAGTAATTGCGAAATTTTCAGTTTCTGTAAGAGCGATGTGAACGTTTTTCAGGGCTTGAAGTACAATTTGAATATTTCTTACTGTACACAGTTTGACAGTTTGCTTGGCAATAGGGTGAATATTGCGCAAATGACGATTCATATTACAGGCATTGCCTCCCTTTATGGATATAACTTTAGAACAAAAGTTGCATTTGGCCTGGTAAACCCCAACTTCCTTAAAATAAGCCCATATTTCACTTTCTCGTTGAACGGCCATCCATAATTTTAGGTAGAGATTATATAGTCCTATAGACAAAACAAGCACAGAAATCATAAGAAACTGTCACGGGTACATGCGAGGGAACGGATAACTAAAAAGATACTTCATTGCTTCATTCATTCTTCGAACTAAAATCGAAGGAAGAAGGGAATGAACAATTGAACTGTGGATGATGCAATATTTCAGTCTTTCGAACGAATGAAAAATTGAAGTTCGAAGTAGATGCCATAGATTGTTCAATCGGAAGTACCAACTTAACCAACTTCAATTGAAGTATTTGTTCAATGAAAAATGAATGAAGTTGGGACTGCTGTCAAAAGAAGTACTTCTTTGAAACAGTTCTTTCAAAACTGTCACAACGCTAATATTCACCCTATTGCTAAGCAAACTGTCAAACTGTGTACAGTAAGAAATATTCAAATTGTACTTCAAGCCCTGAAAAACGTTCACATCGCTCTTACAGAAACTGAAAATTTCGCAATTACTACATTTGCTTTTTGCAAATTCTCTGTAAGGCTATGCATACTTATTGTACATCATTCCTTTTAAGGCATGATACCGCCAACGGCCAACAACTCAAACATATGGGCAGCTGTCATCGAGAAACAATAGACAAGAAACTAGTAATAGACAATTCATTAATACACACATAGAAGAAAGAAAGAAGTAGTTTTTCTACGGTATAATTTTTGTTATACAATAATGGAGGAGTGGGTTATGTGGTTGGGAGAGCTGTCCCGAATAAAACTATTAAGAAAAAAACGTGACTATTATTTGGTACATTTATCGCTAGCAACCCCCCCCCCGACGAAATGCTGTGATTAATATGTTACTTCAATTGAAGGGTTCATCGTGAAAGGTTCATTTTGAAGAAGTATCAATTCGTGAAGCATTCACAAATCTGTGAAGCTTTTCCCATCGCTAGTGTAGGTTTACGATGTTTTAAGTCGAGCCGCGAGAGGCGCTAGTGTAGCTAGTATTTTGACAAAGCTGTGCGTATTTACTTCTAGTTCGTATAGCAGCTCGTCATACGGAACAGTCTCTGCGTCACCATTGTATGAAAACATAAAAACAAAGTCGCAATAGCAATTTTGCTCTGCAAATACAAGTGAAATTTTCGTGCAAATTTTGAAGAAAATGAAGTTCCTGTACAAGGAAGAACACTCCTTCGAGAAGAGGAAGGCGGAGGGCGAGAAGATTCGCCGCAAATATCCCGATCGCGTCCCTGTCATTGTCGAGAAGGCTGCCAAGGCGCGATTGGGCGACCTTGATAAGAAGAAATACCTGGTTCCCTCCGACCTTACCGTGGGTCAGTTCTACTTCTTGATCCGCAAGCGAATCCACCTGAGGCCAGAAGATGCTTTGTTCTTCTTCGTAAACAACGTAATTCCTCCGACATCTGCCACCATGGGCTCCCTGTACCAGGAACATCACGACGAGGACTTCTTCCTGTACATTGCTTTCTCCGACGAGAATGTGTACGGAAACTAAGACTTCATTCAACCATCTCTATACCTGTCCTTTAGTGTATTTCTTATTGGTTGATACAATAATCTTCTTGCTTTCAAACCCAACAGATCTGACACAAGGTGTTTTTTGATGCACCTTGACTCTTTTTGTTACCATTTTAATTCCATAGCCATTCACTAAAGAGACAGTTTTATTTTCTTGTATTAAATTTTAATTATAATTAAAATAGTTGTAAGGTTTGGATTAAAAAAAAATAATGTAAATTTATGTTTTACCATATTAAATGTCTTAGCCGCTATTCCCTGCATTTTTGTGGTATGTAATTTTGTATTGATGGGGTTCTTTTAAATAAAATATATAGAAAAATAATCTTACATCCGCTGTTTCTTTGTGTTTTATCCTTTGTACGCACTTGGTGGACTATACTTGTATCTATTTAGCTTATTTAAGAAAAAAATATAATACATAAATATTATTTACACCATATTGAGTTTTATTCACCGACCCTCCTGATCATGATACCATCTAGAATAACCTACACCGATGGCGGGGCTGTCCCATCAATTCCTAAAATCATCTCCCATCACACGGGCTCATGCAGGGCATTATTATCCAAGGCTGTTGGTTGCTGTGGGTAAGCGTTGATGAAACATGTAGTTTAATAATTATTACTCTCCACACCACACTTCTAATATATTGAGGGTCTGTGGTAGTGAATGGTAAGCCGTGGAGACACCACGGATGGTGGTTGTTGAAATTTTTAGACAAATCAAATGGCAGGAGGAAAGAGTTTCGAGAGACTGACGAGTAAGCAGATGGAAGAAAAAATCAGAACTTCAAAGGAAAACATGGTAAGATCGAATGAATCAATCACAATACTGGTGAGTCAGGTCATATCAAGACTCTGTATAGCAGAATAATAACATACTACGTTTACGTTAATGAAGCAGAGAATGTGTGGAGTTCCATCTGCTGTGAAATGATGTGATGTCTAGTTAGTTATAAATATTTACACAGTTCCTTCTGCACCCTGCAAACTTTGATGAATCGTTAAAATAAATTTATCAGTCCATATTTCTAAGAACACAAAACATACATTTGCTACACTCCTCTATGAACTATGATACATTCTGTTTGTTTTCAATTGATAACCTCCCGTGTTGGTTTTGTTTTTTAGAGCATTTAATTAAAAAGCACGCACTTATAGCTGCTTATAATGCCAATGACTTGATAATGTTGTTATCTTCTCAGAATGTAGTGATTTTTTTTATTGGAAAATGAAAAGGCTTTATTCTACATAAGATAGGTATACACCTGTTCGTTCCCAAATGCGACGTTACTAGGTGAAATTAAATAAGGTACCTCTAGTACTAGCCTGGTATTTTATGAAGGAATGTCTTATCGCTTACTGCAAATCGTAATTTTATATGTTTATGTTTACATTTGTATTTTTGTGTGATTTCTGTTTTAGGATTAAGAAAATAATGTTTATTATGTCTGTGAAATAATATAGTGAGAACTGTAATGGGCCATGCACGTGGGGGCTTATCCCCTGTGATCTACCCGCCAGACCAAGGTCCTTGGATATTTCTTAATTGCCTTCTTTAATGCGTTTCTGTCCCTTGAATTTTATTGTGTACAATATCTTTAGATCGAATTTTAAGACCCTTTTAAACATGCTTTGTTCCATACCGCATGTTAGAGTAAGAATTTTGAGTTGAACATTACTTCATCTCAGTAGTCGTGTTCAGATCGCCATGGCGTGCGGTTCATTAATATTGTGAGTTAAAGTCCTGTTCCGATCGCCATGGCGTGCGGTTCATTAATATTGTGAGTTAAGAGTCCTGTTCAGATCGCCATGGCGTGCGGTTCATTAATATTGTCAGTTAGTAGTCCCGTTCAGAGCGCCTTGCCGTGCGGTTTTTGAATGTCGTCAGTTGAAGGTTCAACTGTAATACTTTAAAAAATCTTCCTATAAAAATGTTTAAATAAAAAAGAAGAAGAAGAAGTTAAAGTGTTTTTCTGCTTCCATACGTTCTCGTACCACGAGAGGAGAAACATTGGTCCTTCATAGCCGGATCGAGAACAAGCACTATGGAAGCAGGACGAAATTCAAGAACACCATCTATCTGCGGCAGCAAGGCGGGGACCAGCAGCAGCTGGATGGAGGCACAACTTAATGCCTCAGCTACCAAGGTGCGCATCACGAGGCAAAGAGCTCGCCTAGTAGCAGAGATGGCTGAGGCTGAAGCTAAGAGGGCTGAGGCTGCAGCTAAGAGGGCTGAGGCTAAAGCTAAGCTGGCTGCCAAAATGTCAGTTCTCGTAGCGGAGGAGCAGCATGCGGCTATCGTTCTGGAAGCTGCATGGAGGACTTCTCAGCAGACTCGTGAGGATCGAGTCAGTGATTGGGCGGAGCAGATCAGCAACAGATCATCATCGGAACATGGAGACCAAGACTCACCCATCATGCTGCAAGAGGAGCAGCGATTGGAGCAGCAACAAGAACTGCTCCATGATGGGCGGTATCCATCAAACCCGCCCGTGGGATCCATCATACAGCAGCCCTTCGCAGGGCAGTCTTTGCCGTTGCAATTGGAGCAACGGCAGGAGCAGCAACAGGAACTGCTCCATGATGGGCGGAGACCACTAACCCCGCCCATGGGATCCGCACAAGAGAAGGCCTTCATTAAAGAGCCTTGGCCGCTGCAATTGGAGCAACGGCCGGAGCAGCAACAGGAACTGCTCCACGATGGGCGGAATCCAGCAAGCCCGCCCATGGGATCCACTATTCATCAGCCCTTCGCAGGGCAGTCTTTGCCGTTGCAATTGGAGCAACGGCCGGAGCAGCAACAGGAACTGCTCCACGATGGACGGAATCCAGCAAGCCCGCCCATGGGATCCACTATACAGCAGCCCTTCGCAGGGCCGCCTTGGCCGCCGGAATTCAAGCAACGGCCGGAGCAGCAACAGGAACTGCTCCACGATGGACGGAATCCAGCAAGCCCGCCCATGAGATCCACTATACAGCAGCCCTTCGCAGGGCCGCCTTGGCCGCTGCAATTGGAGCAACGGCCGAAGCAGCAACAGGAACTGCTTCATGATGGGCGGTATCCAGTCAGCCTGACCGCAGCACAGGAGCCCTTTGTAGGGCAGTCTCTCCCGCTGCATTGGAAGCAGCAGCAGCCGCCCTCGCAGTTAGAGCGGCACCCGCAGCCAAGTAGTAGCTGCCTTCAGCAGCAGCAGTGCAACCGTTCAGCACAAGCAGAGCATCAGGACCGGCAGCAGTGGCCGAGCAGCCTGGTCGGTTCCAGTGGCCGACACCTCTAACAACGGAAGACCGTCTCGCGGAGTCAATCGGTAAGGCATTATCTTTATATGATACCAGGCTTGTTTAATCATATTTTAATCTACGAGTAGGTACAGTGAGCTCTTGTTGGGCTTACTTTGATTTCCAAAGTTTGTTTAGGCATGTAAAAATGCTTTAAATGTTAAATCTTCATGGTGATTTAAAGATTTAGTTTTAAATTAGGTATAACGGGACGAATGCTTTCGCTAAAGCGACAAACATTCTAATACAAAAACCACGCTTTGTTGGCGTGCATTTTTATTTTTCTTAAATATAATTTATGACATAATATTGTGTTATCGAGTTAAAACCACGCCGCGCGATTTTTTATGATAAGGGATTTTTTTGTTTTCTTGATATTATTATTTTTGATAATTAAAATACAATGCAGTAATAAACATTTCTTAGGCATTAGAAAATTGTAGATACTCTTTTTCACATAATTTAAAATGGAATAATTTAACAGATTTTCCTTTTTTGGCCGCCTGCACAGGTTTTTGATGAATCATCGTGTTCTGAGTTCATCATTCCCTGAAAATTAATTTTACCGATGCTTGAAATGATTTAATTTACTCATATAGTTCAATTGACTGTAACTTCTTAAACGCATTCCAAACCGACGAGTACCTACAGTAAAACTGAAAAAGGTCATAAAAGGGCGACTGTTCATCTAGATCGGCAGATAATCTAGATAAGAAATACCAATGAAAAGGTGTCTAAGAGCCCTCTAGCTCTTGTGTATTAAATGAGGCGAGTCATGCAATAAGTAGAGGCTAATAAAATTGTAGGTACAAATTGGGACCATTAAAAGTTTGGGACCTTTTTAGGTTTTTGTTGCTTCAGACGCCGCGCGATTTTTTATGACAAGGGATTTATTTTTTCTGAAATTGGTCAACCTATCATAAAAACATTATTTTTCGAAACTTCGAGACCGAAATAAAAAGCATTTATGGCGGGCCAAATGCATCTTGCCTTTTAGGGATCAAGAAAAAAAACACGTGTTTTCTCCCAGTTTCCGTAGGCCAAGGGAATTTTTGTGCAAATTTACCCTGGCTCCAATAAACAGGTACGCGTTATAGACATCAAAACCATTATGGTATATTTCTAAGACCAGCCACTAAACTAGCGGTATTAGATATTCAAACGTCGCATTATTAACCTTTTGGGTGAAGTAAATTCACGGAAGGGGGTATGTTCGTTCCCAAATGCGACGTTACTAGGTGAAATTAAATAAGGTACCTCTAGTACTAGCCTGGTATTTTATGAAGGAATGTCTTATCGCTTACTGCAAATCGTAATTTTATATGTTTATGTTTACATTTGTATTTTTGTGTGATTTCTGTTTTAGGATTAAGAAAATAATGTTTATTATGTCTGTGAAATAATATAGTGAGAACTGTAATGGGCCATGCACGTGGGGGCTTATCCCCTGTGATCTACCCGCCAGACCAAGGTCCTTGGATATTTCTTAATTGCCTTCTTTAATGCGTTTCTGTCCCTTGAATTTTATTGTGTACAATATCTTTAGATCGAATTTTAAGACCCTTTTAAACATGCTTTGTTCCATACCGCATGTTAGAGTAAGAATTTTGAGTTGAACATTACTTCATCTCAGTAGTCGTGTTCAGATCGCCATGGCGTGCGGTTCATTAATATTGTGAGTTAAAAGTCCTGTTCCGATCGCCATGGCGTGCGGTTCATTAATATTGTGAGTTAAGAGTCCTGTTCCGATCGCCATGGCGTGCGGTTCATTAATATTGTCAGTTAGTAGTCCCGTTCAGAGCGCCTTGCCGTGCGGTTTTTGAATGTCGTCAGTTGAAGGTTCAACTGTAATACTTTGAAAAATCTTCCTATAAAAAATGTTTAAATAAAAAAGAAGAAGAAGAAGTTAAAGTGTTTTTCTGCTTCCATACGTTCTCGTACCACGAGAGGAGAAGCAATGTGCAGTGGCAAAAGGACAATACATATTAGCAACCGCCCAACAGCGGGAATGCCGCCATTGGCATCCCCATTGGGCTAGCAATAGTTTTTGACTATTGACTTTGAAACTAGTATGCAATGTTTAAAGATCAAGCTATTAGCAATAAATAATTTGACTAAGGAAACTTCCCTCAATATCACTGACTGGGGGACATAGCGTTGATGGTGGCTACATGGGAATGCTGAGATTTTTTAGCTCTTCAATAGCATCTAGCAACGCGTTGTGCAGCATCAATATGCTCTCGGGGAACTGGTTGAGTGAACATTCATCAACAGTGTGTTCTGTGGTTTGTACATGTCCACAAACACACAATATAGTGTCAAGTCCCCGTTTGTACATCATGTACGCACAGTGATTGTGACTGCTCCATGCTTTCCGAGGGAGAACCCTAGCATTTTAAAAGTTGGATCCACAATTAGACTCTTGCATGACTTTTTTTTCGATTCCGGACAAGGCATTGACTTTTTTATTAAACTTTTTAATCATATTTTCAAAACCGTAACAATTTTCTGAAAGTAAAACATTTTTAATACCTTTGAAATTGGATCACTTTTTATAAGTGTTCTTTATTAAAATTTGAATAGGCATACAAATAAAAAAGAATAGAACCCACATGGTCTACGGCTGTCAAATCACCTAATTGAAATTGAGTTTTATTTTGAATGATGGTAGAAATAAATCATAAATATAAAATACAAATAAACTGTGCCGCCAGCGCTAGGCGCATACTTGTATGTTTTCATTTTTATAGAAAATGTATTGATGTCACAAAAAGTGCCCCACGCACTCGTTATCCTATACACTTCAGCAATGTGGTGAAAATGTTCAAATATCAATCGTAAATTACAAAGAGCGTGTTTTTTATATATTTAATAATCTCAACATAATCTGTCTCTCGAAAATTCACCTTTAGATATTCAAGTTTTAACCAAATCCTGTACTGTACGACAAATTCAGAAAGTCCATTTTTTAATTTCGCTCCCATGCCCTAATTCGGAAATAAAATAAAAAAATAAAAATCATAATTATAATTTCAAGTTAATAAGTGTCTATCTGATGGGACCTACCAGGTAAGTATATTTTCTTACTTAAACTAGGAATTAATATGTAATAATAGAAAATAAGATCTGTACAGCGCCCTTGAGGTGATTTTTCACAAAAACGGCGCTATACAAATCATCCAAATATTATTATTATTATTAAAAAAATTATCATTTGCATATAGTGACGTCACAAGTTAAGGAAAGTGCTGAAAAGTGGCATCAGGGTAAACAAATAATTGTTGTTTTAATATTTATATCAAATCGGAATGTTCGATCACAAGGACTATATTTCAGAAACATCTCCATTCATTTTCAAAACAGTTTTATGTAAAAAAACAAGTTTATTCGCAAATCACAAACTGAGCAATTATTGATATAAGGAACTGCATGTTATCTAAGAACAAAATTTATTTATTTAATAATACCTACTATTCTACAAGACAAATAACAAAAGACACATTTTAAATTGCGACAAACTAAAAAAAAGAATCATTTTTTTCCGAAACACATTTAGTTTGTGTAAAGTCAGTGTGTTTTGACCGTAATAAAGAATGAGTTGCATAATTAAGCATTGTTATTTTTTTGCTGATTACCACACAAAGGAAAGATAATGTATATAATGAACTAAGGAAAAATATAAGAAGCGCATACTCTATATTAATGTTACACATTTGTCAACACAATGAGGCGCTTCATTTCATTTAATATTTCGACGTCCAATTAAGTAGTAAAAATATATACAATAACCACACAACTGAACTTAGATTAGAACAATGTGTCGATTCCACGAGGAATTCAGCACAGTAAAATATTTACTGGCGGTTTTACCAGCTTAGCCAGATTTAAAAAAAAGCAAAATTAAATGCCTTTTTTTTGGTAGTTAAATGGATATTTTAAAGCTCTATATGAAAAAAAAATAATATCAAGTTTTGATAGATTTTTCTGCTTCAGAAAGTTTTTTTACTTAATTGTTGAATAGACAAAAAAAAACTGGTGCATTATATCATACATCAAGAATAAATTGAATTATATTCATAATTATACGGTAATTTATCTTATAATATTATGTGCGACATATTATATTACATGCATTGAAAATAAAGGCTAAACAATGACGTCACAAGCTAATCAATCATTTTCCACAACAATATTAAAGCCTTCATGGAATAAAATACAACTATTTGGTGTTAATTTATTCGATCATAATTTACTAATTGATAGACGCAAGCGTGAGAGTATAAGAATCAAAGCAATCAGTCTTCATACAAAATACTCAGGATAATCTAACAAATATTAATAAAATCTAGACTTCATCACACTATTCCCTCTAGGGTAAGCAGAGAGGAAAGAGCACCACACATATCCGCTTTTGACACATAAGCTTAGCTTCATTCACAACCTCACTTCATTCTAACGTGTGTTGGTCTGGTTTTACAGCAGCTAACACTGCATATTATTCGCAATACAATATATATATATATTATTTATTTCTCAGAGCTTATATTTACGGATATTCTTATAATTAGGTTTTATATTTTTGATAAATATGAGGACAAATTTTAGATTTTTATAATATCTACGAAGTTTCATTATGCATTATTAAAACTCTATGTATTTTCAACTCTATGCATAAAAGAAAACATTTGTGTCTTTATAATTAATGAGCTTTGGACAACCTGAATACATCAATCATAACATTATTTACATTTTATTGGCCCAACATGCACACTATTGCAAATATAGGCGCAATGTCAGCTATTCACAAGGTCATTAAATATATCTCTGTACATGATTATGTAAAATAAAATTAAGTATGTCAAACAAATAAAGTTAATCAAGGTCTTACCTCCATGGGTGCTAGTTTTGCAATAATTTTCCTTTAAACATACACTTATTCAAGATCTAAAAATCTACCAAATCACTTTGTAGAAGCAGAACATAAAATGGTTGCATAAAAATTAAATTAAATAAATTACTGGTATGAGTGCATTCTTATTTTTTTCTGGCCTTTTTGTTTTTATGAAGATCGCAATAATAAGAATATGAAGTTAATATTATTGGTTATGCAAATCTGAAATTTTCGAAAATTAAAATCCGATGGATTAAAATAAAAAAAATAGATTTTATCTTCTAAAAATTAAGTAAATAAACTTATCTATTTCACAAAACAAGGAAATAAATTGTCATTGAGCTATCACTTTACAAATTTGCCTCTTATGCTAGTGTCTCACGGCCCGTTTTATGACAGGCCAGGCCACGCCAGGATAGGCCGACAAGCGGTGGGAACGGTCTAGTCCCCGCTGTGGTCTATGGTGGCCTGTCATATTTCGTCCGATCCATCGCGAGTCGGTAACTTCAAAGGCGCGACACGAGGGGGAGTCTGATTCCGGCTGACACCCCCCGTGGAATTTGCTCGGCGCAGGGTTCGGGATCGTCCGACAGGTGCGGCGCTATTTGGTGTGGCCTGTGTTTAGACAGGCCGTGGGACCCCGCCTTTAGACGTCACACATAATTGAAAGTTTAAAATATCATACATGACACAAAGAGGAGGTTGAAACACAATAAGTTAATACTTGCGGAAAGATTGCATAACTACTACTGAATAAATGACAAAATATTACCTTTTGTAACTATGTAAAACAACCCAATATAATTAATCTTTTTTAATCTTTATGTGACTGAAAGGGTACCCGGTACCCTCTTCGGTTTTCAACATAGATTTTTTTAATGTTCCAGTAAGTCTAATCGACTGAAACTTCCCGACTTCTTCACAAAAGTGAAAATGAACAGTTGAACATAACCTTTGGATATGTGGAGGGTGGTATGTTAGCGGAAAATGAATCAGTGTAATTTACAACTTCTGATGACTGAAAGAGTACCCGGGTACTCTCATGTGTTTTAAATAGACAAATAAAAACAATATCAACCAAAAAGTAAATATTAAAAATAAATAACCAACTTAAAACTTAAACAGCAATTGTTATACATAATCTGAAGGTTATGCTTGAATAACTAATTTACATTATTCATACAAAGGTTACATAAAAATCTGTAAAAAAACAAGAAGTAGTCGAAAAAGAAATAGTAAAAATGCTATAGATTTCACATTGGATTCATAAATTGGTATCAGCCTAATATGTACACATTTGGAGAGTTTAGAAGAGGAGTAATAATAACTGAATACATATATTTAACAAAAAAAAAAATCTACTACTTTATTGGGCCAGCTGAAACAGCATAAAATCAACCCAATTAAACCCCCATACTGTCTCACAACAACTGAGACTGCCAAAAGCAAATATAGAAAAGTGTTTAGTTTTATATAAAAGACATTCAATTGTAAGGAATAAATTTACAGTTATATACAAATACAGACGGGGGGAATCCCTAGTTATACAAACACTGAAGGGGGGAATGCCCAGTTATACAGACACAAAAGGAAGGAAAGTCTTATATCTTTAATTTAGGAATGTCTAGTTTTATACAAATACAAAAGGGTAGATTGTCAAAGAGTCATACAATGACAGAAGAAAATGATAACTGGTTTATATAAACGCAGATGTTGGAAGGAATCCCAAACTTTTTACGAGAACAAATGGAAGTAATGCCTAGGTGTTGTGTGCAACCGCAGAAGGTAGGGATGTCTTGTTTTACACAAACACAAAAGGAAGTAATATCTAGTATTGTACAAACACCAAAGGAAGAAGTGCTAGGGTATAATCACAGAAGTGAGGGATATCTAGTTACGTATATACAAATCAGGGGAATATCTATTTAGTAGAGATAATATTATGATAAATGTATATTTTGGCAAGGGATTCTTGGACCACTAGAAAGGAATGTACCCTGGATTTAAAGATTAGAGATAGATTATAAGATGTACATATAAAGGGTGATATATAGATTAAGATAAAGTTTTTAAAACAGTATATAAAATAGATGGATACATTCACAACATCTTAAAACACACCCTGAAAAATTCAAAACCTACGCAGTAAATACACATATTTCCACAAATTGGATAATTTCAAAATATATTCATTGTATTTACGCTTCAATATCTTCTTTTAATAATTGACTGCTTACCAGTGTATTTGATTGTTAAATTAAAAGATTAATTCACAATTACACAAAAAGGGCTTAGTAAATTCTATAAATTTGACTGTCAAATAGTAAAATTCATGTATCACCATCGATGGACTTTTAAAAAAATAAAAAATAGCACAACAAATTGAGTGCATTCTTTACAGTATGTAAAAAGTATATATATTGAAGTCGATTCTTTAAATTATGAATTGTTATTTGTAGTGTGGCCCATTGCACAGACTTACTGGAGGAATTTTATACATGTTTATTCAATGGCAATACTTTTTATGTGGCCACACCTGGCGCTTAACTTAAGAACAGGGAAACGTGTGACAATCACTATTCTCACTGCATTATTTTCGTTCGATGGTCATCATGTTTATTTTTAGTAATTAGCGCTACATCAAATTTCGGATAACCCAAATAATTGTGTTTTTATCAAGTCACTGTCAGCAAGAAGTACGGTTACATATAAACAGGAATAAAGAACTATGTTCAATAAGTACCTACACTACGTTAGTCTATGCTTCTTATTTACTATAATTTATCACGGGATCTACTCACACTTGAAAACAAATGTGACTATGCATATAAATTTCATTTAATGATTATAATAAATTGTGCCTTTGTGGAAATTACATATTATATTATTATAACATCTATTGCTCTTTATATTATACGTAAAAAATATAATGATAAATTGAACAATAGATTGTGAGCAGCTAGTATTAAGAAATCATTTGAACAAAATTCTTTTTTGTAATAATGAAACTGTAAATTGATGGTTTAAGTAATAATTTTCATAATATAACCTGTCAAACAGCACTATAAATAAATTAAGATCATGGTTCCAGCTCATTAAGTTCACTGTCCACTACCCATTTAAAACAAATTGGATAAATAATAATTGTAATACGAAAGTAAGGTTAAAATATTGTCAATGCAAATCCAACAGTGTGGAAATAATATATCAGATTATTCAAAGTGTACTAAACCCTTATAAAAGTTTAAATTAAATTAGATTTGGCATTTTAATAAGAGTAGTATAATCAATACTGGAGTAGGCGCAGATAAATTCGGAGCATTCAAAATTAATATTTTCAAAGACATTTGGTACAATTCATTAATTATGCTTATCGTATGGCAAATTATTATTTAGCAAGTGTATTCCCTAATTATTGTTAATTAAGTGACTAAAGAAGTAAAGTGTTTGGGTAAAGTTAAAATGGCAATTCAGAAGGTATCAATATCACTTTGGCGAGGAGCGGCAGGGAACAGCCTCGCATCCGGGATCTCCTCGCTGCTGCTGATCCGCTCGATGATCTTAGCTACTATCGAGGAAGGCGGAACGTGTGGGTGACCTGCAAAAACACTCACAAATATTGTACAAAATCAAGTAGGTAGATATTTTCTCAATTGATTTTCCTCAATACATATTTTCATTTGTTCGTTATTGTAGCCGAAGAGGAATTTTTATGTGAACATTTATCAGTAAACCTTGCAGTGTAACACCAAAACTGATTCATACAAAAAATAAATAAAAAATGTTCGGATACAACAACAAACAAAACGTCGTATTTTCAATCTTAGCACTCTCTAGCACACTAAAAAGTCACGAGTCGCCACTGTTCTCAACCAGTTGTAACCGTAAATTTATTAAAATCACAAAAAAACTTTATTTATAAATGCTTTAAACTTACTTTTTTAATACAATTACTGCCTTAACATAAAATAACAATGCAACAAGTCCAGCCAGCACATAAAAAACAAGCGTAAAAAAAATTAAAACCCATAGAAATTAAATCAGACGAGAAAGGGTTAAGGTTAGTTATCATAATAGTAATAATAATTTAAATAAGGATAATACAGTATCGGGGAGGCCATCATATATTTGCATTAGAATATAAACATAATGCCATATTAATTACATGGTTTATTTAAACACTAAACGCATTGAATCAGTTTTATAGAAGGCGCATTCAAAATGTTTGATGCAGGTTTATACGGAACTTAACTGTATAAATCATTATATTACACATGGCTGTATATTTTCTCAACATGTGGACATGGTGGCTGACATTATGTAAAAGATTGTTTCTCTAGATTACGTTTGATTGTCATTTTTTAAAAAGAAAATAAAGTCTTAATTACATGTTTATAAATAAAAACATACACAAAAACACAGTATAAATAATGCAAAATAAACCATATTTATTCTTGTAAAAAATATAATTTAGTACAGCTGAGAAAGAAAAAATCAAGTGAATCAATATTGTTATAGTTCTGCAACTGAAAGCTTCACTGTGACTTCTCTTTTAGTTATTAAACATGCAACATTTGTGAGGAAGAGAGTGGTTACAATGGAGCTATCTGCGGTATGACTTTAATAGCTGATAGCAGTTAAAGATATACTAAGTTGGTCACTACTTTTAAACTTCTTACATTTGACGCTAACATTGCTTAGTTCGTTTGAGAGTCGTTAAACAAACAAAAATATTACTTATCGAAGGAAGCAAACACTTTGTAGCTTGACATTATAATTTAAATAAAAAATAATTTTGTTTTAAGCCACTTTATTTATACACATATAACAATTCGACCGGTTTCGGTTAGACTTAACCTTCATCAGGAACGTATAAGTATAAACTAAGATTAAATATAGAGTAATACAGTAGACAAAGAAATTATTGAAAGAGACAAAACATTAATATAAACAGGACAAAGCATCAGAGAGGGGGTGGTAATGGAGTAAGTAGAGAGGTAGGGGGATGGGAAGAGGAGAAGGGGAACATTCTTAAAATCGGACTTTTAGTTAATTCTAATTGTTTGTTTAAAATTTGGCAATTATTATTATTTATAAATAGAACATATATACTTTGTTTTTAACCACTTTTTTATTTAATATTTTGTCTACCGGTTTCGGAAGTACCCTTCCATCATCAGGACAATATTAAATTAATCTTTAGATAATAACTTCATCTCTTCTGGAAGAAACATATGTGGAGATAAATTCTGTACACGATCAAAAAATGTATGTTTTGAAGTATCTGGAGAATGTATATTAGTATTCATTTTACAAAGATTTTGAAGTTTATTGTTTTTTTTTATTTTTCAAAATCTTTGTAAAATGAATACTAATATACATTCTCCAGATACTTCAAAACATACATTTTTTGGTCGTGTACAGAATTTATCTCCACATATGTTTCTTCCAGAAGAGATGAAGTTATTATCTAAAGATTAATTTAATATTGTCCTGATGATGGAAGGGTACTTCCGAAACCGGTAGACAAAATATTAAATAAAAAGTGGTTAAAAACAAAGTATATATGTTCTATTTATAAATATGGCAAGCCACAAAGTTAATGCTTTTTACGAATATATTATTATTATTATTTGATTTTGAAATTTCTAATGCTTCTAGATTGTTAAGGCGCAAACCTATTCCATTTTTATGAATTATTTGTACACCTGTATTTTTATTAAAAGTATGGTTAGTTTTAATTAAATGTTCGGCAAATTCGGAAAAACCTATACTTGTTAAACATCTAATGTGTTCTTTGACTCTAATGTTTACATTTCTCGCGGTTTTACCTATGTAAATTGCCGGGCAATCGTTACAGTTAAGTTTATATATGCTAGAATGGCTTAAAGAATCTTCTTTATCTTTAGAATTGCTTAAAAATTTTCCTAAATTATTGTTGGTGTAAAAAGCTGGTCTTATTTCTGATGGGAGTTTAGATGTGCAAAGGGTAGAGAAGTCACTTATATACAAAATTCTGCGCCATTTAGGAGTTAAGTTAATATTATTATTAGATGGTAGATCATTATAGATAAATTTATTTGTTGCAATACTCTGATGCTTTGTCCTGATTCTCTGATGCTTTGTCCTGTTTATATTAATGTTTTGTCTCTTTCAATAATTTCTTTGTCTACTGTATTACTCTATATTTAATCTTAGTTTATACTTATACGTTCCTGATGAAGGTTAAGTCTAACCGAAACCGGTCGAATTGTTATATGTGTATAAATAAAGTGGCTTAAAACAAAATTATTTTTTATTTAAAAAAAATATTACTGTTGATTCAAGTGTTTTTTTTGATAAAAAAATGCTTCTTCAGCTAGTCAGAATGGCGATTTTTGATTATTTGTATAGATAAACTAATGACGAACATAATCAACATTTTAAAATTAAAATGAAATTTTTGAAGCTTTATGCTTCATTGTGATATTGATTTTATTGAAATAATATATATATTTTTTAAAGAAAATGAAAATAGAAAAAGACAGAAAATAAAAAGATTAGGTTCTGACTGACACCCGAGTACTTTGTATTTTCGAGTCTTTATTTTATGCGTCGTTTTCTATTTTCACATATTCTTTGAAATGATCAATTATGAAGAAGTGGCTGAAATCATCTTCATACTGGACATCTGCCCTGATAATGGACACTGCAAGACTGTCTGAAACGTTTGCTCAAGAAGGAGGAGGAAGCATAACATGGCAAATTACACCAAATATCAACATATAATGCCTATTGGCATTGGCTGAGAGAATGTAAATTCAACATTATAATAGATTAGTGGAAATCCTCAGCAATATTGAAAATATTTAAAAGATCATTGATTACTAAACTGTTTTTGATTATGTCCATCTCTACAGTAGACTATAGCTACAGCTTTCACAAAACAATGAAGCAGTAATTACATACTTGACAACATGTATTGTACGATTCAAGTGAATTGACTGATTATCAGGCGTCTGTAAAAGACAGAAGAAGAGTGGGGTCAATTTTATTTTAAAGTGGTAATTTTTAGTATGGAATAGTGATAAAAATGTAAAACACAAAAAATCTGGAATGATTTACTGAACCAATTAGTTAGAAGAGTTGTAGAATTGGGTTATTAACATTATGTCTATCACTGACTGTATCGGACACATGAGCCTTCATCGGCTGCCTATTCGAGCCATAATAAATATTAAAATATGTTTAGCGTTAAGTGTATATAATACGTTAAAAATTTAATTCTTTGTTGTCCCCGAGCAAAAATACTGCCCGGGAACTATGTTAACGCCGCTCGTCCGAAAGTCATCTGACGCGTCGAGCGGTGTAATATGGGGTATTTACGTCCCCCTCCACAATGATCGGAGGCCGCTCGATACAAGCGAGCTCCGACCCTTCCCGAAACACAGCCGAGAGCGTATGGAACTCTGCCGGCCATCTGACAAATAATTTCACTAGGCCGGCAGTGTTTACGCTGTATCCCCTCCCCAGCGCCTGGAGGCTGACCCTTTTGGCCAATGGACCAATCCGTCAGCCAATGGGCGCTAGGCCGAGATTTGGCGTATTTCAAAATTTGATCATTGCATAGTTAGGGCTAGGAATTTTACTGTAAACTAGTTAGCAGGAATCCAGCCGTCGGTATGACAAATAAATGTACCCAGTTCTGACGGCTGAATTCCCTACTACATTAATGTATAAATTTAAATGTTGTAATTATGTTAATTAAGTAGTTATAAGACAAAACATACATCGCCACCCCTTATGTAACCCCCCTAATAATTTATAATGTATTAGATTTTGAGATTAATAAAAATGCTGGGAAGAAGTGTTTTATAGGAAGCAAAAGGTCATAAAGAGAGCTGATGCTGGTATATTTTGCCCTCCCGCTAGAAAAATGCTAGCGGGAGCTATGAGGCCTCAAAGAGGAGAACTCACACGAAACCGGGCGGTTTGAGTGCCCAAATCCCAGGTCCAGCGGATACTGGGCCGGGGATATAAATACAGGGCCCAAACCGGTCCAAAGCAGAACACTCCAAGCATCTCTACCGGCATCTACTCTCCTGACTCTACGCTTCCGACCGCTTCTTCCCGCCTAGACCCTACACCTTCGTTTGATTGCATCTCCTTGGACCATCCGCCTTCTCCCGCCCTTTGGAACTTCGACTTGCTGCAACCGACCCAGGTCCGCTTTGCTGATTGACTTGAAGAAACTGGCCCCTTAAATTTATGGTAAATGTGCTGACAAAACGTCTGGTACACTGACAACTGCCATTACAATATACTAGGTTAGGTTAGGCTAATTGCATGTTAGCTTAAAAAGGTATCATGTTGAATACTTGCTTATTGACATTGAAAATCTAACAGCTGCTGTTCGAAGATGCATTTAACGTATTAGGGCTTGGAAGATATGAAAATGATAAGCACCACAAAATTGATGTTTGAAGGAAATTCCCATTTGAAAATAAGCCCAACTTTATACTAAATATATACCAACTTTACATTAGAATTAATTAAATAGAAATAATGATTCACTAGTATCCACGATTCGTTCATGTCCACTACTACACACAGTCAATACATTAGGTTACAAACAACTAAATTAGGATTAATTACTAAAAATGCAAAGACTAATATAACAACACTAAATAAAAAATATTATTTACATCAGAAAATAAAGTAGATTAAAAACATAAATTTAAAAAAGGCTTGATCACACAGTTAAAGCATCACATAGAGTTATAGTGAGTTTCTTACTGCACCGTGACTACGGGAAGAATAGGCCCCGAGAAGGCCCGTGATCGCTGGTGATCTGGGGTCTTCATGAAGCGGCATACCGGCGTACAATGGTCTGGTTAGTAGCAGCAATAGTTACAATATTGTGTTAGTTATGTTAGTCATCGAGATTATTTCACCCAGCCTTCCTTAATTCAACCTAAGCCCATATTAAAAATATATTCAATTTATTGAAAAAACTCATTTGGGCACCCGTATAAGGTTTGCTAAATAGAAAATCTTTTCAGTCTCTATAAAAACTTTACAAGAGTTTGCACTGTATACAAAATGTGTCCAAAAAACCAACACCGCCTGAGACAGTAGACGTGTAGACGCATTTTATCAGAAATATGTAGGTACAATGGTGTATTTTATTTGTCAAAATTATCAAAAAAATATTGTTATAGAGAAAACATCAAGTGCACTTAAAGGATTTTAAAAATCTAAAATGTGTTTTAATCAGTAACCTGTTTTATGCACTTGGTAGATCTGTGCTAGTTGTAAGCCAACAATATAAATGTAACAATACTGAATATCTATTTGAGCATTGAATGGTATGTTGAACAAGTGTATAAGATACATAAAAGTGCTGTTTTTTATTTGTGTTGTAAGAATTTTCAATATACCATTAGATGCCCAAGGATATAAATGTGGCAATCATATTTCCGATATGCTCAAAACTGACAAACGGCGCTGCAGGGATACAGCACGGTCCCGAATATTTCCAGGTTGTTTTCAGTCAACAAAGTGGTTAAAATCTTGATATGTATACTTTGTTTCACGAGTTATTATTCAAGTGATTTAAAAAAAAAAACCATGAGGCGGAAAAGCAAAGAATAGAATATTAATTTTCTTACCAGTTAGTCCTCGATATCCAAATACTCCACATTCGTGTAATTTCATAGATTTCTGTTCTTCTTTTATAAACTGTTCTGTGTTCACACCTTTCACCTTTAAAAATATGCAATTAAATTGTTTTAAAGATTTCTTTCAAACATAAAACATTTATATATTTTAATAATTTTTGTTTCTAGTATAAATAATATGCAAGGGAATGCAAGCTTGTGTAAATCAAGAAGAGAAAAAAATGCACTTCTTGGTTGCCTCTTCAATTAAAAATACCATCACCCCTAACTTTATCATGAAATAAAAGATTGAGGAAAAAGGAGAGAGAACTCCCCTTCTGGACTAAGGATGGATGTTTCTTCTCTAGCTTGTGCTCCAAAAAACTGTGATACTACTAAAATTGTTATAATTAAAGTCAACTAAGAGTCTACATTTAATTTTGGCGAATAGATTGATAAATCGAAAATATAATATATAGTAGTGGTTAGCTCATGAACCGCCATCCGCATAATATTATGTGCAAACAACAGGTGTCTTCAGCGATATACCAATACACGTACGCGATAGTTTTAAGAGAAAATTGACTATTGACAAATTGAGTGTCGCACACTTAGATCAATTAAATTATGTATTTTATGTCTATGGTCGCACACTCCCGTTATTATAACAAATAAAAAGGTGCAATATAAACACATTTCAGCAGAGTATTTGCGCTCAAGTAGTTTTGTACTTGAACTTTGCGAAAATAAGTTTAGTAGTTGATACAGCAGACACTTGTAAGAGTTCCACAATCCCCAATTATGTATGCAATATAGTAAATAGGATTAAGTGAATCTATGTCAATTCCACATGACATCCACTCCAACCTTTTAATAGGTACAGTCAATATCATATACATTCTATGAAAATATGTCAAGCTGGAAACCCCCTTTCACACAAATGTAGCTAACTTCAACAATGGAGCCCACGTGCAGTTCTTTCTAATAATGCGGCATACATCCATCTGTGTGTAAACATGTAAATAAAAAATGGTTTTAAAATGTCAACTACAGATGGCAGTACAAGGTCTAGAGTGATGGAAGGTAGAACGCTGTTTTCCCATATAATGGACAAGTCAGCCATTCAAGTGCGAAACTGACATTCGTTGCTTGTAGGGATGGTTGATATCGGAAATTGGGTGGACCTGCGGTTCCAGTTACCAGTGACCGGCGAGGAACCGGTTATTTATCCAGTTCTTTTTGGAACCGGTTACCAGTACCAGAAAAGTTCCACGAAGGAGATTTTTATATTCAAATCGAAAAGTACTAGCAAATCAACAAAAATTCCTCTCCAAAAAAAAGGATTAGTTGGTAGAGATTTCAAATCAAAAAGTACTAGCAAATCAACAAAAAAATGGAACTGTGGATCCGGTTCCTCGTCAAAGGGACTTTTCAGCCAAAAACTTATTGTGCCCAAAAACGGAACTAGTTTCTCGGACAAATGATATTGACAGTTCCAAGGGACAGGGACAAGAATATCGGCCATCTCTAATGTCTCGCAATTTGTCATTTGAACTATTTCTGGTGATAAAGTTTTATTGTTACGTTTTATTACAGTTGAATATGTCTGAAACAAGTGATAAGAGAATTTCAAACCATCAAATTGAAGTATAAAAAGCAAAAATGAGCAAGATAATCATGGAAGAAGTAAAAGCTAAATGAAACAGTGCTAATAAAACCTATGCACTTTTAAAAAAAAAAATTGTAAAAAACCTCCGAGGGTGCATACCTAATATACAATATTTCATTGTTACTTATACCTTAATACATAGTCAAATTATAATGATTTGAAATCAGTGCGTGCATTAAGGATTCTATAAACGGTGATATTTCATAAGTTTAGTAAGCAAACTCAGTTTTGTAAAAAAATATTGGTAAACTGTCAAAAAAAAATAGGTTATGTATTTGTAATGATTGTTTTTTTTTTATCTCATCTCCAAGGTTAAAGAAATATTATGTCTGAAGTAAAATCGAAAAAAAAACTTTAGAACATTTGATTACTAATTATTGCTTTTTATCATGTAAAGTACTTGCTCCGTGTGTTTACACAGGTTGCTAATAAATATCCGATACATATCGGCAATCTTGTAAGTGGAACAAATAAGAAACAGTAAAGATAATATTTATCTGTTATTGGGGGGCACTTATTGTATATTTGATGTGATTGAGACTGGTGTTTAGAAAAAATAAAGCTAGATTTAAAGAATATGTGTAGTCCTAATGCATTGCAATATTAAATTTATTTACTCTTCACATAATACATGACTTATTAGAGGCGGGTTTACTGCCTGGTGGAAATTTCTACCAACCAACCAATAAGAATCTATCTATATAAAGTTATCTTAATGGCTGATTATACAAAAATAAAGACTTCAATACTTTATTATCTCATTGAACAATTAATAAACATGGAACAAACAATATGACAAAGTTTAAAACTAAACGGAAATTTCAAAGCTACATAGGTCATGATGAAAATGAGTTTGTAAGCTGAAAATGTCACTGACCTAAAAATTCCAGACTGAAAAAGTTGTGGCTATGTACTGCCTATGAACACAGATTTATCACTTCAAAATAAAGAAAAAATGAATGTGAGTGCGTAATGTAAAATTACTTAATATTTAATCTTAATTAATTACAAAATAGCAAAGCAGACTGTTCATTTAAAATCAAAATCCTTCAACTCAACTTATTGGAGTTTTGGTGGCTAATTTGTGATTGAACTATCAAAAGTAAGTCACCTGTGAAGGTTTCAGAAATCTATCGGGTATCCTGGCCAGCTGTTGGCGGGCAGGGCTGGGCCCAAAGCCGACCCCACGCAGAACTGCCTCTGCGTCAACTCTTCGCGACTCCAAGAGGCTTTCCACGCTGGACGCCCGGCTGGTGGCCCCCTCTGACTGAAAGGACACACCACGCTAAATAAACACACAACAACAAACTAATTATAAACATACAAATTATATGTTCAATGCAAGTATAATTAACAATAGAAACATGCACAAAGCAAATAAATACAAAAAATTGAATGAAACTTTAAATGACAAACATAATAAATAATATTAACAAACTTCTAATTGGTGGGATCAAAGCTAAAAAAAATGAAGCAATGCATTAGTTAATATCCCGCAAGCGCGTTATCAATACTCGGTATAGATAAATTTATATCGGAATATAAAAAACCCAATTGAACAGGTACTGACCATATTAGAAATCATTTTTTTCCTGCAATTATTAATGAAATGCTGATATTTCAGCATCAATATTCTGACTGAAATGTTATCAGCCATGCAAAATTTTCTGCTATTTTCCAGTCACACATATGTTGAAGTGTATAAAAATGTTACATAAATAAATAAAATTAACATGTTAATTTGAAGCACTGGTTTAAATGTAATGAAACCGTATTAAGACAACATTTCGCAAGAATCCCACAAAAGTGGAACAGACTTGGCGAAATCATATTACAGACTCCAAGGTCTGTGGTGCAAATCTCAGTACTGCTATATTTTATCTACCTGTTATAATTTTTCTAGAATCATAAAATTGTAAAAGGTAAGAAAAATGTATAAAAACTTGGAACTTTTAAACAGTAAATAAATATAAGGAGTTAAGAAGTAATATAAATATAACAAATCACACACCTAACCTAACTATAATGCTTTCAGGAATCATTTCCATAGTGCCATCTTTGTGAAATAACACTTCAAGGGCACTTGGCTGTCTATCCATATCAAGAAGGTAATGGCAAACAAAAAAAATACACACAAACTTAACCTAATCAATTGACTAATCTAATTAAAGTCAGTTCAAATGAAAGATGTACCAGGGCGGACGACATTTAATTACAGTTCGAAGTAATCTTAAATTGAGAGATAAGACTGTAAAATTTAAGTGTTCTCACAGGCAGACATACAGAAGGTTAACCTAACAACCTCCTTCATTTTATCAGTCCTAGCAGAAATAGGTATTTCTCATAGTCATTACTCATTTGGTACTTGCATATTATCCGGAATCGTCTTCAAAAGTTTAAGCTAGGTTTTTTTGATGATTCTGTATTCAGAAAATGATTTTTCACAAAAACGTTGATTAATAAATGATTCATCTAGCAAACTGTCATAATGATAAACATATAGGTTTGGAAAATTTACCAACTTTGGTAATTACCTGTAGTGATGAATCTCGGAACAGAGCATATTTATGCCGGGGGCTATTTCCTTCCGAGTTGATAGACCTATCCCTGAAGAAGGGAGGCTTGGTCCGTTTCACTAGAGTGCTGTCCACAGAACTGGAGTACAGGTCCAACTTAGGCTCACACGCCTCCGTGTGGGCACTGGTCCCAATCTCAAACACATCACTGTCCTCATTACTTCCACTGGATAGAAACTTCTCCCGCTTGTTCAAACAAACCGGAGCGCTGCTACTCTGAATGCTTACGAGTTGGTTCACTGTCTCCGAAGTCACACTGATGTCGTCCTGGGAAGTGGCTCGGACCACAGCCTCTGGCTTCTGGTCCTGCCGAGGGATCGAGTCTACCCACTGTTGGACAGGACTTTTACGACGCATATCAACTAACACACCACCCAGCCAATGGCGAAACCGAATACCCCACAAGGGCGACTTGTTCGCCGATGAAGTTCCTAGAAAACAAACAATATTAGTATTATGTGATGTGCATTTGTGACAGACACTACCGCAACACTAACCGCTACGTTGATACTGTCAGAATTTGCAAACCTGATTTGGAATCCATCCTCAGAACAGAGTAGCAGCATGCAATAAACGGACATGTAATACACAAATATCGAGTACACACAACACAACATGGAAAAATAAAACGCTTACCTAAATGAATTTCGATTGGCCGATCAATATAAAAATGTCAATTGGACAATTATTATTGACAACATATTTATTAGACGTGACAGTTATCAGTCAGCTGAAAGATTTCACGGAAGTTATTATCCAACAGGTAGGTATGTATACGAAACTATACCAACCGTACGCGCCTTTTGACACTGACACTTCGAATATCTGCTGCATTCACTTTATTATATTCTCTAGAAATCTTACTTTGACTAAATAATTAACTTTGACCACAAACAAAATGTATCATTTGAAATGGCAACATTAACCAAACGTGACCTAAGACTAAACAACACACCGATTATTTTGTTTATGTTCATCAAGGTTAAAAAGACATTTATTTCTATCACTAAATATTTTATTTTCTTATTTCATTTCAAGGTTCAACGTTAAAAATGTTTATGGTATGACAGAGTAAAAATAAATAAATATAAGTATATATCTCATTTCGATCTACTAAAATAGGCACATACCCGTAATTTATTAAATACAGTTGAAAGAGAAAAAATAGCAATACTAAATACTATCAATACAGGTTGGAAAAATAGTTTACACCTCCGTTACATAAACTATCCAATTGTTGGTGTGTAACAAATTTGGGTGCTTATTATTATTCAAATAAATCATTCAGTCACTATCTGGTTTAAAAGTAGTAACCACGGTAAAGTAACGCACTTTTATAACATTATTAATTAGTTACTTTTAATGTATTTTTTACTACGTAGCCTTAATACACTTATTTACTCTAAGGTCAACACCACTTCACAGTGGTTACATCACACATCATTATCTTTAAATCTTAGTTGTTGAAATAATTTTGATCCTTTCTTTGGTTCACTATAAAGATGAAATTCTGCACAAGTTTATTTTACGTCTGTTCGGAAGTAATTTCCCTTTTTGCGAGAGTGATTTTAAAATGTTTTGATAGTTTCATATTTTTTACCTGTAAACCTTCCTTGTTGGTTTTTATATATTATCTTGTAAATAATAAAAAGTGACGAAAAAATAAATAAATAAATTTACCAACCTCAGCTGTGAGGTTTGCGAAAATTCCGTAAAACAGATACATTCTCCTGAAAATTGTAAACATGCAGAGGATAAAAAGAATCCCCAAAATCCATGCATTGTGCAATATTAAAAAAAACTCACTACTTATAAAGTCCTGCATTTTTTTGGACTTTAAAAGGTATTAGTAAGGTATTTAAAAGAAAGTTTCAATGCCATTCCATGATAGTATACTAATGGTATTGATACCGTCACGCCTCAGTAAATTCACATCAATTTGTTCACTATTAATACCCACTATCACACATACAAACTATTTATTAAAAAAAAAAAAAAAAACACTGCACAATTGATAACAAAAAAACTGTAGTAATTGTATTAACATTTTATTATGAACACTGAATGAGCACGGAGACATTTTTTAAATTTGTTTAAACTTTTATCTATTATAAACGCGAGCAACGAGTGCGCGTCCGCCCGACATCGGCAATGGAAAAAAGCAAACTGAAGAATATTTATCTTTTTTTCCGATAGGGGGCGTACTGTAACGGTGAAAGCTACAGTAAAGTGCCATCTATGGTCAAATTTGTCATATTGGCAATAGATGGCACTGGCTCTGGCTGTTTGCGTTTATCAATTTATAACCGGTATATATAAGTTACACAGCCAAAACAATATTAGGATGCTTCTTTTTATTTGACTGACAATTTAATTTTTATTTGATTAACTATTTAATTTTTATTTGATCCACAAATTAGTTTATGCACAGTGGAATGTTGACTGCTTATGATACGTACATATTTAGAGCTGTTGTTATTATTTTGTAACAATTCACACATTTTAAATGATTCACAATTGATTATTAACTTTAACAAAAACAACCCCACTGATTACACTTGTAACATCTAGGATCATTATTGGGACCACTACTGTTTAATATGTACATCAATGATATAGGCCAATGCTTCAAATTCTCCAAATATTTACTTTATGCAGATGATATGAAAGTCTTTTTACGTGTCAAAAGTATTGCTGACTGTCAAAAAATACAAGAGGACCTTAACCGTCTTAATTTTTTACTGTTCACAGCATAACCTTAAAATAAATATAA